>JAVIAB010000139.1:49708739-50908739 GCA_032433765.1 Megaustenia siamemsis | reverse complement strand
TTCTAGACGTGGAGGATGTTATAAAAACTGTAATAAAGTGTGTGAATTTAATAAAAGGCGGGAATCGTGCTTTGATACACCGACAGTTTATAAATTTGCTATCAGAAGTTGAGGCGGAATATGGCGATTTAGTGCTCTACACACAAGTACACTGGCTAAGCAGAGGGAATTGTTTGAGACAGTTTTTTGCCTTGAGAAACGAGATAAAGCAGTTTTTTGAGAAACATGATACCAACAAAGAATTGATCAGAAAAATGTCTGATCCACATTTTAACAGCGTATTGGCCTTTTTAACTGATATCACACAGCACATGAATGAACTAAACGTGAAGCTACAGGGGCGTCCCCAAACAGTCTCAGATTTGGTAGGACACCTAGATGGATTTATAAGTCAACTAAAAGTTTTTAGATTTACCTTGGCCAAAGAAAACTTCATTCATTTTCCTTCGTGCAAAGAATTGATTGAGGAGCGCAGTGACACTGATTTCAAATTTTCTGTATTAATGTTAGACAAACTATTGGAGCAATTCAATGAACGATTTTATGACTTCAGTGGTATACGACCAGAATTGGAATTGTTTAACAACCCTATGAAGTGTGACATTTTCCAACAACATGGCACTTTTCAATTGGAGTTATGTAACCTCCAAAGTGACCCCTTTTTCCAATCAAGGATGGAGATAGTAGTTGACTTTTTGAAACTTGTGCCCGGGGAAAAATATCCCGCATTGAGTGACCTCAGTTTGAAAATTACTTCTATGTTCGGAAGCACATATATATATGCTATATATGTATGATATATATATATATATATATATATATGCTGCTTTTTCAACAATAAAGGCCATTAAATGTCACAAAGAAACCGAATCACTGATGGCCACCTTCAGGATTTATTACGAATATCGTCATCATATTTACACATTGACTTTGATGAACTTGTTGCTGCACATGATCGTCCACATTGTTCTCAATAATGTTTATTACATGTCAACTTTAAAATGACGTAACTAAAACATGTTTGTTAAACAATATAAATAGCAACTTTTTTCATTTCTATAAATCAAATATAGCTCGTTTCAAATCATGTGCCCAACTTCAAAACGCTATTACTCAGTAACCATTTGTTAAAAACTGTTGACATTTTCCAAATGTTATTAGAATGCAAAAGACCCTTTAAATGTATATTTAACAAATATCTTGCAGCTGCAGTTTTCTTAAAGCGGCGAATTTCTTTGATGTTTGTCAAAATTGTAAATTGTGAACCACTAAAGAATAGAAATTACCGTAGTTGCTGGTCTGTGATTAATTTTCACTAGGTAAAGGCGTGGCCGTAATGTGGAAATAACTGGATAAGACAAAACACCAGGAGAATTATTGTCTTCTCAGTTCGAGGACGGACGATAATATCAAGGTATTCCTGTATGTTCAATTTTCATAGTTGGGTGGTCCTGAAAAGGACCGTTTGTTGAACTAATTTAAGGTAATATAGGGGCCAACATTGTGGGGGCTATATACTTTCATTCTGAATCAGACGAGTCTAAAAGATTAATAACTGTTTGGGGTTGAACATTCCACAAACCATCATTTTTCCAATATTCCTCTTCCTGTTTTAAGACGTGGTCTTCACATTTAGCCCAATAATCTTTGTCTATATTTAATAAAGCGAGATTAGCAAGAGTCTTTACATCGCATATTTTGAATGTTGTATTTTGATCTGCCACTTGTCCTTTTAATTTTGCCCAGATTAGTTCTATTGGATTTAAATGAGCATGGTAAGGTGGCAGCCTCAAACTTATATGACCGTGCTCTTGGATAATCTTATCTATTTGAAAAATCTTTGTCCTTTGTTTTTGCTTTACTAGAGATAGTAATTCAGGTTTTAAGTACATGTTATTAAATTGTATGTGCTCCTTTGTGAGTCATATCTTAATAGCATCTTTTGTACTGGATGACGTTGGGACTTTATCTTCAAGTGCAACAATGTTGTGGTACGCTGCATTGTCCATTATTAGGCAAGATGGTCGATCTAGTGATGGGAGAGCAGAATTTTCAATCCAATGTCTAAATATGTGACCATTCATCTCAGAGTGATAATCCCGATTGTCTATGGATTTTGAAAGAAAAATGAGCTCTGCATTCTGTATTAGTCCATGTTGTCGACTACCTGCATGCGCAATTATCAAGCGCTGTCCTTTGCTGCTAGGTATTAATCTCTTAATCTTTCCATCTGATGACTGCCATTCCCTTTGGTTAGTGTGGTGAGCATTGATCCATGTTTCATCCAAGTACACAATATCATAACCTTGCTTGCGCACCTCTTTTACTTCACGTAAGTACTTGCTTCTCATGACTACTATATGTGGCTTCTCACAGATGATGTTTCGTCCATTGGAATACTTTCTGAATGTAAAGCACGCAGCTCTCACATTCCTCCATAATGTAGACTTTGATATTTCAATACTGTTGTTCTTTTTCAGCGATACTTTTAATTTTCTTATTGTAACAGTTTCATTCATACCCAACATTTTGCGAATTTCACTTCTAATAAGTTCACTGTCGAAATTATCCAACATTTGTGCCCTTCCTTGTGATTTTGTATATTTTGAACATTGACGGTCACGTGCTTGAATCCAGCGATTAAATGACCGTTTAGATAAATCCAAAATGTGTCTTGTCCTATTCTCAGGGTTTTCTAAATAAAGAAATAATCTTCCTCGTTTAGCCTCTTTGCAAAAATAGTCATACATTTTTATTGCGATGTTTTGTAAACTGCAGAATTTCATTTTAAGACTCATGATAAATGTTATCGTTCCACGTCTGCGTCGCTGAATGAACGGAAATGGAACACACAATGTCTCGTGTTTTTTACAAGTGTCTAATTGTGTCAGAAAACCCACGTTGAAAGCGTGCAAACACGTCAATTTGACCGTGTATGGATTTTTACTCGCTATTTTTAACTTAAAATACTGTAAACATTAAGTTTTGACTACATCAATGGGTCGTTATAAATTTATATAAATCAAATAAGCAACAATAATAACCAAATGTTTTTTTTAATGAAATTAATTCCCTGTTGGGTTCTAATCATTATAACTTTACATGCCAATTTTGAACAACTTACAAAAAGCGGTTAAAAAGATTTCGATTTTAAAAGTTGGGCACGAGTTATGAAACGGACTATAGGCACTTTTAACTTTGTTGCAACAAAATGATTTATGTAAGCAAATAATGCCGATAAATAAAAAAAATATTATCTTAAAACAAATGGCAAGTTTATTTGTATTGATGTTGTTATGTGTGTGGTCTACCACAAAAAAAAAAGTAATAAAAAAGTGGCCCGCCATTTGAAAGAAATTGGCCATCCCTGGTTTAGAGTGTTCAGCAACTCCGCGGGGGCGTGGATCGTGTCAACTATTTACACTATCGAGTCAAGTCAACATGTACTCCATAGATGACTATTCAAATGCATTTCTACTTCGTCCGTTCCAGTCATCTGTGCATCTTAGGTCTTCAACAAATACTTTCCAAGCTCTTATGTTTCTTGCTACTCTTTTAAGATCGTTTCATATCTTCCCTATTCTTTTTATTTCTTCTTTCACCTGTCTTCTCCGAGTATATTCTGGTCTTTCTCTTTGTCTTCTCTCATGGAATCCAATAGGAGAATATTATAAAAGACGGCAATCTTGTCATACTTTGAAGCCAGAATACAATGTTTTTACATCCTGGCTGTCAGGTCTGATAGATATAATGTGTTTCAGAACAGCTTGGATGCTAAATTAGTCCTCAGATATGTTCATTCAACTGCTGTTTGAACCTTGATTAACATGACATCTCCCGTGTGGCTACCGGGTCCAACATGGTGAGTGAAGAGAAGAATACAGCCACTGATAAAGTCTGTCACGCATGTCGTAAGAAGCGACTGAGGAGGTTTAGAATTGTCGCCTATACGGCCAATAAGGACGTGCATGGAGCGACCTTGCCAACAGAATTTACCGATACATGTTGGGAAATCCTATGATATGCGGTGGAGTGGAGATGATGGTGCTCTTGACATTGGTACTGTTGTTGCTCTGAAGGACTTCTTTGTAGACAATATTTATCGTTCTGCTAGTAGTTGATGACCTGCGCAAGGGAGGGAGAACTGCAGTCTTTGGAAGAGTACTTAGGTGGAATTATCTATATGAATAATATTTCACTCTGAGCAAAATATTATATGCTACGACTACAATAACATTACTAATGAAAATTAATACTACAATGTAATGTAAGTTAATTGACGATGTCCTGTGGAAAAAAGTACTTAAATATAATCTCATCTGGAGCATATAAAAAAAAAACTTTTAAGTATACAATATTTCAATTAAAAACTGAATAGTAGAACACAAGAAACTTAATATAAGGGAAAAAGAAAATAAAAAGCATCTACATCGTATTAGAACAACACAATGCAGCAAGAAAAAAACTAATATATGTTTCAAATATACAAGTTTCAAATTTTTAAGAAAAAAAAATCTCTTCATTCTCATTCCAACATCATAGAAGGATCAGAATTTATATCATTTTTAGCATCCCATGTTTAGCCATGCCGCGATAGCTCAGTGGTTAGTGAACTGGACTACAAAGGACAAGGGGTAGGGTTCGATCCTATCCGACGGCTTCCGGGTTCACCCAGCCTTAAATGGGTACCGGATTTTTTTTTCTGGGAAAGTAAAGCAGCACGGGCGTAATACCGACCACATTACCCCAGAAATCATGTGCTGAAGGTCTGTAAAATATAGGGTCACTAACACCATATTTCCCTATACGCCACTTGGCGTGACAGGTGTACTTTACTTTTTTATTTTTTATGTTTAGCCATGACGGTTGAATGTAACAGGTTACTTTCGTGAGTTGGGCAACTAGTGTCTTTAACATCAAAAGTGTTATAACCCCTTAAATAACATGTATCTAAGTAGTAATTGTATGTACTCACGCATCACACATACACACACGTACACACACACATGATGTAAGATAATGTAGCTTCTCATATCTTTCTCTTCACCTAAAAACTTCTACTGATCGAAATAGAATATCCAGCTTTTCTTGTCCTCGATCGCTGATCTTGCCAACTAGACTAGAGGATTTACTGACAAATCAAAAATGGGTGAGAGAACATCCACATCACATAATTAATATATATCCTATCACCTATTAATCTATCACCTATTGTGCCGTTACATCGCTTGAAGTACAGACATAAGAAACACATGCATGCAGATGTGGCAACGGCTCCTTGACGGCCAAATATCTTCTTTATCTTCTTTTCCTTCTCACCTTCTGTTTCTTATTTTGCTGTGTTTACGTGAAAAAAATGAACAAAGTGTTCAACCATTGGCAAAAACACACAAGACTTATCATCATCAGGTCAATAACCTTTATAGTACGTTGCATTCACAACTGACCGTCTGAAAGAATCTACGTCTCTAGCCAGATCTCCAACAGAATTTTGCATTCACCACAGACTGTCTAAAAGAATCTACGCCTCTAGCCAGATCTCCAACAGAATGTTGCATTTACCACAGACCGTCTAAAAGAATCTACGTCTCTAGCCAGATCTCCAACAGAATTTTGCATTCACCACAGACTGTCTAAAAGAATCTACGCCTCTAGCCAGATCTACAGCAGAATTTTGCATTCACCACAGACTGTCTAAAAGAATCTACGCCTCTAGCCAGATCTACAACAGAATGTTGCATTCATCGCAGACCGTCCGAAAGAATCTACATCTCTAGCCAGATCTCCTACTTCTTCTATGCCATGTTCAAGGTTTCCTTGATGTCTTGAAACTACCGTCTTCTTGGTGAACCTCTGATGCGTCGACCTGGAAACAATTCTTCAATGAATCTACTTTCAATACTGCTGTGTCTTTTGACGTGGTCATAGTATTATACTTTTCTCTCCACAATGGTGTTTAATAGCTAGTTCTTTTTAATGTTTAAGTCAATGTCATCGTTTCTGTTTTTTTCATTATACAATGCATCTTACCGATAATTGTTATTCTGTAGCATTTTGTTTCGAAAGAATCGATTTTCTTCCTAGATGTTTCTGAGATTGTCCATGATTTGCAATCGTATGTTGCTATCAAATGAGGGAATTTACAGATCCTCAGTAATTTAAATTTCATTGCATTGGTGTATTTGGGCTACATGTTCTTCACAGTGTTTAATTTTTGTGATGTTATACTGTCTTCTTTTGATCTCTTTCTGACAGTCTACATTGTTAGTTACAACAGATCCGAGAAATTCATGATTTGTTACATTTTCAAGTTCTTCACTGTTGATGATAATTTTGGGTTGGCCTTTTGCTTCAAACAAGAATGAGCACGTAAACACTAACTCATCATTCATAAATTAATTGTTTGTGTGTGTGTACCATCAGACTGAGTTAGGTAAGGTAAGGCAATAAGTGTGTAGAACTGGATTATCCCCTCCCCCGTCATATCCCAAATATTATGACCTGGTGCTGTTAAATTTAATATTTTATTCCCAGCAGTATTAAATGGAGCCGTGATGAGTGGTTAGTTACTACGCTCACAACTGATTCCCAGTTTTGGAAATTTTATGTATTTATTTTTATCATCCAGGCTTCTGGGTTCCCCCAACCTCTAAAAATGTATACAGAAAATTTCTGTGGGAAGTAAAAGTAGAAATGATGTAATACCAACCACATCCCTAAAAAATGTGATGTTGGACACAGACAAATACGGTCACTAACACCATACTCCCCTCATGCCTCTAAAGATATAGAGGCAACGTTTACTTTACAACATTTTAGGTTACAACGTTCATTTTGTACTTTAGAAATAGATTATATCACCACAATATTCATTTTTTGGATAACATACACTGATCGCAGATATATTTTGCGGACGATAATTATCTAACCAGTCTATTATCTAATCAGTGAGGTTTTAGCTTTAGTTTGATTTATCAGGTTCATATCGATGTCCTCACTACCTGCTATGCAAAAACAATTAATAAACATTGCACTGATCACGAAGAAAGTAAAAGAAACAATTATAACCAAACAGAATGATTTTTATAACCGTCAGATAATATGGAAATTAAATTATAATCATAAAAACAAAGCTTAGGTTATTCAGATCAAACCTATCATCCACCCTAAATTATGCAAGTTTGAGCTGCAATGCAACTGAAGAAATAGAAAGTAAATTAGATTCATTCAAATGCAAATGTCACAGAAAAATAATGTTTACCATCATGGGATGAATTCAAAACTAGGGCAAAAATAAGAGAACTGATCAATAATTGTATAAGTAATCAATACAAGAAGATGAGCAAATGTAATCTAAAAAGTGACAAGAAAGAACAAGAGATTTGCAAAACAAACCCTCAAATGGAAACACCAGATAAAAGAAAAATGAGGCCGATCTAATGAAACACTACAAATCACTGATAAGAGAGGCAATGACAGTAGGCACTAGCTTCCTTAGGGAGCAGCGATAGCTCAGTGGTTAGTGAACTGGACTACAAAGGACAAGAGGTAGGGTTCGATCCCAACCAACGATCCGGGTTCACCCAGCCTTTAATGGATACCTGATTTTTTTCAGAGAAAGTGAAGCGGCACGGGCGTAATACCGACCATATTACCTCAAAAATCATGTACTGTCTGTAAAATATATGGTCACTAACACCATATTCCCTATACGCCACTTGGCGTTACGGGGGTACTTTACTTTTTTTACTAGTTTCCTTTGTGTGTTTCAGAGGCTCGCCCAGAAAAAGGACTTATGTCAAGACATACAGTGGGTCGTGTGCGTAGTCTGATGTCACTGAAAGTATAACTACAATGGTAGCGTTAAGATTTTCTTTTTACATTTCTGCCCCATGTGCCACTTTTTGTGGCCTAGGAGGAACTAAATACCGTGGTATGATTTCATTCAAAATTGATGTCACTCAAGACATATCTACATGCAAATATAATTGAAGCTTCTGAGCTATAATAAAAGTCATACCGTGTCTTCAGCCTTTAGATCCTTCTCAAATGCCACAATGAGTGCCACTTTGTACTGAGTGACAAGTCGCCAAAAGTCAGTGATTGTTGTAGGAAGTGGTAGTTGAGTCAGGAATTGATGATCATGTTTTTTAAGGCTCTGTTCAGTGAATATAAACATGAACAATTAATACAGTCTTATAACTAGGTCTTTCACTTTCATAACATTAACTAAAAATATCGTTAAGGCATTTATCCTATTTATAGTGTCTGTTGGGGGGGAATGATAGGGCTGGAGAAAAAAGGTCATGCCGGGTTAGTCTACACACGGTGTTCAAGCCAGAGTTTACATTGCACACCCCACCCCTTCCCCATCCCTGACAAGAAAGTTTTCAATCACTGTTATTTTAAAATTGTTATTGTGAGGTTTTTTCCTAGTAACGAAAATCTGGGCACCCCTTCAACAACGAAATTTGATTTTGACTATTCTGTTTCCACAAAGAGGTTATTTATTAATATTTCTTTCACTTACCGTCATTAATGATATGCTGTAACTGATTCATATATGATAACCTAGGCTTATAAATCACTGGAGTCTGTAGAAATGTGGTTTTACAGAAGAATGTTGAGAGTATCATGGACAGCTAAGAAGAGTAATGAAGATGTTCTGAGAGAGGTCAAAGCAAAAAGAGAGCTAATTTCCAATATTAGGAAGAAACAATCATCATTTTTTGGTCATGTAATGAGAAGAGAACAACTGGAATATATTGTAACAACTGGAAAAATTAAGGGACGAAGAGATAGAGGGAAGCAAAGAGAAAAAATAACAGACAGCTTAAGAGAATGCAGAAGGTCAACAACATAAATGATAAATAGCTGCCGAGATCGAAAGTTGTGGAGAGACATGATCACCTACGCCAGCAGGCCCGGTACTTGATGATGATGAGGCTTATAAAGTAAAGTTGGTATGACTAAATGCCGTTCTATATTTCGTTCATTCATTGAGTGCCGTCTCCGCTCCATTGCGCTCTTTCTTATTGCTTTGAAGGTGTAGACTGTCATATGCTGACTTGTCCATCTTATGATGTTAGTTCTCTTTGTTGGTCTTGGTGTGCCTAATTTATTTATTGTATTTTCCTTTCCAAGATTACTTTTAGTAGGCTTCTGTGTCGTTTAACATTCCCCGAAAATTGCATTTGTCCTATTTGAATTGTATTCCTCTTCTTGGTTTACTTGTCTGCCTTTTATAGTTCTGTTGATGTTCTGTTTCTCTTTTGCCACATTCATGACTTCTGTTTTGTTGATTTTTATTTTCATGTTGTATTTTGTGCATGTGCTGTTGATTCTGTTGAAGTGTTCTTGTAGGACTTCTATTTTCCCATGTATTAGCTCCTGCTAGTCTGCAAACATTCTACTGGCCATAGATTCGATTATGAAAATAACTCAAAACAACAGAAATGGAATCCAATTCTGTCTGGAATCCAATTGGAATCAAGCGCCATACATTTACTATGACGATCATTGATTCATAGACGGCCATAGATTCGATTATGAAAATAACTCAAACCAACAGAAATGGAATACAATTCTGTCTGGAATCCAATTGGAATCAAGCGCCATACATTTACTATGACGATCATCATTTTCAGGAGGACGTGATCTTCCGGGCAAGGTGATGGATAGGCGGCAGGAACTATTGAAGGCTATGTCTGCAAAGTGTTCCTTGTTGCAGTTTCCTCATGTTCCAGGTCCGGCTTGTTGCAGGAGCTACTAAGTTAAGTGCTCTGTGCACACGGTGAGCTGTGTGTCTCATCCATTTTGATCATGTTTCGATACTCCAATTGTGTACGATGAATGATGATATCGTATGACAGGGAACAGTTGGCTGTGTTCACTTTCTGTGCGGTTTCGCCTTATGTCTTTTGGCGTGTGGTGAGACTGCTATGATGGGGACTACAGTTGCCTTTCTTTGTTTGGAAGATGAGTTATAATTCGGATGATTCCACTGGCACGGGCGGTTGAGCAATTATGGATTTTAATTCGCTTGCAGTGATACCGAGGCCTTCCATAACCAATAACCAATAACAACTTGATGATTTAGACTTTGCTGATGACATAGCTCTTCTATCACACAGCCATCAACAGATGCAGGATAAAATGAGCATACCTGATGAGAGATCACAACAGCTAGGACTGAAGATTAATAGAGATAAGACCAACATTATGAAAATTAATACAGTTGGCAATAACCAAATTAAACTAGGAGAAATACCTCTATTAGATGTACAATCTTATATATATCTGGGCAGTAATACAGATACAGAGGGAGGAACAGAAAATGATACAAAAATAAGGATATCAAAAGCAAGAGGAGCTTTTGTTGCACTGGGAAACATATGGAAATCCAAAGAAATTAGGTTAAATACAACAATAAAAATGTTCAATTCCAATGTGAAGTCAGTCCTATTATATGGCTGTGAAACATGGAGAACAACAAAATTGACAATCACGATGATACAGACTTCCATTAATGGATGCTTACGCAGAATAAAAGGATGGAAATGGCAGGACAAAATCACTAACATAGAATTATGGAAATGTACCAGTCAAATACCAGTGGATAAAGAGATACAGCGAAGACGATGGCGCATGATAGGACACACACACTACGGAAGCCAACTGAGAGTATTACACAACAGGACCTTTTTTGGAATCCCCAGGGGAAAAGACTAAGAGGAAGACCAAGGAATTCTTGGAGAAGACAGTTAGAAGCAGAGATGAAGATGATGGGGAAGACATGGAATGATCTTAAAAGAATTGCAAAAAACAGAACGACTTGGAAAGTGTTTGTTGAAGGCCTATGCTCCACTGGGAGCTAAAAAAGGTAGAGAGAAAGAGAGAGAGAGAGAGAGAGAGAGAGTCTGCAAATAAACGCTCGTTGATTTCATCTGTCTCTGATAGTATGGGTAACTTGCATATATAGTCCATGTATGTAATAAACAAAAAAGGAGGGGGGATAGTACGCACCCCTGTATTACACCTAAACTTCTAAGTGGTATGTGTAGCCTTCTGCTGTTCTGACTGTGCAGCTGCTGTTGATGTAGAGACTTTTAATTAGGTTGGTTAGATGTTGGCTTACTCCGTATGTTGTTAAAATCTCTCACAGTTGTTCTCTATTTACTCTGGTTAATGAAAACTATGTACACATTTTGATTGTGTTCTGTCGTCATTTCTGCTCGCTGTTTTAAGCTGAATAGAGCGTTAATACATACTCTGTTTTTTGTGTGTTTTTTTTTGGAACTCAATTTGAGAATCGCTTAACTGTAGTTCTATTATTGATCTTTTATCTATCTTCATTTTCTGTGATTTCTCTGAGCATAAAACGTTTATGCCTTACCGACCTGCTGAGTCAGTCTTAAGTTAAGGGCGTAACACACTCGTTGGTGTTAACCCAGCGATGTTTCCCCCACGCGCTAGATCGCTAGGTCTCACATGCCATCTTTTACGGTCTAACTTCGAAATTAAGACAAACCGCCATATTGGACAACCAGAAACGGCCTTGTTGACATTATAAAATGTAAAAGATTATTTTTTTTCCATAGAAATTGAAAATATCCTATAGGTCTACAACAATTACATAATGAAATAAACATGGCAAGCAAAAAATATGGATTAGATATGAATATAAAAAAAACTAAAACTATGATCGTAAACAAAGACAATACTCAAAACCTACAAGTGGATATCAAAGTTGAAGGAATAGACCTGGATACAGTTCAGAAATATAACTGCCTTGGAAATACTATAACCAGTCATGGAAAATGTAAAACTGAATTAAACAAAGGAATAGAAATGGCAAAAAAGTAATTTTAATGTCATGAAAAATATACTATCATCAAAACAAATAACACTAGGGCTAAAACTAAGAATAGCAAAATGTTATATCTTCTCAGCAGTCCTATTGGGTGAGAAATATGGATATTATACAAGAAAACAAAACAAAAAAATTAAATCTTTGAAATGTGGATTTATGGAAGAATAGGAAGAATTGGATGGAAAGAGAAGAAAACAAACGATGCAGTCTTAAAACAACGAACAATGAAAAGAGAGCTTTAATCTTTTTCAGTTCCCATATTTCTTTGTGAATTGCTGCTAAATCATCATCATCTAATACTGTGTCTGCTGGCGTAGGTAATCATGTCTCTCCACAATTTTTGATCTTAAAATTTATTTATCATTTCTGTTGTTGACCTTCTGCCAAGCCATTCTCTTAAGCTGTCTGGTATCTTTTCTCTTTGCTTCCATCTATCCCTTCGTCCCTCAATTTTCCCAGTTGTTACAATATATTCCAGCTGTTCCCTTCTCATCACAAAGGCAAAAAATGATTGTTTCTTCCTAATTTTTGATATTAGCTTTTCTTTTGCTTTGGTCTCTTTCAGAACGTTTTCATTACTCTTCTTAGATGTCCATTGTATTCTAAATATTCCTCTGTAAAACCACATTTCTACAGCCTCCAATGATTTTCTTGTCTGTTGTCCTATTGTCCATGATTCACATCGATATGTTAAGACTAGCTCAACATAACGTTTAAGAACCAGGCTGACACTTTTAATGCTTGTTATACAGGAGACGGATGTGGACCAGAGGCCACAGTAAATGGCAAAACAAGGACCAATCTCTATGACAATGACTGCACACACACACAATTGATAAGTGGAAACAGTCTTGTTTACTGGTATCTGAACTTTGCCACGCCCCAGAAGATTCATACCTTTTGATTCTATCATCAAGCTAGCATTATGATTCGGGTAAAGAATGCCACTCTAAAGGCTTTCTCTGACAGTGGTGGCGTAGTGTTCCAGTCTAATGATATATCATACCCTAATGTTTCTATAAACACTATTGTAGTCACCACACAAACGCCAATGGCACACATTAAGACTTCTTCTCTCCGACCATGTCGCAGGCCAGCAGTGAACTGACGGTGTGTGAGGCGCAAACATTTGCAGACACCTATTGTCTGGACGGGTATTCTTGGTCGTTTTGTGCAGTGTGTAGTGGGTGTAGCAAAAGCTACGACTTTATCATCGGTACGTGTCACGGCAAATGTTCACATGGGATCTATGGACACGATTGCTCCAGGTCTTGTCTCAGTGTTTGTCCTTTATGTGGGAAAAATCCGGAAAATGCCAACAATGTAATCATCCTGGCTTTACCTGTAATAACACTTGTCCCGATGGTAATTTTGGGCTACAGTGCGAACAGACGTGTTCTGATGGCTATGACATCATATGTGACGCTGAAAGTGCAGACTGTATGTGCAAGGAAATGTACTACGGGTCAGACTGCACTCTCAAATGTCAAGACAACTGTTTCAACGACACCTGTGAACAGTCAACCGGGAACTGTGCATGCAAGGAAACGTTCTACGGGTCAGATTGCTCTCAAATCTCCGGACAACTGTTTGAAAGAAACCTGTGGACAGTTAATCGAAGCCTGCGTCTCGTATGTCGATGATTCACACGTTAAGAAGAGCCTGCAGACTAACCCAAGCATATGGATGCCTCAATGTGTTTATGTGCTGGACTTGGCTCGTTTCTTGGTGCTTTTCCGTGAAGACATGACTCATATCTTAATGTTTTTCTGTGCTAGTCATGGCTCATATCTTGGTGTGTTTCTGTGCTAGCCATGGCTCAAGTCTTGGCTGTGTGTGTGTGTGTGTGTGTGTGTGTGTGTGTGTGTGTGTGCGTGCGTGCGTGCGTGCGTGCGTGCGTGCGTGCGTGCGTGCGTGCGTGCGTGCGTGCGTGCGTGCGTGCGTGCGTGCGTGCGTGCGTGCGTGCGTGCGTGTGTGTGTGTGTGTGTGTGTGTGTGTGTGTGTGTGTGTGTGTGTGTGTGTGTGTGTGTGTGCTAGCCATGGCTCATGTCTAGGTGTGTACCATGATGGTCATGTCTCATATCTTGGTGTGTCCATGTTGATCATGTCTCTTATCTTTGTGTGCGTCTGAGTTTAGTAATATCTCATAACTTAGTGTGTGTCTGTGTTGGTCATGTGCCATATCTTTGTGTGTGCGTGTCTGGTTTAGGGATATCTCATATCTTTGTGTGCATGTTTATGTTGGTCATGTCTCATATCTTTGTGCGTGCATGTCTGTGTTTGGCACATCTCATATTCTTGTGTGTGCATGGCTATGTAAGTCACATCTCATGTCTTTGTGTGTGCATGCCTATGTTAGTCATATCTTATATCTTTGTGTGTATGTCTATGTTAGGTATGTGTCATATCTTTGGGTGTGCATGTCTAAGTCAGTCATATCTCATATCTTTATGTGCATGTCTATGTTAGTCATGTGTCATATATCTTGATGTGTGTCGGTGTTAGTCATGTCTCGTATCGCTGTGTACATGTCTGTGTTATTCACATCTCATATCTTTGTGTGTGCATGTCTGTGTTAGTCACCTCTAGTGACTCGGGCAGATGGTGCTCGTAAACCTGGGAGGGCAGACCATCTAAGGGCAGAATCCCCCTACAGAAAAGACAATCTGCTGCCTTGCAGAAAGATTGGGGACAATCAAAGGCTAAGGAAAGCAAACCTGAAAAAAATGCTGGCTAAAATCGGAAGCACTGGGCCACTGGCGCAGAACACAGTGCAACGTATTAACGGGTGTTCAGTCACAGTGGATCTGGCAGACTCTAAATGTGACGTTCTGTCTGAGTGGGCGTTCAACACACTTAACCTGACAGCTGACTTCATGTGGGAGTCTGGAATCCTACTCTGACTGAGTCCTGATCGCAGAGAGAGAGAGAGAGAGAGAGAGAGAGAGAGAGAAAGAGAGAGAGATAGAGAGAGAACTATTTT
Organism: Megaustenia siamemsis; assembly: GCA_032433765.1. Taxonomy (NCBI): domain Eukaryota; kingdom Metazoa; phylum Mollusca; class Gastropoda; order Stylommatophora; family Ariophantidae; genus Megaustenia; species Megaustenia siamemsis. Next base: position 50,893,884 of record JAVIAB010000139.1, on the reverse strand, counting down.
TACTTGTTCTATTGCCAAAAATGGATTACACAGTATCTTCATAATTTTTTGGAACACTGCCTTTGCCTGTGTCATTCTGCATCTCACCTCTGTTGTACACCTACCATCTAAGGTTAACAAAGTTCCCAGATATTTACTTTTACTTACCTGTCTTTCTTGTGCATATAGGTGATGTCGTTTTTCTTTTTTGCTACCATTACTTCTGTCATTTTGTTATTAAGAATGAGTAGTCCTCTGAGAACCACATATCTACAACATAAATAGCATCACTATAAAAAGTCAAAAATTTACTTTACCGGGACAAACACTGCATTGATATAATCTCCCATGTCCTCACTTGTGCCTTCCAATATAGGCCTGTAATATTCCTCTGTATGAGAGAAAAAGAAAGTGACATGTGATTTTATTTTTCACACCATGAAACAATACATAATGAATCTTTAAAATACCCACAGAAACAATGGATCTACAAGCTTTACAGGTCAATGTGTTTGTTTGTGTGGGCTTTTACATTTGGTTTTTATGGTTGAATTTAAGTGCAATACTCTATCTTGATCTTGATTCTCTCCGCCGTTACACGTCTCATAAGGCTTGTAGTGTTTTTCGCAACCCATCTCTATTTTTGGCGAGACGTTCGATTTTATCTAATGCCTGCCAACTTTACTTCTCTTATAAGTTTTCTTTCAGTGTCCCTCTAGGTCTTTCTCTTTCTATGTATCCTGATGTTTCCCATAGAGAAACCTGTTTTGGAATTCTGTTGTTGTCTCTTCTCAACACATTTCCGATAGATGTCAATCTTCTTTGTAGATAAGATCGTTGGTTGCATGGCCATTTCTCTTAGCTCTCTATTAGTCTTGAATTAATTGCATGGTATTTGTCTTCAATAGTTTAGGTTTAACTAACTCTTCTTTGTTGTCTTCCAGCTTTCACATGCTTAGGTAAATATTGATAATACGTTTGGGTTGAATATTCCAAGTTTGGTTTTCCAAGTAATTCTTGTTGTACCATTTAATGTCATTAGTACCTTTTCAATATTTACTTATTATGTAATCAATTGTAAATTCCACATAGCAATGGTGATAGTATACATCCGTCTTTTTTTTTCTCATGTTTCAATAGTATATACAAATTACAAATGATTGAATATGATATACACAATCAAAGTATGTTTAAAATAGCATCATCATCATGTGCCATACCAGTTGGCGTAGACAATCATGTCCTTCCATAATCATCTATCTATAGTGCATCGTATCAGTTCTGTTGTTGACTGTTTTCCATGCCATGACACCAAGCTATCCAGTATTGTATCTTTTTGTCGTCCGCGATCTCTATTTCCTCTTTTTTTTTGTCAGTTGTAACCAAGTATTCCAATTTTCCTCTTCTCATGGTGTGCCCTGAAAATGTTGATTGTTTTTAGGAGTTCCCTTTTTGTGTTGGCCTCCTTGAGAATTTTCACATTGGTCCATTTAGCTGTCCAGGGAACTTTCAACATTCTTCTGAAAAATCCTATCTCTGTAGCCTCTAATCGTCTTTTCATTTGTTTGTCTACTGCTCATGATTCGTATCCATAAGTCAGAATTGGTTCTATATAGCACCGATGAACTCACTTTCTCACTTCTATTGACATAGATTTGTTGGATAAGATATTTTTCATTTTCTGAAATGCTATTTTCGCCTGAGCTATTCTGCTTTTTATTTCTGTGGTGCATCTTCCGTCTGATGTTATTATTATGCTCAAGTATTGACGCGTTGCTTTTGTTTCAAATTTGTCCTATTTATTTTTATGCTGCATGATGGTGATGATTGTTACTTTGATATGACCATTACTTCTGTTTTCTTACTATTCAGACTGATACCTTTTTCGTTACTTTCTTTTACTATTATGTCTATCATTTCTTGTAGTTCATTCTCTGTCTCTGCTATTAAGACTGTGTCATCTGCATATCGCAAATTATTTATGTTGTGACCGGTGACCTCAATTCGGTGAGACAATTCGGAATTTTTTTGTCTACTATTGATCTCATAATTTGCTCGTCGTTTAAAATATAGCATAGATGTGAAGAACAAGTTTGTTTTTTTAAAGCAAAGGTACATCAATAAGTAAGGGAATGATTTTGGAATGAAAATTTGTTTCTACTTACTTGGTAAGACAGTGTGAAGTCTGTTTTTCATTTTGTTGGTGACTATTCGACTGTTAAAGTACATGTGTTCTGTTTGTTCTTCTTCATCATTTTCACTGTCATCTTCACAATCATATTCACATACCACGCATATTGACTGAGAAAAAGATAAAACAAAACAGTAAGACAGTGAATATTTGCCTGGACACAGAAAAAGAAATGTTAAATAGATAAACATGAGACAAGCATTTAGACAGAAACAAAGACATAACACCACCCTTTTCAAGACAGTAGTATAGTTCAAAGTGTAAAGCAACCATAGGAAACCTACAAAGTATAAAAAGGTAAACTCTACTACATGGCATATTTTAATGTGTTTAGGGACGAGGTTAGCGTGGTTACACTATTAAGTCACAGCATGTGGTTCAATGCTCTTCATCTGTTATTTACCTTCAACAACTTACTTATCCAATACCTAGACTTTTACTGGAGGATTAGCTGGAAAGTATCAAGCTGGGATTGAACCATGTTCAGTTTATCCTTTACCCAATAACTTACCACATCTTACACCTTTGTACAAACCATAGACCAGATATTACCTTTAAGAGAGGTACTTACAAACAGATACATTACACTTTAGTATAAACCATAGACCAGATATTACCATTAAGAGATGTACTTACAAGAAGATACATTACACTTTTGTACAAACCATAGACCAGATTATATTATTATGAGATGTACTTACAAAAAGATACATTACACATTGTGACAACTTTGTCACTTTTTGGAGTAAATTGTTAAACCTCTCAATGTTGACTGGACGTTCTCTCATATTTCGGCACCAACATCTTCCATTTATCTTGGAAATATTACAGAGGTATCACTAAATATAAATATGGTTCAGATTGTTCGAATTCTGGAGTTGGAAAGAAGAAAGTGAGAAAGAGAGAAAGAAGAGAGTGCGAGAGAGAGAGGGAGAGAGAGACAGATAATGGGTGAAGATTATGAGTGGAGGATGCATTTGCACACTCGCAGCTGTCGTAATTTTGTACCTCTTTCTTAACTCCCACGCATCAGACGCCTATGTGGCCAAGACGACGACTTTCCATAATGTTAACCTTATGTTGGAATTCTTTCGTAGCCGTCTTCATCATGGATATGACCTGCAATCTGTTCTCCAAAAGGTTCTCCATATTACTCGCACTATAGTCCTGACCCCCACCGACCGCCCTCCTTCTAACAAAAGTGTTGTCTCTCTTAACCATGACCCTCACAATCTTGCTGCACTCCGGATCCTGAAACAACACATATCTATCCTACACACTGACCCTACTACTCGACTTCTATTCTTCGACCCACCATTGGTTCCTTTTAAACGCAATGGGAACATTTTGGTTAGGACCTGCCTCCGCAACCCAGACCTGAACATGCTGGGCACGACCCGCTACAACAGATAATGCAGTACGTGCCATTTCGTACTATAGACTCACAGAGTCTTGTCCCCGAATGGACTTCCAGAAAGGCTTTAAGTGCATTTCCAGGAATCTTTATACATCATCCTCTGCCAACGTTATCTCAAAATGTGTAATGGACAATTAGGTAGGCGCTCGGGGGACAGAGTATGGCAACAGTTATGTAACATCAAACATGCTTCTGCATTCCTGTCCCCTACCATTTTAAATTGTCAGAACATAATATCTCTGATGACTTCCGTGTTACTGGCATTGACTCTTGTTCCTCTGATACGCATAGCCGTTTCACATTGAAGAATTGACACATAGCCCGCTTTGGTACTCTCCAACAGAGAGAATTAAACTCTTTTCCTTAATTTCTGGTCTCTTCTCCATGTCTTTTACTGTGTCCTATGCCTATTCCTCCCTGCGTTATCTTTATTATCTCTCTTCCTCTTCTTCCACTTGCTACCCTTATATCCTCTTTCCTTTACTCTTCTTCCCGTTTTGTTTGTACACTATGGGGCACCTCTTTTCATTTATCCAGTGTTTCCAATTTTATATTTGTTGCTTCCTTTGGCCGAATTAATCCTTCCTGTCCTATTATTTATTACTCTTTTAACCAGACTGTACGAAAATCCTGGCCACTGTCTTTCCGCCATTGTGATTTAAAGCTGTAGTGTGTAGCTGCTAAGCATTCTCTCTCTCTGTCTGCGATCAGGACTCAATCAGAGTAGGATTCCAGACTCTCACATGAAGACAGCTGTCAGGTTAAGTGTGTTGATCGCCCCCGCAGACAGAACATCACAATTAGGGTATGCCAGATCCACTCTGATTGAACACCCGTTAAAACGTTGCACTGTGTTCTGCGCCAGTGGCCCAGTGCATCCGATTTCAGCCAGCATTTTATTCAGGTTTGCTTTCCTTAGCCTTTGATTATCCCCAATCTTCCTGCAAGGCAGCAGATTGTCTTTGCTGTATGGGGGATTCTGCCCTTAGATGGTCGGCCCTCCCAGGTTTACGAGCACCATCTTCCCGAGTCACTAGAGGTGACTAACATAGACATGCACACACAAAGATATGAGATGTGACTAATACAGACATGCACACAGCGATACGAAGCATGACTAACACTGACACACATCAAGATATGAGATATGACTAACACAGACATACACGCAAAGACATGACACATGACTAACATAGATATGCTCACACAAAGATATGACACATGCCTAACATAGACATGCACACAAAGATATGAGATATGACTGACATAGATATGCACACACAAAGATATTTCTCATGCCTAACGTAGCCATGCACACAAAGATATGAGATGTGACAAACACAGACATGCGCACACAAAAACATATGAGATATGACTAACATAAACATGCATACAAAGATATGAGATATCACTAACCCAGACATGCACACACAAAGATATGACACATGACTAACACAGATACACACTAAGATATGAGATATGACTAAACACTGACACATATAAAGATATGAGACATGATTAACACGGACACACCAAGATATGAGATATGACTAACATGACACACACCAAGATATGAGCCATGGCTAACACACACACACGCACCGAAGCTAAGATATGAGCCATGGCTTCACGGAAACACACCAAGATATGAACCATGTCTAGCACAGAAACACACTAAGATGTGAACCATGGCCAGCACAGACACACACTAAGATACGAACATAAGCATTCTAACTCGGAATTTTGTTTCAATGTGTATAGTTTGTTTCATATACCCAATGAAGGTTTTCGCCGAAACGGTGTACTTTGTCTAATCGTTCTTTTAGTTTAGATGCGCAATAGCATTTTATGTTTATTTTCTTTGTTATGTAGTTTAAAGGTTTTGAATTTTTCCTGGTTAGAAAATAAATAACTGATTTATACAAAACATTTGCAATGAACGTATCTATCTATCTATCTATCTATTGACCTTTCGAGCCGTAACCGGCCCATAGGGCGTAGACCAAGATACACCTTCTCCTATATGAATTTTTGTTCTAGCAGTTTTCTTTTAAAGATATTTTATCAAATCTCGCCATCTGTCTCTGTTCTGTGCAAGCAGTTCTATCTCATTGAGGGAGCCGATTCCTGCTGCTCTTGCCTCTCTCATCAATGTTCTTCTCAGTGTCTCCCTGGGTCTTCCTCTTTTTCTTTTACCTGTTGTTTCCCATATGAGGGCTTGCTTTGCTATTCGATTATTATCTCTTCTCATCACATGTCCAACGTATGACCATCGTCTTTTCTTTATTACTGAAGATATTAGTGGTTGATTGGCGATTTCTCTAATTTCCTCGTTTGTTTTGAATTCGTTCCATTCTATACCAAGTATTTTCCTTAGACATTTATTTTCGAATGCGTTCAACTTTGTTTCTATATCTCTTGTTGTTTTCCAGCTTTCACACGCATACGTAAGGGTTGATAGTACATTTGATTTGAATAGCCTAAGTTTTGTGTTTGTGCTAATGAGTTTTGATTTCCACAACTTTTCAAGGCTTCTGAAAGACATTGCTGCTTTAGCCAGTCTGATTCTAATTTCTTTGCTCGTATCCCCTTCTCGATCAATGTGACTTCCAAGATAGATGAAGTGATCGATCTCTTCTACTGGTTTGTTTTCCATGTATATTTTGTCACTTGTTGGAATTAAACTTTTCATGACTTTAGTCTTTTCATGATTGACCTCAAGCCCAATTTTGCTGGCTATTGATGATAGTTCATTTGTGTTTTCCTGCATCGTTTTTATCTGATTGCTGATGAGAACTATGTCATCAGCAAAGTCCAGGTCCTCCAAATGGTCTCCTTGTATCCATTCGATGCCTTTATTACCAGTGCAGCATTTCTTCATTATGAAGTCCATAACAATTCCAAATAACAAGGGCGATAAAATACATCCTTGTTTAACCCCAGTTTCTATTGGGAAACATTCGCTCAGTCCTTCTTCTGTTCGAACTGCACATGTGTAACCATCATACATGTCTTTGATAATATTTATGATTTTTGATGGTAAGCCATATTGCTTCAGAATTTTCCACAAAGAATCTCTATGAATACTATCAAATGCTTTTTTGAAGTCGAGATTAATTTAATGCGTGAAGAACAGGCTGGGTTTAGAAAAGGGAGAAGCTGTCTTGACCACATTTTCACTCTACGACTTATATTGGAGGAACACATTGAAAAGCAAAAACCTTTTGTACTTAACTTCATCGACAACGTATCTAAAGAAACTAAAATACTTGCATAAAAATGCAGTGAAGTGCATTGTGTCTATGAAACAATACATTTAATACTTATACGAAAAGAAGGGTCAGAAATATAGAAATATAATGCAGAACGTGATCTAAAATTTGATTGAACACACCATGCTTCATACAGAGGCGTAGATAGCGTTTTCAGCGCCGGGGTACAAAGTTTTTGCGCCCACACGTGAAAAGTGTGAGCTATAAGAGAGGTCCGTCATGCTTTCCCGGAAATTGTTGAGTTTTAGAACATGGGAACCTGCATTTTTTGGGCATATTTTTAGGGTAAGAAGAAGACGAAACATAAAATAATTAAGGCAACAGTAGGTATTTGAAGATATAATTGAATAACAGAGGACAGCATCGTGAAACAAAACATATAAAAATTACTGCATTTTTTTTTACTAAAATAGTCAAATATAACATTGCGGAAACGTAAACAAATATTTTGGATATAATAACCAGAAAAACTAGCATAAAGTAAAAGAATTAGTTTAATGCATTTAAACTGCTTTAGATGTAAATATGTAACTTCAAAGAGAAATACGCCTTGTCTTTGCTGCTGCAAATTTATCAATTAGTTCTTCACAATTTATGCTGTCGGTAACCTCCCGCTCCAAGCTTAACAAAGCCAAGGCTGACAATCTTTCCTGTCCCATGGATGATCTCAGGTATCAGGTAGGAGAGGATCAGTTTTAACTTTACTAAAAGACCTTTCACAACTGGCAATGAATGTTGCAACAGTCAGTAAGATCTGAAGACCAACTCTCAGATCTGGAAATACATCATCACCATACTATACAATGAAGCGTAGCATGTCTTCTGGTACCGAAAGTTTAACATCAGCTGTGCCTTGAGTAGCGCTCGGCAGTCCATTGTTTCACTGAATATCTCCAAGCCATCCAAATCTGTATCATACAATCTTATCATAAAATGTGTCTCTGCTTCATGCTATTTTCATTAGTTGTGCACACCAGTTCCTATATGTCTAAATGAAAGCCAAAACCAGAGTCCATTTTCTTCAAGCTGATGAGTATGTCATCCACTTCTGTGTGTATTTTTTCAGTCATACTTATCATCAGTCGTAGCATTTCATTTTCTGCTGTGAGCCCTACAACCTCTGCTGTTTCTCTAAGAATTTTCTTCTTTATCCTCTGCAGTCTCTCAACATTTACATCACAAGTACTGTATAGTACTTCTCCAAAGAGAATTCATCCACAACGCATCACTGTTTTTCTAGAAAATGCCCCTGTAAAGCCTAATATCTTGAGCAGCATTATATAATTTGATGGTGTGGTCATGAAGTCTTTTTCTGAATCCGGTCAATTTTGGCAAGTACATTTTTCAAGAACCGAAAAAGAACAAAAAACTCAAATCTTAAAATCCGATGTAACAACAGAATTGCATCAACTCTTGTATATGAGTGTTCTTCCTGATCATCTACAATATTTCCCAATAGTTCTACCAAGTATTCTATTTGATCATGTATCGGTTTAACAAATTCTGTTCTGACACGCCAACGAGTTTCTGACTCTGACGTCACGGATACACCAAGAGTAGTTTTCAGTCTCTCCCATCGAAGAGTTGACCGCGAAACATAAACATAGATAGCTAGCACTGTATTGAAAAATGTCACACCTGCTAACTCGTGGCTAACACCATGATCTTCAATAAAATTAAGTGATGTTATCACTTTTAACAAACTTAGCTTTTGAGTGTCGTCGTTACACTCCTGATTTGTAGCCAGACATCACATATGCATTGTCTTAACACTGTGATAGGTAGTCTTCGAAAGCTAATTTATCTTTCTCCAGTTGTTCCTATTTTATGTCTGCACTACTTGCTGTATCTATTTTTTTGGGGGGCTGGAATCAATTTGAAGAAAAACGTCTTCACAACTACATTTTTTTTAAAGTTTATATCTACATATCTAATGGTCTCCGTCATTTGTTCTTGATGAATAGCATCCCCACCCCACTAAATTATCATGTGGCTCCCCGAGGGGCTTTCATGTCTCTCGGTTAAGAACAATTGCGTTCAGACGAATATTACATTTCAGAATGAAAACGGAAATGACACCGCTAGGCACATTTAAGAGGGTAAAATATTTCACTCTGAAATTAATTCATAATTCTGTAAAAATCAATTTGGTACCCCCAAATTCTGTGCTCGCGAACATATCCCCCCCCCCCTTTTTTTTTTCTCCACAGCTACGACACCGTCTTCACACATTCTGGGACTAAACATATCATATATTTAATATAATTCAGAATACAATATTTATTTTCATTACCTTGAATTCGTTTTCTAAATTGCTTTGCCCTGAAAGAGATATTTCCTCCAGCTTCTGCATTCTTTGATGTATATCACTTGTTGTCAACATTGTACCTTTACACACTAGGGCTATCTGAGTTGCTTTGTGCAAAAATTCATACTGGCTCTGAAATTATGTTGAAATAATACACACCTATTATCTCTATGTATTTTTGTAATTGGCAGGCCTGTTATATAAGCAAATGTACGATATTCTTATCCGCCTATTAAGTGTTCTTTATTTAAACTTATGATAATAATAAAATATAAGCTGGATATAAACGTTTATGTCTGTGAGAAACCAATGAATGTCATTGATAACATGATTACATTTCATAATTGCATCGCTTGTGTAAGAAATCATTATTCAGCAACGCTAAGTCATGTTTGAGATCATTTATACAACAAACAGTATCTGTGATGGAGGATGAGGTCGGAAAATCAGAAATGACCAAAAAGCTTTTCAATGTGAAAATGTGTGGGCAGTCACCACGTGCTGAGGATATACTGGGGAGGGGATCTTAGATTTTTTTAAAGTTATCCAATCAAGTGATAATCTAATCAAACAGTGCTTCTGTAATAAATTATTATTTTGACATCAAGTTTCAAATGTTTGTGCGTTAGATTAGTTTATATAATTTCAAATTGTCCATGCAATAAATTATTTTATAATAAAAATTTTGTAATAAAAGTACATCAGTTTCGGTGTTAATAATTTAAATATTTCTTTTAACATAAATACCTCAAATTCATCACATTCACATCAAGTATACACTGCTCGTGCAAAACAAATATTAGACATGTATAATCTGTGGAGCCTTCTTGATAATGCCAACACGAATAAGGTTACTGAAGTTAAAGCTTCTGAAAGTTTAATATTGAAAGATTTAACATGTGACTGTACAAGTACAATAAGAAAGTTGGACTGAAGAAACACACCATAAAAATACAAAAGTCATCATGCTAAATTTTATTAACTATATCAGCCACAATAGATAAACAGTTGCTTTCAACAGCAAACGCATTCACATAATTGGAAAACAGTAAAAGCAGCTGGGAGAAAACAACAAATAAACATAAACTAAAGAATCATCATCATCATCATGTGCCGTACCGATCATGTCCTTCCATAATCTTCTTTCTACAATGCATCATATAAGTTCTGTTGTTGACTGTTTTCTATGCCATGACACTTAGCTATCTAGTATTTTCTCTCTTTGTCGTCCGCGATCTCTAATTCTTTTTATTTTGCAAGTTGTAACCAAGTATTCTAACTTTCCTCTTCTCATGATGTGCCCGAAAAACGGTGATTGTTTCTTTCTGATGTTTTTTTATGAGCTCCCTTTTTGTGTTGGTGTCTTTGAGATTTCCTCATTGGTCTTTTCAGCTGTCTATGAACCTTTCAATATTATATGAAAAATCCCATCTTTGTGGCCTCTAAAGGTCTTTTCAATTGTTTGTCTACTGTCCATGATTCGCTTCCATAGGTCAGAATTGGTTCTATATAGCATCGATGCTTAGCGCTTTCTCACTTCTATTGACATAGATTTGTTGGATAAGATATTTTTCATTTTCTGAAATGCTATAAGCAGCATGAGCTATACTGCTTTTTATTTCTGTGGTAAATCTTCCATATGATATTATTGTGCCCAAGTATTTGAAACGTTGAACGTCGATGCTGTGGATGAGCTAGATTCACGTGCTCTAACTCTTTCGCACGGCCCATAACCCGTTTCCACGTTATAGACTGGCCAACTCCAGTCAATTAGCTCTACGACACGTGAAGACTATGTGAGCGTTTGATTTTCATCGTTTAAAGCTCACAGAAATGAAAATACGCTTCGTTGGAAACTGACCTCTTGACTTTCTAACCATGGAGGACAGGATCAAGATCTGGAGGGCACGTGCATACCTGAAGATAAGTGCAGATAAAGGCCATCCATTACATCATGAGCTCAGCACAGGGAAGGGTGTCACACTAAAAAGAGGCAAATCATGGGTGGGCCGAACAGAGGATATCATCAAACAGGTCTGTGGGCTTACCAATATCAACGCTGGCAAGGAGTGGATAACGGTGCCTACGTCATTCTCGTGTATCGTCACACTCGACAGAAAATGTAAGGAACGGAACTCAGTCGTGGTCAATGCGGAGGTCAGCGTTCGCGTCTGGGATAACACCGATGAGAAAGATACAGTCATCTATACAGACGGATCTGTAATACGACACCAAAGGAGTGCATGGGCATTTACAGCACGCTTGGCAGGCTGAATAGTCAAGGAGGACAGTGGTGCATACGTTATGACCACAAGTAGCATGACAATGGAGGCGATGGCAGTGACCAAGGCATTCAAATGGTTAGAGTCACAAGACTACACCCACTCATGTATACTGAGTGATTCGATGAGCATGATAAGAAAAGTGGAGGCGGGCTCTGTACGCATGCAATGGGTAGAGTCATTGCAGAAGTAACAAATACATAAGGTCACATTTGTCTATGTCCTAGGACATGGGGGAGTAAGGGAAATGAAAGAGAGGACAGGTTGGCTAGCTGCGCTATTATTGAGGACGGTCAACCAATGGGCCGGGCGGACATCATCAATGCCCCTCGGGAAGTGGGAAGAAAACAGGACTTCGACAACCATGAGTTCACGTCACTCCTTCGGATGAAAGAGATGGGTGTTAAGATGGGCACAGCCAGAAACGAGAAACTTAGTGGCCGTGTAAGAAGACTAATCAACCAACATAGAACTGGAGTCGTCAGTCGCTGGACACTGAGGGAATTGCTGAGGAGGGGATCTGAGCACCTATGGACATGTTCGGAGTGCAATGATGATGACCCGCAATAACTCAATAACTCAATTTGAAACGTTGCACTTGTTTCATATTTGTCCTGTTTATTTTTATCCTGCATGATGGTGATGATTGTTTCTTCGATATGACCATTACTTTTGTTTTCTTACTATTCAGACTGAGACCTTTCTTGTTGCTTTATTTTACTATGTCTATCATTTCTAGTAGTTCTTTCTCTGTCTCTGCTATTAAGACTGTGTCATTCTCATATCGCAAATTATTTAAATTGTGACCGTTGACTTCAATTCCTTTTTTGGTCTACTATTGATCTCATATTTTCGCTGTGAAGTAAAATATATCCGGCGACATAACACAGCCCTGTCAGACTCCTTATTTATATATTGGAATTGCCCTGTTTGGTTGCGAATTCGTATAGCTGCTGTTTGTTACCAATACATGTGTTATTTTATGATTCGCAGATAATTGCCATGAATATTTTATTTCTCCAGGATATTGATTACTTTGAAACTAAACTAAGGAATACATGACTTAAAATAGCTTTTTAATTGGTTTGGATATTCACACAGTAGAACAAACAAACATGGCTTAATATTTAAAGATTTGCGAAATATGTATGGATTTAAATACTGCGAGATGCATTTTAAAAAATAAATCAAGATATATGTTATTCAGGTCAGGTTGATCTGGTGTTCATTGAACAATCACACTGTGCAAGCAGAGTTGTCTACTCTGATTTACAAATTTTGCCGTGTGTCCATGGCTTGAGATACCTGGGGATCTCTTTAGACAGGTGATTGTCCTTCAACTATTATATAAACAGCGAGGTCCAGCACGCCAGGAACGGAGAGAAGGCAGTAAAGGTTATGGCCAGATCTGGATTATATTAACGAAGACTGTTTTCCTCTTATTGGTGTTGTCAAACATGATTATGGGCTGGACTTTCTTAACCTCTCTCGCATTCAATTAGCTAAGTTGGAAACGGTACAGAACAAGACTATGCGAACAGTGTTGGAATGCACCAGGGATACGACTATCCCAGCTATGCGAACAGTGTTGGGATGCACCATGGATGCGCCTATCCCTTCCTGTTTGACCTTCCAAGCATTCAAGCGCAACACAAGTACAGCCACTAGAGATTGTGGCTGGCAGGGGCTGAGAAAATAATGACATACCAAATGGCAGTGATTGAATAGTTGTTTATGGCAGGCGTGGGTTAAACAAGGTCGCCATACACTTGGACAGGAAATACCGTCACCGATAGCAGGGCATAACTGAGTCCAAGTTCCAGGGTGTACTGTAACTCCAATCCAAACCTCAAGACCCAATCATGCATACACTGTTGTATAGGAGCGTCAGGGGTTTTGTTACGTATTCTAATGGATATTTGATAGAGCAAGGTGCAGGAGCCTTCAAGATTGTACTACCTCCAGCACACGGGTGGAGATTGAAGCTGTGACAGAAGCTATTGTTAAATGGCTGTTTAAGAGACCCACGGCACAAACGGTCATCTTGGCTGACTCACAAAGCAGACTATGCCGGATAGACAATCTAAATAGACAGTATAACTTGCAAATATTGCTACGGTACACGACATAGTTCGTGGCATTGAGATAGCCGATAGGTTGGCGGGGACTGTTATTGCGCAAGAAACCTTAAAAATGTGATGTTTGACATAACGAAAGCTTTAACAGAACACATCTTTTAGAATGACGAAAGGGAAGCTGAGGATACCCCACATGTCAAATGAATTTTGGAGCGTGGTGCAATGAAAAGTGAAAGTGGGAGAAGCAACATCAGTAAAAAGGAAAGCAACACTGTCAATCTATGCTGAACAAGAACAGTCAATAAACGAAGATTTCAAAGGTTGTTGGAATGGGCGACAGAATAGATATGTGCGTCACAGCGGTGACGCCAGTCCGAACTAAAGACTAAAGAAAACAAGAATGAAATGAGTCTTGATAAAAGATACTTTTGTAAGAAATAAAGAACAACATAATTACAAAAACCAGCTGCTTCATTTGCCGAATCGATATTGGATCTAATTTTTATTATCCCCAAATAGAAATTATCGCTAACATACATACAAGAATACTTAATTTATGATTACGTAGTTTATAAATGGAATTTGTTTTTAATTGAAAAATGAAAATGAAATATTTATATTATTTATCATTTTAAAAAATGTAACTTAATATATAACTTTAATAGCCTTGACTACTTACAAATATTTGTAGCATAAACACTCTGTCATTACGGAGCCTCTGAACAGTTGTGAAAAAATCCATGCGTCCAGTTATTTCTATCTCTTCCAGAACATTGTTCAAAGCAATGAATATTCCAGTCCGTCCTACACCAGCACTAGCACGATAAAATATAAGTTTTATATATAAAATACAGTTAACATGCATAATCTTTCAGCTTTGTTATTAAACTATGCTCTGCAAACAGTAATACTTCATCATATACTTTTCTTAAACCAAACTACGAGTACATTTGAACAATCATAAATTACACAAACCAGTAGAAATATTGCAGCAGTAGGAGAAACTGGAGTTACATGGCGGCACAGAATATTCAAGGCAGGATGGCACCAGCAGAAAGCCCAAGACGATTAGTAATTATCATATCAATATGGAAAAGAAAGGTAACAAGAGAGACTGCAAGCAATATAGAGGATTCTCTTTCATAAACTATGTGGGAAAGTTATATGCCAAAATTATGGGGAAAAAAAAACTCATGCTAATAATAGAACTACAGTTAAACAATTCTCGAATGGAGTTCAAAAAAAAAAAAAAAGAACGGAGGATGTACAGAAGCAGTATTCACCCTAAACAACTAGCAGAAAAGACGACAGAACAAAATTAAAATGTGTAAATAGCTTTCATTGATCAGGAAAAAGAAAACATTGGAATGAGTAAACAAAGATCTATGAATGATACTAACAACTTACTGTGTAAGCTAACATCTAATGAACCTAATTTAAAGTATCTACATCATCAGCAGCTGCTCAATCATAACATTTACAGGCTACACAGAGCATTTAAAAGAGTAAGACGGGGGTTCGTACTATCTCCTCTATTATTTATTACATACATGGACTACACATGTCAGTTAGCCAACCCATCAGAGACAGATGACATAGACGAGCTTCTATTTTCAGACGATCAGGCACAATATACATGGAAAAATAGAAGATCTACGAGAAGACCAAAATAGACTTAATAGCACATGCACAAAATATAACATGAAAAGCAACATCAATAAAAAAAAGTTATGAGTATCGAAGAAGAGAAACAGGGATCAGCATTGCGAAAAACAGTGGACAACTAAAACAAGTAGAGGAATTTAAATATCTAGAAATCTAGTGACAAGCGACATTTCACAAACAAAAGAAATAGTATCAAGATGTAACGAAGCTTGTCAAAGCACCCCTGAGAAAATAAACTGGAACGGCTCAACGATCATACAACATGGATGTTGACAACCTAGGACAAGGGAAGTTCCCGGAGTGCATTAACAGATCTAAGATGTGTCTGCACTTTACACTTCAGATATAACCCACGTCATCTTAATAAATGAAACAGCGTGCAGAAAAAACGGTAGAACACAATCAAAATTTATACATTTGATTTGACGGATTGCCACGAGTTGATGCAGGCATGCTACCCTTTGACTCATAAGATGTGGTGGGTCGTAATGGCTTTCTTGACATTCCCGGCTCTTACTGGAGAGGTTGGCGTTCGTCTATTCCAGGCTATGCTGGGAAACTACTAGTCCAGCCCAGAAGTACTGCAATACTAGGTCCTCTATATCAGTAACAACCACCACTACGGGGAACACGGCGATCCTAGCTTCTGTTAGGCAGTCTGGTTTGACGCAGACTGTTTCCAGGGGAGACCACGAGAAGGTAGAACTGCTAGGTCTTGGTCAGCTGATAATGCGCCGACCCTGCTATTGCGTCCGCAGGTCGCAGGCGCTTCTGCTCTCCCAAATTTACATATAGCCTTCATTGACCAGGAAAAAGCATTAGACCGAGTAAACAGAGAACAACTGTGGGAAATACTAACAACATACGGAGTAAGCCAACATCTAACCAACCTTATTAAAATTCTCTACTTCAGCAGCAGCTGCAGGGTCAGAACAGCAACAGGCTACACAGACCACTTTTAAGTTAGATCAGGAGTAAGACAGGGGTGCGTACTATCCCCCTACTGTTTATTACGTAAATGGACCATATATGCAAGCTAGCCAACCCATCAGAGACAGGAGATATTAAGCTTTTATTTGCAGACGATCATGCACTAATACATGAAACAGTAGAAGACCTGTAAGAACACCTAAAGAAACTCAACAGCTCAGGCACAAAATACAACATGAAAATTAACATCAACAAAACAGAAGTCTTGATAAATGTCGCCAACAATAAACAGAACATCAACATAACTATAGAAGGTGGGCAACTAAAATAAGTAGAGGAATTCAAATACCTAGGACGTTTAGTGACAAACCATGATTCACAAACAGCAGAGATAGAATCAAGATGCAACAAAGTTTGTCAAATCTTTGGACAGTTATCACCACTATTGTCCAACAAGGAAATAACTCTAGAAGCAAAGCGAACACTATACAATACAATCGTCATCCCAACGTTGTGCTACCAATGCCAGACCTGGACCCTAAATGCAAGAACAATAAGAAAATAACCTCTACTGAATTGAAATGTGTTAGACGAATGACAGGACACAGTCTGAGAGATAAGATCAGAAATGAAGAACTGAGAAAAAAGCTAGGAAAAGCCCCCGCCATAGAATATTTAAGAAAACAACAGATAAAATGGTTTGGCCACGTAACAAGGCAGAAAGATCAAAACACAATACAACGAGCCTTCAGCAAACGTTGTGAAAATACCAGACCCAATGGTCGACCACAAAAAAAGATGGATGGATGGAATATTAGAGAACTAGGAAACATAACAGCAGCATAGGCGAACAGAATGCATAAAATGCATGAATGAATAGATCGCAAATTATATCTCCCCTCAACGCGGAAAGGCAAATGAGGAAAGAAAGAGGAAGAAGATCATAATAAATCTCAGTGTCATTCGCGTCTAGGATAGAGAAAACCTGTATATTAAAATACCCTAATACAAGGGTCTCGCCTCCGAGCAGGGCTTCCAGGTCAGAAAAAGTTGCTAAAGAAGTCAGTGCAAGAGGACTCCCAGCTTCATCTAACTACAAAGCTTACAGAGACTTGGAATTAAAAGGGAAATGCGAATAAGAGCAACGAAGGTTTTTGCTGAGTCTGCCGAAAGAGCATCTTGCTGGTTCTAGCGAAGCCGGGGCATATTATCAATCCTATAATAATTCGAGGTTCAGACAAGTAGACGATTAACCAAAATTTACACATCGACTCCCACTTAAATCAACAATTTGTACACAGTTTAATCCTGAATATCCGAGACGCGAACGATAAGGCGATAATACATTATATCATTCCCCGTGGATAGCCACACTCTAAATTTACAGTACCGACAGTTATGAGGAATGCATTTTGCAGCCCATCCTATCGTTACAAGCCACTGACCCACCCTACCATGCCGAATTGCGACTTAACATAAAGCATCGTAGCTGCAAATTATATGGGGAAAAAACGTCACGAAAATACTAGCCAATTTAGATTACTACCACTAGTGTGATAGGTTGAAGCTGAGGCAGTCGTATACAACAGGGTATAGACAGTAGATTCTATCAGAAATTTTGCGCAGAATAAGTGTAGTATTTATATGCTGAATATAGCGTGAACCTTAGAGCTCAATGCAGCGAAATGGGCGCCAGGGGTCACGACCTAAGCGTGGCATATAGTGTGAGGAAACTGAAGGGCCGAAACACTTCCTCGACAGGGTTATACTTCTGATTATCAGATTGGCTTCTGCTGTGAAGTTCTATATAAAAAGTTTCCTATTACTATATATATATATATACACTCATAGTTAGAAGTCAGTGTACTATTAGTTGTGATACAATGGTTGACCAATTTAACAAAATTCTATTACTAAACAGATCAATGTGCAAATAAGCAAACCCAAATCAGCTGCATATCAGAACAACTGTGTATGTACAAACTACTTATATGCTTATGATAACATTTTTGGATTAGACCAGAGCATGAGAGCTATTGAAAATTTATAGCTACTACTGTTCAGGGCAAGCACTCATGAGTTGACTAAGATCCTATTCCACTTTTATGTCATCATACAAGAGGAAGAAATAACGGAAATAAAGATGAGTATAAGAGATTAAATAAAGAAATTGTAGTAAAATGCAATGAATCAAAAGAAGCATGGCTAAAAGAGAGATGCAAAGAGATCGACTTGCAACAAAAAGGAGATGCTAAAGCTACATAGAAACAAATTGAGGAATTAACAGGAAGAAAAACGTAATAAAAAAATGGATGTCTAAGATCAAAGGAAGGAGAACTGTTGATTGATCAAGAAAACATATGGGAACGATGGACAGAATACATTAAAGATCTTTATAATGATGAACGAACGGAAGTAAATATTAAGGATAATGGAGAAGGACCAGAAATACTCAGAGAAGAAGTGGAAGACGCCTTGCGCAATATGAAAGCAGGCAAAGCTCCTGGAACAGATAATATAACTAAAGATGCGATTTAAGCTATGGGTGATTTTGGAATAGAAATAATAACAAAAATATTGAATGATATCTACAACAGTGGATATATACCAGACGACCTGCTCAAATCAATATTTATAGCCCTACCAAAGAAATCGGGTGCGATTGAATGCGATGATCATCGCACAATAAGCCTTATGAGTCATATGACTAAGATATAACTAAGATATTACTAAGAATCAACAGGTGAAGAGTACGAAACAAAATCAGTCCAGAAATTAGCGATGAACAGTGTGGTTTTGTTAGAGATAAAGGAACAAGCAATCCCATTTATATCATAAGATCTTTAGTAGAAAGAGCCATAGAGGTGAAAACAGATCTATACCTATGTTTCATAGATTACATCAAGACATTTGATAAAGTAAAGCACCAAGAAATAATCAAAATTTTAGAAAGCATTTAGAAAGTCACCAGATTTGTTTAATATTTATAGTGAGATTATTTTAAGATCCACAAGGGACATGCCTGGAATAACAATTGGAGGTCATAATATAATAATCTAAGGTATGCTGATGATACAGTCTTAATCGCTAAGAGTGAAAATGACTTACAAGAAATGTTGGACATTATAGTGAAGGAAAGAAAAAAGAAAGGACTCAGCCTTAATAGCAAAAAGACACAGGTAATGGTAACAACAAAGAAAAAGACATCACCTCAGTGCAAAATAAAGACAAGTGGAACAATATTAAAACAGGTAAATGAATTTAAATGTTTCTGAACTTTGTTAACCTCAGACGGAAGATGTACAAAGGAGGTGAGATGCAGAATGGCTCAGGCAAAAGCAGCTTTCCAAAAAATGAGGAAGATACTATGCAATCCATTTTTGACAAAAGAAACAAGAAAAACAGTTCTTAAATGTTATGTAGAGCCAGTTTTAACATATGGATGCGAATCATGGACAATAGGACAACAGACAAGAAAATCACTGGAGACTGTAGATATGTAGTTTTACAGAAGAACGTTGAGAGTACCATGGACAGCAAAGAAGAGTAATGAAAATGTTATGAGATAGGTCAAACCAAAAATAGAGCTAATTTCCAATATTAGGAAGAAACAATCATAATTAATTTTTTGGCCATGTAATGAAAGAGAACAACTGGAATATATTGTAACAACTGGAAAAATTGAGGGACGAAGAGATAGAAGGAAGCAAAGAGAAAAAATAACAGACAGCTTAAGAGAATGGCTTGGCAGAGGGTCAACAACAGAAATGATAAATAGCTGCCGAGATCGAAAATTTGGATAGACATGATCACCTACGCCAGTAGGCACGGTACTTGATGATGATGATGATGATGTCATCATACTGTGAAGAGGATACACAGACTGTCGAAGATAGCAGGGATCAAAGATTGAATACAAATCGTATTTTTTTAAAACATTCTATGAGGATGTATATATATATATATATATATATATATATATATGTGTGTGTGTGTGTGTGTGTGTGTAAATATATATATATATATACATATATATATATATCATTGACTATATATAGTTTACTGAATGATGGAAATATCACAACTGGAAGTAAACTATACCATAATACAGTATATGTTTTTTTTTTCCAGGTGAGCAATGATACAGAAGAACAAGAACATGTTCCATCAGGAAATTTAGAAACTAACAATCTAACAGCTTGACAAGCACATGGAACTCAACACATAATTTTAATGAAGAAAATCAGCTGATAGCTTAACCCACCTGCAGTGAACAACTATAGGCTTATCAGTTGTAATATGAGCCATTCTCTGTTGAAGGTCCACAATTCCCCAAGCATTTGGAGGCACGCCTTTATCTGGCCACGTTGTGAAGTGAAAGTGAGTTATAATCTGCACCGGTTCAGATTTCTGAAGAAATTTAAATTGCATTCCATTATCTAAAAAACACAATTTAAAAATGTGTTTCAAAAAGTGAATATTAAATCTTTCATGTGGCATATGACATTATGAATATATTGTTATTATTTGTATTTTTTTTAAATTATTATTAACATATACTGACACATTGATCGCGTATTCTTTTTATTAATTCCATGTAGATAACACACATAATATTGTTAAAAAAACATAAATAGATAGGTGTTTAAAGGTGTAAAATATATCTGGAATTAATCTACTGTTTATTATTCTTATACTGGGATTAATCATATCTTGGTGTGTGTCCGTGTTAATCATGTCTTATATCTTGGTGTGTGTCCGTGTTAATCATGTCTTATATCTTGGTGTGTGTCCGTGTTAATCATGTCTCATATCTTTGTGTGTGGCTGTGTTTAGTCATATCTCATATCTTAGTGTGTATCTGTGCTAGTCATATGTCATATCTTTATGCGTGCATGTCTATGTTAGTCACATCTCATATCTTTATGCGTGTATGTCCATGCTAGTCACATCACATACCTAAATGTGTGCCTGTCCATGTTAATCATGTCTCATATCGTTGTGTGTTTGTGTTTAGTCACATCTTATATCTTTGTGTGTGCATGTCTATGTTAGTCACATCTCCTATCTTTGTGAGTGCATCTTTATGTTAGTCGTGTCTCATATATGTGTGTGTGCATGACTGTGTTTAGACATATCTCATATCTTAGTGTGTGTATCTGTGTTAGTGATATCTCATTTCTTAGTGTGTTTGTGTGTGTGATTGTGTTAGTCATATCTCATATCTTGGTGTGTGTCAGTATTAGTCATGCCTCATATCTTGCTGTGTGTCAGTGTTAGTCATGCCTCATATCGTTGTGTGCATGTCAGTGTTAGTCACATCTCATATCTTTGTGTGTGCATGTCTGTGTTAGTCCCCTCTAGTGTCTCGGGCAGATGGTGCTCGTAAACGTGGGGAGCTGACCATCTAAGGGCAGAACCCCCTACAGAAAAGACAATCTGCTGCTTTGCAGGAATGTTTGGGGACAATCAAAGGCTAAGGAAAGCAAACCTGAATAAAAAGCTTGCTGAAATCGGATGCACTGGGCCACTGGCGCAGAACAGAGTGCAACGTTGAACAGGTATTCAATCAGGGTGGATCTATCAGAATATAATTATGATGTTCTATCTGTGGGGACGATCAATTCACTTAAATAGACAGCTGTCTTTATGTGAGAGTCTGGAATCCTACTCTGAATGAGGATTGATCGCAGTGAGAGAGAGAGAGAGAGAGAGAGAGAGAGAGAGAGCATCTACTGTTTGTTGAAACATGGCTTCTATGTAATGAAAATACATATAGCCAGGTTTAAATGCATCTACAATATGGTCTGAGGGACTAATAAATAATGAACAAGGAATTAGCGACAAGTAGTTTGCCACATGTTAATAACAGCAATCAGTGGAGGAAGTGATCATTAATCTAAAACAATTTAAAATAAAATATTATATATGGAGAACAAGGTATGTGCTTGGGAAAACAGGTACGGACTTAGTGGATATAATAAATGAACTAAACAGAATTACTACCTGCAGGAAGTGATGGTCTCTTATATCAACTACATTAGTTCTAGAAATTAAAAGACAGTCATCTCAAAGACCAGTTTGGGTGTCTCCTATAAATGTTTTTATACTCCAATCAGGTTTGTAATGAATGTAGAAGGAAGATCTCAAAAATGACTGGTTAGTTAGCCAAACTATGCCCATTGTGTTAATGGCATATTGACCAGAACATTACGATACATAAAGAAGATGACGCATATTGAGGATTTAACAGACTAAACTTTGCTCAAGACATAGCATGATGATTGTAATAAGTAAAGCTTATAGGACAGAAGTATAGATGGGAAGACAAAGTAAAAGGATGAACAGTTCATGACTTTGCTACCTCATAACATGTAGCTGCAAATAGTGAAATCGAGAATGTTGGATGTAGTCATTCATGATGCAAAACGACACTAAAAGTTTTGGAAAAGAAAGAAGTGATGTATATTGATGATTCTAGTAACTGTTTGTTTAAACATTAAATTGTTTATTTCTTTTCATTCCTTTGTTTTGAATTTACACAAAGGAAATTATTTAGTTTGTATGGAGTAGTACGACCCAACAGTAATGCCATAACATTCATTATCTATTGAATAAGTAGATCCATGTATATTCAGTTTGGATATCAGCAACACCACAGCTATCCTCCCAACTGACTGACTAATTAACACACATATGCATGTACTTACACAAAAGTGTTTGCACAAACACGCACATAATATATTTTTTAAAGTGTCCTTAACCCTGACTCACCTTATGGAGCTGCAATCCCCTGATTGTGTTGTCAGCATACACTTGTGTAGTTGTCAGCTTTACTATAATCTCACCAATGTCCATCTGACCATCATCAGGCCAGTACTGCTCACATTTTAACTGCAAATTATTTTTTTTGGCTAATATATTTAGTCATTCATTATTATATCTATCTATCGTCCTTTCGAGCCGAAGACGGCACATAGGGCAGAACCACAATTTAAAAAAAACAGAAACCTTGCGTGCCAAAATGGCACATATTGCAGAGATCGCTGCTTCCAAAACCTATGGCTCTGTTTCCATAACAATACTTTTTACAATGACAGCTTGTCAAGCCATCGATCAACCTCCTTAGTCGCCTCTTACGACATGCCTGGAAGGTCACAGTGTCACTATTCTTTCATTATTATATACTTCATTATTATTATTTCAAAATATAAGCATCAACACTTTTATGAGAATGTGGAAAACAAAAATCCACATATATCAGCAAACATTTTTGGGAATCATCGCTATACTTGCCAAACACATGAGCTTAGCCATTTTCAGCATTTTAATACTATTCTTTCTGCAGTGATATATATATATATATATATATATATATATATATATATATATATATATAAGAGTAAAGTACCCCAGTCACGCCAAGTGGCGTACTGAGAATATGGTGTTAGTGACCATAAGTTTGACAGACCTTTGGCACATGCGTTTTGGGGTAATGTGGTCGGTATTACGCCCGTGCCGCTTTACTTTCCCAGAAAAAAATCCGGTACCCATTAACGGCTGGGTGAACCGGTAGCCGTCGGTTGGGATCGAACCCTAGCTCTTGTCCTTTGTAGTCCAGTTCACTAACCACTGAGCTATCGCGGCTCCCATATATATATATATATATATATATATATATATATATATATATATATATATATATATAATCTAACTTCCTCCAGAGCCAAAACTGACAAATATAAAATCATTGCTCTCTACCATTCTGTTCTGTTTTTGGAATCAGTATCACTGCAGTCGATATATCCTCATATCCGCTCACCACAAGTGACTGCTCCCGGCACAGCGCATTGACTAAGTCTGTTGAGAAGGTCGACTACCATGCAGACTAAACCACACACAGGCGGCGAGTGCCTTGGCTCTCTCCCAACATTTCTGTGCTACAAACTACAGCTAACTTTACTTATTTATTAGCCCATTGTAGATCTTTGATTCGACTGTTGCAAATATTGTTTTCTTAAGGTCTTTCGCCTTTCTTCTATTCATCTAAAATCCATTTGATTTCCTTAAGTGAAATTTTATTTTCACTCAAATTGAGTGAATGCATTATATATATATTTGTTACAAGGCAGATATATTTGCGTGTGTATGTGTTAGTGTATACAACGCCTTTGTCCTTATTCTCTGATAATAATAGAGATCTCTGATAATATTCTCTGATAATAGACTACAAATGTCTGGCCAAGCGAATAGAGATTAAAAAAAGGAAGACAAACCCAGCTCCCAAAAATGCCGTGCTGATGTTGGATGTTTTGGTCTCAAAGGCACAGAAATTGCAACTTTCTGTAAACCACAACACAATGCATCTATGACCACGAGTGATCTCTTTAATGAGACAAAGTAAAGAGGTAATTGTCAGACAAACTCAGTAGAGCATTTTTCCTTGGACAGTGTTCATGAATATTCTAATTTACTTTCATGACCGCACAGAGAGAGTACATGAATTAAAACACCTCACACTCACGTTTGCATATGTTTAGTAACTATATCTATATTTTAGAATATGTAATCCATTTATTCATTCTTCTTCTCCTTTTTTTTTCTTCTATCCTTCCTCTGTTGTCGTTGGCGTCGAGGGGAGAAACAATCTGCGATTCTTTGCTCTTCTGTTGGCCTCTTCTGATGTTATTCCTCCTAGTGACTCTAGTATTCCATTTATCCATCTCTTTCTCGGTCTTCCTCTTAATCTGACGTTTTCGTAGCATTTGTTTATGGCTCTTTGATTCATTGTTAGTTCTTTCTGTCGTGTTATGTGGCCGAACCAATTTATCTGTTGTTTCTTTATGTATTCGATGGCTGGTTCAATTTCGAGTTTCTTTCTCAGGTCAGTGTTTCTTACTCTGTCCCTTAAACTGTTTCCTGTCATTATTCTGACACATTTCATTTCGGTGGTCGTTATCTTTCTTATTGTTCTCGAATCCAGCGTCCAATTCTGGCACTGATAACTCAGAGTTGGTAGAAAAATTGATTTGTATATTGCCCTTTTTGCTTCCGTAGTTATTGCTTTGTTTTTCAATAATGTTGATACTTGGCCTATAACTTGGCATGCTTTGTTACACCTTATATCTATCTCTGTTTCTTGGTTATTGTCTTGTGTTAGCGTGCTACCCAGATATTTAAAATTGTCAACTTGCTTCAGAGTTGTATTATCTATTATGATGTTTAGTTTTTCTTTCTTTCTCGCTATTGCCATTACTTCGGTTTTGCTTATGTTGATCTTCATGTTGTATTGTTTACAAGTGTTGTTTAGCCTGTTGATATGTTCTTGTAGGTCCTCAGTTGTTTCATGTATCAGAACTTGGTCGTCTGCAAATAGTATTTCATTTATTTCTTCCTCTCTTCTGTTGTTTTCTGGTATGCATATTTCGTTCTCTTCTGTGTTATAGTTTGTTGTCATCCGTGTTGGTATCCATTTATTCATTAGTTCACAATATTATCACACCGTCTTACTTTGTTCGTGAGTTTTGAATCATTATCATTATAAGTGTATATAAGGTGACCACATTTTTGAAACCCTAATCCGAGACGGATTAATTTGACTTAAATTTCCCATCAATAAAATTACATTTCTTCCGTCTTTTTTCATTTGAATAATACATATATTTTAAAACTAATTAAAACACCTAACAATCTATCTCTATCTATCTATTGACCTTTCAAGCCGTAGCCGGCCCATAGGGCGTAGACCAAGATACTCCTTCTCTTATCTGAATTTTTGTTCTAGCAGTTTTCAATTCTTTTAAAGATATTTTATCAAATCTCGCAATTTGTCTCTGTTCTGTGCAAGCAGCTCTATCTCATTGAGGGAGCCGAATCCTGCTGCTCTCTCATCAATGTTCTTCTCAGTGTCACTCTGGGTCTTCCTCTTTTCCTCTTACCTGTTGTTTCCCATATGAGGGCTTGCTTTGCTATTCGGTTATTATACCGAATAGCAAACCTAACAATATAGGCTTGCAAAACGTTATCATGTGATACAAAAAAAATATTAGTGATACTCACTTAAATGGAAGGTGAAGCAGAGTTGCTATAATTTTCCGACAAGTATTTCAGTTTCAGTATACAAGAATTAAAACTTGGAGCACATTTTACTGTTACTGTTTCGCCAAATGAACAGCCAGTTCAACTTTTTAAAGAATTTCTACATAACAACGGAATAATGTATATTTTTTTAAGTCGAAGAGACGTTTATCATATTGGCCAAATTAGTAAACGATGTGTCCCTAATGTATTTTAACAAATCCGGGACAAATGCTAAACAATCCTCAAAATCGGGACACATTCAGGACAGTAACAAATCCGGGACAAAGGTTAAAAAAAACAGTAAAAAATCGGGACTGTCCCGGAAAAATCGGGACGTCTGATCACCTTAATTTATAGTGTCACTTAATTTTCAAATCCCATGCGTTCCGTTATCACACACGAAAAGCTCAAAATAGTGAAAACAAATTCAACAGCACTTTGTAAAGTCCCTTGGCTAATTAAAAAAAATACGTTAGTAAAATCTATCTCATATGTGGTTAGATTTTTGCTTTTAATTTTGTTCACGCAGTAAAACAATTCAGCTCTTTTACATTTTCAAATGTCAAGGTTTTTAAAGTGCTGATCTTGAAGAGAGTTTTTATTTTCTATCATCTGTTTCTTATAAGACTAGACACTTAACCTTACTATCTATCTATTGACCTTTCGAGCCGTAACCGGCCCATAGGGCGTAGACCAAGATACACCTTCTCCTATATGAATTTTTGTTCTAGCAGTTTTCTTTTAAAGATATTTTATCAAATCTCGCCATCTGTCTCTGTTCTGTGCAAGCAGTTCTATCTCATTGAGGAGCCGATTCCTGCTGCTCTTGCCTCTCTCATCAATGTTCTTCTCACTTTTTCTTTTACCTGTTGTTTCCCATATGAGGGCTTGCTTTGCTATTCGATTATTATCTCTTCTCATCACATGTCCAACGTATGACCATCGTCTTTTCTTTATTACTGAAGATATTAGTGGTTGATTGGCGATTTCTCTAATTCCTCGTTTGTTTTGAATTCGTTCCATTCTATACCAAGTATTTTCCTTAGACATTTATTTTCGAATGCGTTCAACTTTGTTTCTATATCTTGTTGTTTTCCAGCTTTCACACGCATACGTAAGGGTTGATAGTACATTTGATTTGAATAGCCTAAGTTTTGTGTTTGTGCTAATGAGTTTTGATCCACAACTTTTCAAGGCTTCTGAAAGACATTGCTGCTTTAGCCAGTCTGATTCTAATTTCTTTGCTCGTATCCCCTTCTCGATCAATGTGACTTCCAAGATAGATGAAGTGATCAATCTCTTCTACTGGTTTGTTTTCCATGTATATTTTGTCACTTGTTGGAATTAAACTTTTCATGACTTTAGTCTTTTCATGATTGACCTCAAGCCCAATTTTGCTGGCTATTGATGATAGTTCATTTGTGTTTTCCTGCATCGTTTTTATCTGATTGCTGATGAGAACTATGTCATCAGCAAAGTCCAGGTCCTCCAAATGATCTCCTTGTATCCATTCGATGCTTTTATTACCAGTGCAGCATTTCTTCATTATGAAGTCCATAACAATTCCAAATAACAAGGGCGATAAAATACATCCTTGTTTAACCCCAGTTTCTATTGGGAAACATTCGCTCAGTCCTTCCTCTGTTCGAACTGCACATGTGTAACCATCATACATGTCTTTGATAATATTTATGATTTTGATGGTAAGCCATATTGCTTCAGAATTTTCCACAAAGAATCTCTATGAATACTATCAAATGCTTTTTTGAAGTCGATGAAGTTAAGTACAAAAGGTTTTTGCTTTTCAATGTGTTCCTCCAATATAAGTCGTAGAGTGAAAATGTGGTCAAGACAGCTTCTCCCTTTTCTAAACCCAGCCTGTTCTTCACGCATTACTGTATCTATTGAATCCTTTATTCTATTTAGGATTTTACAGAATAATTTTGAGGCAACTGACAAAAGTGTCACGCCTCAAACCTTACTAACCTAAGATAAAAAAAAAAATACTGGAATAAACATGACGCACATGATTTTAGCTGGCTACTTTATAGCAAGGGGCAAGTTTCATATATAATACCACAGTTTAACCCTCCCCCCCCCACCCCCACCGCCAATTCAATTTTTCTGACTCCTAATTAATGACATGTATGCTGAGCCCTTATAAAAGTAACCAAACCAATGAAGTTTTTTTAATAATGTGGCGTTTAATTATATTATAATAACACATTAAAAAATATTTTTCTGCTCCAGAGGAATAGAACATAATAGAATAGATTCCGCGGTCACTTGATCTATACAACTTCATACCCTGGTAACGAAAACATGACTGTTTTGTGGTGCTTCTGCACTGGACAAACGACATCTATTCCCCAGCCCTATGCGTTCTTCACGCAGACCCAGTGATGAAAAAATGCCCTAAAGATAGTGCTTTTTTTTTGCTTGTTTGTGTGTGTGTGTGTGTGTGTGTGCGTGTGCGTGCGCGTGCGCGTGCGCGTGTGCGTGTGTGTGTGTGTGTGTGTGTGAGTGTGAAGAGTGCCCTAATATTTAGAGATAATTTTTAAAAAGTTATTTCTGCCTTAAAAAAAGCATCATGGGTTTGACAAAAATTAAGACAAAATAATTAATTGTAAAAATGTACTTAGTGGCACAGAATATCTTAAAAAAAATAACGTATACAACAAACCTTCCCATCTTCTACAAGGTTAGTGAGCATGACCACCACTTCCGTTTTTTGTTCCCACAGCATACGGATAAAGTCTTCTAGAATAATCTTGGTAGGGCCTGTCAGAACAGAGAGAGCAAATGTTACAGAATACATTCAAATAAATGAGATAGAATAGTACATAGTTTGTGACACCGTGAGCTGTGTGTCTCATCCGTTTTGATCCTGCTTCGATATCCCGCTTGTTTACGATGAATGATATCGTATGACAGGGAACAGTTGGCTGTGTTCACTTTCTGCGCGGTTTCGCATTGTCTTTTGGCGTGTGCTAAGACTGCTACGATGGGGACTACAGTTACCTTTCCTTGTTTGGGAGATGAGTTAGTAATTCGGATGATTCCACTGGCACGGGCGGTTGAGCAATTATGGATTTTAATTCGTTTGCTGTGATACCGAGGCCTTCCATAACCAATAACAAACCAATAACCAATAGTTTGTGATAACACTCCAAATTTAGCAATTTTCGTGAATGAAATAACTAGTAGTACATCGTCAGTTGTGGAGAATTATGACGTATGTGCCGTCTTCGACCAAAGAGGAAAATGAAAATGAATATTCCCCAGACGAAAGCGATAAGGCCAACACAATTAAAGCCTTATTATCCACGTGTTCAGTGATTACGTGACCTGATATATTACTTTCAATCAACAAAATAACTCGGGGAGACAAGATTGGAATCTTCTGTTTACATTTTGCATATTTTTATTTTATGGTGATTGTTGTCTTTCTGTTTTTTTTTTCCATTGGGAGTATTTAACTGTCTTTTCAAAGATGAGCAGATTGGCCAAAATGCAATGGTATAAATAAGTGAATATGCTGTTAATAAAGTGAGTTTATTTTCCCCATACATGTACCAGTAATCCATCTGTACAAATGTGATTCCTAAATATATCTTCACCTAGAGAAGAGTAATCGCAGTCTAATAATAGTATATTAAATACGGACATAAAAACAAGACTGTAAAAAATACACGTAATTTTAGCCATAATATCTGTGAATTCAACCAAGATAGGGGTCTGATGTCAAACTATACATTCAAGGACGCTGATACCCAACCAATACAATCAAATTGCGACAGTTGCACCTCATGACAATAGGTGACTGATTCACCTGGAGTTTAAACACTCCTCTGTGATTGTAAGAAATCTTCATAATCATTAACAGAAATATGTGATAAGTGTGTACTGTCAAATACTAATCCCTATAATATAAGTTAATCGAATCTATTCTAATCTATTGAATCCATCGTAAAAGAATTAACAATAAGAAAAAAGATGGGAGTTAGGGCGGAGTTAGGAAAAATATACCGAGCATATTTATACAGAATATAATAATGAAATTTACATTTAATAATTGAACTATATAATTATAAATTAAAATACTTTAATTCCAAATGCTGATCATAATTGACGAAACGGTGTTTTAACAATTCACATTTTACATACTTTCCTTCAATAATAATACTAGGCCTTCAATAATACTACTAATACCACTAGACCCAAGTAGCTATAGACCAATTAGCCTACTGAGCGGCCTGAGTAAACTCATGGAAAGGCTGGTTAACAGAAGACTTATGTGGCATTTGGAGACAAACAACAAATCGTACCACAACAAACTAGCTTCCGTCAGCACAGATCAACTGAAGACCTGGTCAACTACATTTCACAGAAAGTAGAGGATGCTCTACAAGAAAAGAAGCACATACTGGCATGTGAGTCGACATGGAGAAGGCTTTTGATAGGGTTTGGTGAGAGGGTTTAAAGAACAAGCTTTTTAGACTTGGCATCCAGAGTCGTTTATTCAATTGGGTCTCTCAATACCTTCAGGATAGAACGGCCAGAGTACAAGTTCAAGGTCAACTAAGGAAGAAGGTCTCTATCGAACAAGGTGTCCCACAAGGCGAAGTCTTGTCCCAAACACTCTTTTTAATTTTCATAAATGATATCGTAATGGACATTCCACTCAGAATACACTCAGCAATATACACAGATGATCTGGCGTTATGGGCTCGTGAGGAAGTATTTTATTCTATTAATTGAACCAGTTTCATTGGCAGTCAGGAATTCCCCATATCCTCTCCACCATTTATCACATCATTTCCTGTTTATATTTGGATAGAGTACTACTATTTTAAGAATGAGCATTTCAATAATGCGTGGCATCAAACAAACGAGATTTGAGATATTTCACAAAAAAGAGTAGTTTATATTCAAGAAAGATGAATCAAAAGCAGTATGATGGTACACGTAATATCCAAACAATTATGTTGCAAATCAATTCTAAACGCATTAAAATCGTTGGAAAAAAAATATAAAATGTTATAAAGGCAATTTTAGAAGAAAAAAAATAATGCATTGTGTTTATTCTATAATGGCCCAACAAATACAAACAAGGACATTTTCACAAATTATGAAAAAATTGACATAATGGATTGTCAAGTATTGTTGTTTTTTTTTTTCATTTAAATGACTTTCATAAGTGAGAGAAGCACAAGTAAACCACATACAAAGAAGAAAACAAACATCTTCTCCGGTGCACACCAGACGCCCATTTCAAAGTAATGGAAATTTATACCAGTTACTGTCACATATTTAACACAAATCATTGTTTTTGGTCATCAAAGTGAGTTGCAATGCCATCAGCAATTCAAGTAGTTTCATCACTTACCTTGTGAAGCAATAAATTGATTCTCCTTTTCAAAACCCTGAGAACAATGAACAAGAGGGCAATTACATAAATAACAAGTCTAAAATACATACAAGTTACAACGTGCTAGAAAAATACATTTTTATAAATTTGTGTTCATGTTATAGTGAAAAAAATTGTATAACGTCTACATACTATACTATAAAGTCTACTACAAAAAATTGTATAAAGTCTTTCAAAGTATAGCTATTAGTTAAAATGAAATTATTTTCTCATTTCCTTTTTTTTAGATAAACTAGTGAGCAAAACCCTCAGTAACTTGGAAATGACATGGTCATATCGAAGAAACATGATGCAACATAAAATAAACGAGACCATCGGAAACAAGTGCAGAGCCTCAAATACTTTTGCACAATAATAACATCAGACGGTACGTGCACCACAGAATAAAAAAAAAGTACAACAGCACATGACAATGTAGTATTTCAGAAAATGAAAAACATTTCTTGATAAGCTACTGTGCGGCGCCGTTATAATGTTTTTGCAAGAAACTCTTCTAGTGACAGGACAGTAAGTACTCCTGGATTTCATTGTTTTTACAATAGACGACGCCTAAGGCATGCCATCCTTGTGCGCAACAATATGGTGGCAGCTGAGGTTGATATGTCTGCGTGGAACAATGCAGAATTGCAGGTACATGCGGTTAGGGTGCAGACCCCAGTTCATTTCGTGATTGTTAATGTGTATGCCTGTAATGGGAAGGTGAACACACAACAATGGCAGAATCTCTTCGAGTTCGATGAAGAGAACGTCATTTTCTGCGGAGACTTTAATGCTAGAGGAACCAGTGGGGTAACATAATAACCAACAAGCAGGGAGAAGACCTAGAGAACGCACTGGTGTCGGCTGATTTAGTGTGCTTGAATGATGGAAGGGCAACAAGAATGGCCACTCGAACAGGGGACTCTGATAGTGTCATAGACCTGGTGTCTTCCACCTTCGCACCGATTTGCAGGTGGAGTGCACTGGGATTCTACGGAAGTGATCACTATCCATGTGTCCTCCTAATTGAGAAAAGCAGAAATAGTAGCCAGAAAAGAAAGCTCGATACATTCAACTACGAGAAAACAGACCAGGACTTCATTAGCAAAATCAGACATAGGAAACAGAGCGCCCCTCGTAGGAGGCAGGGGAGATGGACGCAGTCACCCTGGTGGAACGTAGATGTCGAGGAAGCTTGGCGGAGCAAGAGACAAACGGGCAAGACATGGCAGGAAGCCAGAAGGAATGAAAGAACACAACCTGAGCTCTTGAAGCATCTGAAAGTAGAGGTCGACCGAAAAATGATGCATTTTAAACTATGTGCTAAGCAGGCTAAGGATGCCAAATGGGATGACTTCTGTAAAAAAGTGAGCTCAGAAAAATTGCTAGCCACATTCTGGTGCCTTCATCAGAGCATGAATAGCACAACACGACACAAAGGCATACCAGACTTTCAGAGCACAGGCCGGATATGGCACAAATCTGATGAGAGCAAAGGTAAGGCCCTGCTTGCCCGCTACATTGAGCAGACGGACCAAATAAATGAGGCTGTAAGAATTAGGACACGGGGATCGCTGTCAAAATTGTGTAAGGATGTAGGGCTGGAAGAAGATCTCACAATCACAATCGATACCATTCGCACGACACTTAAAAGGTCAAACAACACTGCTCCTGGTCCAGATGGTGTTCGATACGATGACATAGGCGATTTAGCTGATGACGACTTAACAAAATTGGCCAATGTGTTTAATGCCAGTATTCGGAGTAGCCAGATTAAGGAGGAGTGGCTACACAGCTACTTACTACCGCTACCGAAGCCAAACAAGGACCATTCTCAGATCAGTGCCTACAGAATCATCACAATGCAGAACACTGTGGGCAAGGTGCTGGAGAAAATAGTTGCCCGTGTCCTACCCAGAATAGCCAAGGAAGACAGTGGTGCATACGCCATGACCACGAGTAGCATGACAATGGAGGCGATGGCAGTGACCAAGGCATTCAAATGGTTAGAGTCACAAGACTACACCCTCGCATGTATACTGAGTGATTCGATGAGCATGATAAAAAAAGTGGAGGCGGGCTCTGTACGGATGCAATGGGTAGAATCGTTGCAGAAATCCAAAATACGTTATGTCACCTTTGTCTATGTCCCTGGACATGGGGAGTACGGGGAAATGAAAAAGCGGACAGGTTGGCTAGCTGCGCTGTCGTTGAGGATGGGCAACCGATGGATCGGGCGGACATCATCAATGTCCTCCGAGATGTGGGAACAGCACATCACTTCGACAAATACAGATCCACGTCACTTCTTCGAATGATGGAAATGGGATTTAAGATGGGCACAACAAGAAATGAGAAACTTAGTAGCCGTGTAAGAAGACTTATCAACCAACATAGAACTGGATACAGCTGGACACTGCGGGACTTGCTGAGGTGGGGATCTGAGCACCCATGGACATGTTCGGAGTGCAAAGATGATGACCTGCAAATAACTCAATGAAAAACATTTTTTTGCAGTAAGTCTATGTCAACACAAGTGAGAAAACGAGTTCATTGGTGCTGCATAGAGATAATTCAGACCTATAAAAGAGAATCGAAGCCAGGAAACAAACTAATAAAAAGATAGACAATTAGAGACCACTGTGATGTAATTTCTCAGAAGAATGTTGAAAGTTCTCTTGACATCCGAAAAGACCAACAAATAAATTCTCAAAGAAGCCATTACAAAAAGAGATTTCCTAGAAAGCATAATATAAAACGAATCGATATTTTTCGAACACATGAATCGAGGAAAGTTGCAATACTTAGTTTCCACAGGCAAAATTCGGGGAAAGGGAGACCACGGACGACAAAGAGAAAAGGTATTATATAGATAGCTTAGTATCTTGGCACGGTAAAATGTCAATAACAGAATTGAAACGGTCCAGTGTACATAGAGAATTGTAAGTAGATATAATCACCTACGCCAACCGCTATGGCTTTTGATGATTTTGATGACAGAGAAGCAATTTTTGTTTTCTTTTTAAAGTTAAAATATCGAATGGAACTTAAATAAGAAGCCATATGAACAACATTATTATAAGTATCATTACAAAACATATTTTCCATATAAATATTGATGGAGGTATGAAGCTGTCATGACCAAATATTCGTTAGGATAAATCTAGAATAGCAAACAGAAAAAACAACAACCATTAATCTGAAATTTCATTCATTTTAAAGAAGCGTTTGATAGCATACATAGATTGATCTTGTGGAATATCTTAAAACATTACGAAATACCACCAAAAATTACCAACATTATAAAAGACAAATATGCCGGCTGTACTTACGCAGTCCGAACAGAGGAGGGAATGAGTGATAGGTTTCGAATTAAAACATGAGTCAGACAGGGAAGTGTACAATCACCTTTGTTATATGAGATTACCTTTGATTACATAATAAGTAGATGGTACAACGAGAATAAATTGTAAGATCTAGATTTTCCAGTTGGACAGTGCTCCTAATTGACAATATGAACAAGATGAAAGATATCGCAGACACCTTATCATATATGGCGGAAAAAAATTGAATTCAACAGGGATAAAACAAAAGTAACGAAAGATAGCAATACTCCAGTGGGCAATGTAGATCTAAATCGTCAGGCATCGTTGGATCAGAAGCTTGGTAGCAAATGAAGCAGTGATATTTCAAAGAAAACTTGTGTAGATATACAAATATAAAACACTAAGCATGAGAACCAAACTTATATAAATATAAGATATTCACCTCAAACGTTTTATCAACCCTTACAAATCACGTGAAAGCTGAAAAAAAAAATAGATTGAGAGAAAAATAAACGCTTTTAAAGACAAATGCGTAAAAAGAATACTTAATATACAATGGAATGAATTAAATTATAATATAGAGATAAAGGAAATGGCCATAAAAACCAACAACCTCATTTACAATTAAGAAGAGATGATTGACATATGTCGGATAAGTGCTGAGAAGAGACAACAAGAGGATTCCAAAATATGCTCTTCTATAGGAAACAACAGAATTCAGAAAAAGAGGAAAACCTAGAAAGACACTTGAAATAATCTCAAACTATAAGAGGAGCAAAGTTGGCAGGCAAAAACTCATAAGATAAGATCGAACATCCCGCCAAGTAAAGAAATGGGTGGCAAACATTACACGCCCTAATGTCGACGTCTGAGTGCGCGGGAAGGATCAAGGTCAAGATCACGGAGTATGAAAGAGGTTAAATAGGTTTTTATTCTATTTTTTAATGGAATAAAAGTTCTGTTATTTTAACAGTTAATGCTACATCTATAGGTGGTGCTGCTATGCATTATTTGGTGTATACACTTTTTATAGATTTCAAACTAAATCGAAAACAAAAAACATATTTTCAACAACAGATTTTAAAAATAATCTTTACGCCTGTATTTATCAATTATTAACCGCATTCACGTATGAAATTATAGCACTGCAACAATCATACATTAACGAAAGACAATAAATATGTGAAAGAAACATCTCTCTCAAGTACTAGTGAAAAACAACCAGTTCAAATATATTTAATTAATTGAATCAAAATAGCAAAATAATAAAATAATTTGCGTACCTTTATATATGAGGCGTTGATGTAATCGTCTTGTTTGGCTGATGTAATTTGCAGGTGCACACGAGAATGATCATCTGTAAGTAAATGGAAGAAAACAGAAATCTTATGATTCAACATAATAGACATTAGATAATACATTTTTATTAATACATGTTAACGTAGATTATAACACATGTGGATACCTGTTTTTACTTGGCAAAGCTGCTATTATTAATTTTTAATATTATAATACGCTAATAAAATAGAAACAAATTAACATGATAGAAGTAGCGGGAAGAAACGGAATAATTTTAGGGAAAGGAGACCATTTACATACTAGTTCATACCATCAGTAATGGTCATTACTGAGTGCAATGACAATGGATCAAAAGGACATGTTTCAGAGATAAAGCAAATATTGTAAAAACAAGCATTGTCTGAAGACATTAACAAATTCAAAGACTGTGATCAAACCGAAAAAAAGGTAGGACCTAGGGGAGGCCAGAATTAATATTATTTGCAGTATTTTTGAAAATCTGGAAACTTCCTTACCAAATGTATTTAAAATATCACTGAATATCCCTTTTCAAAGAAAGGAAATTTAAAGTTAGGAACAAACTACTGAACTATTGTCCTATTAAGTCATGCCAGTAAAATACTCTTACAGATCATTATAAACAGAGTAGATTATAAATTTATAATAGGAATTGCATGAGGTTCAAGCAGGTTTCAGAAGACACCTTCCCGGTATCACGACTTCAATGAGAGCAATATCATTGTGAAGTGTAGCGAGCCCAACGCAGAACACCCTATTTTCATATGATACAAGAATGTCTTTGACTTTGTAAACACCGGTAGTTTTTGGACATGTGTTTTCCAACAAACCTGATACACATTACCAAACAAACCACTATAGACCACGAACAGAAATACGTTTTCCAGGATAGTCGATGAAATATCGGACTGCGTGATGTCCAAAGGGACCGATGCAGGGGTGCCATCTCTCTCTTTAACTTTGTTCAACGTCTATGTAGAACTATAATAACAAATGTAAACAGACAATGACAATTTTGTGAAGTGTGAAGTTCGCTATAAATGGCAACATATTACCAGTACGCAGATAAGCCTACAGTGGATTCTGCGCCGGCGCTTTGGTGTTCGCACATCAGGCTGGTTCTTATTAGTGAATGACACGTTGTGGATGTATCCAATGTTGACAATGTTGTGCGTACCACGTCATAATGATGGCTGAGAGAATATACTTAACTCTACGCTAAAAAAGAAGGGCGACATGATACAAATTTGGATTCTGTTAATGAATCCGCAGCCATGGTGCAACTCTCGGATCTTTACGTTAGTCAAACGAGATGTTAGTTAATATCAGGAGAGCATCTCTCTTTATGTTTTTGACTTCTTTGAGAAATTCCTTGTTGGTCTTTATAGCTTCCAAGGATCTCTCAACATTCTTCTTAGAAATTCCATCACTGTGGCTTCTAATCGTCTTTTCATTTGTTTGTCTACTATTTTAGAGTCAATTCTGTAGGTTAGAATTATCTCTTTACAGAGTCGATGGTCTTTCTTTCTCACTTCTATTGAAATAGACTTGTTTGGCAAGTTGATTATAATTTTCTGAAATGCTACTTTGGGATATAGTTGTCTTCATTAAATGTTTATGTGCTCGCTCCGTCTGATGTTATTACTTTGCCCAAGTATTAGACGCTATGGACTTGCTTTAAAGTAGTCCCACTTTTATATGCTGCATGGTTAAAAAAAAAAAAGTAAAGTACCCCCCGTCACGCCAAGTGGCGTATAGGGAAATATGGTGTTAGTGACCCTATATTTTACAGACCTTCAGCACATGATTTTTGGGGTAATGTGGTCGGTATTACGCCCGTGCTGCTTTTACTTTCCCAGAAAAAATCCGGTACCCATTTAAGGCTGGGTGAACCCGGAGCCGTCGGTTGGGATCGAACCCTACCCCTTGTCCGTAGTAGTCCAGTTCACTAACCACTGAGCTATCGCGGCTCCTACTAATTTTTAGGGAATTAGTAAAACCCAGGTGTCCTCGCCAGGATTACGAACCCCGGCTGTTGCCGTGGTAAGCCAACCGCCTATCGATTGCGCTAACCGGACACCCATGCTGCATGGTGGTGAGGGTTATTTCTTCGATAAAACCATTACTTCTACTTTCTTACTGTTTAGGATAAGACCTTTCTTGTAGTTTTATTTCACCATAATGTCCATAATTTCTTATATTATAGTTCATTCTCCGTCTCAGCCATAAAGGCTGTGTTTTCCGAATAACGCAGATTGTTTATTTTGTGATCGTTGACTTTAATATATTTTCTGTCTACTATTGATCTAATTACACTAAATGTATAACAGACCTGACAGAAGTTTTCAAAAACACGATACAGATACAAATTTGTATTTAAAAATACATAAAGCAAGTCAGTGCCTACTGATGAAGTGAAAAGGCAACCCAGAATCATTATCGACAAAGAAGAACTCGAAATTGTGACAGGCTATGCATATATCAGATCTCTAATAACCAACAATGGAGACTACTAGAAAGGAATCAAAAGGAGACTAGCAGTTGCAATACAAAAATTAAATACCATGAATAACATGTTGCAAAGTAGTAAATATAAAACTATTGATAGCTTGTATATGTCTGATAGAAAGAGGCCGGGTTCGATCCTGGTCGACGGCTTCCATATTCACCCAGCAGGAAATGGATATCGGATTTATTTCTGGAAAAGAAAAGTAGCACGGATGTTTCACTGACCACATTTCCCCAAAAATAATGTGCCAGAGGTCTATAAAATATATGGACACTAACAACATATGCACTAAATGGCACGTCATGTGACGGGGCTCTTTGCTTTTAAAAAAAATAGAAAGCAGTTTCGCGACAAGAAAGGGATCTTGAACTTGACAACAGAAGAAGTGGGAGATCTGGTCAGAGGCATAGATCCCATCAGATGAGTTGTAATTAGATCATCGTTCCGCAAAAGACATGCAACTAGATAATGAATGTTACAATAAAAGCATTTGTTCATCATCATAATGTGCCGTACCGGTTGGATAAGCGATCGCGTCCTTCAACAATCTTCTATCTACAGCGCATCGTATCAGTTCTGTTGTTGGCTGTTTTCCATGCCATGACACCAAGCTATCTAGTAATCTCTCTCTTTGTCGTCCACGATCTCTCTCCTTTTATTTTGTAACCAAGTATTCCAACTTTCCTCTTCTCATGATGCGCCCGAAAATTGTTTCTTTCTGATATTTTTTTAGGAACTCCCTTTTGATGTTGGGCTCTTTGAGAATTTCCTCATTGATCTTTTTAGCTGTCCAGGGAACTTTCAACATTCTTATGAGAAATCCCATCTCTTTGGCCTCTAACCGTCTTTTCATTTATGTGTCTGCTCTTGATGATTCGCTTCCACAGGTCAGGATTGGTTCTATATAGCACCGATGAACTATCTTTCTCACTTTTATTGACATAGGTTTGTTGCATTACATTTTGTTCATTTTCTGAAATGCTATTTTGGCCGGAGCTAGAATGCTTTTTATTTCTGTGATGCATCTTCCATCTGATGTTATTATTGTGCCCAAGTATTTGACGCGTTGCACTTGTTTCAGTTTTGTCTCGTTTATTTTTATGCTGCATGATGACGATGATTGAATCTCTCGATATAACCATTACTTCTGTTTTCTTACTATTCAGACTGAGACCTTTTTTTGTTGCTTTATTTTACAATTATGTCCATCATTTCTTGTAGTTCATTATCTGTCTCTGCTATTAAGACTGTGTCATCCGCATATCGTAAATTATTTATGTTGTGACGGTTCACTTCAATTCCTTTTTTGTCTATTGATCTCATAATATGTTCGCTGTAAAATGAAAAAAAAAAACAAATCCGGAATTTATTGCAAAAATTAAATACAGAGTTTATTCTTTTGATACACTGCACAATTGATTAACTATACTCACAGGCACTGATATACTTATATTTGTTTTTAATCTTGTTGTCTGGGCTTAAGGCTGCAGTTGTAGTTGCGTTGTTGTTTGCTGGAATATCCTGGAGATAAATGGGAAAAGTAATTACATTTTAAATTGTGAATTCACTTGTTTTACTCACTATTTGTTTTCAATTCTGTAAATATTATTGTTAAATGTAAACTTCGGGGTTTCGAAAAAACAGAGGATGTACAGACGCACTATTAACATTAAAACAGCTTGCAGAAAAACGACAGAACACAATCAAAACTTATACATAGCCTTCATTGACCAGGAAAAAGCATTCGACAGAGTAAACAGAGAACAACTGTGGGAGATACTAACAACATACGGAGTATGCCAACATCTAACCAACCTTATTAAAAGCCTCTACATCAACAGCAGCTGCAGCGTCAGAACAGCAGCAGGCTATACAGACCACTTCGAAATTAGTAAAAAAAAAGTAAAGTACCCCCCCGTCACGCCAAGTGGCGTATAGGGAAATATGGTGTTAGTGACCCTATATTTTACAGACCTTCAGCACATGATTTTTGGGGTAATGTGGTCGGTATTACGCCCGTGCTGCTTTACTTTCCCAGAAAAAATCCGGTACCCATTTAAGGCTGGGTGAACCCGGAGCCGTCGGTTGGGATCGAACCCTACCCCTTGTCCGTAGTAGTCCAGTTCACTAACCACTGAGCTATCGCGGCTCCCACTAATTTTTAGGGAATTAGTAAAACCCAGGTGTCCTCGCCAGGGTACGAACCCCGGCTGTTGCCGTGGTAAGCCAACCGCCTATCGATTGCGCTAACCGGACACCCACTTCGAAATTAGATCAGGCGTAATACAGGGGTGCGTACTATCCCCCCTACTGTTTATTACATCTATCTATTGTCCTTTCGAGCCGTAACCGGCCCATAGGGCGTAGACCAAGATACACCTTCTCCTATATGAATTTTTGTTCTAGCAGTTTTCTTTTAAAGATATTTTATCAAATCTCGCCATCTGTCTCTGTTCTGTGCAAGCAGTTCTATCTCATTGATGGAGCCGATTCCTGCTGCTCTTGCCTCTCTCATCAATGTTCTTCTCAGTGTCTCCCTGGGTCTTCCTCTTTTTCTTTTACCTGTTGTTTCCCATATGAGGGCTTGCTTTGCTATTCGATTATTATCTCTTCTCATCACATGTCCAACGTATGACCATCGTCTTTTCTTTATTACTGAAGATATTAGTGGTTGATTGGCGATTTCTCTAATTTCCTCGTTTGTTTTGAATTCGTTCCATTCTATACCAAGTATTTTCCTTAGACATTTATTTTCGAATGCGTTCAACTTTGTTTCTATATCTCTTGTTGTTTTCCAGCTTTCACACGCATACGTAAGGGTTGATAGTACATTTGATTTGAATAGCCTAAGTTTTGTGTTTGTGCTAATGAGTTTTGATTTCCACAACTTTTCAAGGCTTCTGAAAGACATTGCTGCTTTAGCCAGTCTGATTCTAATTTCTTTGCTCGTATCCCCTTCTCGATCAATGTGACTTCCAAGATAGATAAAGTGATCGATCTCTTCTACTGGTTTGTTTTCCATGTATATTTTGTCACTTGTTGGAATTAAACTTTTCATGACTTTAGTCTTTTCATGATTGACCTCAAGCCCAATTTTGCTGGCTATTGATGATAGTTCATTTGTGTTTTCCTGCATCGTTTTTATCTGACTGCTGATGAGAACTATGTCATCAGCAAAGTCGAGGTCCTCCAAATGGTCTCCTTGTATCCATTCGATGCCTTTATTACCAGTGCAGCATTTCTTCATTATGAAGTCCATAACAATTTTATTACATACATGGACCATATATGCAAGCTAGCCAACCCATCAGAGACAGAGGAGATCAACGAGCTTCTATTCGCAGACGATCAGGCACTAATACATGAAACAATAGATGACCTACAAGAACACTTAAACAAACTCAACATCTCAGGCACAAAATACAACATGAAAATCAACATCAACAAAACAGAAGTCATGAATGTCGCCTAAAATAAACAGAACATCAACATAACTATAGAAGGCAGACAATTAAAACAAGTAGAGGAATTCAAATACCTAGGAAGTCTAATGACAAACGATAATTCTCAAACAGCAGAGATAGAATCAAGATGCAACAAAGTTTGTCAAATCATCGGACAGTTATCACCACTATTGTCCAACAAGGAAATAACTCTGGAAGCAAAACGAGCACTATACAATACAATCTTCATCCCAACGTTGTGCTACCAATGCCAGACATGGACCCTAGATGCAAGAACAATAAGCAAAATAACCTCTACAGAGATGAAATGTGTTAGACGTATGACAGGAAACAGTCTGAGAGATAGGATCAAAAACGAAGAACTGAGAAAAAATCTAGGAATAGCCCCGCCATAGAATATATAAGGAAACAACAGATAAAATGGTTTGGCCACGTGACAAGGCAGAAAGAACAAAACACAACACAACGAGCCTTCAACAAACGTTGTGAGAACACCAGACCCAAGGGTCGACCACGAAAAAGATGGGTCGACGGAATATTAGAAACACTAGGAAACATAACAGCAGCAGAGGCGAAAAGAAGAGCAAAATACCGCAAATTATATCTCCCCTCGACGCTGAAAGGCAGATGAGTAAGGAAAGCAGAAGAAGAAATGTAAACTTTTGTAAAAATGAAATATGTATTAACTTTAACACCTGTGCTGAGCTTCTTTGCTCAACTGACACGACTTGTATATGGTTCACCAAACTTGTAAATTGAATATCACAGATTTTCTCTTTTATGGTGAGGCAGTCTGGAGTGGTACTGACCATATCACTAATAAATGTCATCATCACTGAGTGCCGTCTAAGCATCAAAGGTTAGCTACCATGGAGAGGCATTTCG
This sequence comes from Megaustenia siamemsis, assembly GCA_032433765.1. Lineage (NCBI taxonomy): Eukaryota > Metazoa > Mollusca > Gastropoda > Stylommatophora > Ariophantidae > Megaustenia > Megaustenia siamemsis. The sequence continues at coordinate 50,850,771 of JAVIAB010000139.1, read as the reverse complement.
CTCTGTCTCTTTCTTTGACAGTGCAGGTTGTCATATGCTGAATTACCCATCTTTTGATGTTACTTGTCCTTTTTGGTCTTGGTCTGCCTCTGCTTCTTTCACCTTGTATTTTCCCTTCCAAGAGTACTTTTAGCAGGCTGCTGTGTCTTTTAATGTGCCCCCCAAAAATCTAATTTGTCTTGTATAAATTGAGTTTAGTAGTTCTTTTTTTTTCATTTTTTGTTTTTTTAAAACTTCTTCATTTGTTTTCTTTTCTTTCCATCTAATTCTTCCTATTCTTCTATAAATCCACATTTCTAAGGCTTCAATTGTATGTTCTGTTTTCGTGTCTAATGTCCATGTTTCCTCACCATACAGGAATGTTGGGAAGATATAACATTTTGCTATTCTTAGTTTTAGTCCTGGTGTTATTTGTTTTGATGTTAGTATATTTTTCATGGCTTTAAAATTACTTTTTGCCATTCCTATTCTTTTTTATTTATTTCATTTTCTTACTTTTCCTTATCAGTAAATTTAGGAAACAACCAACAATAAGGAAAAATCAAATAATAACATAGCGGTAGAAAACTCCAACATCAACGAGCTACTATTCGCAGATGACCAATGCCTAATATATGAGGATGAAAACCTGCTACAACAGCATTTAACATCTCTAGATAAAAGCTGCACAAACTACAGTATGAACATTAACACATCAAAATCAGAGGCTATGAGAATAAGTAAATTAAGACACCCATTAAACATTAAGATCAAAAATAAAGAAATAAAACAAGTAGAGGAATTCAAGTGTTTGTTCACAGAAGATGGAAAACTAGACAGAGAAATTGACATGAAAATACAAAAATCAAATGCTGTCACATACCAGCTTTCACCATTGTTAAGGCATCCAAACATTTCTATGCCAGCTAAACAACAAATGATAAATAGTATTTTCATACCAACTTTGTGCTTTGAAAGTCAAACATGGACCCTTTCTAAATCACAATTAAGAAAGATCAATACATGTGAGATACGATGCTTGAGGAAAGTAACAAACAACACAAGAAGAGATAGAATACCAAATGAAACCATAAGAAAAATATTAGGAACAAAACCCTGCCAAGAATATATAGAACAACAACAACTTAAATGGTTTGGCCACCTGGTCAGAATGAATCCTCACCAATCACTATCAAGGGCGTTCTTCTCAAGAATGCATGAGAAAAGACCAAGAGGAAGACCCAGAAAAAGATGGATAGATGCAGTGACAGAGACATGTAACAACAACAGAAAGTCACTAATTCAGACAGTTCGAGCAGCTCAAGGACGACAGATGATATAAACCACGACACCTTTTAGGTATCAGTGAAAAGGGAAAAGAAGAAAGAAGATTTTTTTCCATCACTGGTATGTTCAAGGTATTTTCAGCTCTGAACTGTCTCCTTCAACTTTGATATCCACTTGCAGGTTTTGAGTATTATCTTAGTTTATGACCATAGTTATATTATTTTTTGTATTCATTTCTAATCCATAATTTTTGCTTGTCATGCTTATTTCATTAAGTAATTGGTGTAGATCCATAATCATTGATACATGTAACATAATTATTTTGTAAAGAAAGGGAAATAAACCAATTATAAAATATACGTCGGGCAATAACATCTTAAAATCTGAAGTTGGAAAAGATATACAAACAATGAAAAAGGGAAAGCTGTAGGGCCTGACAGCATACCGTTAGAGATTATAAAGGCACTAGAATATTTGGCATTGAAGTGATCACTGACATATGCAACGACATATACCATACAGTATACATACCAAATGAACTAAAAACATCAACTTCTATTTAATTGCCTAAAAAGAATGGTGTAGTTGAATGCAGTGATTTTAGAACAATAAGCTTAATGAGCCATGTAACAAAAAACTTGCATAAAACTATACAAGGAAGAATTCAGAATAAAATCAATATGGAATCAAAAGAACAACAATTTGGATTTAGGAAAAACACTGTGATAAAAGAAGCCATTTTCTGCGTGAGAACATTACTCGAAAAGTATACAGAAGTAAATAAACTAATGTATGCCTGCTTCATAGACTACATCAAGGCCTAGAAGATATACATCTAGATGAAGCAGAAAAACGACTAATACGTACTTTATACTGGGAGCATACAACAATAATAAAATATAACAAAAAGAGAGCTCTACACCCATTAATATAAAAAGAAGAGTGAGACCGAGATGCATCTTCTAACCAAACTTGTTCAACTATACACTGAGCAAATCTTTAAAAACATCACAGAGATGGCAAGTCTAAACATTAATGGACGGATAATCAATAACCTAAGATGTGCTGATGTTACTAGCCATAACTGTGCTGATGTTTATAATATAAAACAAACTTGTGGCGAGTAACTTTTCATTTATACTTCTCAATAAATTCAATTTAAAAATGTTAGTAACGATAAAACAAGTGTTTTACTTTAGTTAGTAAAGAAACTTGCATACAAGAAATTATTATTTTGCATTAATGTTACCATATAATAAAATAATGTTTTTAAAAGTACAAGAAAGGATAGCCTAGAAAATGTATAAATATATACATCAAAGTAAAGTAAAGATTCACTCCACACCATACTAGGTGTATGAGGATGTGGTGTCCTTATTTGTCTTCTACCTTTACAGCTCCCTGTGGAGCACAGGTCTTCCTCTTTGTCTATATTACTGCCCAGATATATGTAAGATTGTACGTCAAGTAGAGGTATTTCTCTTCATTTTTATTTGGTTATTGCCAATCGCATTAATTCTCATAATTTTGGTAATATCTCTATTTAATTTCAGTCCCATCTTTTGTGATGGTTGTGTGATAGGAAGGCTATGTCATCAGCAAAATCTTAATTATTAAGTTGCTTGTTTAGTGACCACTGGATTTCATTTCTGTTGTTCTGAGTTATTTTCATAACCCAATCTATGGCCAGTAGAAAGAGAAATGGAGAGAGAAGGCATCCTTGCCTTACTCATGTTTTTATTTCAAATGCTTCTGTAAGCTGTCCTTCGTGCACCACACTACATTTCATTCCTTCATGCATTGTTCTTACGAGGTTAATAAATGTTATGGTGATTTCGTAATGACTCAGCAACTTCCAAAGCATTCGTGTGTCTAAGCTATCAAATGCTTTTGCATTATCTATGAATCCGATATAAAGCGGGGACTGCAGTTCTAAACCTTTGCTCAACTATTATAAGTAGGGCCGAATTTGATCAGAACATGATATGTTTTTCCTAAAACCTGCTTGTTCATCTCTCAAATATTTCTTTATGGCCTCTTTTAGTCTCTCCAGAATGATTCTGCTTGATATTTTTCCTGGCACTGATAGTAGCATAATTCCCCTATAATTTGTGCACTCCTGTAAACTTCCTTTCTTTGGTAGTTTGATCATATAATCTTCTTTCCAGTCTTTATGTATTTCTTACTTCTCCCAAATATTCTATAGTAGATTATGTAACATCTTGGTAGGTGTGTTAATATCTGCTTTGATGGCTTTTGAAGGAATTTCATCTGGTCCTGTGACTTTACCATTTCTGAATAAATTGATGGCTTTCATCATTTCTTTCTTGCTTTGTTTCCACAGTTAACGTTTAACTCTTCTTCTGCTCGTAGTATATCTGGAAGGTTATTTGGGTCGGGTCTGTTCAAGAGTGCTTCAAAGTGCTCACTCCATCTCTTAATTAGTTCCCTTATATTACTAAGCAGATTTCCTTTCTTATCTTTAATAAAGGCATTGATCTGTTTATATTTTCTACTTGATTTCTGTGTGCTGTTGTACAGTTCTTTCATATTTCCTTCATTTGCTTCTGAAAGTTCATCTATATATTTCATCTGATCCTTTTTAATGCATCTTCTCACTTCTTTGTTTATCTCAGTGTATGTTTTCTATGTCTTGGCCTTAGTACTTCTCGTTTTGCTATTATTTATGTCTGTTTTCTTATTCTTTCTTTTTTAAATTTTATCTATGGTCTCTGCTGTCATCCATGCCTTATTCTAGCTTTCTCTTTTTTTCCCAGGGATTCTTCGCATGTCTCTTCCATATATTCTTTACCTGTTTCCAATGATCTTCTATATTTGTTATAAGTTTCTGGTTGTTGGAGGACTTAGTATTTGTTTGATATTGCGACTGCGAATGTATCTTTACTTCCTTGCTCTTTAAGAAACCCTACATTGAAATATTTTCTACCCTTATGTGTTGTAGTATATCCATTAAGTTTAAGATTAAGTTTGGCTAGCAGAAGATGATGGTCGGAAGCCATATCTGCTACTCTATATACTTTTACATCCTGTAAGGATGACTTAAATTTATTTTTAATATATATGTGGTCAATTTGATTCTCTGTTCCATAGAAACATTGTCATTTCTGCTGCTATTTGTGCAGCTTGTCCTTGTTCATTTAAGGTACTTACATTCCAGGTGCCAATTCTGGAGGATTTCCTGGTAGACAAAAGGTGAGTCGGCAACCCGGACTCCTTACGGCTTTCTCCGGATTGCTTTATAAATCTCTTAGACAGAGAGTCTTTATCTTTCCTGGATGGTGGCTTTTCCATGTTTGTGAAGTTTCTTCGGTTTCTTTTTTTTTACATTATAGGATAGCCAGTCCCATGCCCAACTCTTCATAGTCACCTCTTACGAACAAACCTGGTAGGGAACCGCGCCACAATTCTTTTTTCTCGAGTACCCAATTTTAGAGGCTGGGTGGATTCTAATGTATTGTCGGACCGAAAAAAAAATCAGATACTTCTGGGGATCAAACCTGGATGCTTCTGAATATGAAGCTAGAACACTAACCCCTCAGCAACCGAAATTCAAAGCGACAGTTAACAACAATTCTTTCCACAGTAAAACAGATCATTTTAGTTTGTATTGCAAATATTTCCTGGTGGAGCATATCTGTATACATTTTTAGCTTCATAAAATTAAGCAAACGTAGTTTGTTTCTCATCAAAATGCACAACTAGTCTTGATGAAGAAAATTATTTTAAATGAAAATACTAATAGCAGAACATTGCAATCTGATCATCAGAAGCTGCTTCTTCAATGTGTGTTATGGACTTTTTAGCTAGGCGAAAAGGCCATAACTCCCAGCTGTTGTCATCCTCTACTTGCATTCTGAGCCTCAAAGCTCGCAAATAATATTGAATGATAATGATGGAGTACCCTGAATGTAGAAGAAGAGACTATGGAGTCCACTACTAGCGCAAACTCTTTATACACTTTTGTGCAACTGACATGTGTAGCAAATTGCACTTTACGTGGTAATTTTAGTAGTCATCCACATCTGTCTCTTCTATTATGTTGGATATAATCTACTTCTTATCCTTGGCCTTAAATTGACAAGACTGCATCGTGTCTTGTGATGTCGTGTAAAACATCAAACAAATCTTTCTATCTTGCCTGATTTATGTATGTTTATTGTAGATAGACTAAACCTGGTCCACTTGCATTTCTGCCTGCACTATTTGTTATTGATTTCTTTAATCCCCCGTATATCCCAATAGTCTTCCAGTTGCTGTCGTCATTATTGGTCATACACTACAGATTCCAAGCTCGAATATGTATCCAGTAAAAGAAAATTTGGTTTTAATTGTTTAACAGTAGTTAATATCAATAATTGTTCAATGCGTTAATTATTATCCTCATAAGAATTCAGAAAAAGAAGTTCTTTTAGTGAGATAGATGAAAGTTTTGTGTTGTTTTTTATATGGACTAATTTATCTGTTATGAAACAACTGGAATGTTAAATAATGAAGTAGAAAAAATGGAACATTAGACTTGAGTGCCATGCATTTAGATGGACAAGAGAATATATGAAATCTAGAGAGAAAAAAACAAACTCCCGGACTACTGATAAAGTGCAAGTGTTTTAAAGAGCATGCGAGAAGATAAAAGTAGTTTTTCAATAATTTTCGAATGTGTATAACAAGTTGTGAATAAAGTAAAAATTATTGATCAGAACACACTCTCTGTAAAATTGAAGATAAAAACCATAAACTTCCTATTGACGAAAACCCAACATATGTTGCCGTCACCATTGATCCCAGAATGACATGGACAAATCAGACAGACAAAGCAAACATAAGAGCCAGAAAACGAACAGATATTATGATGAAATTAGCAGGAACGGAGTGGGGAGCAGACAGCAATATCTTGAAACGACTATACGTAGGAAGAGTAAGACCAGTCTAAGCGTATGGAGTCCCAGCCTGGGCCACAGCTTCCAAATCACAGCTTAGAAAAATTAACAGAACACAAAACCAAGCTGCCCGTATCATCACTGGAGCTATGAAATCTACACCTATCGAGACTCTAGAAACAGTAACAGGTTTAGATCCTTTAGAAGACAGACGGAAAACAATAGTAATGTAACAATCGGAGAAATACAAAAGGCTCCCTAACCACACCATGCACCAAAGAATAACTGGTTTTGGAAAAAGACTAAAGAGGAGCAACTTCGCTGCAATCTCCAAAGAACTGACAACTAGTGACCCAGTACAGTCCAAAAAAAAAATGCCGAAACCCATAAGTAAGTAAAATAAGTAAGGAGCCCCCGTCACGCCAAGTGGCCTATAATGAATATGGTGTTAGTGACCATACATTTTTTTTACAGACCTTCAGCACATGATTTTTGGGAAAATGTGATCGGTATTACGCCCGTGCCGCTTTATTTTCCCAGAAAAAATCCGGTTCCCATTTCTCTCTCTCTCTCTCTCTCTCTCTCTCTCTTCTCTCTCTCTCTCTCTCTCTCTCTCTCTCTCTCTGCGATCAGGGCTCAATCAGAGTAGGATCACCAAATCAATAGCTACTTAGAAATTCTCAAACAACTATAAAGCAGAAGCCGAAGCCCACGAAGACGCTGCAAAACTGGCTATCCAACACACAAATAACGAGCACAAGAAATTGGTGATACTGACCAATGCACTGTCACTACTAACAGCACTAAAAAATACCACAGGAACAGTGACCTATATGACTTGACAACAACCCTATACCAATTGTGCAATAATTTCCCAGTAAGTGGTCATCCAGTGGATACCATCACACTGTAGTATACACGGAAACGAAAGCGTAGACAAATTAGCTAAGGAGGGAAATAGACTACCACAAGTAAACAATCTGGTCACCTACAATGAAGCCAAATCTATCATCAAAGGACATCATCATCAAGTACCAGGCCTGCTGGCCTAGGTGATCATGTCTCTCCACAGCATTTCGATCTCGATAGTTATTTTCATTTCTGTTGTTGACTTTCTGCCAAGCCATTCTTTTAAGATGTCTGGTGTCTTTTCTCTTTGCTTCCCTCTATCTCTTCGTCCCTAAATTTTCTCATTTGTTACAATATACTCCAGCTGTTCTGTTCTCATTACATGGACAAAGAAACGATGATTGTTTCTTTCTAATATTGGAAATTAGCTCTCTTTTTGCTTTGACCTCTCCCAGAACATCTTCATTACTCTTCTTAGCAGTCCATGGTATTCTCAACATTCTTCTGTAAAACCACATTTCTTCAGACTCCAGTGATTTCTTTGTCTGTTGTCATATTGTCCATGATTCATATCCATATGTTAAGACTGGCTCTATATAACATATAAGAACTCTTTTTCTTGTTTCTATTGTCAAAAATGCATTGCATAGTATCTTCCTAATTTGTTGGAAAGCTACATTTGCCTGAGCCACTCTGCATTTCACGCTCTGTCAAAGGATAGTACCATGAAAAATGAAAACCTCCATGGAAGAGAAACTATACGGAGCAACCGAATCACTTAAACAGACAGCTGCCTTCATAAGAGACTCCGGAGTCCTAGTCTGAATGAGCAATGATCGTAAAAGAAGAAGAAATTATTGATCACAAAGGTGGGTGACAATAAATGTATAAGGTTTATTGAATGTATACGTTTTTGAATAAAAAAAAAAGCTAAGTACCCCCGTCACGTCAAGTGGCGTATATGGAATATGGTGTTAGTGAACATAACTTCAGACCTTCGGCACATGATTTTTGGGGTAACACGTTTTTGAATGCTCAAGAGAAAATAGAGAAGTAAACGCACACAAATGGGAGTTGTAGTAGCTCAGTGGTTAATCAAGCATACCACTAATGATAAGAGTATGGATTCGATCCTGATCGACTGCTTCACACGGCCTTGAATGAGTATCGGAAATAGCGGAACGATTTTCTGAGAGAGAACGATGGCACTGGCATTGTATTGACAACATTGTCCTCCAAAATGTGTGATGATGATCTACTGAAAACATATGGACACTGACACCATGTTCTCTATGTGGATGCTACCTTGTGACGTAACGGAGCTGTTTTTTTTTCTTTCTACACAATACAAATGTACAAAAACTGCCCAATTAATTAAGTTTTGAGATTTTTTTCTTATATAATAGGAAATTAGAAACATAAACAAACATCATCCTTCACTCTCTCTCTTTCTCTCTGTCACAAACACATACACACACACACAACTGTAAACATATCATACAGCAAACTGTTTCTGGAAGTATTCTTTTGTGTGGGAGGTCATAAAGTTATTTAGGTCATGGACACTGATGGCGGTGTCCCTCTTTACAGGAACCATATTGTAGTAGTTTCCCTGGCTGTTCTGCTTGTCCTTGTGGTCTTGATGCGACTTTGCTTTTACTGTAACAGAAAACCATTGTCATTGTGAATGAACTAATAAGAATAAAGTGTGTCACATTGAAAAATGTGAGAAATAAAGTTGATGTAGGAAAACAATGACACACTACGGAGCAGATTTTGCCAAGAATGGTAATTAAGGTTATACTTTCTAATCAGCAGAGAATAGGCCAACCAATGATAATAGAACACAGACCATTTGTTTGACTTTTCGCAGTTTTGTCTGCATAAATAAATCTACACATACAATATTACGACAATAACATGTATGCAGAATATGAAACATTGCTCCCTTTATACGTGAGCTGGCAAATGGAATAGTAGGATGAGATTACATTTGAACCATTATAAATATCTTTCTATACATACAGGCGCCACGTTCTTATAACCTATAGGCAATATTACTTAACCTTGTCAGGCAGGTAGGGCATCATTGCATTAGCCGAGACCAAGTAGTTTCCACTATCATTTTGAATTGGAATTACAGTCTAATATAACCAGGAAGACCTAGTCCGAGTTTGAACGATTCGTGCCTAGCGAAGAAGTAGAAAATGTAATTTTACTTGTTTCTTATCATTGTTATAATTTTCTTTGGTCTGGTTTACCTTTAAAAATATTGACAATATTTCAAGAACTCTTTGACATACTTTACTCAGTTAAGTAGGTAAGACATATAGGCACAAGGAGACATTAAAACTGACAGACAAAAGAACCGCACCTTTGTGTGGTAGTCATATAATATGATCATCAAATCAATAAATATTTGATCGTTTGATGATGACAGCAATAAATTGCAGGTAATTGAAAATGGAATATATACAATAGATGGAATTTAAACTAAAAACAAGTGCAGAAAAAAAAAGAGAAAAATATCTATAATCAAGAGAAGTTAGGTATATGGTGGCTTTGTAGTGAGAAGAGATAACATGATAATTTCAAAGCAAGCCCTCTGATGGGAAACAGAGGACAAAATAAAAAGAGGCCGACCTTGAGAGACACTAAGAAAAAAAAAGAACATAGTTGCGTGACGCAACAACATGTAGGTATTAGCTCCTTTACTGAGGCTTGCCTAAAATAGAATCTTGTTGCAAATATAATGTGCAACTTCTGACGCTTAATTACAAAGACTGTAATCCAAGAAAGTATATCTTCTCAACATTCCTGAATGGTTCAGAAACAAGGACATTAGACAAGAAAACAGAACAGAAAATTGAATTTTTTTTAATGTGGATTTATAGAAGTATGGGAAGAATTGGATGAAAAGAAAAGAAAATAAATGTTAAAGTCTTAAAATAACTAAAAATGAAAATAGAACAACTAAACACAATCAAACAAGACAAATGAGATTTTTAGGGTATGTTAAAAGACACAGCAACCTACTAAATGTAACATTGGAAGAGAAAATACAAGGTAAAAGAGGCAGTGAAAGATCAAGACCAACACGCACATATAAAAGGTGGATAACCCAGCCTATGACAACCAGCACAATAAAAGAAAGAGACAGCGGAATGCCGCTCCGTGGTAGCAAACTATCGATGCGGAGACATCCTCAATGATGATGATGAAATAGCGGGGAAAAAAAGAGAAATTCGCTGTTTTGTTGGGAGTGGAATAATTATGCGTGTGTGAGACTGAATTATGAGGAAGATAACCAGATGGAGAGTTCTGTATTGTCTAGTAGATCTGGAAGTCAACTATTATTTTATATAACTACACTGCTGGCACATATATATAATGATTCAATAATAAAGTCCATATTGTTCCAGGATGGATAACAATGTAATCAAATAAATATTGAAAATAACTATCAGACGTGTCAATAAATTTAGGTCCCACAGTAATATAAAGAAAATGACATTTGTAAAGCTGAATCCACGTGTAGACACTGGGTGTAAATACACCCGCTAATCTTGCAGGATATTGTTCTCGTGAATGACATTTAAAGAAGGATGTGAGGAGGTTTATTATTTTATCATCCATCACAAACTGTATGTCGACATGGAATATAATAAACAAAAACCATGCAAATATCACGTTTTTGGTTTAAGCAAACACATACAAATTACATTGACAATAAAAAACGGTAAAGTTATGTATATACATAGCAGTTTCTGTGTGTCGGAATGTACTTTCCAAGCTTAAAAGAAGACAAAGAATGCACAATGTACAACATATACCTGATGGTTTCTTTGTGGAGGTCGTGGGTTTTAGAGCCACCTCACTAGTAGCGTGTCTAATTTCCCTGATTTCGTTCAAACTGTTTCCAGCCTCATGACCAGGGAACTCTTTCTTGCGGCGATACCTCCTTATAAAAGAAAGCAAATTACATTGTAGGACATTTTATGGAGCAGAATGTTACATCTTTACAGTTTAACTAGTCAGACTTTCAATGTTGTCTTTTGTTGTTTTAGCTGAATTTTCTTACAATAGCTGTAGACAGATCCTCTTATTTTCCTTAGCTTCTCACAGATGATGTAACAGTACATTTATGACTTTTTCTGTCCCTGACCTTGATCATTGTTATGTTGTGTAAATGGCGTTAATAACGCAAGACATTGTTACCTACTTTTTTACCATCTATGTCAGCTATTTATCCTTAGAATACGACTGATCTCGTCTTCTTTTCTGTCCACCTTCATCATACAGTTTTGAGGGAAAATTGAGTGTTCTAGACAGATCTCATCAAGTTACTTCATACACAATAATGTATGTAGCTCTTGATGTTCTACTACTAAAACATTTCACAAGGTCACATGTTTTTCTTCTCTTGTTGTATCTGGTTTCGTATGCTTGCTGTTGTATATTAAAACTATTTTGAATTATTGCTTCTGAAACATACTAAGAGTTGTCACTACATCTACTCTACTTTTAATAACCTCATTTTATTACTTGATCTTTTATAACATTCCGGCATTTCGTATTGTTGTTTACTATACCGGCCACTATGTCTTACAGTCACATATTTCTTCTTTGTCACATTATTTCAAGTTACCAGATATTTTTTTAATTCCTTATATATAGTATAATTAGAAATACGTGCCTGTGTGTGTGTGTGCATTTTTTTTCAATTAGTTATGGTACTGCTATTATTGGGTGTCCGGTTAGCGCAATCGATAGGCGGTTGGCTTACCACGGCAACAGCCGGGGTTCGTACCCTGGCGAGGACACCTGGGTTTTACTAATTCCCTAAAAATTAGTAGGAGCCGCGATAGCTCAGTGGTTAGTGAACTGGACTACTACGGACAAGGGGTAGGGTTCGATCCCAACCGACGGCTCCGGGTTCACCCAGCCTTAAATGGGTACCGGATTTTTTCTGGGAAAGTAAAAGCAGCACGGGCGTAATACCGACCACATTACCCCAAAAATCATGTGCTGAAGGTCTGTAAAAATATAGGGTCACTAACACCATATTTCCCTATACGCCACTTGGCGTGACGGGGGGTACTTTACTTTACTTTTTTACTGCTATTATTATTTGTATTTATCATTTAAATATAAATATCGTTTTCTTGTAACTTGTTATTACTTTATGTGTCAACTGATATACAACATTTTCCCCTTTCAATTTTACGACCAGAAGCATGCATCAAATAATGCTACTGTTCACTTGTTATCTATGAATCATAACTTACTACCCTTAATAGTCATTCTGATGCATGATGAAAAAGAGCAATAAAATCAGCTTTCATGTCAAAATTGTGCCATCAACGTCAAACATCAGGATTAGCAAAAATAAAACAGAAAAAAAATAGTAACTACTGATATTAAATGTCTCACGATAAAACTGAATGTTACAAAATTATTAATTAAATAATACAGTGCAAAAGTAAGTGTCATTACACCACCTTTGGGTTATATTAACAATAAAAATTGTTTGGACAAATAACACAACCACTGGGAAAACAGGAATATGTAACAAACATGAGCAGTTATACAAAACAACAAAGAAGGAAAAGAAAGATCTCATAAAATATTTGGGAAATATAAAGTCATAAATATTACGATGCAGGCTCTGAAGAAAAATAAAAACTATTACTCTAAATGATGTAAGGCTGAGAAAACACACTGCATAAAAGCTATGAGTGTTTTATTCACGTAAAAAGCCAAAAAAAATGTTTCATTTTTGTAAAGTGCCACGTATTTTTATTTCATGTTGTTGAAATGAATTAAATGACCTCGAGGTTCCCTAATATTTCTGCAGAGCTTGTGCACTACGTTGATATCTTCCTGTGTTTTCATGTAATGGGAGACGAGGATATTAATTGACATTGAATACAGTGATGGTGGGGAGTTGCGATAGCTCAGTGGTTAGTGAACTAGACTACAAAAGACAACGGCTTTCGGGTTCACCCAGCCTTAAATGGGTACCAGATTTTTTATGGGAAAGTAAAGCGGTACGGGTGTAGTACCCACCAAATTCCCCCAAAAATCATGTGCCAAAGGTCTGTAAAAATTATGGTCACTAACACCATATTCCCTATACGCCACTTGGAGTGATATGGCTCCTTACTTTTATACTTATAGTGATGGTACTAATGCAAACGTAAAAAAATACAAGTTAACTATTATGCTGATATTGTTGTCATGGGATCATCGTGAGCTATTGGTTTTTAGACCAGGAAGATGATGTAGCAGGCTGCAATGGTTTTCTTATTTTTCAAGCTTGGCTAGAGAAGTTTAACCATAACCACCAGAGAGGGACTGGAACTCTTTCTTCTACATCAATAGACACCACCGCTGTTATGTGATGCATACCGTTACCAACAGACCAACACGGAGGTGAAATTAGGTCTTGATTAGCTACAGACTGACTATTCTGCAATGATAACCTCAGATGGTCTAGCTCAAACTCCCTACATTGACAACAGGAATACTTATTTTATGTAAAATAGACTGCGTTTAGTTAGTATGAAGAAAAAAAATGTTTAAAAAAAATGTTCGCTTCATAACTTGATAAGCGTAGGGAAAATGTCTGTTGGTGGCCATATTTCTTCACGACCAGATATGTTTTTGGACAAAGTGGTCGGTATTATGCCAGGTCATCTTTAAACAAAAACGTGGAGAGCCCCGACATGCCAAGTAGCAATTAGGGAATATTCTATTAGTGACCATAATTTTTTTCAGACCTTTGGCACATGGTTTTTGAGGTAATGTGGTCGGTATTACGCACGAGCCGCTTTACTTTCACAGAAAAAAAATCCAGTACCCATTTAAAGCTGGGTGAATCCGGAGGTTGAATGAAAAATATATTATGAAACAAATCTATGTCAATAAAAATGAGAAAGAGAGTTCATCGGTGTTATATAGAACCAATTCTGACCTATGGAAGCGAATCATGGACAGTAGACAAACAAATGAAAAGACGATTAGACGCCACAGAGATGGGATTTCTCAGAAGAATGTTGAAAGTTTCCTAGACAGCTAAAAAGACCAATGAGGAAGTTCTCAAAGAGGCCAACACAAAAAGGGAGCTCTTAAAAACATTAGAAAGAAGCAATCAACATTTTTCGGGCACATCATGAGAAGAGGAAAGTTGGAATACTTGGTTACAACTGGCAAAATAAAAGGAAAGAGAGATCGCGGGCGACAAAGAGAGAAATACTGGATAGCTTGGTGTCATGGCATGGGAAACAGTCAACAATAGAACTGATACGATACACTGTAGATAGAAGATTTTGGACGGACATGATCACCTACGCCAATCGGTATGGCACATGATGATGAACACGGAGGCCGTCATTTTGGATTAAATCTTACCTCTTGTCCTTTGTAGTCCAGCACACTAACCACTGAGCTATTGCAGCTCCCCAGGTCGCCTTTACTTTCCAAAAAATCAGTGGTACCCATTTTTTCAGTTTGGTAAAAAAGACATTCCCCACATTTTGGAATCACACCACGACACATGCGATTAGTAGTGAACGCACTAAAAAGTTGGCTACTGAAGCTTTTTTCTTAACGTTAATCATATTTTTTTAAATATTCATGTTACTTATAAGTTGTATTCATTGCTACTCTTTTTATCCTGAGATAAACTAACCAGAGATAACGAAAGCATAATGAAAACACTGTATCTTACCTCCAGATAATGACTCCAATAACAATCAAAATGACCAGCACGACGAAGCCAATTATTGCTCCAACTATAGCACCAACAGAACGATCAGTTTCCTCATCTGATTTTGAAAATAGAGAGAATAATAGCTCACATAATAGATTGGTCTTTGACAAATTATAAACGATAAAAACTGACTCTTAAGAACGTAATATTTAACAAAGCACAATGGCACTAATTATTTTCTTTTTAACTATTTCCAAGACAGGGAATGTGTTCTTTCCTTGACAGAAAAGTCATTATTTCCGTTGTTTTCTGAGTTTCATTCTGTTACCGTAAAGAAAGATACACCATCCCTCATTATATTATCCTTACTCTCCTTTTAGCGAGGCTTAGCGCAACTCATAAATGTGTGTGTGTGTGTGTTATTTCTCCTTCACCTATCTTGATGTCAAAATGATGTCAAGATGATGTCAAGATGATGTCAAGATGATGTCAAGATGATGTCAAGACGTCAGACAGTGCATGGACTGTAAGTGGTCAACGACTTATAGTTGACTGCAGACATCCGGATCTGTGAGCTATAACGGATCAACATCCTACGATATTCCACTTCCACGTGGTGATTTTCAAAACACACTAATTTAATGTAGCAAAATAATTAGAAACTGCAAACGGTAAGGAAACTCCGTATTCAGCAATGACGTGCTCAAGCAGAATGTGCTTGGCCAAATAAATAAATATATCACAGCTTGATATAAACCACAAAACAATGTAACTACCTTCACTTTACATGGTCTTAGGCTTTCACAAGTAAACAGAGAAGAGATCGTCGTGCTTATATATATATATATATAGACAAAATGGACACTTTAAAACACAATCTTCATTTTAATGAATACCAATGGCACACCTGGACATTAGAATCACGAATAATATGTTTTTAAAAACAACCACTACCGCAGTGAAATATGTTTGACGCATGACAGTCTTACAGATACAATCAGAAAAATAAATAACTGAGAAAAAGGATAAGAATAATTAATGTCATTGTCTACAAAGAGAAACAGATACACTTTTCTGGCCACATGATGGGACTGAGAGATTAAAACACAACACGAGCTTCACAAAAAATAAACTCTATGAGAACACCATACCCAAAAGCCGACGACGGACACAAATTGATTAATGGAATATTACAAACACTATAAACTACTCAAAGACATATATAACACTGGACACATACCAGAAGATCTACTAAAATCTATCTTTGTAGCCATACCGAAGAAGTCAGGAGACACCGATTGTGAAGACCATCGCACTATTAGTCTCAAGCGCCATAAAACGAAAATATTACTAAGAATCATCATGAGACGTGCAAGGAACAAAATAAAACCAGAAATAAGTGAGGAACAATGTGGATTTGTGGAAGGAAAGGGCACCAATAATGCAACATACATCTTAAGAACATTGATAGAAAGATCTATAGAGGTAAAGAAAGATCTATATATGTGCTTTATAGGCTACACAAAAGTATTTGACAAAGTAAAGCATGTGGAAATAATCAATATGCTGGAGAAATTAAACATTGATGGCGAGGATCTGCGAATCATAAAAAAACATGTACTGGCAACAAACAGCAGCTATACGAATTAACAACCAAACAGGACAATTTCAATATATAAAACGAGGAGTCAGACAAGGCTGTGTTCTGTCGCCGGATTTGTTTTCACTTTACAGCGAACATATGAGATCAATAGTAGACAAAAAAGGAATTGAAGTCAACGGTCACAACATAAATAATTTGCGATATGCGGATGACGCAGTCTTAATAGCAGAGACAGAAAATGAACTACAAGAAATGATAGACATAAAAGTAAAAGAAAGTATCAAGAAAGGTCTCTGAAAAGTAAGAAAACGGAAGTAATTGTTATATCGAAGAAACAATCATCACCAGCATGCAAAATAAAAATAAACTAGACAAATCTGAAACAAGTGCAACGCGTCAAATACTTGGGCACAATAATAACATCGGATGGAAGATGCACCACGGAAATAAAAAGCAGAATTGCTCAGGCCAAAATAGCATTTCAGAAAATGAAAAATATCTTATGCAACAAATCTATGTCAATAGAAATGAGAAAGAGAGTTCATAGGTGCTATATAGAACCAATTCTGACCTATGGAAGCGAATCAACAAGAGTAGACAAACAAATGAAAAGACGATTGGAGGCCACAGAGATGGGATTTCTCAGAAGAATGTTGAAAGTTCTTTGGGCATCTAAAAAGAACAATGAGGAAATTCTCAAAGAGGACAACACAAAAAGGGACCTCTTAAAAATCATCAGAAAAAAAATCAATCAACATTTTTCGGGCACATCATGAGAAGAGGAAATTTGGAATACTTGGTTACAACTGGCAAAATAAAAGGAAAGAGATATCGCGGACAACAAAGAGAGAAAATACTGGATAGCTTGGTGTCATGGCATGGAAAACAGTCAACAACAGAAATGATACGATACACTGTAGATAGAAGATTGTGGAAGGGCATGATCGCCCACGCCAACCGGTATGGCACATGATGATGACAAACACTATGAAACATAATAGCAGGAGCGGCCCACAGAACCGCAAGATACTGCAAACTATAACTCCCCTCGACATTGAAATGCAAAATTGGAAGAAATGACGAAATAAACGATGTTTGTGTGTGTGTGTATGTGTGTGTGCGTGCGCGCGTGTGTATGTTTGTGTGTGTATGACTTTTGATCGTTGGTTGCAATCAATCATGATTTGTCAGTCAGTAGATTAGTTATATGTTAGTGTCGTTTGCCGTTAGCAGTTTTACTTAACAGTTTTTCTCGTGACTGGATTTCTATATTGGATAGATTCGACAATAGTAACAGCAGGATGTATTTGTGGTGAGTGGGATCGTCTTCTCTCTCCAGCTCCTTTGTCGTTTGATGTTAACATCATCACTTACTCAACTGTACAGTAGAAATACACCAG
Source organism: Megaustenia siamemsis (assembly GCA_032433765.1). Lineage (NCBI taxonomy): Eukaryota > Metazoa > Mollusca > Gastropoda > Stylommatophora > Ariophantidae > Megaustenia > Megaustenia siamemsis. The sequence goes on along the minus strand of JAVIAB010000139.1, from coordinate 50,833,041 downwards.
GAATAACATTTAGTACAAATCCATTCTGTACGATCGATGAGCTTTATTACATTATTTCTGAAGTTTAGCGGAGGTAATCTATGGTGGATGGAACTGAAATTATGCATGCCAGTGCAATCACCACCAGTTTATAGAGGAGTGCGGGTTCGATTCTAGATTTCAATGCTTAATAATTATCTGTGTTTTCTGTTCTTTGTTTGTACATTTTCTCTAGAGTTGTAGAAATATACCATTGTTTCTTATTTCTTTATTTGTCTTTTGGCCCCCGAAATGTTTCCATATTCATTTATTTATTACTACTATCTTCATAGCAGGTGGCAGACCATTGTGTCCAATATTAAGAGTCCATTTTATTTGACATTTGTAGATGGGACAATCGTCAGCTCAGCACTTAAATATCGTGCCTGAATACACAGGATGTCGTCAGCACATTGTACACACTCCATAGCACTGTGAGTTTATACAGGATAAGTTCAAACATTTGTTAAAGTTATTTCAATGATGGGTGGAATTTTACTTCTAAAAATCTAGCTCGAATAACATAATGCGACCATCTTCTCTTAAAATGTAAGAAAAAAAAAGTTTTATTTGCTTATTTTTGACTTAAAAACTTCACCTACGGTTTATTATTTGCTCCGTTAGAAATTAGGTAATCAATTCCGGCTACTCTAAGATTACAGGCAAAAAAATGTGTGTGTGTGTGTGGGGGGGGGGGGATGGTGATTGGTGGGGAGAAATAATTTGGATGTGAATGGAAAGCATGAAATTTGACTTATGCCCTCTTGAGCATGAAGCACTCACGATAACCTTAATTTAACCTTTCACACCACAGGGTGAAATTGCGTTCAGTTTTATCGGTTTAAGCAATAGTACTATCCCTCCCTATCCTATCCTTGTCTACAATGTCCATGTATTTAGATCCAATGGAACTGGTAATTTACCATTTCCGTTCCACCTTATGCCACAGCATCCACAAAAACGCGTTGACGTTGTTGGTAAATGCTATTGACAAGATCGCATCAAGAAGAGAGTGCAGTCACTTTAATAGTCTAGTTTCATCGGAAAAAAAAACATTGCAAACTGAAAACAAAGCACCCAAAATGTTTTAAGCTACATCACTAATTTCTGCAAAAATATGACGATATGTGCAGCCATTGTGCATTGTCGGTTATGCCGTTACCAAACGTTGAACACCGTGCAAACCATAATTGTCCTTATAGACAAAAGACATAACTGAAAAAAGAATACAAATAGTCACTTCTCTTCTCATTTCACTCCAAAACAATCGAAGAAACACACAGAAAACTCAAAACTTCTAAAAACAGTATTAGTATCTGTACTCTCTGCAAGATACGACGATCGTGGCTGTAATTTTTGTTTCCGGAAGTCAAGGCTGCCTATTGTCTTTTGTCTTTACCTTTGCTGACTGATTATTTTCTTGTGAAAAAAAAAATGTAAAGTTAACACAATACCTCAATGTATGAGGAGAGTATGGTGTTTATGCCCATTTTTTATATGACCAACGTCATTTTTATGGGTGATATGGTTCACACCAACCCGTCAATCTCTTCAAGAAAATATTTCTGACACCCATTTAATTCTAAATAAACCAAAACGCTGTAAAAAAAATTATTCGACTCCAACCTATTTTCTCCTCAGAGGACCAGTTGACTAACAATTGCAATTGCTATCAGGTACGTATCGTTAAAGGCGTTTGTATTGTGTGTCTTGTTTACCAGACTAGTATCTTTAGTTCATTGTTCACTAATAAATGTAAGTGGGATTCATCAAGTGATGAGATCATTTTAGATTTTGGGATGTCTATTGCTAACTTTTAATTTTTCTGACAGATTTGTTTACGTTATTTTATAAAATTCATTGTACATATTGTTCCACTTATAATGTTTATAACATCAATTGTATATTTATATCCCTTGCACTTTTTAATCTAAATAATTTCATAGTTGGATGATTAGTTAATTACCCACCAGTTTATATAGCCCTGCTCTGGTTTATTGCCATAATTTGTTGTGTTGGTATTTTCTATATAGAAACGTACGTTAATTCTACCATTTAAGTCTGGAGTCAGAATGGGACTGTGAGGTCCAGGTGAAATATATATATTATCACTTATTCTCTGCTCGAGTATACTGTAACCAGTTCAACTGCTTGTTTTTTTAGCTGAATGTTTCTAGTAATCTAAACATATAAAGTGGCCACCTACAAGTCTCAAGTCGTACTAGATCGATAGCTAGTAAGTGAAGACAAAGTTATTATAAACACAAAGCCACATCTGTTCTGCTATGGATTTCAGTAATGAGAAGGGAAATAACGTGTTTGTATGGTACAGTCCTGGTTAATTCTCAACCAGAGTGCACTTATATAAAATACTATGGTATAAATTCTTACATGTATACTACATGTAGATTTTAAGACGCATAACCTCGCTCTAAGGGGATATCAAAATTGAAGGAATAGACCTGGAGATAGTTCAGAGCTACAGCTACCTTGGACATACTATAACCAGTGATGGAAAATGGAAAACTGAAATAAACAAGAGAATAGGAAAGGTAAAAACTAAGTATAATGTCATTAAAAATATACTAACATCAAGACAAATAACACCAGAGTTAAAACTAAGAATAGCAAAATGTTATATCTTTTCAACATTTCTGTATGGCCCAGAAACATGGACATTAGACAAGGAAACAGAAAAGAAAATTGAAACATTTGAAATGTGAAATTACAGAGGAATAGGCAGAATTGGATGAAAAGAAAACAAAACAAAAGATGATGTCTTAAAAGAACTAAAAATTAAAAGAGAACTACTAAATACAATTCAAACAAGATAAAATATATTTTCGGGGAATGTTAAAAGACACAGCAGCCTCCGAAAGGTAATCTTGGAAGGGAAAATACAAAGTAAAGGAGGCAGAGGTAGACCAAGTCTGCCTATGACAACCTGCACCTTCAAAGCAAGAGGCATCGGAATTGCGCTCCACGATAGCCAACCTTCGATGTGGAGACGGCACTCGATGATGATAACTTCACTCTGTAGTAATAATAAACAAAATAAAGAATACATAAATAATAAATATCTACTGATATATAACATAGTATAATGTCAGATCAGATTTAAATCACTGCATAGTTTCTTCTATTTGTTTCTCTGCTACTCCTATTTAATTTGGTAAAGACAACACCATCTAATAAAACCATTGACGTCAGCTGTCAAAGATATATCAAACTCACAATCAAAGAATTCCGAGACTGAAAAAAGTAATAGATAAAACATACCATTACAGTTGGGACCTGACTTGCCAGGTACACACACTTCGCAGACTCCATCTGTGATGCTACAGAGCTGATCCTTACAGTTAGAGCTGCAGCTCAGAGCACAGTTCTCACCATAAAATGTTATATTACAGCATGTAAATGGTAATATTTGCAATGCATATTTTACTTTAATTAATGTAAAATATAGATTAATGTTTACAGACGTAGTTCTTTTCCTGGTGCGTTCAAGCCGGCAACTACTTCAACACAGCTACATGTTTAATTAAACAATTAATACTACATTTCTGTACATGTTTCTGTGAAATATGTTTGAAATTAAGTATGATATAAAGCACAAGACAATATATATATATGGCTTACTTTGGAATATTACGTGATGAGCCGTCAATATCATTCACCGTGATCTGCCATATTCGTCTCTCGTACCCTGAATATGCCTCATGTGTACCACACACTTTGCTGTTTTCGCTTTCTGGGCCGTTGATCATTTCTGATTCATCCGCCCCATCCCCAGTCACAGACTTATTACATTCAAAAATTGAAAATTGAAGCCTTTGAAATGTGCATTTATAGAAGAATAAGTAGAATTGGATGGAAAGAAAAGAAACGGATAATGTAGTTTTAAAACAACTAAAAATTAAAATAGAACTATTAAACACAATTAGAACAAGACACATGAAATTTTTGGGCACGTTAAAAGATACAACAGCTTACTAAAAGTAATCTTGGAAGGGAATATACAAGGTAAAAGGGGCAGAGGCAGACCAAGATTAACGTGGGCGAGTCACATCAAAAGATGGACAGGTAGCCAACATTCGATGCAGAGAAGGCACTCAAAGATATAATATATATATATATATATATATATATATATATATATATATATATATATATATATATATATTTGTATTATGCACCAACAACAACCATCAAGGTGTAGGGATCTCACTGCATTTATATTGATATAGATTTATAATAAATTTACTCTCTGATCATCATATAAGTTAGTTAGTCTTCCGATTATGCTCATTGCACATCGAGCGCCAGTCCGTAAGCGTTCAAATGGCCTACCCAGTGAGAGCATTGTATTCTTCGTAAAACGCATTCCAGAATCGGCTCCAGACCCTGGAGTTACTTATTTGGAACCAGAGTCTATGAGTCCGTGTGTCGTAACTGGTGCCGTCATTTGATTTGGGTCCGTGATTCTGTGGGATGTAACTGATTACGTCATTAGGTTCGAGACACTGTATAGAGAATGGGAGTGATGGCGGCACTGAATATGTGTGTAAGGTTTTTTTTTTAACTTTGTTTTCAAGGGAAGGGTCCTTCAGCCTGTCTTGAGGGCGACCTTTCATGGCCTGGTGCTCGGCTGCTATGTGGCGGGTCCTTGTGTGACGTCACTGATGCAGTTGGTGACGACACTGAAGATGGGTTAATTATATTGAGAAGGAAATAGTTATTTAGTAATGTTTATTTTTAATTTGTTTTTAAGTGGAAGTTGTAGTAATTTTGCTGACGACAATTCTGCAGCCTTTCGAGACCTGGTGTATGGAGCTATTCCCTGGCATCGTACTCTCGTAGGAGCCGACCTTTCGTGGTCTAATTTGCTGACATCATGTGTTTTATATAGATATTGAAGGAATATGTTTTATTTAGTAAGTCTCGTGGTTATGTTTGAGGGTTGTGTCGAAGGGGAGATACAAAATAGAGCTAATAGGTTTATATATATATATATACATGAATTTTGCAGAGAGGTACATAGTGGTGTAGCCGTGATACCTCAGTGGTTAATGAACTGGACAAAAAAGGACAAGAGGCAGGGTTCGATCCCAACCGACGGCTTCCGGTTCACTCAGCCTTTAATGGGCACCGGATTTTTTTATGGAAAGTAAAGCGTCACAGGCGTAATACCGACTACATTACACCAAAAATCATGTGCTGAAGGTCTGTAAAATTTATGGTCACTATCACCATATTCCCTATACGCCACTTGGCGTGACGGGAGTACTATACTTTTTTTTTACAGAGTGGTGTAATGGTTAATATATTGTTAGAATTTCTGGACTACTATAGACGTTATTCCGCTTTTAGGTACATTAAACGTGTTATCTATGAAAATAGGAGCAGAATATTGAGTATGATGGTGGTTGTATATATATATTTATATATGTATATATATATATATATATATATATATATATATATATATATATTGTCCTTTCGAGCCGAAGACGGCACATAGGGCAGATCCACAATATCAAAAACAGAAACCTTGCGTGCCAAAGTGGCACATATTGCGAAGATCACTGCTTGTAAATATATATATATATACTGGCATTTTTTTTATTGTTAGTCGCTAATGGAAAGATGGAGGAAATACATACACATATATAAATATAGGTACGTCTGTAGCTAGACAGCTGAGACGTCAGTGTTAAAGAAATAAACGGAGACCTTGGTTACATTGTTGACCAGTTTTCCCTAGCCCACAAGACTTGCAAGATCCTGTTGTAGAATCACACAATTGGTCAATATAGTGGCAAATAAGTGAATTCAAAATAAGATAGATAGATTCTCAACTCTAAATGAACGAAGCTACTGTAGTCCCAGACATGTACCAGATAATGACTAAATCCATTGCCCCAGAATATGATCATGGAAGGGATTCATTGAGTAGAATTAAAAATTGGATGTGTCTCTGTGAATATAGAAATATGTGTCAGTTCAACTTGTCACTTAGGCGACAACTTGTGAAAAAAACAACAAATTCTTAAAAGGTTGCGAAAAATTAGAAACAATGCAACTAAGGTAATATAAAAGTACCTTTATCACACATTGATCCACTTTTCCCTGGTTTACATGGTTGACAGGTTCCATTTCTAGCATCGCAGGTACCATTTGAGCAGCCTTCGCTACATATATGTGTGCAGTCACTGCCGTAATATGTGGCATCACATGCTTAAAAACATATACGATTAGCAATGTTTATTAAAACGTGTAGATATCATATATTACAAATTATGTTTTATAGTATCTCATAGACATTTTGGGAAACATCAAATGTATGCGCATTCTTATAAAAAAATATCGTCATGTGTTGGATGGAGTTGGTGTACTAATCAATGACATAAAATGTGTTAATCAATGACATAAAATATGTTAATCAATGATATAAAATGTGTTAATCGATGACATAAAATGGTGATAAGTATGTTATATATTGTTTTTCTTTCTTAACAAAATTGTTGATTAAACTCGTGTAAGAGAATTATTATTTTCACACAGTTTGACATTAAACACATTCATGTTGTATTGTAAACAAAATTAGATTGAAACAATATAATTAGTAATTAATTGAAAATGACGCACTAAAATCAACATATAAAATGTTACTATTGAAATCATTATACTGATTCCAGGCAGTTAGTAGCCAGATGTTGCTTGCCAATCTGTTTTAACTCCTAGATGGGTCAAGAGTTTATTTATAAGAGGAAACAAATAAAAATAAATTCTGAAAATGTGTTCTTAGACGATAGATCAGTGAATAATTTCAGGGTAAAAAGTATACAACACTTGGAGAAAATCATAAATAATCAACAACAGAAAAAAACAAAACAAAGAACAATAGATGGTCCGAAGCATAATTGAACCCGTACTCCTAGGCACAGCGCCTTGGCACGAAAACCAAACGCTAGAGCACTCGGCCAGCTCAGCTACCTAAAAAGATAGCTATCATTGTTGATGTCTTTCACGCATATGTACTCATTACTATAGCACAGGCTTACGATCACAACTCGGGAATCAATTGTATATCTGTATTTTCCTATTAAGACAAGTATCTCCCGGATAGGGTAGGGCTGAATACTTGTGTAGAAAAGAAAGTTATAGTACGAAGAAGCACGAAAAGTATTTTCCAGTGGTTTAGACTGGAGACAAATAATAATTAATGCATATTATTATGGAGGGAAACTTCTGAGGCGATAGATCAACGGTTCATTTCAGAGGGAGGAAGAGGTATGTTTACACAACTCGGAAAAAAATCACAAATAATCAACAGAAAAAAACAAATAAAGAACAAATATACATTTTATACTCGAGTTGTGTTTGTAATCCTATGTTATAGTCATGAGAACACATGCACGAAAGACATCGCCAATGATAGCTATCATTTTAGGTACTTGAGTTGGCCGTGTGCTCTAGTGTTTGGTTCTTGTGGCAAGGCGCTGTGTGGAGGAGTGCACGCTCGATTATGCTTCGGATCATCTAATGTTCTTTGTTTTTTTTTTCTGTTGATTATTTGTAATTTTTTCCCTGAGTGTTGTAAACATACCTCTTCCCCTGAAATGAGATGTTTATCTTCTTTCTAACAAAGGTGAAACAAAAACTGAGACATGTACTTTACATCGTGATTTAACTGCTCACACGGTCTTAATTTACAATCCTAACTGTTACTTTCCGGCGGACTTAAAAAATGAAATTAAAGTCACAATAATAGTATGTGCTCATTTCTTTAGAAAGAATTAAAGACAATTATTGTTGATATTATTATTTTTAATTATTATAACTATTTCAAATAAAAAATATAGTAAGAATGTGTGCAATAGCTTATTTTTCACTTAAATTCAACATTTGAAGAAAAAAAAAACCTTTAATGAAAAACTTGAAATAAATGTTGGACGCAATGTAGGGATTTAAATCTTGAGATTAGCTTTGGGGGTCCTGTGGTCAAAAGATATTAAAATGAATTTTTGGTTAAAAAATAAGCTTATGAACTGCAGCCTTACACAAACAATCAAGAACACATTTCAGTTTAAGAAGAAGAAAACTAATCATAGGAGTACAACTATAAGGGTCAATAAAACAAATGTTCGCAAGATTTTAGCATTATTTTAGAAGACATTTCATGTGCGCAAAAATTCTTAATTGTTTCCCTTTTTTCCAAGAGCTTTTTTTCTTTTCAGGACTGGAACATTATTAAAGTCAAGGTCAGAGCAATGTATTTTTAGATTGTTGATGAGAGACCAGAGAAGAATGGTTAAAAATAGATAAGATGGTTAAGGTCACGCATGGGTGTATGAATTATTATAGATATAGGAAACACAATGTTACCAGACGCTACATCAACGGACAAAAGCGCAGGAATATGGATAGACAAATAAAGACTAGAAATTAAGGGATACTGAAACCCAAAACTGAGAAGAACACGACACTTAGCAGAGACCACTTGGAGAAAGAACGATCTTTCAATAAGAACGCTAAGAGAGATCTGCCGAAATGGAAAGAGAGCTAAGTCAACCACAGACTAGAGCTTAGAGAAGCAACTAACAAAAGAAGAGTCACTTAACAAGCCGAAATGGCAATCGCTAAGTCGACGAGAAACAAATAAACGCTTGGTGAGAGAAACGCACTCTCAGGCACACTGAGAGAAAGACAGAACCGACGAGCTAGAGTAAGATAATCACGTGAACAGCTTCACCGATCAAGGATTAACTCGGAGACCAGGGTAGAGACAGCCCTCGACAGAACTGTGAAACATTTAAGATTCCAGGATGTATATAATTCATAGACTCGCTAGGATTGTGGGATGTGAACTATTTTGAGTTTGTGTACATAGATACGTTTGTGATTAGTGAGTACAAGGCTGTTCAAAACCGCCAAGTAGTTGTGACTTGGGTAACTTAGAATAAGAAGATAATTTAAGTATTCAAGGCTTATGTGCTCCATTTGGACTTATGTAAAAAACAGAGGTTGGTGTTGTATTACACCTTACGACTTGTCAATTATATATATATATATATATATGTTGTAGACGTGATATTTACGTAAAGAAGTTTTCAGGAAGGCAAGAGTCCAAATATTAATAATATTAACAGCACCAGAAACACAGCGCGAAGTAAATCACCAAAGCCATCACTATCAAGTAAACAAATCCAGCCATCAAGAATCACGAAGCCAAAAGATAATAATAGCACAAATGGTAATAAGTCATTATCACATTATTAGATCATCAACAGCAACATCGCTGTTAAGTTAAATTATCAACATTGATAATAAAACCAGCCCTTTCAAATGCGTGTACCATCGGTGCTGGGAAAACCTTACTATATGCCTTTCCTGCATTAAAAGATCAGACAGTTAATACTAAACTCACCTTCATCACACAAGGGTCCTTGCTTTCCTGGTATACATGACTGACAGGTTCCATTAATGGCATCACAGAGTTGGCCAATGCAGTTCATGCTGCAAGTCTTGGCACAATCTTGGCCGTAATATGTTTGATCACATGCTAATAAAGAAAATATGCAGTTAGCAATACTCATGAACATGTGTGTGTATGTGTGCATGCGTTGCGTGCAACTTTAAGGTGTACGTAGGGTATAACCACTAAATGTTTGAAGAGTTAATGAATTATTAACATGATGTGTGTATGTGGTGTTTGTATGAACTCACACTTTTGCGTGACTAATGTGCGCACTTTTTCAAGTTAATATTAGGGAGTACCAATCACTGATTCAAGTAAATGGCTTTGTAGAACTCAAATCAAATCCAATGAACTCATTTAAATAAAGAGACGATTCATAGTATGAACACTTATAACTTATGTAGATAGCTTGCTGGTTACACACACTCCTGATCTATCCCCTCAGTCGCTCCATCCTTCTTGTCCCCATTTTGGCTCCTTATTCTCAATGACTCATAACCCCTACGTCACTCTCAAATAAATTTCCATAGAGAGACGTCTATGTATCTTTATTGTTAATTTCTCAACTTGCAACCTCGAGTGTCCTGAAAACAAACATTTCTTATCATTCATTTGTACGAGCGACGAGGGCACGATCTTAAAGTCCTTAAAATAAACCACGATTTAAAAAAGAAATTATTAGTTACAAACAGACACACTTACATGTATTAATATATATGTAATAATTGTTTGTACGTTTCGTCTTGTTTCACCAGCATCTGTTCCTTCACTGCGTGTTATATATGCATATAGTGGTATGGAGAGACAAAATTTAATTCTGAGGTGTCTATCACTTAATTTCATTTGTGTGACAGTACAAACATTGTTATTTTAAGGTACACCAGTTGTCACTTCAAAATCTTATAATTTATTTGTTTTTTATTTGCATAATTCATCAAAGCTTCTTGTTACGCAATTGTCTGACACTCTATAAGGATTCCTTCAAAGTCTTAGTATGTATGGACAATATCATGTTAGTTCATATTTCTTAATGACCAACAGCACACTTTATGTGGGTTATGTGGTTGATATCAAGCCAGGCAAATGACACATTCTATTTAGTTTTAAAATTATAAACCAGAGAAACAAGTGTCTCAAATAGCTTATATGTTCAGCTTCGATCTAAGTATTGTATAACTACTAACTATACAATAATAATCGGTGTTACTGTGCATTCGTTAAGTCCAGAATGAACTGGTAAAAAATAAAAAAAAAGATAACATAAGCTGCTAAGAAATGACATAACATATACCCCAAGAAGACATTATAAGATGTTGACAAAAGCAGTAGGTAGATAAAATACACATTACACAAACATGATCTCATTTGTTTTATGCCGCGGGAAGTATATCTTGTAAATGTCGCGTGTTAACATTCATCGATTTCATGTAGCCCATATTATTTTTAATTAATTTTTTTATTAGATGAGCGAAAAAATAGTTTACAGCTAGTGAATGAACAATAAAGAAGAATAGATGTAGAGAAAGAGAACGAGAGAGGCCAGAGAGACGAAGAGAAAGGGTAAGAAAGAAAAGAGAGAGAGAGAGAGTAAAAGAAAGGTGAAGAGAAATATGACGAGAGAGAGAGAGAGAGAGAGAGTAAGAAAGAAACAAACAAACAAAGAGTAAGTAGCAAATGGAGAGACATGAAGAGGTGTAAGTGAGAGAGAGAAAGGAAAAATAAACTAAAGCCTTGCAGACCAATGTAGCAGATTTCAGGAAAAGAGGTTTGAAGGTTGTTCAAATAAGGAAAAACTTTTTACCTTCTTCTGACAAAGTTTGAGCTCCAAAAATTATGACTTTAATGGGATAAGGTTTGATGTATATTATAGGCATATCAGTTTAGACTTTGTACCTAATATATTGTACACTTAACAAGGTCAAATTGATACTTTTGGTGGTTTTTGCTATGATAGTATACCTGATGACTACCGGAAAAAGTTGAGCAGAGCAGGTAGACTTCGGTGACAAAGGAATACTTCCTTCCCCAAAAGAGGAGTATGCTAACAAGAGCGTGATAAAGACAATCACAGAGTATAATAACAATGAGGATAGAAAGTTGATAAAGATTATACTGACTTATTTATAAGATTGAGACTGTCTGTCTATCCAAGTCTATAGCCAAGAGAAAGATGTGGAAGACGTTTGGAGCTGCAGTTAGTGATCCCTCTGGACGTAACCCTCCAAACACAATTCTCACTGACGATGTTTTCATGCAGTTTGTCCAGAACAATGAGCAATCAACTCTAAAAGATGAGGACCTGCTATCAAAATTCAAGAACCAGTAGATTGTTCAGTGTGAATCTGTAAAGGGAACAATTGAACCACCAAATGCCCATTCAAGGAAACACTTCGGCCATTGCAAGAGAAGTTAGAGGAACGAACAAAGAAGTAAGAAGCGCCCTCTACATCCTCATCAGCCTCACCAGCCCCAAAGGCAGGGATGAAGTACATTCTCAGAGAGAGGGCTAATAAAGGTAAAGGGCAGTCTATGGCTACACAGAGGAAAGAGGAAGCCGTTGCCATCAGTCACCAATCTTTCAGAAGATACACGAGAATCAGATTTACAAGAATTGTTCAGGCCGTTTGGCCCAATTTCCAGAATGTATTTGGCCAAGGATAAAAACACTGGCCAGTCTAAGGGTTTTGCTCTCATCAACTTTCACCACAGAGGGGATACAGCCAGAGCTATACATGGCGTGTCAGGATTTGATTATGATCGTCTTATTCTGAATGTTGAGTGGACCACGTCATCAACAACACATCATTAGGGATGTTCCATAACCATAACATCATTAGGGATGTTCGGTTATAGAAGAGTCTACATAATAGTCCTGGATTTGAAACTGAAAATGTTATCAGACATTGGGAATCAAATCAAAACATGTGTTGTATATGGAAGGATCAGTGAGCAGAGAACTAGAGTGGAAAAGCTGGTTTGTCTGAGTTGAGATTCATTCATAAGTATAAATTAAGGTGTTGATTTGATTGTATCCATTTCAAGGGCACATGGGAAGATATGAACTTTGAACTTTTAGAAACTGGCTTTAAAGGACATTGTGTTTTAATGTGTTTCTCATCATCATGTGTCGTGTGAAGTGATGTCGTTGATCAAAATGGTTTTAGTTTACAACATTATTTTTAAAGATAATAAATTGTTATAACGGTTTTATTAACATCATTCGTTATATATTGATTTGTATTGTGATCATGTCATCAAAAGCCTTAATGTCAGTAATGAAGAGCTGTTGTGAAATGAAATCGTTCGTTGTGGTTTTAGTTTAATATAATTTTTTAAGTTTTTTTTAAAAATTAAGTTATAAAATGTGAACAAATTATTATTTTTCAAGTTTTCAGAGACTAAATATTTTAAAAAATTAACATTTTGAAATATTTGCATATATTTGAGGATAATGCAATGAATAATCGTTACTGGAGAACTAAGCAAGAGCTAACAGATGAAATAGTCATTTATCATCATCATGTGCCATACCGGCTGACGTATGTTGTTATTTCTTCTTCTACCTTTCAGCTCCCTGTGGAGCATAGGTCTTCAACAAACACTTTCCAAGTCGTTTCTTTTTTCTTGCCATTCTTTTAAGATCATTCCATCTATAGATTTCCCATCATCTACATCTCTGCTTCTATCTGTCTTCTCCAAGAATTTCTTGGTCTTCCTCTTTGCCTTTTACCTGGGGATTCCAAAAAAGGGCATATTGTGTAATGCTCTTAGTTGGCTTCCGCAGTGTGTGTCCTATCCAGCGCCATCGTCTTCGCTGTATCTCTTTATTCACTGGTATTTGAGGTTGTTATATACTTCCACAATTCTCGGTCCTCTGCGTATTGTATCAGTTCTGTTGTTGATATCTACCATGCCATAAGACAAAGACAAATCTAATATCTTCTCTTGCTGTTGTTTGCGATCTTTCTTTTCCTGCATTTTACAAGTTGTAACCAAGTATTCCAACTTTCATCTTCTCGTGACGTGCTATAAAAATGTTGATTCGTTTCTTCCTGGCGTTTTTAAGGGCTCTCTTTTTGTGTTGGCCACTTTGAGAATTTCTTCCGTGGTCTTTTTGGCAGTCCAAGAAACTCCCAACATTCTTCTGAGTAATCTCATCTTAATCATAATCTTTCCATTTGATTGTGAACTGTCCATGATTCACTTCCATAGGTCAGAGGTGACTCTAACACCAAGCAAATCTCTTTCTCACTTCTATTGATACAGATCTGTTACATAATATTTATTTATTATTGCAAAATAGTCATTGATTCCTTCATTCATTGAATGTCGTCTCCTCATCGAAGGTTGGCTACCACTTAGTGCCATTTGACTCTGCCTCTTGTCTTGATGTTGCACATTGTTATATGCTCACCTGTCCACCTTTTGATGTTATCAGGCCACTTTAATCTTGGTCTGCCTTGTACCTTCCCTTTCTAGTTGACCTTCAAAAGGGTATTGTCGCTCTTCACATGTCCCAAAAATTTCATTTGTCTTAATCGAATTGTTTTAAGTAGATCTTTTTTTTAACTCTCAGAACATTCTTGTTTGTCTTCTCTTCCTTTCATTCGGACCACTGGCCAATATAGCGGATAGGCGACAGGAACCCTTGAGGCACGGTATGAAAAGTGTTCCTTGCTACAGTTTCCTCATATTCCAAAGTCTGGCTTGCTGCCAGAGATACTGGCGCTAGTACTCTGTGTACACCGTGAGCTGTACTTTTCATCCTGATGGCGTTTCTATATTCAGATGGTTTACGATGAATCGAGATATCGTATAACGAAGAAAAGTTCAGCTGCACTCACTTTCGGTGCCGCTTAGCCGTATTCTTTTGGCGTGTGTTGTATCGGCAATGATGGGGACTGCACCAGCCTATCTTTGTTTGGATATTCGATGAGATGTTAATTGGGATGATTCCATTGGCACGGGCAATTGAGCAATTTTGGATTTTCATTCTTTTGCAGTGATACCCGGGTCTTCGAATAACTATAATTATAATTCATAATGTAAAAACAGCTGGAGCGTATTGCAGTGCAGATTGCAACATAGATGCCCGTATAATCTGCAAAGTAAATGTGATATTAAACGCTGATATGCATCAAAAGACTCCAAAGCTAAAGATAAAACAATGGAAGTTAAACTGCGTACAAGAACCTGTAATTGTAGAAAAATAGAATGAACAGATGAAGAAGTTAGAAGAAATGAAAAATATGACACTTATAATAATTTAAAACACACTTTTATGACTGTGTCAAATGACCTTTGATGAGAAGTTATGATAAAAGGATCGGATTGAAGAATACACGTCACAGTTCAATCAACTTGTAGAAATTAAAAAAAAAAAAACATTCTTAAAGTTTTTAAACCGACATTCTGGAAGGCGCTGACATTGGAGATCCAAAATCTGAGTATCTCTCACCTCAAAAGTATAAAAAAAATAGGATCCTTAGAATCATCATAGATGAACAAACTTGTTAGTGATAAAAAGAAATAGTTTAAAAGATAGGGTGAGCACTATTTAGAAGGGCACTTCTCTGAAGAAAGACCAGCAAATCCACTCATAGGTCACATAGTGCCACAACATCCAATGATGATTCAACTAGAAGTTGAACCTACTGAGAGAGACACGTTAAATGCAACAACTGTGAATTTATACAGGACTAATGGTGACATGAATAATTGTAACAAATATGGTAGATCACTCTTCTAGGAATAACAGGAAAGGTCATATAAGGCCTAATAAGTGATCTGCTTTTTGCTGACATTGCATGTCTAGATATACATGATAAAGATATTTTGCAATCACTAATTGGTAGTTTGGCCAACTCATGTAAACAATTCTTGTTAACAGTAAGTTTTTAAAAGAAACTAAGGAAACAGCAAATCCACTTGCATAACCTTGAATGGAAACCCTCTCGAATCGGTACAAAGATTATGCTAAATTAAAACTACTATTACAGCTACATTTTCATGTAACGAAAAATTGTATATATTAATTAGCAAGGCAACTACAGCATTTTAGAAACTACCACATACGGCTCGAAATTACACAAAATGAACATTTAAAAAAATTATCCTAATATTTCAAACCTGCATTCTTGTGCGAATCTTAAACTTGGACTACTTATTAAAGACGTGAAAAAAAATATCACTGCCCTTGCAAAATAGTGAACATCAAACAGCAGGATTAAGCAACCAACTTGTATCCTGAAAAGTTCTAATCTTTCACCCATTATAACAACATTCTAGAATTGAAGATTAAGACGACTCAGACATATTAACTAATGGAACACAATCTCTTCTGAAGCAAATACTGTTTGTGGAGCAGTCTGCGAGTAGACCACATATGAGAAACAAAGATGGCCAATAAAGCAATCCTGAATTTTCCCACAAGTGAAACAGACTGGCAAAAGTTGACACGAGTTCATAGGATATGAATAAACTGTACATAAAAAAGCCGCATAATAAAAGTCGAAATTAAATTAAGTTAAAGCTAGAAGAGAAAACATCTGAAAAAAAGAGAATGTGAAAACCCACGATATAATACTGCTTTCCTGATTCTGCTATCAGACTGTCAAAGACAGGCACTTTCTTGCTCTCAACCTCTATATAGATGCACGAAGACCATCCATGTTTATGTTTATTTAAAGAATACAGACAACAGAAATATACTATCATATTGTCTAAAAGCACATCTTTAAAAACATCACAGAGATGCTAGGCCTAAACATTAATGGAAAGATTATTAAATAGAGATATGCTGATGATACTGCATTACTAGTTGAAAATCCTCAAGATCTACAACAACTACTTAATGAAATAAACATGACGAGCTTAAAATATGGATTAGATATGTATATAAAAAAAAAATCTATGATCATAAACAAAGAAAATACCCAAAACCTACAAGTGGATATCAAAATTAAAGGAATAGACCAGTTGACAGTTCAGAACTACAACTACCTTGGACATTCTTTAACCAGAGATGGAAAATGTACAACTGAAATAAACAAAAGTAAAGGGATGGCAAAAAGTAATAATTTTAATGCCATAAATATAATCAAAACAAATAACACCAGGGCTAAAACTAAGAATAGCGAAATGTTACATCCTCTCAACATTCCTATATGGTGCAGAAACATGGACATTAGACAAGAAAAGAGAACATAAAATTGAAGCCTTTGAAATGTGGATAAATGGAATAATAGAATTGGTTGGAAAGAAAAGAAAACAAACGATGACGTCTTAAAACAACTAAAAATGAAAAGAGAACTACTAAATACAATTTAAACAAGACAAATGAGGTTTTTGGGGCATGTTAAAAGACACAACAGCCTACTAAAAGTAATCTTGGAAAGGAAAATACAAAGTGAAAGAGCTCAGAGGCAGGTCAAAACTAACATGGACGAGTAACATCAAAAGATGGACATGTCAGTCTATGGCAACCTGCACCATCAAAGCAAGAGACAGAGGAATGGTGCTCCATGGTAGCCAACCTGCGTTGCGGAGACGGCACTCGATGATGATGATGATGGTCTAATAGACAGTGTTAGCTCCCTTTTTCATTTTCAGCTGATTCAGAAATTCATTATTTTGTCTTCTCTTTCTTTCCTCCAATTCTCCCTATTTTTATAAATAAATTTCAAAGGCTTCAATAATGTTCATGTTTCTGCACTATGATATTATACTTACAACCAAGTTCTATTAATAATAATAATAATAATAGCAAGCAACCTTTCTGATCATGCAAGCAGTATCATTGAATGTGTTGAATGTGCGCAGTTCACGATGCATACTTCCGGGTCACTATCGGCTCCGACGCACGAGAGATATATGGGCCAGTGCCGATTCAGATTAGACTTCCTGGTCATTAAAACTGCCCTAAGAAACGCGGTCCCAACAAATAAAAATTGAGGCCTATATTTCGGTTAATCACTCACTCTGAACGCAGTCAAGCTGGTGACGAATTTGCAGTCGAACACAGATCAACATCCTATTCCGTGGTCAAACTAGAGCGTGGTACTATTACATTCAATCAACGGTTGTCATATGCAGTCGCAATCTCCGTGCCCACAACGCAGTAAACATATCACCAGTCTTGGGCACAATTCTACAATGCGACAATCTTAGCCTGCTGCACCAACCGAAAGTATTTAGGGTATTAAGATAACTCTATATTAATATAGTTTGTGGCGCCTATTGTGCACCCTATTACACAGTCCATCTTGGTACTATTTTATTTTAATGTTTTATATAAAATCCTGTGAATTTAGATTTTAGACCATAAACTGTGATTTACATTAGATACATAAAGTGACAGAGAGTAAGCGGACTAAAGATTAATGGAAATAAATGAACAAGTAATAGTAAAATCAAAGAATTAACGCACTGTAGGACTCACAAGAATTAATATAACATTAAGAACATTTACTGCACCAATCGGTTTTAGAATCAATCTTCATCGTCATGTACCATACCGATTGGCTTAGACGAACATATCCTTCAATCCTCTACCCACAGTGCATCATATAAGTTCTGTTGTTGACAGTTTGCCATGCCATGACACCAAGCTATCTAGTATTTTCTCTCTTTGTCCTCCGCGATCTCTCTTTTCTTGTATTTTGCTAGTTGTAACCATGCATTCCAACTTCCCTCTTCTCATAATTTGCCCCAAAAATGTTGATGGTTTCTTTCTGATGTTTTTAGGAGCTCCCTTTGTATGTGGTGGCCTCTTTGAGAATTTCCTCGTCTTTTTAGCCGTCCAGGGAACTTTCAACGTTCTTCTGAGAAATCCCATCTCTGTGGTCTCTAAGCGTCTTTTCATTTGTTTGTCTACTGTCCATGCTTCGCTTCCATAGGTCAGTTTCGGTTCTATATAGCACTGATGAACTCTCTTTCTCAATTCTATTGACATAGATTTGTTGCGTAAGATATTTTTCATTTTCTGAAATTCTATTTTGGTCCGAGCTATTCTGTCTTTTATTTCTGTGGTGCATCTTCCATCTGATGTTATTATTGTGCCCAAGTATTTGAAACGTTGCATTTGTTGTTTCAGATTTGTCTTAAAATCAATAGTCATTCATTTAAAATCATTATATATATATATATATATGTGTGTGTGTGTGTGTATATGTGTGAGTGTGTGTCAAATAAACCCGATATCTATAGATCTAAAGTCTTTTCGAGCCGAAGACGGCCAATATGGTAGAAATTTTAGACTGTCTGTGGCCAACGATCTCTGTTATCAAGTATCTGACCCTCCAAAGAAAACACATTGTGCCTGATTTCAAATAAGCAGAACGCGGGTTCGAATCCCGGTAGGGTCAAAATTGATTTCTAACGGGGGTGAAATCCTCAGACCCGAATACTTTGAGGCGACTGCACTGGACAAGCGACCTTTATTCTCTGGTTCTAAAAGTCCTTCCCACAAATTCCAGCAACAGGAAAATGCCAGAAAAATAGTCTTTTTTTTATCAGGCTAGCAGTCCATAGCAGTTGTGCCTATTTAGTTCCCCTATTAATGTTTCTAATGAAAGTTGTGGATTGACATGATCACCTACGACAGCAGGCCTGGTACTTTATGATAATGGTTAATGCTTCTATTCCTTTGTAAAACGACAAGAGACGTTTCACGTTTTATGTTTTTTAGACGGGAATTAACTGTAGCGCTGAAGTTCACTCCATATTAAACATTTGTATTTAGACAAATGTATGTACATTATAATTAGGAGTTAACTTTTAATATAATTTTTTTTTAATTTAAGTAAACGCGTAAAGAGAAAGAGAGAACGAAAGAAAGAAAGACTCTTCAAGCAAGATACCAAAAAGCAACTTAAGTAGAATTTGCCAGAAACTCATAGCTAGCTGTCCGCGTCAGGATCAATGAACCCAAACTGATCAAGACTCTACTCCATAGTGATAAAGATTAACTGCAACTACGTAGCAAGTAACTCCGCATATTTGATTTTTTTAAAAATAACTTTAAATGTCTTAGACCGAGCATCGTTTTTATGGGATTTTCTTCGTAATGGGATTGACTGTGCAGCGTGAGAAGTCGCGTTACCAAAATAAGTATAAAATTTACTCTTTTAAATTAAAATAAACATTTTTCTTGATTTAATTTTATTTTAAATGCGCTCCTTGACTAAACAGTGATTCATTCTTTTTTATTCACCACCTCTTGTACCCGTTTGAGTGTCGAGGGAGATACAAGTTCTGGTTTTCGCCTTCTTGACGACTGCAGATATTTGCCGAATAATGTTGCAACCTGTCTTTGATGTTGTCTGTCCATCTTACTACGGGACAGCCTCTTGCCTCTTGTAACATATACTTCGTGTTGTAAAGTATCATACACCATTCTTTAATCATGGGCAAACCATTGTTTTTTTTTATCTGTATGTAGTTTAGAAATCACACAATGCCCACTCTCCTTCCTTCCTTCCTTCCTTCCTTCCTTCCTTCCTTCCTTCCTTCCTTCCTTCCTTCCTTCCTTCCTTCCTTCCTTCCTTCCTTCCTTCCTTCCTTCCTTCCTTCCTTCCTTCCTCCCTTCCTTCCTTTCTTCCTTCCTTCCTTCCTTCCTTCCTTCCTTCCTTCCTTCCTTCCTTCCTTCCTTCCTTCCTTCATTCTTTACTTTCTTTATTTCTTTCCTTCCTCATTTTCCTTATTTCGTCGAGGGGAGATATAATTCGCAATTTCTTGCTCTTCTATTGGCCTGTTCGATGTTATACCTCCGAATGTTTCGACTATTCTGTATATCGTTTTCTTGGTCGGCCTCTTGGTCTGGTCTTCTGGTATCATTTGTTCATAATTCGTTGTATTAGATTTAGAGTTCTTTATATCTTATCACATGCACGAACCACTTAATCTATTGTTGCTTTATGTATTCACTAGCTTTTTCCATTTCTAGTATTTTTCGTAACTCTTAATTTCTGATTTTATCTCTCAAGCTGTTTCCTGCCATGCGTCTGACACACTTCATTTGTGCGGTTGGTTATTTGTTAATAGTTCTTGAGTCTAAGGTGAGTATCTGACACTGGTAGCACAACGTTATGATAAATATAGTTTTGTAAATAGCTCGTAGGGCTTCTAACGTTACTTATTTGTTAGACAGTAGTGGTGAAATCTGTCCAATAAATTTACAAGTTGTTACATTCTGAATCTACTTCTGTTGCCTGCATCTAGTTATATGACAGGGTACTTGCTGCCTAAGCATTGCACGCCATGGTCAACTTCAGTTACGGTGCACATATTCTGAACGTCTGTGGCTGAATTTGAAAAAAAAAAAAAGAAATAAGAAAATCTAAAAGAAGGCTAAAAAGTACCTTTATTACACATCGGCCCTTGCTTTCCTACTATACATGACAGACAGGTTCCATTACTGGCATCACAGAGTTGCTTCGTACAGTTTGTGCTGCATTTCTCGGTACAGTTCTTGCCGTGGTATGTGTCAGTACATGCTAATAAAGAGCATACATATTTACAATATCTATGATTGCAGATATCAGCATACACTCTGCATCACCTTTCAATAGAGGTAGGGTATATTGAATAATGATTACATGTTTTGTCAGTCATAAACATGGACATATTCTATTGAATATATATATATATATATATATATATATATATATAGATATATATATATATATATATCTATCTATCTATCTATCTATTGACCTTTCGAGCCGTAACCGGCCCATAGGGCGTAGACCAAGATACACCTTCTCCTATATGAATTTTTGTTCTAGCAGTTTTCTTTTAAAGATATTTTATCAAATCTCGCCATCTGTTTTTGTTCTGTGCAAGCAGTTCTATCTCATTGAGGGAGCCGATTCCTGCTGCTCTTGCCTCTCTCATCAATGTTCTTCTCAGTGTCTCCCTGGGTCTTCCTCTTTTTCTTTTACCTGTTGTTTCCCATATGAGGGCTTGCTTTGCTATTCGATTATTATCTCTTCTCATCACATGTCCAACGTATGACCATCGTCTTTTCTTTATTACTGAAGATATTAGTGGTTGATTGGCGATTTCTCTAATTTCCTCGTTTGTTTTGAATTCGTTCCATTCTATACCAAGTATTTTCCTTAGACATTTATTTTCGAATGCGTTCAACTTTGTTTCTATATCTCTTGTTGTTTTCCAGCTTTCACACGCATACGTAAGGGTTGATAGTACATTTGATTTGAATAGCCTAAGTTTTGTGTTTGTGCGAATGAGTTTTGATTTCCACAACTTTTCAAGGCTTCTGAAAGACATTGCTGCTTTAGCCAGTCTGATTCTAATTTCTTTGCTCGTATCCCCTTCTCGATCAATGTGACTTCCAAGATAGATGAAGTGATCGATCTCTTCTACTGGTTTGTTTTCCATGTATATTTTGTCACTTGTTGGAATTAAACTTTTCATGACTTTAGTCTTTTCATGATTGACCTCAAGCCCAATTTTGCTGGCTATTGATGATAGTTCATTTGTGTTTTCCTGCATCGTTTTTATCTGATTGCTGATGAGAACTATGTCATCAGCAAAGTCCAGGTCCTCCAAATGGTCTCCTTGTATCCATTCGATGCCTTTATTACCAGTGCAGCATTTCTTCATTATGAAGTCCATAACAATTCCAAATAACAAGGGCGATAAAATACATCCTTGTTTAACCCCAGTTTCTATTGGGAAACATTCGCTCAGTCCTTCCTCTGTTCGAACTGCACATGTGTAACCATCATACATGTCTTTGATAATATTTATGATTTTTGATGGTAAGCCATATTGCTTCAGAATTTTCCACAAAGAATCTCTATGAATACTATCAAATGCTTTTTTGAAGTCGATGAAGTTAAGTACAAAAGGTTTTTGCTTTTCAATGAGTTCCTCCAATATAAGTCGTAGAGTGAAAATGTGGTCAAGACAGCTTCTCCCTTTTCTAAACCCAGCCTGTTCTTCACGCATTACTGTATCTATTGAATCCTTTATTCTATTTAGGATGATTTTACAGAATAATTTTGAGGCAACTGACAAAAGTGTCACGCCTCTCCAATTGTTACAATCTCTAAGATTGCCCTTTTTTGGGATCTTAACAATGATTCCTTTTTTCCATTTATGAGGCGTCTTCTCTGTTTTCCAAATGATGTTGAACATTTTTTGGAGATGTATTAAATTATGGCTATCAATTGCCTTGAGGATCTCAGCTGTTAACTTATCCTCTCCAGCAGCCTTGTTATTGGTCATTAGCTTTAAGGTGGTTTCTATTTCACTCAAGGTGAAGTCATCTAAATTTACATCTAATTCTGCTGCTGGTGTTTCAGCTTCAAAATCTATTAAACTGTGAGGTAGTGGACGGTTAAGAATTTCTTTGAAGTGTTCCGCCCAACGGGCTTTTATGTCTGCGCTTGTTGTTAGCATTAATCCAGATTTGTCTAGAATTGGTGTTCCACTGGATGTATAGGTGTTTGTCAGCATCTTTTGTACAGTATAAAGAGTTCTGCTGTCTCCTGTAATTGCAGCTGTCTCTGCTTTCTCTGCCAAGTTGTCTATATAAGCTCTTGTATCTCTTCTTGCCGAACTTTTCACTTTGTTGTCTAATTCTTTGTATGTTGCTTTTGCCAGAACCTTTCCAAGATCTGTCTTTACATTAGTCATGGCTCTCTTCGCTTCTCTTCTTTCTTTGATGTATTTCCATGTGGTGTCTGAGATCCAAGCTCGTTTTTCCATTTTCTTCAGTCCAGCACTTGCTTCTGCTGCTGTCATTAGTATTTTGCTCTGTGAGTCCCACATTTCATTGATATCTAAGTCTATTTCACCAAGTGCTGAATAACAATTACTTAGCTCTATGTTAAACTTTTCCTTTATTGCTTCATCTTTCAGTTTATGACTATCAATTTTATGTGTAATTGACCTCTTCTGTTGGTTTCTAAATTTTAATCTTATTTTCCCAATGCACAGGTTGTGGTCACTATTAACATCAGCACCTCTGTATGCTCTTACATCTATTAATGATGATCTGAATTGTTGTTTAATACATAGGTGGTCAATTTGATTTGATGTTCTATCATCAGGAGATATCCATGTTGTTTTGTGGATATTTTTATGTGGAAATAATGTCCCACCTATAACTAAATTTTCTATTAAACATAATTCTATTAATCTTTCTCCATTCTGACTTGTTGTATTACAGCCTTCTCTCCCCATCACATGTTCCACTCCTGCGTTATCTTGTCCTACTTTGGCGTTGAAGTCTCCCATTACAATTAAAAGATCGTGTTTTGGTATTTTGTTTATAAGTTGTTGCAGTTGGTTATAAAAATCATCCTTAACTTCATCATCAGCTTCGTTAGTAGGCGCATAACATTGAATAATTGAAAGTCTTCCATGTTTTGTTTTGTATCGTGTTCGTATCAGACGGCTATTTACCGGTTCCCATTCTAATAAACTTCTTGCAGCTTTGTCTGTCATCATTATGCCTACTCCTTCACGGTGTTTTCCATCTTCCCTTCCAGAAAAAACTACTATTTTATTATCAATAGATCTCCTACCTGTTCCAGGCCAGCGCATTTCGCTTAATCCTAAAATATCTAGATCGTATCTGTCCATCTCGCTCGCGACCTGTGCATGTTTCGTCGGAGCGGCCATTGTTCGCACATTCCAGAATCCTATTTTTGTTGTTGTTTTAGGGCCGAAAAAACTATCACTACTATCTACTGCTAATTTACACATTCTGTATCAGGTCTACGTTTCATTAACAACATCGTTTTTACGATAGCGGCTTGTTAAACCTCTGATCAACGGTTCTATACCAAGCCGGAGAAAAAATATATATATTGGTGTGTGTTTATTTATTTATTCTCTTAGGTCAGGGAGGAGGTTATCTGATGACAAATTTGAATTTAAAAAAAATATGTAGCGTAGTATACAATTGTCTTTATTTGTTTTGAAACTGCATTACTCTTTGCATAAAATGTTGATTACTGCACAATGTTTTTAAATGGTAACTGTCTTGATCTTAGAGAAGACCTTGGGTTAAAATTGTTGTACTTAGTTTATTGCTTTCTTTTAAACTCATTTCTAATTGTTCAACTATTTCATACTTTAGCGAACAAGGGTAGGTTAGTTTTATTTTCTGAGAACTTTATTTCTTTATCCAGTCTGTTTCAGGCTGCGATTTGCTCACAAATTGATATATTATATTGTCTGTGTACTGTGGAATAAAATAAAGTACAAACAGTACACTTACTTATCTAAAATTATTTGCTAAAATAAGTTGTTACAATTAAGCAAAGGGGGAAGAATGAGTTAAAACAAGAGAGCGAGAAGTCGAAAGGTATAGATAAAGAGAGGAGAAAAAAAGAGAAATTATCGTTGAAAAAAAAACTAAAAAAAATATGCAAATAATAGATAATATTAATTGAGAATAATTGAGTGGTAATACATATTTACAAAACAGAGCTATTTACTACACACAAAAATAAACATATGCACACATATTGCATATACACAGATATATACATATTTACATAAAAGTATATATGTGTAGAGTATACCATTTAATTGTTTATAAAAACTACAACATCAAGTCCCCTTCAGTTGAAAAATATAATGAAATGTCTGATGCACTTATTTTTTTGCTGAGAAGATATTATTTGTATCTTATCTTTTATATTTTTATTTTTATCAAATGAGAGGTTAACAATAGACAAAAAACAGACAAATATAGGGTTCAAATTACAACGAAAAAAATTGTGGAAGTCAAATTAGTATCTGTAATGAGAGTTTCCAAATTGGTCACACCTTCTTCACGAGTTTGTTCCTTGCTTTTCGAGTCAATTTCTAAATTCTTCTCACAAAGAAGCCAGAAATAAACTGTTGCGAGTTGTAAAACATAGGCGAGAACTAACCATCTCCATAATAATCCGTGTATTCACGTTCTTCATATGTGACGAAGTTCTTGTTGGTGTGAGAAAATATCTTACCAAGGAGACGCCAAGTTCACATTCAACTGCAATAATTGTGATCTTGTTAAGTGAAGGTCCTTATTAGCTGTAAAGTGCAACAAGCACTGTCTTCTATGTCTGGAGTTCACGAACACCCTTTACCAACTCTAAGATTCTTCCTCTTTCTTTGGGTCTCCACATCGAAGGTTAGCTAAGATGGAGCGCCATTTGACTCTGTGTCTTGATAGCATCAATCTACAGTAAGTACCAGATTATCTCGTCAAACTTATCAATGCTCGGATTTGATATTTTATTTCGTGAACATTGTTTTATTTGACATCACAATTATAATAACTGTTTATTATGTTTTTTTTTTCGGCAATGAATCTAAAATATTGACAAGAAATATTGTTCCGGTACTGGACGTGGTTAGGTACAATAAGTAAAAATAAGACACTCATTATTTCTTTATTTTTTTTTCGTTCACAAGCTTTTACCTCTGACGCAGTCCCCAGAATCTAGGAAATTAATTTTGCGCGTTAATCCATTTTCCCTGGTAGCCGTGTGAACAGGGATCCCTCGCCGCACAGGCAGATAACTCCGACTTCGGAGGATCTCATATTTTTTTCTTCGATGAGTAATTGACGTTTCAAGCCGTGCTAGCTGCTGAGACCAGGGGTGGTTGTCACTGAGAGAAACCATACATAAAAATCCCAACCGGTGTAGCCGGGATTTGAATCCACAACCTCTCTGTCTCGAGGCCCGCATCTTGCCTCGAGACCAACCTGTCCCCCATTCTTTGTTTATAACATTCTTGAAATGACATCTCTATATTACGTTTCTTATATGTTTTGTTCATTATAATTTTAAAATAACAATTATTTATGGTCCATGATTCACAATCATATATTATGCGTGTCTCTTTATAGAATAATGTTAATTATTTATTTTCAAAACTAAAGATATTGTTCACATAACTAGCTTGTCTTTCGTCTTAGAATTACACATTCACATATACTGTACATACACTTATATGTTAATATCATTAATCTAATTTTAAAATGTACCACATATACTTCTTATGACAGTTTTACTGCAGTACATACAGTTAGACAAGGAGACAAACATCTTGACAAAATGAACATGTGTCGAATAAAAGGAACATACGAAGTTGGCAAGCATCTCCATGGAAACCTGAGGCACAACCAGAAGGGCAACCACCAGAACTGACAAAGCAGTTGTCTCCCTTGTCACAGTGACATGAGTTCTCACACTCCCTGCCATATGTCCCCGTTTCACAAACTGTATCTGCACGTTACAATACAATAAGCATAGTTAATACATGCTAATGTCAATAAGTAACTACCCTAATTACAGCAAAAACATCAATGCCGAGTATCGTGACTGCTAGTATAGGTGACCATTTCTTTTCTCAACTTTAATTCGCTATCATCCTCAATTATATATATATATATAAATATAACGAGAGAGAGAGAGAGAGAGAGAGAGAGAGAGAGAGAGTTACGCTGTGTATTATTTTTTCTTCGTCTCCAGCTATCTCTTCTTTCCTCAGCTTTACCAGTTGTAATAATGATTTCCTGCTGACACTTTCTCATTACAAATGAAAAAAATATGATGAGTGTTTCATTCTAATATTAGTAGTAGCTTTTCTTGTCAACGCCTCTTCAAAAACATTGTCTTTACATTTGTTATACTTTAGGTGTAGATGATGAAAGGTTAGAAACAAACGATAGTTAAGTTTTGATTAAGAGAGAAAACATGTCTGGAAAGGAAAAAGGTGACTGAATAAATAGGGTGTGGATGGTTAAACCCAAATGAAAGCAAGAGTGTTGATGAGTGGGGGGGGGGGGGTGTAAAAAAGGATTATAGGTCAGATGATCAGTAAGAAGTCAAATGTGAAGGTGAAAAGTAAACCAGAAATGAAAGTTGAATGAACAAAATTAATTTCAGTTCCGAGAGTTGTGATTTTATTTTTATGTAGTCTGTTATACTGAGGGCCAGCCGTGATAGAAAAAAAATCAAAAGATATGAACCAAATGCAGATCAGAGATCGTCCTTGACTGTTAGAAAATAAGATTGCAAGTAGTGGATATAATTGCATTAGTCCTACCAATGATAAGGTCTTAAGACTATTAAGCCTGTTAATGTTAGGCAATTTAAAATGTCATCCATTTAGAATTTCCATCCTTTTATCCTGCGTAAGCGACCATTAATGAAGGTTTGTATCTTCATGATTGTCATTTTTATTGTTCACCATATTTCACAGCCATATAATAAGACTGACTTAACATTGGAGTGGAACATTTTAATTTTTGTATTTAACCTCATTTCTTTGGACTTCCATAAGTTTCCCAGTGCAACGAATGCTCCTCTTGCTTTTGATATCCTTATTTTGGTATCAGTCTCTATTCACACATCTTTGTCTATATTCATCATCATCATCGAGTGCCATCTCCGCAAAGGTTGGCTATCATGAGCGCCATTCCGCTCTGTCTCTTGCATTAATGATGCAGGCTGTTATAGGCGGACTTGTCCATCTTTTGATGTTACTCGTCGATGTTACTCTTGGTCTGCCTCTGCCTCTTTCACCCTCTATTTTCCCCTCCAAGATTACTTTTAGTAGGCTGTTGTGTCTTTTAATATGGCCCAAAAATCGCATTTGTCTTGTTTGAATTGTGTTTAGTAGTTCTCTTTTCATTTTTAGTTGTTTTAAGACTCCATCGTTTGTTGTCTTTTCTTTCCATCCAATTGTATCTATTCTTTTATATATCGTGGTATATTTCGTATACCGTGTTTCGATATTCCAATTGTTTACGGTGCATGATTATATGGTATGATGGAGAACACATGGCTTGTGTTCACTTTCTGTACGGTTTCGCCTTATGTCTTTTGGCATGTGTTGAGACTGCTATGATGGGGACTACAGCTACCTTTCTTTGTTTGGGAGATGAAATATTTATTCGGATGATTCCACTGGCGCTGGCGGTTGAGAAATTATGGATTCTAATTCGTTTGCAGTGATACCGAGGCCTTCCATAACCATAACCACATATATATTTCATCATCGATTAACCACAATGAATGGGAAATCCCGGATAAACTATTATATATACGAAACTGAAAGAGTAGGTACAGTATTTAACATATTAGCGCTTTCTTAATGTGTTACTGGTTGAAATAAGACAGTTAACTCTTCTGAATTACCCTTTCAATGATCTATTCGCCGAATAGTACTGTATAGATTTCTTAGCATTAATTTTTCCATGCAGTTGCTATCTTCTTGATGTTCAAAGTAATGAAGAGGAGATTCGACATGTGTTAGCTCTGAATTGTAACTTAAAACTCCGCTCCAGTAAGAGGACCGCTTTTCCTGGTGCGAGGGTTGGTTCATTTAGCATTGTCCCGGTAACGCAGTGTACGATTTCATCGTCACAGAACACTCTGCAATCACGTGAGCGGGTGTGCTTTCATGTGACCGCTCATCATAAGAAACATTGTATATCAATGTACATGCATACATATATATATATATATCTCAGAAATACACTGTAGTCACATAATTGTCTTCAGATGTGATATGTACATATATATAACGATTTCATTTTCCGAAAATGGCATCTTTGGTCAGACGTGAGCAGAGTAAATAGATTTGTTTCAGTTTAATAATTTTTTTTTTAAAATGGAGTATTGTTTTTAATTTTAAATTATATATTAATAAATATATATATACTCGTATATATACTCGTATATATATATATATATATATATATATATATATATATATATATATATATATATATATATATATATATAGAATTTAAGTATTCCGACATACAAATTACAAATTGTACAGATCGACTTGGTATATTAAGATTTTCTCATCTTACTAAATGAAATATTAGAGTTCATCTAATTATACAAACACACACATACACATATAAACAAATTACTTACCACCAAACATTTCAACCTCACATAAACATAGGTAGTTGTAGACTGAAATTTTAACTCTCGATATCCCAAGGTCTGGTTTATCCGATGCGATAGAGTAAATGTCCTTAGCCGTTTCTCTTGTGTCCGTGTAATTGAATGCCAACAACCCTTTGCCATGGTAGGTGTCCAGAACGAATCCTTTAAGTTTGGATTGCTGGACTGCAATGTCACAATATCCATTTCAGATTTTCATTTTTAAATTAGTTGCTATATCCAGAGGTAAATATAAGACATGTAAGTGCATTTTATAAGTTCTTTTTCCTTTTTTGAGTCATAAAAAATATTTTAGACATAACAAAACTTTCATGACATATACTCTATCCGATTTGAAACATTTTAATGCAATTTATTTTTTTTTTCAAACCTGAAACATTATTTTATATATGTCTGTTTTAGGAAAAACATCAATAGGCTAAAGTTTAATTTAATGTTATTCCTTCCAAGCGTTTCCATAACATGTATCATTTCATATGTTGTTGACTTAATTTTCAACTTAAGACAAATGGGTGCGACCACCATATATGTTTCATCTAAGTTAACAGACGTGGTATTTACCAGGAGCGACTTCTAGATTCAGATTCAGATTTGCACTCACACTTTATCTAATGTTTCGCAAACTCCATAACGGATTATCATGGAAATTCTACGCCGTCTTAGAGTTACCATGACATTATGATTGTATAATTATCACTTTCACAGGTACTGAGTGTCTTTTTCTTTTTAAGTAGCAACTTTCTTTGACCTTTGTCGGGTCAATAATTATTGTTTAACGGCAAAATATAATTTACAGTAATTGAACAAATTAATCATTTGTGATGGCGTGTTTAAGTTTTTATGAAAATTCATCATTTAATGATTTTCATTCAGAATCTGACGATTCTAACTGATTAATGACTGCTAGACTAAATAATCAACAAAATATAAACAATATTCATGTAAAAGTATTTAAACAATATTCATGTTTTCAATAAGACATGGTTCTCACATTTTGCCCAGTAATTTATGTCTGCATTTAAGAGGGTAAGATTTATAAGTACCTTAACATCGTATAATTTGAAGATTTTATTTCAGCTGCCATTCGTTCTTTCGACTTTTGCCCTGAACTAGTTTTCTTGGGTTTAATTGCAAATGGTAGGTGGCAGTCTGAAACATCTACGAGCAAGCACTTGAAGTAACTTGTCCATGTTAAATATTTGTGTTCATTCTGTTTGCTTTACAATGTGATAGAAATTCAGGTTTTAGATGTAGTTATTTTTTATGTGTTCCTGTGAACCACATCTTTATTTCATCGTTGTACACTAGGCTACCGAACGACAGATGACATTTTGCAGCTAATGGATACAAGAAGAAGAAATAAAGAAAATTAAGATGAGTATAAGAGATTAAATAAAGAAATTATAATAAATTGCAATGAAGCAAAAGAAGCATGGGTAAAAGAAAGATGCAAAGAGATTGAAATGTAACAAAAAGGAGATGCTAAAGATATGTACAAACAAATTGAAGAATTAACAGGAAGAAAAACGCAATCAAAAACTGGATGTTTAAGATCAAAGGAAGGTGAACTGTTGATTGAACAAGAAAGCATAAGGGAACGATGGACAGAATACATTAAAGATCTTTATAATGATGAACGAACAGAAGTAAATATTAAGGATAATGGAGAAGGACCAGAAATATTCAGAGAAGAAGTGGAAGACACCTTGTGTAATATGAAAGCCGGAAAAGCTCCTGGACCAGATAATATAACTAAAGAAGAGATTGAAGCCATGAGTGATTTTAGAATAGAAATAATAACAAAAATATTGAATGATATCTACAACACCGGATATATACCAGACGATCTGCTCAAATCAATATTCATAGCCCTACCAAAGAAATCGGGTGCGATTGAATGCGATGATCATCGCACAATAAGCCTTATGAGTCATATGACTAAGATATTACTAAGAATCATCATGCGAAGAGTACGAAACAAAATCAGTCCAAAATTAGCGATGAACAGTGTAGTTTTGTTGGAGGTAAAGGAACGAGCATTGCCATATATATCATAAGATCTTTAGTAGAAAGAGCCATAGTGGTGAAAACAGATCTATACCTGTTTCATAGATTATACCAAAGCATTTGACAAAGTAAAGCACCAATAAATAATCACAATTTTAGAAAGCATAAACGTAGACAGCAAAGATCTGAGAATAATAAAGAAATGTACTGGCAACAAACAGCGGCCATAAGAACTGGAAACCAACTGCGAATGCGTCAACAAATAAAACAGGGTATTAGACAAGGCTGTGTGCTGTCACCAGATTTGTTTAATATTTATAGTGAGATTATTTTAAGATCCATAAGGGGCGTGCCATGAATACCAATTGGAGGTCATAATATAAATAATGTAAGGTATGCTGATTATACAGTCTTAATCGCTAAGAGTGAAAATGAGTTACAAGAAATGTTGGACATTATAGTGAAAGAACGCAAAAATAAAGGACCCAGCCTTAATAGCAAAAAGACAGAAGTAATGGTAACAACATAGAAAAAGACATCACCTCAGTGCAAAATAAAGACAGGCGGAACAATATTAAAACAGGTATATGAATTTAAATATTTGGGAACTTTGTTAACCTCAGACGGAAGATGTACAAAGAGGTGAGATGCAGGATGGCTCAAATGTATATAAAGATGTCCTGTTGCAAATTACAGGAAAATTATCAGACACTTTCATAAAAGCAACAACCAACATAATAGTGATAAACATACTTTAAAAAAAAATTATTATTATTTAAGTAATAGATAAATGTGTATGTGTGCCTTTTATATACGACTTTTACATGTTATATGGAATATTCTAATATTGTTTGTAAATTATGACAATGCACGGCACAATATTGTTTATATAGATATAGGAAATTATTGTGACATTTTTGTCCTTGAACAACTCAGACCATATAAATAAAAGAAAATTATGAAACACATGATCTGTGAACTATATAGCAACTTGGAGCATAGAAACAAATGCAAATTATGATAGCTAGGTACCGATATCTTAGTCGTTTTATCTGATGACTGCCATTACTTTTCACTTGTGTTCTATTGGTTCTATTGGTTATGGAAGGCCCCGGTATCACTGCAAACGAATTAAAATCAATAATTGCTCAACCGCCCATACATGTGGTATCATCCGAACACTAACTCATCTTCCAAACAAAAAAAGGTATCTGTAGTCCACATCGTAGCAGTCTCAGCACACGCCAAAAGACATAAGGCGAAACCGTGCAGAAAGTGAACACAGCCAACTGTTCCCTGTCATACGATACCATCATTCATCGTAAACAATTGGAATATCGAAACATGATCAAAACGGATGAGACACACAGCTCACGGTGTGCACGGAGCACTTAACTCAGTAGCTCCTGCAACAAGCCGGACTTGGAATATGAGGAAACTGCAAGAAGGGACACTTTTCAGACATAGCCTTCAATGGTACCTGCCGCCTATCAACCATATACCGGAAGTTCACGTTCTCCCGAAAATGATGATCGTCATATTGAGAATAAAAAATGTATAGCGCTTGATGATGTTAGGACATCTTTCTTGACTCCAACCGAACATATAAAAGCACAGTCCTCGAATTATCCCCGTCACACATCAAACAACAGACCCTACGGTTAGCGTACAACGAACGAAACACGGTGCGAATTTCCCAAAGAGGAAAATCTTCGGTCGAATTGACGGAGCAGTCCACATTAATGCGTTTCAGCATGTGAATAACTTGCGTCAAATAATTCCAACGTCGGCCATTGAACAGCACTCAATGTAACGTAAACCGCAAGTCAACACTAGACGGTGAAGGTTGCTTTTACAATACTTGACTTGTCAAAAAGGAACATTGCTGTGTGTACTCGGTGGCGCAGATTTGCCCACTTTGTCGGCGCAGATGTGCTAAGTAGAACATCATTATGATTTCAACACAGAAAATTGCATCAGAGATCCCAAATTAATCAAACCCCGGATGCATTTTCTGCAGCGCTCGAGAGAACGTGAAACGTTCCACCATGTTGAAACGGAAGTTGTGTTGTAAGCATTGATCCAAGTTTCACGAAATTGAACAGTATCATACCAGTCTATGTGCATTACTTTGATTTCACATCAATGTTTGCTTCTCACGGCTACCAAATGTGGCTTCTCACTCATTAAAAGATGTTTAAAGGATAATTGTTAAGTTCTTGATTAAGCTGCACAGCGAGTAATAGAGGTATGCACATCCAGCAAGCTACTTACGCCGTCAGTGTAGACATATTAAAAAAAAAAAAAGCAACTGAAAGATCCAATAGGTTTGCTCAGAGTTGTGCTTTAATGTGCACCGTTTTATAACTCGCTGTACAGCTTGATCAACAATATCTATAAAATTGTCTTAAAACAACGACATTACTGATAGCAGTGTCGACATTTTACAAAAAGTACTAATGAATATCAAGACTATGCCATTGATTTTGCCACATTCGCACAAGATAAGCAGACTAAGACAGCCCGTCTTCCATTGTCAAGAATCAAAATTAGTATAAGGAAGTAGAGAGAACACGACGATGACAAACACAAAGGAAAGAACCTGGTGTCTTTAATATTTTAACGTTTAAAAATAACATTCAAATCTCTCAACATTTTCATAATTGTACCCTGGAATTTACCATTACAAAAACACCTTGTGTCGGTTGTATTTTAGTAAGAGACTGTGGGGACTAATATTTAAATCGCCGAATTATTTGATGATCCTGCAAATTTAATTATCGCAGTCAGATCCATTATTACAGCTAGGCTTTCCTAAATTAAATATTAATCCCAGCAAAAACGTGGTGTTTTCGTGTCGTCTATTATTTAAATTAACACATTGTACTGACTGCACCGATTTACAGGAGTGTTATCATATAAGACGTTTTGATCATTATAAATTGCCTTAAAACAATCAGCGGGTTATATTTTATCCACGGCATCAATGATCAAATAAACTCACTTAGTCTTTTCTTTTGGTAGTTTCAGCTAATTTTTTTTCACGGCAGTCTATATATTCTGTCATTGTCGCTTAGTTATTTTTACTTCCCTCCAATGTTTTCCTTATGTCATGGGTGAAAAGGCGCATTGTTATTCCATAAAAAATCTGCACATCTTCTTTTCAGACGTTTTCATTATTAATTGCCGTTTACCGTGATAGTCTTCGCTTCTTTCTATAAAGTAAAACACATTTAGCGCGTCCCACAACTGATATTCTTGCAATGTAAATATATGTCTAAAACTTGCTTATGTACATGACCTTTTTTTGCTTTATTTAAAAAACCATAAATTGTGAAGCTATAGAAAACGAAAGATGTGGTTTAGAACATGATTCCTGTGTACGTGAAAGTCCCTTGCGATATTCTGTATAAAGTTGTTTTATATAAATTAGGGTCGGGTCAAGAATCTGGATGTCATGATGGCCAAAATTGTCATGAAAGTTGAAATGAACCGTCGCTGCTCTGACATCTCTCACCGCGAAAGTTGCCGTACAAGAGCATACCATATCTATCTACTAATCTTCTCTTTGCATCCCCAATATAATCTTTCTATCAACTTTGGCAGATGAAAACACGTATCAAATTCCCATAAACACAAGTGAATCCTTCCTTGATCTTAAAAACAGGCATGTTTTGCTAAGATGATACCACAAGGAACTGTAACTCTGTGGTTATTACTGGTGTTTCATATTTATACGATGATCTTGAGCTTTCTGTTTCATCTAAAGACAATGAAATGGGTTTGCAAAAGAGAAGCAGATCAAAATTATCGATTTTTAGATCCTAATATAATCATGTCACATCTGTGTTTGGTATTTTGAACTAGTAATCAGTTATTTTGTATTGAACAACTACCTTGGACATGATAACCAGTGATGGAAAATGTAAAACTGAAATAAACAAAAGAATAGGAATATCAAAAGGTATTTTTAATACCATTACAATTATACTAACATCAAAACAAAGAACACCAGGGATAAACTAAGAACAGCAAAATGTTATATAGTCTCAACGTTCCAGAATGGTACATAAACGATGGACAATAGGCAAGAAAACAGAACAGAAAATTGAAGCCTTTGAAATGTGGATATATAGATGAATAGGAAGAATTTGATGGAAATAAAAGAAAACAAACGATGAAGTCTTAAAAGAACTAAAAGTGAAAAGAGAACTACTAAATTCAATTCAAACAAGACAAATTAGTTTTTTTGTGGCATGTTAAAAGACATAGCAGGCTACTAAAAGAAGTATTGGGTTGGGAAGGAAAATGCAAGGCAAAAAAAAAAAAAGCGAAAACAGACCAAGACTAACATGGACGAATAACATCAAAAGATGGACAAGTCAGCCTTTGACAACTTACACCATCAAAGGGAGAGGCATAGCGGAAAGGTGCCCCAGGGTAGCCAACTTTCGATGCGGAGACGGCACATAATGATGATTGCATAAACATTTCTCCAATCAAAAACTAGTATCGAAAACCATATTCTCAAACGCATATTTCCCTGAAATTATTGAACATATGTCATCTCTACTGGAATAACCAGGAAATATTCCTAGAGGTAAAACAAGCCCTCTATAAGGAAGTATTCACCACAATAGTGTGCTATTAACCCTGCTCAGAGTACTAGACCAAAAGCGATCTAAAATAATAACCATCACAGTGCTATACTCAGGGCAGGAAAGATCCTGACAAATAAGCCAGAAACGAATAAAAAAAAAAAAATAAATGAATGATTGATATTGGATTTACTTAAATAAACAACATGTGTTGGTCATGTTAGGATAGAACGAACAAAATATAATACAATGAGTTATCAAAACATGCAATACGAACAATAGAAGCAACGACTGAAAACATAATTTATTGATGAAATAGCAACACTAGAAATCATAACAGCTGGAAGGCCCAGCAGACTGCAAATGAAAGACTGAATAGTATACATTTCCTTTCAAATTCATTATCCACAAATTCAGCATTGTGTGTATGTTAACAACCGATACGAGTGTAATAACGCTGCAGTGGCCACACCAGTCTTGATGATATTGATCAAATTATATTTGATCAGTCGTTTTTTTTTTTCTTGTATTAAAAATAGGCTTTTTATTTGGCTTTCTTAGCTGTCAAGAAGCTAAAGAGCTGAAACAATTGCTCTACGGAGGGCAACTTCTAATGATCAGATTGTTTCTTGCTGCGAAGCTCAGAATAAAGAGTTTCCTATTACTGGTGTTTGTTTACCATATGAGTATGTTAGTTGTAAATGAAAAGAAGGTTAGAAACCACAGAGATGGGATTTCTCAGAAGAATGTTGAAAGTTCCATGAACAGCTAAACAAACCAATGAGGAAATTCTCAAAGAGGCCAATACAAAAAGGGAGATCCTAAAACACATCAGAAAGAAACAATCACCATTTTTCGGGCACATCATGAGAAGGTGAAAGTTGGAATATTTGATTACAACAGGCAAAATACAAGGAAAGAGAAATCATGGATGACAAAGCGAGAAAATACTAGATAGCTTGGTGTCATGGCATGGCAAACAGTCAACGATAGAATTGATATGATGCACTGTAGATAAAAAGATTGTGAAAGAACATGATCGCCTACGCCAACGGGTATGGCACATGATGATGATAATGATGATGATATTAGTTGTATATGTGTTTCAAATCAAAATATGCAAGTGAAAATAACCGAAGTACTGAAGCAATACAGCAGTAATATTCTCATAATATCATCATCATCATCACGTACCGGGCCTGCTGGCGTAGGTGATCATCGTCCTCCACAACTTTCGATCACGACAGTTATTTATCATTTCTGTTGTTGATCTTCTGCCAAGCCATATTCTTAAGCTGTCAAGTATTTTTCCTCTTTCCTTCCCTCTATCTCTTCGTCCCTCAATTTTTCCAGTTGTAATAATATATTCCAGCTGTTCTCTTCTCATTACATGACCAAAAAATGATGATTGTTTCTTCCTAATATTGGAAATTAGATCTCTTTTTGCTTTGACCTCTTTCAGAACATTTTCATTACTCTTCTTAGTTGTCCATGGTATTCTCAACATTCTTCTGTAAAACCACATTTCTATAGACTCCAATAATTTTCTTGTCTGTTGTCCTATTGTCTATGATTCAAATCCATATGTTAAGACTGGCACTACATAGCATTTCTCTCTCTCTCTCTCTCTCTGCGACCAGTACTCAATCAGAGCATGATTCCAGACTCCCACATGAAGACAGCTGTCTGTTTAAGTGAATTGACGCCATAATTAAAGTCTGTTAGATCCACTCTGCTTGTATAACTGTTAAAACGTTGCACTGTGTTCTGCGCCAGTGACCCAGTGCATCCGATTTCAGCCAGCATTTTTTTCATGTTTGCTTTCATTAGCCTTTTATTGTCCCCAAACTTTCTGCAAGGCAGCAGATTGTCTTTTCTGTAGGGGGATTCTGCCCTTAGATGGTCGGCCCTCCCAGGTTTACGAGCACCATCTGCCCGAGTCACTAGAGGTGACTAACACAGACATGCACACACAAAAATATGAGATGTGACTAACACAGACACACACACTAAGATATGAGATATGACTAAACACAGTCATGCACACACAAAGGTAAAGATAGGAGATGTGACTAACATAGACATGCACACACAAATATATGAGATATGACTAAACACAAACACAGCAAGATATGAGACATGACTAACATAGAGACACACACACGAAGATGAGATGTGACTAGCATGGACATACACACAAATATATGAGACATGACTGACATAGACGTGATCACAAAGATATTCGATATGACTAACATAGACATGCACACAAAGATATGAGATATGACTAGCACAGACATGCACGCACATAGATATGACACATGACTAAGACAGATACACACTAAGATATGAGATATGACTAAACACAGACACACACAGGGATATGAGACATGATTAAAATTGACACACACCAAGATATGAGATATGACTAACATGACACACACCAAGATATGAACCATGGCTAGCACACACACACAAGCTAAGATATGAACCAAGGCTAGCACAGAAACACACAAGATATGAGCCATGGCTAGCACAGAAACAAATTAAGATATGATCCATGACTTCACGGAAACACACCAAGATATGAACCATGACTAGCACAGAAACACGTCAAGATATGAGCCATGGCTAGCACGGACATACACTAAGATATGAACCATAGCCAGCACAGACACACACCAAGATATGAACCATGGCCAGCCAGAAACACACCAAGATATGAGCCATGGCCAGCACATAATTTAAAACTTGCAGGCATTTTGGGCGTAACCTACGTGCAGGAAGATCAGCCGGATAAGACCATCGGAGAATATCAATTTCAT
Organism: Megaustenia siamemsis; assembly: GCA_032433765.1. Lineage (NCBI taxonomy): Eukaryota > Metazoa > Mollusca > Gastropoda > Stylommatophora > Ariophantidae > Megaustenia > Megaustenia siamemsis. The sequence goes on along the minus strand of JAVIAB010000139.1, from coordinate 50,794,151 downwards.
GTCCCCTGAATCTTGAGTCCGCATCTGATAGTACAGTATGGCCACGTGGCTGGGTGCGTTCATGATGATGTAAGACAGAGACCACGCAAAGAACATCATATCCACACGAACCTGGGCGCAAACTCGCACTGAGCTCCACCTAGGATCGTTGATCGGTTTCAGCTCGGAAACTTCCGGCATTGGCAGGCCACTGAGCTTCTTCCACCGGGACTTGTGTATGATGGACAGAACGATCGCTAAGAGCATGACAGTAATGGCGATCAGCGCAATAGCATTTAAGAACTATCTTTCTTGTTTCTATTGTCAAAAATGGATTGCATAGTATCTTTCTCATTTTTTGGAAAGCTGCTTTTGCCTGAGCCATTCTGCATCTCACCTCTTTTGTACATCTTCCGTCTGAGGTTAAGAAGGTCCCTAAATATTTAAATTCATTTACCTGTTTTAATATTGTTCCACTTGTTTTTATTGTGCACTGAGGTGATAACTTTTTCTTTGTTGTTGCCATTACTTCTGTCTTTTTGCTATTAAGGTTATAATGTCCAACATTTCTTGTAACTCGTTTTCACTCTTAGCGATTAATACTGTATCATCAGCATACCTTAGATTATTTATATTATGACCTCCAATTGTTATTCCAGGCATGCCCCTTATGGATCTTAAAATAATCACGCTATAAATATTAAACAAATCTGGTGACAGCACACAACCTTGTCTAACACCCCGTTTTATTTGTTTAAACATTCCCAATTGGTTTCCAGTTCTTATGGCCGCTGTTTGTTGCCAGTGCATGTTCTTTATTATTCTTAGATCTTTGCTGTCTACGTTTATGCTTTCTAAAATGTTGATTATTTCTTGGTGCCTTACTTTGTCGAATGCTTTGGTATAATCTATGAAACATCGGTATAGATCTGATTTTACCTCTATTGCTCTTTCTACTACAGATCTTATTATGTATATAACATTGCTCGTTCCTTTACCTCCAACAAAACCACACTGTTCATCGCTAATTTCTGGATAATCTCACAATATGCTATAATAGTAATATATTAGTAGTATATAAATAATATAATAGTATACTATAATATATAGAGGTGCGAGTGGGTAGTGCTATAAAAGCTATATCGGGTTCGATAACGAGTGAAACAAGCTTTATATGCTGTTGAATGGTGTCAGACCATTGAAAATAACGATTTTTCATGGAAGGATTTGGGCTCGGTCAACAGCCGCGACATGTCTTACTCGATCTGTTCTGCTGTAAAATCTGACACACTATTTAAGACAATGGTTATCAAAAGGAGAGTATTGGGATGATAACATGGCAATGTGTTTAATTGTAGAGGCGTTTACATCAAGTCTCAGAGCTGCATCATGTATGTTGGAAACACTATTTTCCCAACTGGTCATTATTACATCATCAATAACGATCTATCTATCTTTCTATCTTTCTTTCGTTCGCCCGAAGTATTGTCTATATCTGCCAAGTCGTTTCCTGTATAAATGTTACTGTCTTTTGTAATTCTTGCAGTGGCCCATACAGTTTTGTCTGTAGTGTTGTATCTATGGGCCAATGGATTTTCCTCAGTCTACTATATTCAGTGCAGTCTTGAAGTATGTGTTCAGCAGTCAGGGGTGCCTGTCTACATGTACAAGTAGTTGATGCGCCGATCTTGAATTTTGTATACATGTGACTATGGAGTCGATTGTGTCCTGTTCTGAGGCGTATAATGATAACTTGTTCATATCTATTCATATTATGAAAGGCATCCTGATTTGGGGCTTGTGGTCCTCTGATTGATTTGATTATCTGTTTCTTATGATGGTATGTAACCGGTGTATATAGTTGTGTGCCTGTTGAACCTTCCCTTGCCAACTGATCTGCTTTCTCATTTCCTGGTATTCCACGGTGAGATGGGATCCACTGCAGGGCAGCCCTGTGGTGCTTGCAGAGTTCAGTCAATAAGGTCTGCAGATGTGGTAATTTTCTGGATTGTAGGCCTGTAGTACTGATCTTGCACCTGTCAAAAACACTATAGGCTGTGGGCTAAGATTACTGTCCAGTAGTTTTTCTATTGCCAACTTTATTGCTTGTATTTCTGCATCATAATTGTGACAATATTTCCCTGTTGCAATTTTATTCATATCCCTAGTGTTATTTGGGTACTCTATATATGCACCTGCTCCCCCATTCTTTACTGCATTCTGTGCTGATCCATCTGTGTACACACGAATCCATAGGTCTTGTGGGTATTCTTCATCCAGGAAACTGAGAGCTATTGTTTTTCGCTGTAGACTATTCTGTTCTCCTTTGTCAACTATTCCTTTCACATCTGTCCGTATTTGTATTGATAATCCTGATTCCTCTGTCCAGGGAGTATGTTCTGGTATGGGCAGTAGGGGGTTAACAACTCTTACCATGTCTGGTGTTTGTCTACTAATACGATTGGCTTGGTGGATAAAACTGCTTCTCTTAAGTTGTCCCAATGCAAGATTTTGGAATCGGTCCGTCATTGTATGTCTTGGCATGCATGCACATTTTTCTGCCTGTATCAGCACCTTTGTGTCCCTCCGTTCTCTCAGTGCTGGTATCCTCCACAATTTCTCCATCTCCAATATTGGTGTTGATTTCATTGCTCCTGTGATGACCCGAAGTGCCTGGTTTTGTACTTTATCCAGTTCTTGCAGTATGGTGTTTGATGCTGAGCACCATGCGGATGATCCATATTCTAAATGTGGGCGTATACTCTGTTGGTAAACTTTACTGAGTATTTTCCCACTCGCACCCGATTGAGTTATTGAGTTATTTGCGGGTCATCATCATCGCACCCCGAACATGTCCATAGGTGCTCAGATCCCCTCCTCAGCAATTCCCTCAGTGTCCAGCGACTGACGACTCCAGTTCTATGTTGGTTGATAAGTCTTCTTACATGGCCACTAAGTTTCTCTTTTCTGGCTGTGCCCATCTTAACTCCCATTTCCATCATCCGAAGAAGTGACGTGGATCTGTGTTTGTCGAAGTCCTGTGTACTTCCCACATCTCGGAGAGCATAGATGATGTCCGCCCGATCCATTGATTTCCCGTCCGCCCTCAACGACAGCGCAGCTAGCCAACCTGTCCGCTCTGTCATTTCCCCGTACTCCCCCATGTCCAGGGACATAGACAAAGGTGACCTATTTTGGATTTCTGCAACGACTACCCATTGCATGCGTACAGAGCCCGCCTCCACTTTTTTAATCATGCTCATCGAATCACTCAGTATACATGCGCGGGTGTAATCTTGTGACTCTAACCATTTGAATGCCTTGGTCACTGCCATCACCTCAATTGTCATGCTACTCGTGGTCATGACGTATGCACCACTGTCTTCCTTGGCTATTCTGCCTGCCGAGCGTGCTGTAAATGCCCATGCACTTCTTTAGTGTCGTATTACAGATCCGTCTGTATAGATGACTGCATCTTTCTCATCGGTGTTATCGCAGATGATACCGTTGACCTCAGCATTAACCACGACCGGGTTCTGTTCCCTACTCTTCTTGTCCAGTGTGACAATACACGAGAAAGTCCCCTTGAATGATGTAGGCACCGGTATCCACTCCTCACCAACGCTGATATTGGTAAGCCCACAGACCTGTTTGATGACATCTTCTGCTCGGCCCACCCATGGTTTGCTTCTTTTTAGCCTGGCTTCTTTCTCTGTGTTGAGCACGTGGTGCAATGGATGCTCTGTATCTGTACTAATCTTCAGGTATGCTCTCCAGATCTTGATTCTGTCATCCATTGTTGGAAAGTCAAGAAGATACCTCATTTCTACACAGGGAGTAAGTTATCATTATACGCCTAAGAACAGGACACAATCGACTCCATAGTCACATGTATACAAAATTCAAGATCGGCACATCAGCTACTTGTACATGTGGACAGGCACCCCAGACTGCTGAACACATACTTCAAGACTGCACTGAATATAGTAGACTGAGGAAAATCCATTGGCCCATAGATACAACACTACAGACAAAACTATATGGGCCACTGCAAGAATTACAAAAGATAGTAAATTTCATACAGGAAACGACATTGCTGATATAGACAATACTTCGAGCGAACGAAAGATAGAAAGATACACAGGGAGTGTCCCTCGTACATCCAAGGATAATGCGCATGGCTTCATTTTGTATTTTCTCCAGCCTATCAATTTGAGACGTACTGACAATAAGAATTGCCAGGGCATACTCGATTGGTGCGAGGACTAATCCCTGGAACAGAAGAGTAAGTAGCCTCTGCTCGATGTTGGCAGTTGCCATGACCTTCAAGGCGGCTAATCCTTTGCGGGATTTTTTTATCACATGGTCGACGTGGTCCCGAAAACACAGGCAGCGATCAAACTTAACTCTGAGGTATGTCATCAACCTGTCCCTTGTCACCTTATCAGCTCCCATTCGAACTACCGGTGTGGTCGTATTAACGATATCGCACCCCATGTGGTTCCACACAGCTTTCTTAGAATAGCCAATTTCCTCCTTTTTGGGTTGCCTTATTTATCTGCTGTTTCCAAGATAGTTTGTTATCAAACGTAACTCCGAGATATGTAGCTTGAATGTCTTCTTTCACATGCTCATTGTTTATGCAGATGGCTCCTGCTTTTTTTTTGAGGAGAGAGTGAAAAGTGTAGTACTGCATTTGTCTGTATTGATGCTGATACACCATCTATTTGTCCATTGAATTTAGTGCATTCATAGCTCTTTGTAGCAATTTGGAGGCCACTGTTGCATACTCCACTGTGCACCACATTACCAAGTCATCTGCATACATTGCCACTTTGATGCCATGTGGTAGTTCTGTAACTAGGTCATTGATGTAGATCAGATAAACTGTTGGAGATAGTACCCCTCCCTGTGGAACGCCCTGGTGCAGTAAGACCTTCTTACTCTTAAGATCATCCAGTTGCACTCTGGCTCTCCTGTTATGCAGGTATTCTTTGACCCATTTGTACATCCTGCCATTTACTCTATAATTTATCAGTTTCTTCAAAAGTCCTTCCTTCTATACCTTATCAAATGCTTTCTTTAGGTCTATCCATGCTGCTAGTACCAGTTTCTTTTCTTGAAATGCATCCTCAATTTCCTGGGAAAGATAGGTTGCCTGATCTTCGGTAGAGTAACACAGTCTAAAGCCTGCTTGTTGTGGGACAAGGAGATTTTCACTTTCCAGGTACCATTGCAGTCTGAGATTGATTATACGTTCCATTGTTTTACACAAACAGCTTGTAAGGCTGATTGGTCTATAGCTGGATGTCGTTGAACCATCTTTTCCTGGCTTTAGTAATGGTATCATAATTGCTCCTCTCCATGTCTGTGGCACTCTACCTGTGATCCAGCAAATGTTGTAGATCTGCAGTAGTTTTGCTTTAGCTGCAGTTCCCAAGTTCTTAATCATTTCATTGGACACTCCATGACTGGTGACTTTTTCATTTTTAATTTGGATATTGCCAGCTCTAGCTCTCTTTGTGTAATGGGTATTTCCATGACTTCATGTGTGGTCTCTTCTTGTCTTGCATTTTGTTGTTTTAAACGGGTCTCTTGTTGTATCTCTAGGCTGATTTCAATATTATTGTCATTTGCAAAGGAGTCTGCAATGTGATTTGCTGCATGCTTACCTGGTAGGATGTCTCCATCCTTCTTCAGTGTAATTTGTGTGTTCCTTTCTGTACCCTCATCATTCAGCTGTTTTATAAGCTTCCATACTTTTCTTGTGTCTCGTTCAAGATTCAAGGACTCTGTTTTCTCTTTCCAGCTTCTCCGTCTGGCTTGTAGTTTAGCCCATTGAAATTTAGCTTTAGCATGTTGATAGTTATTGTGTTGTTCCTGGCAAGGGTTATTTTCTGCTTGCTTTCGAGATGTTTCCATGTCATTGTGCAGTTGCTCTAGTTCACTACTCCATTATGGTTTGTATTGTTTCCGTGCCCCTCTAGGTATAGTTTCACTGGCAGCTTGTATTATTAGTCTACTGAATTCATCAACTATTTTGGTGATGTCTCTGTCTGTATTTATATTTTTAGTCAGTACACTGGTGTAGTGTTGATACATTTTCCAGTCTGCCTTTTTGTAATTCCATCTGGAGAGAGTGGTCCTCTCCCTGACGGCCTCATTTTGCACCACTAAAAAGACTGGTCGGTGGTCGCTGCCTCCAAGTTGTTTCCCAACAATACGTGTGATATTCCAATCCAAGTCTGGTGAATGGAAAGCAAAGTCTGGTGTAGATGTGGTATGCCATGATCTGGAGTAGAATGTTGGTGGATCTGTTGTCTGGTTTAATAGTATAAGCCCATTGTCATCCTACAAATTTTCAAGTTCTTCACCTGTCTTGTCCATATGTTCATAGCACCAGCTCTGTGAATGGCTGTTAAAGTCTCCACATAAAATTATTCTTTCTTTTAATGTAATTGTGTCTAGTGCTAGTGGGCGGTCACTGGACAGCAGTGTTAAGTAGATGAAAGTATGTATTTTCTGTACTGAGGTGCAGTATTTGATATTCCGCCCCATCCATATACACTTCAATCTGACATGCATTGATGTTGTTCTTTACAAGTGTCAATATTCCACCCTTTTGTTTGTTTTTTTCTGTCAGATCGGTAGCACTGGTATCCCCTAATCATCAAGGTTATGTCGTTGTTTAGATGGGTTTCCTGCAAACAGCATATGCTTACTTGTTCTTCATGCAGGATAGTTTCTAATTCTATCTTTTTACTGTACCCATCTCTTTTGCTGTTGATGCCTTCAGCAATCCAGTGCATTATTTTGAGTGGTCTTATTTTGGATTGGCCAGTAGCTCTATTCTCTCGCCCCCTGACTCCACAGAGCGGTTGAGAAGGACATCCAGTAATAGTGGTTGGGCTCTTCAAGGCTAAGGGCCCGGCGCTGCACCTGCCTGAGTGTCCATCACAGGGCGAGTGCCATATCGATTTGCGGTTATAGACATACTTGCCATTGGCGTGAGTGCGTGGCATCCTGATTGCCGTAGTGCGCCTTTTGGCTGGTTGCCTCCGACTTCAGCACTTAAACTTGCTAGAGCAGACTGTGGTCTTGCTCGGGTGTAGGAAGGCCTGGCCAGTATTGGTTTTCAGTCCCTGGTGACTGTTAAGCCTCATCCCCACCACAAGGAGCTGGCCTTGATGAGGATCAATAACTATAATACGTCGCTAATAACGAGAACTGATGCCGTGGAGTGTAGTAACTTGAGAACAATAAGTCTGATAGTCAGAGAATACACATTTTGCTTAAAGCTATCCAGATACAGGGCAGATTTGAAAATCAAATGAGTATGACGTTAGTAGAGCAACCCTTTTTGATTTAGAAAACAAAGAAATGAAACAAGAGAAGCCATCTTCTGTACAAGGATGTTAGTGTAAAAGTACACCTACATTTATTAATTTTGCACCAAATATTAAGTATAACATCAATGTAAGTGGTATTATTTATGTGGTTTATTTATACCCTACTATCTTCATCTTCATTATCAATTGTCATAGCCTCAAATGTTAAGACGTCGATTTGGTTGGTACTCTTTTTTCTTCGATGTTACTTTGAATTCGCATTGCCGCTTCCCGCTACTGTCTTCAGTTCTTCTCCACCTATATGTTTACTCTGATATAAGCTATAGGCTTGTACTACACTGCAACGCACGCCTCCGCTACCCAGCCTTCGTGGCTTTCTGAATAGAAAATGTGTCATTTGGCTAATCGACAACTGATGCGGGCTCTAATTACAATTCTAACTAGGAGTGAATATGCGTGTAATATTTTCCACTACAATATAACTCGATGTTTGAAAATTGTGTCTGTCTGTGTGTGAAACTCCTTCCGTATTATCTGTCCTAGCAATTCCATCAAATCCGTCAAAATCTTTTTTATCAACTCCTAAATCATGCAGCATTCTTTTTTTTCGTTTTACGCACTTTTGCCTCTCCACACATCATGGCTCCGATTCAAATCCGCCCTATAAAAAGAAAAATTGTATTAAATTTCTATCTATTATTTCTATTTAATCTATTAAATTCAATTACAGTCCATCACTAAACTCTGATACGAGTCCGCTCTTTTAAAAAATTTAATTGGAGCACAACAGATGTATCTAATATTACTGGCATATATTTTTCTTCTTGGAAGATTTATCACTTGGCTATTCGACAACAGATGTGGGCTCTAAATCAAAACTCTAATCAGGAGTCAACATACGTGTCAAATTTTCCACTACAATATAACTGCCTGTGTGAGAAACCCCGTCTATCTGTCTTAGCAACTCCATAAAATAAAGCAAAAATCCATCTTATCGACATGCAAAATCATTAGTTATAATGCCCATCTTACACTACTCAAGAAAAACTCTTTATGCGAGGCAATTCGATTTCTATTGGATTTTCCCCACTATGGAGAATAGAATCATCACACTACGAGTAAACACTGATCAGGAAACCCACTGTAAGAAAATAATAAAATATAAGGGGATTAATCATCATCATGTGCCATACCGGTTGGCGTAGGTGATTATGTCCCTCCACAATCTTCTATCTACAGTGCATCGTATCAGTTCTGTTGTTGACTGTTTTCCATGCCATGATACCAAGCTATCCAGTATGTTCTCTCTTTATCGTCCGCGATCTCTCTTTCCTTTTATTTTGCCAGTTGTAACCAAGTATTCCAACAATGTTGATTGCTTCTTTCTAATGTTTTTTAAGAGCCCCTTTTTGTGTTGGCCTCTTTGAGAACTTCCCCATTGGTCTTTTTATCTGTCCAGGGAACTTTCAACATTCTTCTGAGAAATTCCATCTCTATGGCCTCTAATCGTTTATTATTATAATTGTTTTATAAAATTAATATTATAATAAGGGGATTTAGAAGAGATAATTCATGGATAACCAGAGCTGAGAATATTGTCAAGTGGATTTGCGAATAATGATATTCCAAGAGCAAAAGGGATACTTGGTTCTCCAGAACATAAAACCATTTTCACTGCAACTGCCAAATTAGATAGAGGATACAGAGTACAGAATTCGATTGCAGTTAACGTATATGTGAATGCCCTTATTCATGCAGTAATATGGGCAAGTTGGACTACACATATGACTTTTCTGTACGCCATCAACAGAGTGCTTAGGCATTTGCTGCCCGATGAAATAGCAGAACTATTCACCAGGATGATAGCGGCGCCTACGTAATGACAACCAGTAGTTTTACGATGTAAATAATGGCAGTAACGAAGGATTTTGATTGGTTGGAGACTGAAGAGTGTACTCATGTGTTTGTGCTGAGTGACTAAGTGAGCATGATGCGCAATGTAGAGTCAGGCCTAATGTGACTTTCAATGGCTGAGATCAGTACAGAGTTCCAAGATATGCAGTATCGTCTTCATGTATGTCCCGGGCCATGCTGGTGATGACGGCAACCACAGAGCAATATTAGATGATGGGCGGCCAATGGATCGGGCAAATGTCATTAACTACTTGCGAGAGAAGGGTTGAACACAGGACTTTGACAGAAGTAATACACAGCTTTCTAGACTATATGAATTGGGAGTGAAGACCGGTGTTGCAATAATACACCAGTATTATCGACGAACGTGAGGAGTTATCAGCTAACACTGAACTGGCACAATTAGTTCATGTGTGTACCACATATTTACACCCCAGAAAGAAATACTGAATATAACAACATCATATGCCGTCTGTGATATTAATGACCACAGACCAGGAGCCTCCTGTATAATTGATACAACTGTTGCACCAAGCACTTCATCAGCAGAGCCAGATCTATGGAATGTTATTCTGACATTGTTCTTGAATGATGTCCAAGTTAATGAGACATCAGAATCGTGTGGCAGCAGCTACAAGACGGGAGCAGAGAACATCATCAGGTTCTGCTGCTATAAAGGAGACTTGCCTTGCTATCCCAGAATTGCCTTAAATAGGATAACTGTAGTTGAAAACGTCTCCTCTTGTGTAAACTACACATTCACATCTAAGAGCGAATCAGTGAAGGTCACAAAATCATATTCTCTCTGTGGTTTTACTAACTATAGGTCAGGTGGCTTCTGTTCGATTGGAAATGATAACTTACCACCACTGTGTGTCTATATGTTTGGAATTGGAGTCATCAATGACGGCCTAACATCATCAAGTGCTGCGACGATCATCATTTTCGGGAGGACGTGAACTTCCATGGTATATGGTGGATAGGCGGCACGAACCATTGAAGGCTATGTCTGAAAAGTGTCCCTTCTTGCAGTTTCCTCATATTCCAAGTCCGGCTTGTTGCAGGAGCTAATGAGTTAAGTGTTCTGTGCACACCGTGAGCTGTGTCTCATCCGTTTTGATCATGTTTCGATATCCCGCTTGTTGACGATGAATGATGATATCGTATGACAGGGAACAGTTGGCTGTGTTCACTTTCTGCGCGTTTTCGCCTTATGTCTTTTGGCGTGTGCTGAGACTGCTACGATAGGGACTACAGTTACCTTTCTTTGTTTGGGAGATGAGTTAGTAATTCGGATGATTCCACTGGCACGGGCGGTTGAGCAATTATGGATTTTAATTCGTTTGCAGTGATACCGGGGCCTTCCATAACCAATAACCAATATCTATCTATCTATTGACCTTTCGAGCCGTAACCGGCCCATAGGGCGTAGACCAAGATACAACTTCTCCTATCTGAATTTTTTGTTCTAGCAGTTTTCTTTTAAAGATATTTTATCAAATCTCGCCATCTGTCTCTGTTCTGTGCAAGCAGCTCTATCTCATTGAGGGAGCCGATTCCTGCTGCTCTTGCCTCTCTCATCAATGTTCTTCTCAGTGTCTCCCTGGGTCTTCCTCTTTTTCTCTTACCTGTTGTTTCCCATATGAGGGCTTGCTGTGCTATTCGGTTATTATCTCTTCTCATCACATGTTCAACATTTGACCATCGTCTTTTCTTTATTACTGAAGATATTAGTTATTAAATAACCAATAACCAATTAGTTGATGTGTGCTGATGAGCATTTTGAGAAGAAGATTGGACCACCTGCGGATGTGTCCTGAGAGATGTGATGATGAACATAATTTAAAATAAAATAACAAAATATAATTAGAAATAGACGCAAACTTATTTTTTAATTGTATGTGTTCTATTGCGAGCTATGAATATATCCTCTGTTAATGCTATCAGAGTTATGTAAATAAATAAATGAAAATAGCTTTAGGGATAAACATATTCACTCTAAGGTCTTTTGTACTCACCATTTCTGTTATAGATGACATATCTGCTAACTCGCTGAAGCTTTTCGAATGTTAGTTCCCAGTTTGATGGGGTGTCATTTAGAGTGTGGGTACAGCTGCCATGAAGATATTCACTATCTCTGTTTCCATCTACAGCTAGTTCAGATCTATGGTAATAAGGATAATTAGAAGACTGCGTGGTGTTTTGTTTCAGTGCAACATTACGACCTATAAGAAATTGAAAAAAGTATAATTCAGTAGTATTCTCATTTATCATTTATTTCCAACTTGTGTTCGTAATTAATAGATAAAACATTCTTAGCTCCACACACAAGTTAACCCAGGCACGTCCGTCCTCAGACGACTCACTGACATGCATTGCCTTTTCTTTAGATATAATATGATTAGCTAGAGACAGAGCGAAATGGCGCTGCATGGTAGCTAAACTTCGTTGCGAAGATGGCACTCGATGGTGATGAATATGATTAGCCAGTAAGATTTATTCATTACACCACTACCAAATGTAGAGTAAGACGCCTCCTTTCCTCCATTAGTCTACGGTTCACCCGTGACTAATGTGGCCTATCTGCTTAGTCCAGGGATCACAAATTAGGGGAAGAAAGAATTGGGTTGATGCGTACACTTGTTATATAAGTTTTTCTGTAAACGTATGAAACTTGAATCCCTACAGTAGAGTCATCATCATCAAGTGCCGTGCCTTCTGGCGTAGGTGATCATCTCACTCTCTCTATCACCACATTTCTACAGCCTTCAGTGATTTTATTATCTATTGTCATATTGTCCATGATTCACATCCATATGTTCTATGGTTCCATATGGCTCTACATAACGTTTACGAACTATTTTTCTTGTTGAAAAAAAAGAAAGTAAAGTACCCCCGTCACGCCAAGTGGCATATATGGTGTTAGTGATTCTTGGGGTAATGTGGTCGGTAATACGCCCGTGCCGCTTTGCGTTCCCAGAAAAAAAATCCGGTACCCATTAAAGGCTGGGTGAACCGTAAGCCGTCGGTTGGGATCGAACCATACCTCTTGTCTTTTGTAGTCCAGTTCATTAACCACTGAGCTATCCCGGCTCCCCTTATTTTTGTGTATCTTGAAAAAATGGATTGCACAGTACCTTCCTCATTTTTTTAAAAGCTGCTTTTGCCTGAGCCATTCTGCCTCCCATCTCTGTTGTGCATCTACCATCTGAGGTTAAAAATGTTCCCAGACATTTAAATTAATTTACCTATTTTAATATTGTTCCACTTGTCTTTATTGTTCACGGTGTTGTCTTTTTTAACATTACTTCTGTCTTTTTGCTATTAAGAGTGAGTGCTTTAGTTTTGCTTTCTTTCACTATAATGTCTAACATTACATTATAGTCTCACGATATGTAGCAAAACAAAATTGCTACATTTTAAAGACACATTTTAAGCGTTTAACGTTGAAAAACGTTATTTTATTACTTGCCCCAATTCAAGCCAACGATCCATTTCCACAGGTGACATTAATATACGAACGTGACATAAAGTGTTATAGCTCCAGTCACATTAACAAATGAATTTACTTTTCCGTAATTGATTAATCTATACAAATTTATATTTATAAATTTAAATTCAATGCACGCCAAAGATATCTTATTATGCAGATAATAAACATTTTTAATTTTTACGTCTCTTGCGATGTATTTTTTGTAAAATCAGTTTCTCAAACACTTCGGACTTGGTGTACGTCTTCACCGGCTTTACTTATTGGTTTAGAGCAGTGGTGGCCAACTTGAGGTTGCCCGAGGGCCGGATTAAAGCCAAGGCCAAGACCCGCGGGCCACACTTAAGAATATCGTCAAAAATGACAGTAGGGACCTATGCGATATAGTAATATATAAATAATGCTTGCACTTTGACTACATATTTGATTTGTAACAAATCCATTAATTATTCATTTTAAAATTACCTTTAATGTCTCAGTGCGACGATTGTGACTTGTCACAGCTTTCCACCAGAGATTTGAAGTCCACTTCCATTTTTGACGTAGCGATTCGGAGAGTATGGGACAATGTCGAATCGGTCATTCTGTTCCTGGTCTTAGATTTAATTAACTTCATGGAAGAGAATGTTGTCTCGCAGAGATATGTGCTGCCGAATATAGAGCACATCTTTAGTGCCCATTTTCTCAGACACGGGTAACGTTCATTTGGTAGCAATTTCCAGAAGTCAGCTCCTAATGCCTTTACAGTACCGAGGAAGGGGTCACACGTCACACAACTCTAGTTGAAGATCTGATGGCTGGCACTCCACTGTGCACTTAATTGGGTTATTAAAAAGTTCCGTTTGCGGACGAAACATTTCAAAATCTTGAAATCGTCGATCAAATTCACAAATCAAATGTTCAATGTCAGCTGCGTACTTACTTAAGTTTGCACTTTCTATCTCTGACAACAACTGCTTACAACTTGAAAAATGTAACAGATCATTTTTTTTGCAAAGAAAGTCTAAATAGATTCAGCTTCTTTTTAAAACCATCAACATATCCCATCAATTGAAAAATGGTTTGCTTTTCCCCTTGTAGCTGCAAATTCAATATGTTCAAATGTTGTGTGATGTCTGTGAGATATGCCAGATTATGAAGGAAATTAATGTCTTTGAGTGCATGTTGAAGATCAATGGAGCATGGTAAGTTCTCTCGCAGGAAGTCATAAATGTCATTCTTCAGTTCAAAAAATATTATTAAACATTTCCCTCGACTAAGCCATCTTACTTCTGTATAAAGCAGGAGATCACCGTAGCTAGAATCTACTTCCTCTAAAAATGATAAAAACTTCCTGTGATTTAAAGACTGGTGTCCTCCTCTTATCAAATTTGTTATTTTCACAACAGTAGCCATGGTGTCTTTTAGATTTATGGACTTTGCACAAAGGGCCTCTTGATGAATTATGCAATGCAATGTAGGTACGTTAATTTTGTTTTGCTTTAGAAGTCCAACAAAACCAGTATTTGAACCAATAAAAGCTTTGCAACCATCAGTACACACTGCAGACAACTTTCCAAAACCACCTACTTCATCTACGGCACTATGAACTGCAGAAAATATGTCTGTCCCTCTACAAGTGTCATGCAAAGAGCAAACTTTCAACAATTCTTCAATAACAGTAAAATCCTCCTGGATAACTTTAACAAAAATAAGAAGCTGGCAAGTGTCAGTGATGTCAGTACTTTCATCAATCGCGAGCGAAAAATATGAGCAGTTTTCAATACAAGATTTTAAACTTTGAGACAGTTGCAGACTGATGTCTTCTGTTCTTCTGGCTGCAGTTTGTTTTGAAAGAGGCACAGATTCAAATTCTTTGGCTATTTTTTCTTGACCGAATGCCTTTGCCATTTGAATCGCACATTTCTTCACAAAATTTCCGTCAGTAAAGGGTTTTTTAGATTTTGCAAGCTCATAGGTAACTGTATATGATGCAATGATCGATGACTCTTTAATTTTATTGCCCTTTGTATACATACTTTGCTGTTGATTCAACTTTGTCTTCAGCTGTTCAACCAAAAGCTTCCTAGCTTCAATGCTATGTTTCTCATACATGTTTTGATGATGTGTGGCATAGTGCCGTTTTAAATTATATTCCTTCAAAACGGCTAACACTTGAACGCAAATTAAGCACTGAGGTTTACTATCCTTACTGAAAAGATGAACAAATAATCTAATTCCCATTCAGGTTTAAATATGCGATTTTCACAATCAACTTTTCTACGTTTTAACATGATTTAATACAAAATCTCACATCAAAGTTAAAAGTCACAGAATGTTGGTCCACTATCGAAAATAAGTCCAGATTTGACAGTTATACACAGACTTGTGTTTGACAATGAAATCAAAAGATTGTGACCAAATAAACACGTTGCAGTCATTTTATGGACAAGACAAGACGATGGGATCAAAGGGAATGAAGGCGAACAGTGAAACATTTTGAATGTAACTTCAAAGACAGAATTAGAGCTACGAAGTCCCCTCACCCCTGTCCCTCCCAACCTCATTAACCCCTTACCGCGAAATGAAGGAGCCACCACAAGTCCAGACGACAAATGTTGAGCCAAAGATCTGACGCTATCACCGCACTGACAATAAAGCAACTTTGCGGTACCAACTCGAAGCAAAGACTTTGAATAATGTCGGCACCATTAGTTGTGCAGAGGCACCATCACATCCCCGACCGGTCTGGGGCAAACGAGATCGCAGTAGACGTAGACATTCTTCGCAACACTTTCCCAGTCGCACACCCACGCTGAAGATATCGGGAGCCGTGTCTGATATTGAGGTCGTGGGGAAGGCTAACATGTTTTTCAAAGTGTCGCTTATGGTAACACTGACTCCTTTTTTGTAAAGTTTCAAGATGGCTTTATTCACCGCTTTTGCGTAAATGAATCTCATTTTTTTCATTTTCACTCCCCTGTACGACTCATCCTCCGCTTTTATGATCGACGCGTTCAACGCGCCGATGAACGCATCAGGTTTCGTGTATAACCCAGGCTCCAATGTTACGTTGAAATAAAATCTAGCGTCGCAAATATCGTCGTTATCGAGAGATTCGTACCGAATCCAGACATCACCCTCTATTACATTGAAATAATTTAGCGGAAACTGTATCTCCACCAGTGTGATCTCATACTGCGTCGAAATGTCAATGGTCTGAGGGAGTTTAACGAAAAAGTGGCCGGGGTTATTATCCTTAAAAAGTTCCATAGATGCATTGCTGGGCAGGGTGACATAAAAACTCATTTTTTTTTTTACTCGTTTCACCGGCGCCTCTCCAAGTTTGGATTCGGTAGCATGTAACCCAAACAGCTGCTCAGTAGGGCTATCCACAGTTTTCCCTCCTTCGCGTCTGGCTTTTCGGTGGACAGATTGAACAGCGAGACCGCTACAACTGTATATATAACTACCACTTGACAAATAAAGACAAGTTCTAAGTAGGGGGATAGTTTCCCAAACATCGACCCCCAACAGCGTGGTTCGCCGTCTCTCCTCACTCCTGAGTTTACGGCTCGCAAATCGGGCTCTCCACCAAAAGTTACCACTTCTTCCTCTTCTTCTTCTCGCATCTCTAGTTTTTGTATCTGACAATGTCCTTGGACGGTATCCAACTGTTAAATGAGGAATCGTACCCAAACCATTTGACTAAACACTCCTTTCGCCCAAAGGATGTGCGACGCTCGGTTATGACACTCTCGATTCTGTACTCGTGTTTGTCTCCAACTTTTTGAATTTCCGGTGTGTAGAATGACCCCTCTATCTCATCGTCCTTATCGTCTTTCAACACATATGTAACGGGGTTTGTTTCATTTACTCGACTGATGGAAAACAGTTCCTCCGTCCAAGCCGGGGCATAACCCTTTTTAAAATTGGCTCTGCCCAGGACCAGTTTAACTCGATCACCGGGCTTGTACAGGGGTCTTTCAAATTTAAAGTTGCGTTTGCTATTATACAACGTGTTCCATACCTGTTCTTGATTGTCTGCGTTGACGTCGACCGGTGCCATTTTTATACTTCTGTGATACGAATGGTTATAACTTCGAAGAAGGGCGCGTAGGACTCGGACATAAGACAGTTTATTGGATTTCGTGAAATATCGCCACATCCGTTGTTTCAGAGTCCTATTAAAGCGTTCCACCACGGCGGCCTTAATATCTTCGTTCTGCGTAGTGAAAAAGTGAACGTTGTTGTCAGCGAGGAATTTCTGAAATGTTCTGTTCAGAAACTCTGACCCCTTATCGGTTTGAAAACTCACGGGTTTCCCATCGAGATATATCTTACCGACGGCTTCCACTAAGGATTTCCCCGTTTTGGTTCGTATCGGTACAGACCACGCGAATTTACTGAAAACGTCCACGCAAGAAACCAAATAGGAATATCCATCGTTGTGTTTTTTCAAATGTCTCAAATCTATTAGGTCTGCCTGATATTGCTGTTGGGGGCCACTCGTTATAATGGGACGCCTTTCAAATCTGCGACGAATTGGTTTATGAAGGGTATAGGTATCCTGATGACTCAGCCATTGTTTGATCTTTGCGAGTCCCAGTTTGGTGTTACGTTGCAGGGCCGTTGCACCACTATACGCCCCTGGTCGACTAGGGTCAAAGTAATGACGTCTCAATATTTTCTCCACCGTTCCCATTTTGGTGTTGGGATTCCGCTCTTTCTTTTTTTAGGTCTCAGTTTATACGTGGTTACGGGCGGAGTGGTTTCATTACCTACCTTTGGGGTTTCCGCTGGTGGTGGTGGTGTCTTGGTCTGCTCTGGTGATACCTCGATTGATGGTGGTGGGGAAGGTGTTTTTTCTGTTGCCGTGTTGTGTTGAATGAGATCGACCGAGCCCAATGAGCGTCGTTTATACTGCTCCAATCTAGTTAAATATTGATGCAGGGCACGTTGGTACACTCTGCCTTATCGGCGGGTGCTAAATCATCGCGGAATAGGATACGTTGCATTTCATCATCTAAATCTTTCAAGTTGTCACCGATCGCCTCGGGTGGGGTATACGTGGTAGTAGTCTGTTTAAGACCCTCGAGGAATCGAGGATCCATCAAAATCATTTTTTTTTGGCCATTGTTACGCACCTAGTACTCCACCGAGAATACTTAATATAGGACGGAGCAAAGCACCTATGAATCCACCGGTTTGTAGAATCTCTCTTCGCCGCTTAAGATTCGGTTTCTTTTTAGTGAGAAGTCTCAACTTGTTCTTGTGTCGACGTAGCTCGCACTTCTGTCGCTGAGTGAGTCTAACATTACCTTTTAATATGTTATGTCAACACTCGCACAAAAAGTTAATGAGTTTTTAATATGGCTCTTAAACCGGTCGGCGAGGCGGCGCGCATACATTTCAACATTTCACCGTGCCGTCTAAGGGCTTCATCACACATGATTCTCTACGTTGGCACGTAGACGATTTGTCTCTCCCCCGGGAATATTTTGGTTCTCAACCTAAGATTATCAGGTGTGTCCTGACGAAGATCACCCAGCAAATAACCGTGAGGAGACCTTGTCGCGTCCTTAAAACTATCTTGGAGGTACCCCACCTGACCTGGTTACATTTGTTTACCCAGATTCATAATTTGACTCCCGTCTCTCGGGTTCTTGAAAAGTACTAAATAGTGCGTATTGAGACTTATGGTTCGATGTTCTTTATTTTTTCCGAATAGATTTTGAACAATGTACATCACACTAATATCTCTGTGATGACTACCTTTGGTGAATAATTTTATTACCCGCTCGTCCGTCTCAGACATCAAGTCATCGATGACGATCAGTCTTCTCTTCTTACCACCTTCCAATTTATCGACGTCTGGTAGACCCTCGATAAATCTCATTGACCCATAGTCTCGTATATCGGCTGCCATTCCGCATAACACCATATAACTTCCTCCGGTACGGGGACAGCTAGCTCATGAAGGTTATGTATAAACTTTTGCACAAATACCGTTTTCCACACCCGGTAGGACCGGCTATCAGAGCTGTGAAGGGATGATTCCATCGGGGATCTATCCTCACAAGTGCTACTAACTTTAGTGATTACGCCCCCGACAAAAATAACAACGAGTGATTTTAGGTCAGCGCGCGAGGTTTCCCCCTATTCAACTAACACCTATTTTTAAAATCCACAACCTATATAAACACTATAGGGGAAGGAGTTTCCTAGTCTCAGGCCGCATCACCCTATTGGGTCAGTTCCAGAGGTCACTGAACATGTCGCAACACGACTGATTACCACGCCTGATTACGTATTGCGTTAGCTACTATAAATAGACGGTCCTCGACCCGATAAACGTAACGGGTATACAAACCCCCAGTCGATCAGTGTACACGCACACACATAACCAACGTCTGTTGCCAGGTGGTTTGTGTTTGTTTTTCTTTGAATATGGAGTCGTGTAGCTTGAATACGCCAATTTCGTTTGATGTCAGTGATCAGCGCATATTTATGTAACGTGGAAATGAGTCTGTAGTTCCATTGTCTAAAGATGGCGTTAAGGCAGTCTCGGTTTGTGTTTTTCGTAACAGACTATTGATAAATATAAGGACATATAACGGTGATAGTTTTTTAAGTTTCCTACCAGAACTGGGATAACACTATCGAGAGAGGAATTTATCACGTTAGTTGAGATGCGAGAGGAAATTTTAACCGCTTATGCTAACCTCAGCTACACACCGCCTGTTGTTAACCAGATCAGCTACACGCCACCTCTCGTTAACCAGATCAACTACACGCCACCTCTCGTTAATCAGATCAACTACACGCCGCCTGTCGTTAACCACCAAAACTACATACCATCTCTTGTTAACCCGAATCTCATCGACTACACGCCTCCCTTTGTTAATCAAGGGAACCTCGCTCTTGTTAATCAGACGACAGATCCGGCAGCCAATATGAATGCCACGGTTGTTTCAGCAGAGTCACCAATTACCTATTCCAGCTTTGATCAAAGTTTTGTCAAAATGGAGGGCGGTTGTGTTTTGAAGGCTAATGAAACTTCCTATGCACCCGTGTTTGATAGACATTTAACAAACACTACCACCAAAAAAGGAGGGAGGAAACCCAGACGCTTAAAATTATCAACAACCGGACAGTAATATATATATATATTTTTTCAAATATGTGTTGTATATTTGTTGTATTAATAAAGTTGTGAAATATAGAACGAATTTTGTTTTGGTTTACCATGAATGTGAGAGAGAGAGAGAGACAGAGAGAGATAGAGGGAGAGAGAGAGAGAGAATTTCGCTGGTTGATACTTTGTGTGGCTTGATGATAGGACATGAAGGGATGATGATGGTGTTGAGGGTGGCAGATGATGATAGGACATGAAGGGGTGATGATGGTGTTGAGGGTGGCACATGATGATTATAGGACAAGAAGGGATGATGATGGTGTTGAGGGTGGCACATGATGATGATAGGACAAGAAGGGTTGATGATGGTGTTGAGGGTGGCACATGATGATGATGTGTCAATTTGTGTGGCTTGGTGATGATGATGATGATAGGACATGAAGGGTTGATGATGCTGTTGAGGGTGGCACATGATGTTGGTAGCGATAACACACGACCATTCAAGGCACATCGCCCAAGTCCGCTGTTGTCCCCGCACGCGAGCTACCCCCCCCCCCCCCCGCGCGAGAGAGACCCCTTTTAGAACCGCTGTCGCTCGAGATAACCGGCGAGCCGATCACGCACCACGAGATAAGCCGTCACGCACCAACGCACACCACGACCACCGAGATAAGCCGTCACGCACCAACGCACACCACGACCACCGAGATAAGCCGTCACGCACCAACGCACACCACGAGATAAGCCGAGATAATAAGCCGATTATTGGACTTTTGCACGGGTTTGGTGCCAGTTTCGTGCGGTATCGGTGCAAAATCTATTGTCTTTGGTGCAATTTCGGTGCATGCACGTTCACTTTTAGATTTGGTAAATAGCCACCAACACTACTGACATGATCACCTGCGCCGGCAGGCGTTGCACTTGATGATGATGATGATCTCTCTCTCTCTATATATATATATAGTTGGATCCCACGATTCAAACATATACTTTAAATATTGAATAATGACAGTACACACCTAGTGTTTAATAGTATATACATATAATAATTATTTAGTGCTGTTTATTAACTGCATAATCACATGCGATGCGTTTCTACTTCATTAAAATACAATTTTTATAAATTGGTTATCTTAGTATAATTTAAAACAAAATATCATATTTCTCAAGATGTTGCCCTTACTTGAGTAATAATTTGTATATCCTTTAATTTAAAGGTGGGGTGGGGGAGGAGGGGGTGGACGAGAGGAATGGAGAGAAAAAGAGTCAAATAAATAAAAATATTCCTTATCTTCATCATCTCTAATAACATATAACCTATATCATATCTAAAAATTTTAAGGCACATAGTAAGTTGGTCACTTGTCACATAGATCTGTAATTGTTGATGTACAGGTGACATGTTGTAAATAAGCTTGTAGATGACCTCCTTGGCTAGAGCTTGGCGTTCAGTTTATGCAGTTAAAAAAAAAAAATGAATTTCTGTAATTTGTGTGGATGTAAATGTAGCCCCGTTTGATTCTTTCTCAAAGTGAGGGTTCCTGTTGCTTGACGAGTTATTTGTAGATGGCTCATGTTTTATGACGCACCAGGTGTTAGTTTCTTCATGGGCATGGACGCAAACCCTGTAGAACAGTGGTGGCCAACTTGAGGTTGCCCGAGGGCCGGATTAAAGCCAAGGCCAAGACCCGCGGGCCACACTTAAGAATATCGTCAAAAATGACAGTAGGGACCTATGCGATATAGTAATATATAAATAATGCTTGCACTTTGACTACATATTTGATTTGTAACAAATCCATTAATTATTCATTTAAAATTACCTTTAATGTCTCAGTGCGACGATTGTGACTTGTCACAGCTTTCCACCAGAGATTTGAAGTCCACTTCCATTTTTGACGTGGCGATTCGGAGAGTATGGGACAATGTCGAGTCGGTCATTCTGTTCCTGGTCTTAGATTTAATTAACTTCATGGAAGAGAATGTTGTCTCGCAGAGATATGTGCTGCCGAATATAGAGCACATCTTTAGTGCCCATTTTCTCAGACACGGGTAACGTTCATTTGGTAGCAATTTCCAGAAGTCAGCTCCTAATGCCTTTAAGTACTGAGGAAGGGGTCACACTGAAGGTCACACAACTCTAGTTGAAGATCTGATGGCTGGCACTCCACTGTGCACTTAATTGGGTTATTAAAAAGTTCCGTTTGCGGACGAAACATTTCAAAATCTTGAAATCGTCGATCAAATTCACAAATCAAATGTTCAATGTCAGCTGCGTACTTACTTAAGTTTGCACTTTCTATCTCTGACAACAACTGCTTACAACTTGAAAAATGTAACAGATCATTTTTTTGCAAAGAAAGTCTAAATAGATTCAGCTTCTTTTTAAAACCATCAACATATCCCATCAATTGAAAAATGGTTTGCTTTTCCCCTTGTAGCTGCAAATTCAATATGTTCAAATGTTGTGTGATGTCTGTGAGATATGCCAGATTATGAAGGAAATTAATGTCTTTGAGTGCATGTTGAAGATCAATGGAGCATGGTAAGTTCTCTCGCAGGAAGTCATAAATGTCATTCTTCAGTTCAAAAAATATTATTAAACATTTCCCTCGACTAAGCCATCTTACTTCTGTATAAAGCAGGAGATCACCGTAGCTAGAATCTACTTCCTCTAAAAATGATAAAAACTTCCTGTGATTTAAAGACTGTGTCCTCCTCTTATCAAATTTGTTATTTTCACAACAGTAGCCATGGTGTCTTTTAGATTTATGGACTTTGCACAAAGGGCCTCTTGATGAATTATGCAATGCAATGTAGGTACGTTAATTTTGTTTTGCTTTAGAAGTCCAACAAAACCAGTATTTGAACCAATAAAAGCTTTGCAACCATCAGTACACACTGCAGACAACTTTCCAAAACCACCTACTTCATCTACGGCACTATGAACTGCAGAAAATATGTCTGTCCCTCTACAAGTGTCATGCAAAGAGCAAACTTTCAACAATTCTTCAATAACAGTAAAATCCTCCTGGATAACTTTAACAAAAATAAGAAGCTGGCAAGTGTCAGTGATGTCAGTACTTTCATCAATCGCGAGCGAAAAATATGAGCAGTTTTCAATACAAGATTTTAAACTTTGAGACAGTTGCAGACTGATGTCTTCTGTTCTTCTGGCTACAGTTTGTTTTGAAAGAGGCACAGATTCAAATTCTTTGGCTATTTTTTCTTGACCGAATGCCTTTGCCATTTGAATCGCACATTTCTTCACAAAATTTCCGTCAGTAAAGGGTTTTTTAGATTTTGCAAGCTCATAGGTAACTGTATATGATGCAATGATCGATGACTCTTTAATTTTATTGCCCTTTGTATACATACTTTGCTGTTGATTCAACTTTGTCTTCAGCTGTTCAATCAAAAGCTTCCTAGCTTCAATGCTATGTTTCTCATACATGTTTTGATGATGTGTGGCATAGTGCCGTTTTAAATTATATTCCTTCAAAACGGCTAACACTTGAACGCAAATTAAGCACTGAGGTTTACTATCCTTATTGAAGATGAACAAATAATCTAATTCCCATTCAGGTTTAAATATGCGATTTTCACAATCAACTTTTCTACGTTTTAACATGATTTAATACAAAATCTCACATCAAAGTTAAAAGTCACAGAATGTTGGTCCACTATCGAAAATAAGTCCAGATTTGACAGTTATACACAGACTTGTGTTTGACAATGAAATCAAAAGATTGTGACCAAATAAACACGTTGCAGTCATTTTATGGACAAGACAAGACGATGGGATCAAAGGGAATGAAGGCGAACAGTGAAACATTTTGAATGTAACTTCAAAGACAGAATTAGAGCTACGAAGTCCCCTCACCCCTGTCCCTCCCAACCTCATTAACCCCTTACCGCGAAATGAAGGAGCCACCACAAGTCCAGACGACAAATGTTGAGCCAAAGATCTGACGCTATCACCGCACTGACAATAAAGCAACTTTGCGGTACCAACTCGAAGCAAAGACTTTGAATATTGTCGGCACCATTAGTTGTGCAGTGTGTGTGTGTGTGTGTGTGTGTGTGTGTGTGTGTGTGTGTGTGTGTGTGTGTGTGTGTGTGTTATTTGAAATTATGTTGCCAATCTAGCTGTTGCGAGAAATTGACAGAGATTTTCAAATTGTGTATTCTTGAACGATAGAAGAGTTAACTCCGACACGGATTAAAGGGCCAAGAAAACTAGGCTGGCGGGCCGGATCCGGCCCGCGGGCCGCCATTTGGCCACCCCTGCACTGTAGAAGGTCGACATTATTCCGAAATGATTTTTCTTGTTGCAGAGCTCTTTAGGTTGTGATAATCTTAGTCGATGTGATAGTGGTAAACTGTATAGTCTTCCGGACGGTGCATGTCGCTACCTAGATAGTTGATCCATATGATGCGATGATTTTAGGGATGTATCTAAACCAGGGTGGCCAAATGGCGGCCCGCGGGCCGGATCCGGCCCGCCAGCCTAGTTTTCTTGGCCCGCGAAGCTCCACGGACTTACTTCATTTTTTACCCCTAATAGCGGATTTCTCCTGGTTTTAATCCGTGTCGGAGTTCACTCTTCTATCGTTCAAGAATACACAATTTGAAAATCTCTGTCAATTTCTCGCAACAGCTAGATTGGCAACATAATTTCAAATAACACACACACACACACGCACGCACGCACGCACGCACGCGCGCACGCACGCACGCACGCACGCACACACACACACACACACAAACACACACTCACTCACACACACACACACACACACACACACTGCACAACTAATGGTGCCGACAATATTCAAAGTCTTTGCTTCGAGTTGGTACCGCAAAGTTGCTTTATTGTCAGTGCGGTGATAGCGTCAGATCTTTGGCTCAACATTTGTCGTCTGGACTTGTGGTGGCTCCTTCATTTCGCGGTAAGGGGTTAATGAGGTTGGGAGGGACAGGGGTGAGGGGACTTCGTAGCTCTAATTCTGTCTTTGAAGTTACATTCAAAATGTTTCACTGTTCGCCTTCATTCCCTTTGATCCCATCGTCTTGTCTTGTCCATAAAATGACTGCAACGTGTTTATTTGGTCACAATCTTTTGATTTCATTGTCAAACACAAGTCTGTGTATAACTGTCAAATCTGGACTTATTTTCGATAGTGGACCAACATTCTGTGACTTTTAACTTTGATGTGAGATTTTGTATTAAATCATGTTAAAACGTAGAAAAGTTGATTGTGAAAATCGCATATTTAAACCTGAATGGGAATTAGATTATTTGTTCATCTTCAATAAGGATAGTAAACCTCAGTGCTTAATTTGCGTTCAAGTGTTAGCCGTTTTGAAGGAATATAATTTAAAACGGCACTATGCCACACATCATCAAAACATGTATGAGAAACATAGCATTGAAGCTAGGAAGCTTTTGGTTGAACAGCTGAAGACAAAGTTGAATCAACAGCAAAGTATGTATACAAAGGGCAATAAAATTAAAGAGTCATCGATCATTGCATCATATACAGTTACCTATGAGCTTGCAAAATCTAAAAAACCCTTTACTGACGGAAATTTTGTGAAGAAATGTGCGATTCAAATGGCAAAGGCATTCGGTCAAGAAAAAATAGCCAAAGAATTTGAATCTGTGCCTCTTTCAAAACAAACTGTAGCCAGAAGAACAGAAGACATCAGTCTGCAACTGTCTCAAAGTTTAAAATCTTGTATTGAAAACTGCTCATATTTTTCGCTCGCGATTGATGAAAGTACTGACATCACTGACACTTGCCAGCTTCTTATTTTTGTTAAAGTTATCCAGGAGGATTTTACTGTTATTGAAGAATTGTTGAAAGTTTGCTCTTTGCATGACACTTGTAGAAGGACAGACATATTTTCTGCAGTTCATAGTGCCGTAGATGAAGTAGGTGGTTTTGGAAAGTTGTCTGCAGTGTGTACTGATGGTTGCAAAGCTTTTATTGGTTCAAATACTGGTTTTGTTGGACTTCTAAAGCAAAACAAAATTAACGTACCTACATTGCATTGCATAATTCATCAAGAGGCCCTTTGTGCAAAGTCCATAAATCTAAAAGACACCATGGCTACTGTTGTGAAAATAACAAATTTGATAAGAGGAGGACACAGTCTTTAAATCACAGGAAGTTTTTATCATTTTTAGAGGAAGTAGATTCTAGCTACGGTGATCTCCTGCTTTATACAGAAGTAAGATGGCTTAGTCGAGGGAAATGTTTAATAATATTTTTTGAACTGAAGAATGACATTTATGACTTCCTGCGAGAGAACTTACCATGCTCCATTGATCTTCAACATGCACTCAAAGACATTAATTTCCTTCATAATCTGGCATATCTCACAGACATCACACAACATTTGAACATATTGAATTTGCAGCTACAAGGGGAAAAGCAAACCATTTTTCAATTGATGGGATATGTTGATGGTTTTAAAAGAAGCTGAATCTATTTAGACTTTCTTTGCAAAAAAATGATCTGTTACATTTTTCAAGTTGTAAGCAGTTGTTGTCAGAGATAGAAAGTTCAAACTTAAGTAAGTACGCAGCTGACATTGAACATTTGATTTGTGAATTTGATCGACGATTTCAAGATTTTGAAATGTTTCGTCCGCAAACGGAACTTTTTAATAACCCAATTAAGTGCACAGTGGAGTGCCAGCCATCAGATCTTCAACTAGAGTTGTGTGACCTTCAGTGTGACCCCTTCCTCAGTACTGTAAAGGCATTAGGAGCTGACTTCTGGAAATTGCTACCAAATGAACGTTACCCGTGTCTGAGAAAATGGGCACTAAAGATGTGCTCTATATTCGGCAGCACATATCTCTGCGAGACAACATTCTCTTCCATGAAGTTAATTAAATCTAAGACCAGGAACAGAATGACCGATTCGACATTGTCCCATACTCTCCGAATCGCCACGTCAAAAATGGAAGTGGACTTCAAATCTCTGGTGGAAAGCTGTGACAAGTCACAATCGTCGCACTGAGACATTAAAGGTAATTTTAAAATGAATAATTAATGGATTTGTTACAAATCAAATATGTAGTCAAAGTGCAAGCATTATTTATATATTACTATATCGCATAGGTCCCTACTGTCATTTTTGACGATATTCTTAAGTGTGGCCCGCGGGTCTTGGCCTTGGCTTTAATCCGGCCCTCGGGCAACCTCAAGTTGGCCACCACTGTTCTACAGGGTTTGCGTCCATGCCCATGAAGAAACTAACACCTGGTGCGTCATAAAACATGAGCCATCTACAAATAACTCGTCAAGCAACAGGAACCCTCACTTTGAGAAAGAATCAAACGGGGCTACATTTACATCCACACAAATTACAGAAATTCATTTTTTTTTTTAACTGCATAAACTGAACGCCAAGCTCTAGCCAAGGAGGTCATCTACAAGCTTATTTACAACATGTCACCTGTACATCAACAATTACAGATCTATGTGACAAGTGACCAACTTACTATGTGCCTTAAAATTTTTAGATATGATATAGGTTATATGTTATTAGAGATGATGAAGATAAGGAATATTTTTATTTATTTGACTCTTTTTCTCTCCATTCCTCTCGTCCACCCCCTCCTCCCCCACCCCACCTTTAAATTAAAGGATATACAAATTATTACTCAAGTAAGGGCAACATCTTGAGAAATATGATATTTTGTTTTAAATTATACTAAGATAACCAATTTATAAAAATTGTATTTTAATGAAGTAGAAACGCATCGCATGTGATTATGCAGTTAATAAACAGCACTAAATAATTATTATATGTATATACTATTAAACACTAGGTGTGTACTGTCATTATTCAATATTTAAAGTATATGTTTGAATCGTGGGATCCAACTATATATATATATAGAGAGAGAGAGATCATCATCATCATCAAGTGCAACGCCTGCCGGCGCAGGTGATCATGTCAGTAGTGTTGGTGGCTATTTACCAAATCTAAAAGTGAACGTGCATGCACCGAAATTGCACCAAAGACAATAGATTTTGCACCGATACCGCACGAAACTGGCACCAAACCCGTGCAAAAGTCCAATAATCGGCTTATTATCTCGGCTTATCTCGTGGTGTGCGTTGGTGCGTGACGGCTTATCTCGGTGGTCGTGGTGTGCGTTGGTGCGTGACGGCTTATCTCGGTGGTCGTGGTGTGCGTTGGTGCGTGACGGCTTATCTCGTGGTGCGTGATCGGCTCGCCGGTTATCTCGAGCGACAGCGGTTCTAAAAGGGGTCGTCTCTCGCGGGCAACAGCGGTTCTAAAAGGGGTCTGCGCGGGGGGGGGGGGTAGCTCGCGTGCGGGGACAACAGCGGACTTGGGGCGATGTGCCTTGAATGGTCGTGTGTTATCGCTACCAACATCATGTGCCACCCTCAACAGCATCATCAACCCTTCATGTCCTATCATCATCATCATCACCAAGCCACACAAATTGACACATCATCATCATGTGCCACCCTCAACACCATCATCAACCCTTCTTGTCCTATCATCATCATGTGCCACCCTCAACACCATCATCATCCCTTCTTGTCCTATAATCATCATGTGCCACCCTCAACACCATCATCACCCCTTCATGTCCTATCATCATCTGCCACCCTCAACACCATCATCATCCCTTCATGTCCTATCATCAAGCCACACAAAGTATCAACCAGCGAAATTCTCTCTCTCTCTCTCCCTCTATCTCTCTCTGTCTCTCTCTCTCTCTCACATTCATGGTAAACCAAAACAAAATTCGTTCTATATTTCACAACTTTATTAATACAACAAATATACAACACATATTTGAAAAAATATATATATATATTACTGTCCGGTTGTTGATAATTTTAAGCGTCTGGGTTTCCTCCCTCCTTTTTTGGTGGTAGTGTTTGTTAAATGTCTATCAAACACGGGTGCATAGGAAGTTTCATTAGCCTTCAAAACACAACCGCCCTCCATTTTGACAAAACTTTGATCAAAGCTGGAATAGGTAATTGGTGACTCTGCTGAAACAACCGCGGCATTCATATTGGCTGCCGGATCTGTCGTCTGATTAACAAGAGCGAGGTTCCCTTGATTAACAAAGGGAGGCGTGTAGTCGATGAGATTCGGGTTAACAAGAGATGGTATGTAGTTTTGGTGGTTAACGACAGGCGGCGTGTAGTTGATCTGATTAACGAGAGGTGGCGTGTAGTTGATCTGGTTAACGAGAGGTGGCGTGTAGCTGATCTGGTTAACAACAGGCGGTGTGTAGCTGAGTTAGCATAAGCGGTTAAAATTTCCTCTCGCATCTCAACTAACGTGATAAATTCCTCTCTCGATAGTGTTATCCCAGTTCTGGTAGGAAACTTAAAAAACTATCACCGTTATATGTCCTTATATTTATCAATAGTCTGTTACGAAAAACACAAACCGAGACTGCCTTAACGCCATCTTTAGACAATGGAACTACAGACTCATTTCCACGTTACATAAATATGCGCTGATCACTGACATCAAACTAAATTGGCGTATTCAAGCTACACGACTCCATATTCAAAGAAAAACAAACACAAACCACCTGGCAACAGACGTTGGTTATGTGTGTGCGTGTACACTGATCGACTGGGGGGTTTGTATACCCGTTACGTTTATCGGGTCGAGGACCGTCTATTTATAGTAGCTAACGCAATACGTAATCAGGCGTGGTAATCAGTCGTGTTGCGACATGTTCAGTGACCTCTGGAACTGACCCAATAGGGTGATGCGGCCTGAGACTAGGAAACTCCTTCCCCTATAGTGTTTATATAGGTTGTGGATTTTAAAAATAGGTGTTAGTTGAATAGGGGGAAACCTCGCGCGCTGACCTAAAATCACTCGTTGTTATTTTTGTCGGGGGCGTAATCACTAAAGTTAGTAGCACTTGTGAGGATAGATCCCCGATGGAATCATCCCTTCACAGCTCTGATAGCGGTCCTACGGGTGTGGAAAACGGTATTTGTGCAAAAGTTTATACATAACCTTCATGAGCTAGCTGTCCCCGTACCGGAGGAAGTTATATGGTGTTATGCGGAATGGCAGCCGATATACGAGACTATGGGGTCAATGAGATTTATCGAGTGTCTACCAGACGTCGATAAATTGGAAGGTGGTAAGAAGAGAAGACTGATCGTCATCGATGACTTGATGTCTGAGACGGACGAGCGGGTAATAAAATTATTCACCAAAGGTAGTCATCACAGAGATATTAGTGTGATGTACATTGTTCAAAATCTATTCGGAAAAATAAAGAACATCGAACCATAAGTCTCAATACGCACTATTTAGTACTTTTCAAGAACCCGAGAGACGGGAGTCAAATTATGAATCTGGGTAAACAAATGTAACCAGGTCAGGTGGGGTACCTCCAAGATAGTTTTAAGGACGCGACAAGGTCTCCTCACGGTTATTTGCTGGGTGATCTTCGTCAGGACACACCTGATAATCTTAGGTTGAGAACCAAAATATTCCCGGGGGAGAGACAAATCGTCTACGTGCCAAAGTAGAGAATCATGTGTGATGAAGCCCTTAGACGGCACGGTGAAATGTTGAAATGTATGCGCGCCGCCTCGCCGACCGGTTTAAGAGCCATATTAAAAACTCATTAACTTTTTGTGCGAGTGTTGACATAACATATTAAAAGGTAATGTTAGACTCACTCAGCGACAGAAGTGCGAGCTACGTCGACACAAGAACAAGTTGAGACTTCTCACTAAAAAGAAACCGAATCTTAAGCGGCGAAGAGAGATTCTACAAACCGGTGGATTCATAGGTGCTTTGCTCCGTTCTATATTAAGTATTCTCGGTGGAGTACTAGGTGCGTAACAATGGCCCAAAAAAAATGATTTTGATGGATCCTCGATTCCTCGAGGGTCTTAAACAGACTACTACCACGTATACCCCACCCGAGGCGATCGGTGACAACTTGAAAGATTTAGATGATGAAATGCAACGTATCCTATTCCGCGATGATTTAGCACCCGCCGATAAGGCCAGAGTGTACCAACGTGCCCTGCATCAATATTTAACTAGATTGGAGCAGTATAAACGACGCTCATTGGGCTCGGTCGATCTCATTCAACACAACACGGCAACAGAAAAAACACCTTCCCCACCACCATCAATCGAGGTATCACCAGAGCAGACCAAGACACCACCACCACCAGCGGAAACCCCAAAG
This sequence comes from Megaustenia siamemsis, assembly GCA_032433765.1. Lineage (NCBI taxonomy): Eukaryota > Metazoa > Mollusca > Gastropoda > Stylommatophora > Ariophantidae > Megaustenia > Megaustenia siamemsis. The sequence goes on along the minus strand of JAVIAB010000139.1, from coordinate 50,763,055 downwards.
GTAGGTAATGAAACCACTCCGCCCGTAACCACGTATAAACTGAGACCTAAAAAAAGAAAGAGCGGAATCCCAACACCAAAATGGGAACGGTGGAGAAAATATTGAGACGTCATTACTTTGACCCTAGTCGACCAGGGGCGTATAGTGGTGCAACGGCCCTGCAACGTAACACCAAACTGGGACTCGCAAAGATCAAACAATGGCTGAGTCATCAGGATACCTATACCCTTCATAAACCAATTCGTCGCAGATTTGAAAGGCGTCCCATTATAACGAGTGGCCCCCAACAGCAATATCAGGCAGACCTAATAGATTTGAGACATTTGAAAAAACACAACGATGGATATTCCTATTTGGTTTCTTGCGTGGACGTTTTCAGTAAATTCGCGTGGTCTGTACCGATACGAACCAAAACGGGGAAATCCTTAGTGGAAGCCGTCGGTAAGATATATCTCGATGGGAAACCCGTGAGTTTTCAAACCGATAAGGGGTCAGAGTTTCTGAACAGAACATTTCAGAAATTCCTCGCTGACAACAACGTTCACTTTTTCACTACGCAGAACGAAGATATTAAGGCCGCCGTGGTGGAACGCTTTAATAGGACTCTGAAACAACGGATGTGGCGATATTTCACGAAATCCAATAAGTTGTCTTATGTCCGAGTCCTACGCGCCCTTCTTCGAAGTTATAACCATTCGTATCACAGAAGTATAAAAATGGCACCGGTCGACGTCAACGCAGACAATCAAGAACAGGTATGGAACACGTTGTATAATAGCAAACGCAACTTTAAATTTGAAAGACCCCTGTACAAGCCCGGTGATCGAGTTAGACTGGTCCTGGGCAGAGCCAATTTTAAAAAGGGTTATGCCCCGGCTTGGACGGAGGAACTGTTTTCCATCAGTCGAGTAAATGAAACAAACCCCGTTACATATGTGTTGAAAGACGATAAGGGCGATGAGATAGAGGGGTCATTCTACACACCGGAAATTCAAAAAGTTGGAGACAAACACGAGTACAGAATCGAGAGTGTCATAACCGAGCGTCGCACATCCTTTGGGCGAAAGAAGTGTTTAGTCAAATGGTTTGGGTACGATTCCTCATTTAACAGTTGGATACCGTCCAAGGACATTGTCAGATACAAAAACTAGAGATGCGAGAAGAAGAAGAGGAAGAAGTGGTAACTTTTGGTGGAGAGCCCGATTTGCGAGCCGTAAACTCAGGAGTGAGGAGAGACGGCGAACCACGCTGTTGGGGGTCGATGTTTGGGAAACTATCCCCCTACTTAGAACTTGTCTTTATTTGTCAAGTGGTAGTTATATATACAGTTGTAGCGGTCTCGCTGTTCAATCTGTCCACCGAAAAGCCAGACGCGAAGGAGGGAAAACTGTGGATAGCCCTACTGAGCAGCTGTTTGGGTTACATGCTACCGAATCCAAACTTGGAGAGGCGCCGGTGAAACGAGTAAAAAAAAATGAGTTTTTATGTCACCCTGCCCAGCAATGCATCTATGGAACTTTTTAAGGATAATAACCCCGGCCACTTTTTCGTTAAACTCCCTCAGACCATTGACATTTCGACGCAGTATGAGATCACACTGGTGGAGATACAGTTTCCGCTAAATTATTTCAATGTAATAGAGGGTGATGTCTGGATTCGGTACGAATCTCTCGATAACGACGATATTTGCGACGCTAGATTTTATTTCAACGTAACATTGGAGCCTGGGTTATACACGAAACCCGATGCGTTCATCGGCGCGTTGAACGCGTCGATCATAAAAGCGGAGGATGAGTCGTACAGGGGAGTGAAAATGAAAAAAATGAGATTCATTTACGCAAAAGCGGTGAATAAAGCCATCTTGAAACTTTACAAAAAAGGAGTCAGTGTTACCATAAGCGACACTTTGAAAAACATGTTAGCCTTCCCCACGACCTCAATATCAGACACGGCTCCCGATATCTTCAGCGTGGGTGTGCGACTGGGAAAGTGTTGCGAAGAATGTCTACGTCTACTGCGATCTCGTTTGCCCCAGACCGGTCGGGATGTGATGGTGCCTCTCCTTAGGAGCGTGCCTGTTCTCAATAGAAATCACACCTCGGTGTTTCAGATCTACGATAAGCCTCACTACCTACCCCTGAGTAGATTTTCCTTCGATACCGTCGAGATCCTTTTAGCCAACTAACACGGAAAAATCATTCCATTCACCAGCGGAACGTCGGTGCTAACGGTACACTCGATTGATGAAACATCTCGAGCTGGTATAATGGTGAGACACACCCCCCTTCGTCGAGATGTTGAGTTATATGAAGACTTTTACTGTTGTCAGGCGGGTGATGGAATGCCCGTGTTTATAGGACGTCGAAGTCAGAGCGGTCGAGGAATCGGTAGTTTCTTCGGTGGAATCGGGAGGGCTATTTTACCCTGGTTAAAAACCGGCGGTAAGGCCTTGCTCAGAGAAGGTTTGGGGACCGGTCTGCAGGTCCACAGGACGCATTAGCCGGGAAAAATGTCGGTGAAGCTTTCAAAGAACGAGCTAAGGAGGCCGGTCAGCGGTTACTACACGGGGCCGTAGACCACCTGCGTTGTAACAACCAATCAGGAAGTGGTTTACGACAAAGCAGAAAGCGAGTTATGAAGGTACCTCCACCAGGAGAATCCGTTACGAAGAGGATAAAACCGACAGCTAGACGGTTCCCCCTTCATTCGGTGCACAACAGCAGGAAGAAGACGAAGACGAGGGTGGCAAAGGATATTTTCGACTAATAATGTCCCTCATTCACTCCAAATCGTACGAATATCTTCACTCTGGTTTGGATTTATTTAGCGTTCCACCCACACAGACATCTCTAGACTCTGGCCAATTTATTGAAATTCGTCCGATCGCAGCTTTGTCGCATAGTGCACCGATAGAGTTTTTTCATTTCTGGAAACAGCGAGGAGTATCTAGATATTTTCAACACGTTTTTACATCTGCGGGTCAAGATCACCCTCCCGAATGGTGATAGTGTACCACCCGATGCTGAGGTAGGACCGGTCAACAATTATCTTCACAGTCTATTTTCAGAAGTCGACGTATCGCTAAATGACACGTTGGTTACACCGTCGGAGAATACCTATCCTTTTAGAGCAGTGTTTGTGGCCACGCTAAATTACGGGGAGGATGCGAAAACGGGATACTTGACGGCCGCTCTGTTCTACAAAGACACAGCTGACCTCCATGACGATTTGAAAGAAAAGGAGGGTTTTAAAACACGGCGCGATTTGACTTCAGGTAGTAAAGAGGTTGAAATGATGGGTCGTTTGCACTCTGATGTCTTTGTGCAGGATCGTTACATGTTAAACAGAGTCTATGTAAAGATAAAACTCACGCCCTCGAAGGATGTGTTCAGCCTCGCGGCTCACGATAGCTCTGTGGGTTATAGGAGTGTTATCACCTACGCCGCGCTCGTGGTCAGGAAAGCTAAGCTAAACCCCGCGATTTCTCTGGCCCACGAAAGGCTCTTTTAAGCGGGAATGCGCGGTACCCGATCAAGAGGGTTACCATCAAGACATTTTCCATCGCTAGCAGGATGTTCTCCCACAGTCAAGACAATTTATTTTTGTCTCAAACACCGACCCGTATAGTGATAGGTCTGATTACGGCCAGTGATTTAAATGGTGTTTATACAGCTAACCCGTTCAATTTTCAACACTTTGGTCTGATTTATATGAACCTGACGGTCGACGGGAAATGTATCTCGGGAAAGCCTCTAACTATGGACTTTGAACGAAATCAATACGCGAGAGCTTTCTTCGGCACAAATCTGGCCATGGGTCTGATTGGTAAAGACGCTGGGAATAACGTTGATTATAGATAGTTCAAGGACGGATACTGTCTATTTGGTTTTGACCTCTCGTCCAGCCTACTGGACGGCTCCCATTTTGAGCCAGCCACAAGCGGACCCTTGTCGATAGAACTCAAGTTTGCCGCTCCCACAACTACTCCCCTACAAGTTATCGTCTACGCCGAGTTGGACTCGGTGCTCGAGTTGTCCAAGACAAGGCAGATTCTAACAGACTTCGCCGTTTGAGAGAGAAAGAAGAAGAATATGATTACGAGGGAGATTTACAACCTTTTGATGTCGGATATTTTCGTTCGACGTTGTTCCCTTGTTAGTGTCATTCCACGAAACCACTTACCGACAAGCATCGACCCAACGGCGACCGCGGCCTTTGTCATAAACACCGACCCTGCCCACAAACCCGGTGAGCATTGGGTGGCCCTATTTTACAACGGTCTCGGCGAATGTGAGTATTTCGATTCCTACGGTTTGCCTCCCAGACACGTGGATATTTTAAACTTTTTAAAGCAAAACTCACACGTTCCATTCGTCTACAACCCGCGGGTGTTGCAAGATTTGTTTAGCAACACGTGCGGTCTATATTGTGTTTATTATATACTTCTTAAGTGTCGTGGCGCGAAACTTAACAGAATTCTCATGTCTTTTTCATCGAGACAGCACATAAACGACCGTATCATTTATCGTTTCCTCGCGCCGTGGATACTTCGGCTTCGAGGGGCCCGCGGATGCCCAAATTCAACAACCGGACAGTAATATATATATATATATATATATATATTTTCAAATATGTGTTGTATATTTGTTGTATTAATAAAGTTGTGAAATATAGAACGAATTTTGTTTTGGTTTACCATGAATGTGAGAGAGAGAGAGAGAGACAGAGAAAGAGAGAGAGAGAGAGAGAGAATTTTGCTGGTTGATACTTTGTGTGGCTTGATGATAGGACATGAAGGGATGATGATGGTGTTGAGGGTGGCACATGATGATGATGATAGGACATGAAGGGGTGATGATGGTGTTGAGGGTGGCACATGATGATGATAGGACAAGAAGGGATGATGATGGTGTTGAGGGTGGCACATGATGATGATAGGACAAGAAGGGTTGATGATGGTGTTGAGGGTGGCACATGATGATGATGATGTGTCAATTTGTGTGGCTTGGTGATGATGATGATGATGATGATAGGAAATGAAGGGTTGATGATGCTGTTGAGGGTGGCACATGATGTTGGTAGCGATAACACACGACCATTCAAGGCACATCGCCCAAAGTCCGCTGTTGTCCCCGCACGCGAGCTACCCCCCCCCCCCCCCCCCCCCCGCGCAGACCCCTTTTAGAACCGCTGTTGCCCGCGAGAGACGACCACTTTTAGAACCGCTGTCGCCCGAGATAACCGGCGAGCCGATCACGCACCACGAGATAAGCCGTCACGCACCAACGCACACCACGACCACCGAGATAAGCCGTCACGCACCAACGCACACCACGAGATAAGCCGAGATAATAAGCCGATTATCGGACTTTTACACGGGTTTGGTGCCAGTTTCGTGCGGTATCGGTGCAAAATCTATTGTCTTTTGTGCAATTTCGGTGCATGCACGTACACTTTTAGTTGATAAACAGCCACCAACACTACTCATGTCTCTCCACAACCTTCGATCACGACAGTTATTTATCATTTTTGTTGTTGATCTTCTGCCAAGCCATTCTCTTAAGCTGTCTGGTATCTTTTCTCTTTGATTCCCTCTATCGCTTCGTCCCTCAATTTTCCCAGTTGTGAAAATATATTCCAGCTGTTCTCTTCTCATTACATGGCCAAAAAATGATGATTGTTTCTTCCTAATATTGGAAATTAATTCTCTTTTTGCTTTGACCTCTTTCAGAACGTTTTCATTAATCTTCCTAACTGTCTATGGTATTCTCGACATTCGTCTGTAAAACCACATTTCTGCAGCCTCCAGTGATTTTCTTGTCTGTTGTCCTATTGTCCATTATTCACATCCATATGTTAAGACTGTCTCTACATAGCACTTAAAAAATCTTTTTCTTGTTTCTATAGTAAAAAATGGATTGCATAGTATCTTCCTCATTTTTTGGAAAGCTGATTTTTCCTGAGCCATTCTGCATTTCACCTCTGTTGAACATCTACCATCTGAAGTTAACGTTGTTCCCAGATATATAAATTCATTTACCTGTTTTAATATTGTTCCACTTGTCTTTATTTTGCACTGAGGTGATGTCTTTTTCTTTATTGTTACCATTACTTCTGTCTGTCTGCTATTAAGGCTGAGTCCTTCACTTTTACTTTCTTTCTCTATAATGTCTAACATTTCTTGTAACTTATTTTCACTCTTAGCGATTAAGACTGTATCATCAACATACCTTAGATTATTTATATTATGACCTTCGATTATTATTCCATGCATGCCCCTTATGGATCTTAAAATAATCTCACTTTACATATTAAACAAATCTGGTGATATCACACAACCTTGCCTAACGCCCTGTTTTATTTGTTGAAAACATCTCCAATTGGTTTCCAGTTCGTATGGCCGCTGTTTGTTGCCACTACATGTTCTTTATTATTCTTAGATCTTTGCTGTCTACGTTTATGCTTTCTAAAATTTTGATTATTTCTTGGTGCTTTACTTTGTCAAATGCTTTGGTATAATCCATGAAACATCGGTATAGATTTGATTTCACCTCTATGGCTCTTTCTACTCAAGATCTTATGATATAAATGACATTGCTTGTTCCTTTATCTGTAACAAAACCACACTGTTTATCACTAATTTCTGGACTGATTTTGTTTCGCACTCTTCGCATGATGATTCTTAGTAATATCTTAGTCATGTGTCTCATAAGGCTTATTGTGCGATGATCATCGCATTCAATCGCATCAGATTTCTTTGTTAGGGCTATGAATATTGGTTTGAGCAGGTCGTCTGGTATATATCCAGTGTTGTAAATATCATTCATTAATCCTAAAATTAAAAATTAAATATATATATATATATATATATATATATATATATATACATACATACAATAAACATACTTACACACACACACATACACACTATTTGGAATCTGTATTTTATATAAATCATTATCAGGTCGCATGACCTTTGCAGAATGTTGCATTCATCACAGCTTGTCTTAAAGAATCTCTGTCTCTAGCCAGATTACCCACAGAATGTTGCATTCATTACAGCATGTATTTTACAATCTCTTTATCTAGCCATATCTCTCCCACTTCCTTTGTTTCATATTCAAGGTCTCTTTGATTTTTTAAACTACTTTCTTTCTTCTTATACCATTGATCCGTTGTCCTGAAACAATGGCTTCCATTATTTTTCTTTCCAGCATAACTTGTTCTTCTAACATTATCATTGCATTTTAATTTTCCTATGTATAATGGTGTTTATAAGCAAATTGAAATTAGCATTCATTATCCAAAGTATCTTAACGATTATCTTTTTTGATATCGTTTTGTTTCGAATGAATCTATTTTGCTAACTTCTTACGTGATTACGTAATAATTCTCTATTGATGATGATTTTGGGTTGGCTTTTGCACTTGCTGTGCTGTTGGTCACTTCCTACGTTCGTTTGTTTGATTTACCTGGCTTGAGAGGTCGATGTGATTTCTTGACAGTCTGCAATCTGTAGTTTGTCGTTGCTTTCTTATTGGTTCTGGTCACTTAAAACCTTATGTCCCTGTTGTGTATGAATACATTGTCTTTAAAGAATAGACCTTTATAATAATAATATAAACGTATTTAAACAGATATCCAAACTATTAGATTTTTTGTTGTTCAATTTATTCAATAGCTGTTTTTATGTACACGAACCATTTTTCTTAGTTTCATGTCTATCCTTATCTATGCTAATTAATAAACGCCCCTGTGTTTACACGGTTTAAGTTAGGGAAAATGATGATACTTTACAACTAAATAAAAAAAACAATGATAAAACATACTATGTTAATACACCTATCGATGATAATGATAATAATAATGCTGTAAATAAATGTGGGTACATGCAGTAAAATGTATAATAAAGAAAATGAAATCACGTTGCTATGGCGACAATATGAAGGCGGAAATAATTTTTTCTTTTAAATGTCTAAGATAGTGTTACACAAAGGTAGGTGAAATGGCGTTTAAAGTGGCCGCAGCAATAATTTAGACATGATACACTTGTATGTTATTTCACATGACTTACATTTAACGGGGGGAACAGCGGTTAATGCTCAGGTTCAAAATAAAATGTGCATAAATACCTTTAAATTTTAACAAAAAACTCTCAATTGACGAGTATTATCTGAGGCACAGATTTGTATTATGATTGTACCGAAATGTTTAGTCTTAGCCCATTTTTAAAAATGAAAATAAAGCTCATTGTCATGTTAGTATTTCTAAGCTGAGGTTTGAGATTTATTTTTTATTGTTAATGAATAAAATGCTACATTAAAAAAATGGTTACTTATTACAACATGATATTTGAATTCTATGGAGATGAGAAATAATATTTTCTTTCACCCATATGTCTACATGTGTAAGTGGTCTTTACTCTTTCTTTTAAGGCGTATTGTCTTAAGCAATTGTAATAAATTTTATTTTGCATTTATGTCTGTTTTAAAATATTATATTGATAAAAACAAGTTATTTTTAAAAAATACATTTAAGAAATACATTTTATTATTTCTTTTTAATTAGTTGAAACTGCTGAAGGTTACATTAAGCTGTTTGAAGAAAACACAGCTTTGAATTGAAATGATTATAATAATAAATAATAATTAATAACCGTGGGCAATGTGCAGAGAAGTATTTTATCTTGTCTTAACAGAAACGTATATAATATAATAATAAATAATAATTATATATTTAATTCTATTATTTTATTTAAGAAGAATTTGCACAAAGGATTTTTTTTTATTTATAAGATACAATCTGCTTCAAATAAATACCCTTACACGACATTTTAAATTTCAAGACACAGAAACTACGTCGTAATGCCGACACGTCAAACTCAAATACAGCAAAATGTATTTCCCACTTGTAGAGACATGAAAGGACAATAACCTGCCAACCAAATACTAGCGATTTATGTTCTGAGAGTTAAACGACTGCTGCAGCTTTAAGAGCGTGACTAACTAAATGTTTGTAGAATGTGGTGAGAAGAGAGACCTACCTCCACTGATGTAGAGAGAGCACAGAAAGCTAACCCCATCTCCGGTGAGAAACAATTGGTTGAACTCAACACCAGGATCACAATGAATGTCCAGGACCGTATCGTTGACAGATGCACTTTTCATATTGGAGCATGTTGTATAAGTTGCATTAGCGTATTTTGAAAACTTGACAACGTAGTTTTTAGAAATACCTGATTTACAGAAAGTGAAGGATGGAAATAACATTAAGTAAAACTTGCTTGTTACACAATAATAATAACGATAATAATGATAATACATCTCTGCTTATTTATTGATATAACTGTTGTTTTGTCAGAAAGGCGGGTTAAGGCCTCCCGAACATCTACACGCTGCACTTCAATCAACGTAGATTACGCTGGCTTGGCTACGTACAGCATATTAAAGATGGCCGCATACTAAAAGATATACTCAACAGAAGACAACTGGCAGATGGCAAAAGGACTTGGGGGTGGACAAAACTTTGAATTGTAGACGTGTGTAAACGTGACATCAAGACTCTGAAAATAACCCCTCCAGCTGCAGACCGCAATCTCTGGAAACACACTGTAAAGCTCCAACTCAAACAAGAAGCAGACAGATTCATAGAAAAAGAGAATACACGGCGAAAGGAATAAAAAAAGAAAAGATAACATTTCTAGGGGCGCTGAAAAATCCATAGTCAACTATGACTGACGTTGGCTACTACTGTGGCCTTGTCTAACTCAGTGATATGCATTATGTGTACATGCTAAGACGTTTCAATCTTATCCCCACCCACGTCTGGGGCCAGAAAATGAATCGCACGCAAGTGCTGGGTAATAGCGACTACATTCTGTACATTAGTAACAACAGTAGAGTTCACAACTTCCATTTCCATTCCCTGCACCATTTGTCTGTAGGCTTCACCGAACTTTTCCTAGGCTTCAGACAAAATGGATGTTGCTATCTGATCACTGTAGTACCCTTGTGGTGAATTATAGTCCAGAGAAAATACCACCATTACATCGATTTTAATTCCGTGCAATAAGTGTTTTTTTTTCCAAACCACACCTTCAATAAAAGTAATAAATAAATAAATAAAATAATAATTCGGTTGTACATTTGTGATGCTAATAAGATTTTAAGACTTAAAATCTTACTTGATATTAAAAATCCTGCAGAAAAATAATGTAAATAACATGGTATTAGATATAAGTCATCTCTGCTCCTATCTATATATATCTTTAAGTTATATCTGCTTTCTATTTACAAATAGAAAAACAAAATATTATTGGAGAAGACAAATAGAAGCTGTGATGAAGATGATGTGGAAGACATGAAACGATCTTAAAGATTGGCAAGAAAAAGAATGGCTAGGACAGTGTTTGTTGAAGACTTTTCTCCACTGTGAGCTGAAAGGTATATTTATATTTAAAGCACTACATTTACAAACCTCATCACCCCATGCCTTTAATAATACAAACGTTTACATAGTTCTTGATTTCCCCCTAATCAATCCTATATTGCGCATCATTTCTCATTATTGAGAAGTACATATTAGCTATTCATCTCTCTGCTACTTCTAAAAGTGATCATTACTAATCAGCATTGTGTACTTCACCTCTAAAACCTGGTCGGAAGGCTAATATATGGCTGTTATTACGGGATATATGGACATTAGACCAGAAAACATAACATAAAATTAAAGCCTTTGAAATGTGGATTTATAGAAGAATAGGTAGAATTGGATGGAAAGAAAATAAAATAAACGAGAACGTTTTAAAACAATTATAAAAGAATAGAGAACTACTAAACACAATTAGAGCAAGACAAATGAAATTTTTGGGTCATGTTAAAAGACACAACATCGTAATAAAAGAATATTGGAAGGGAAAATACAAGGTATAAGAGGCAGACCAAGACTAACATGGACGAGTAACATCAAAAGATGGACAAGACAGCCTATGACAATCTGCACCATCAAAGCAAGAGACAGAGTGGAATGGCGCTCCATGGTAGCCGATCTTCGATGCGGAGACGGCACTCAATGATTATTACGGGATATGACGGCTACGCCCATATTTTTTGTTGTTAAAAATAATTTCATTTTTGTGTAATATGGTCCGCTTGCTTTGATTTATTCTGAAGGAACACGATTGTAGTACCTTTAGTACCATTCTGACTTCAGGTGAAGCTGGAAATAATCACTACCTTCGGGGCTCCACTCCAGATTATTTGTTTGCGGTTTACTCCCCTTACCATTGCTTCTCCCTAGACCTTTCACTAAGCAATGGGAACAAGACACATGTTGTACTGTTTACCTGTCTATATCAAAAGTAGGTTGGACATTACCATTTCCAGCTCGAAATTTCTTTCATAATGTGTATCTAATGAAATCTTTGTCTTTTCCACGCCACGAAGCTAAATCACTCCTTAGTGTAGGCAGTGCCACGAAGCTAAATTACTCCTTGTTGTAGACAGTGCCACTTATATTGGAAGCTTGCCCGCTGAGAGTGATGCCTCAAAGCTTGTGACGCTTTCAGCATTGCTAGTAGGGACGGGTGTGAGACAAGTAACGTTAGCCGTATCTAGCTGTAAACATCCCACGCTTTTGGTGTTTTCGGGAAAATATTCTCAGCTTTCAATATAAGTGGCGTTGGTGTAGGTATGCAACGGAAGTTACTTATGTTCCAAGCAATGAGATCATGAGACCATTTTATTATTTTGTTATGTATGCAAAATGTGATAATTTCAATAAGATTTTTACTATTTCAATTTATTATTCTATCTCTTCTGTTTACTCTTATGGTTTTCTTAAATAAAAGAAATCTTTAACTTTGTAATCTTCTTTATTTAATTTTTTTTTTTGTTTTAAAAAGGACAATCAACAACCGATGATAACTACATAGTGATGATATTTACACACCATTTAATATTTGTATATTTTGTTGCAGTTTTAATTTTTAACTAGAAGTTCCCAAATATTTAAATTTATTTACCTGTTTTAAGATTGTTCCACTTGTCTTTATTTTCCACTGAGGTGATGTCTTTTTTTTATTGTTACCATCACTTCTGTCTTTTTGCTATTAAGGCTGAGTCCCTTATTTTTGCTTTCTTTCACTATAATGTCTAACATTTCGTGTAACTCACTATCACTCTTAGCGATTAAGACTGTATCATCAGCATACCTTAGATTATTTATATTATGATCTCCAATTGTTGTTCCAGGCATGCCCCTTATGGATCTTAAAATAATCTGACTATAAATATTAAACAAATCTGGTGATAGAACACAACCCTGCCTAACACCCTGTTTTATTTGTTGAAACATTCCCAATTGGTTTCCAGTTCTTATGGCCGCTGTTTGCCAGTACATGTTCTTTATTATTCTTAGATCTTTGCTATCTACGTTTATGCTTTCTAAAATTGTGATTATTTCATGGTGCTTTGCTTTATCAAATACTTTGGAATAATCTATGAAACATAGGTATAGATCTGTTTTCACCTCTACAGCTCTTTCTACTAAAGATCTTATGATGTATATGGCATTGCTCGTTCCTTTACCTCTAACAAAACCACACTGTTTTAAAACCATTATAGTCGTAGCAAACAGCCGAGTTCCGTTAAAAACTGTATTTTCCCTCGACGTTGTAAGCCATTAGTGAGTAGGGAAAGAGATATAAGCATTTACACACATGTACTGTATACAAAAACAAGTTTTATACCTGGTCTGCCAACACGTAACCTAAGCCAGGTAAAATAGAAGACATCGTTCAAAGTAACCGTCACTGCCTGTGGTCCTTCACCTGTAAAACAATTGTAGCTCAACCAGGACAGTGTTTGTGTTGTGGAGTTAGTTTGCACCAGATCAACTGTAGAAGAAGAAGCATATTTTTATGAACAATTATTACTAATACTAATTAATTAATTCATAAGTTATCAGAGTCTTAAACAGACATTTATCGCATTTTTTTAAACCAGAAATATCACCCCAGATAACAATTGTGTTTTTTTTTATGTTGTGTGTGTCATTGTCAACTGACCAACAAAAAAAAATGTATAAATATGTCAAGAAAACAAATCTGATAAAAAAAAATAGTAGTTAAAATAATAAAAAACCGATACAAATCCATGTTGGTCATATATTTAAGCAAAGAAAAAAAGACTGTTCGCGTGAGGATACAGAGAATATAGTTTTAGCGCTCGTCGTTTTTCTTTAACATCATCATAAAAAAAAACAAATTAATCTTTGATTGTGAGTGGAATAATGAACGACACATAATGATAACTGATAATTATAACATAATTAAAACACAATTAGTATCAGTTAGATGTAGATATACTCTTTCATTTCAAAATATTCGTGACTTCAAGGAAAAAACCATATATACGACATAGACAGATATGTACAAAATAGTGTTACCATAAGATGTATAATTGTGAATTTCTATTGTTTCATATGTTGTTCAATCTCAATTTTCCTATTCGATTTTCTCGTAATACACTTTTCAAACACCGAAAAACTGGTAGCTATGAATATTCAAATTGTTATTGTATATCCTTACCGTACTGGCATGCTGGACCAAACCATCCCTTCTCGCAACTGGAAATACATCCTTCTTTACTGTCACATACATTGTTGTTGACACAGTGACATGTATACTGACATTTTGATCCGAACCAGCCAGTGCCACATATCACAGCTTGGAAAGAACACAATGGAAATTAGTACATTGTAACCAATGCTGTGGAATAAGAATGGTAGAGAAATGTCAGAAGTAAGTTTTGAAGTGTAAACCAGTCTTATACCAAGCTGGAATGACAAGCTATAATGATGTGACGTCATCGGAATAAATGAGCCAGAGCAGTTGTATCAGGTAGCATCAAATATAATAAAACATCGGTCTGATACGCCATTAAAAACAATGGAAGTACAGTATTTAGTGCGTCTACTATTAAGCCTTGATCGTAAATCCATATAAAACAAATCACCTAATGAAATATGTTGCATAATTTATGTGACATCTTCACCATGTCTTGTCTTATTGTCTTTTATAACATGTGAAGTATTAGGAAACTCGTTATACAGAGCTTCGCAGCAGAAGAAAATCTGATCACCAGAAGGAGACATCGTGGAGCAAGTGTTTCGGCCCTTTAGCTTCTTGACACTCTAAAGGAGGTGGGCCCGCCTGGGTCATGATTCCCAGACGTAGAACTCTTGATGCATTGACTCTCAAGCTTACATTGTGAATATGTATATTTATATGCAGTTTTCATCAAACAATGTTTGTCACTCTCTAAATCATGTTAGTTTACTCATATGTAATGAGTGTATATGTAATAATTCACATTCTAAAATATATTTACACAGAAACTTTCATATGTGATATTTTAAACAATGTCTTTGAGCTTCTGAAGCTTACATATTATCTATTGGTTATGGAAGGCCTCGGTATCGCTGCAAACAAATTAAAATCCATAATCGCTCAACCGCCCATGCCAGTGGAATCATCCGAATCACTAACTCATCTCCAAAACAAAGAAAAGTAACTGTAATCCCCATCGTAGCAGTCTCAGCACACGCCAAAAGACATAAGGCGAAACCGCGCAGAAAGGTGAACACAGCCAACTGTTCCCTGTCATACTATATCATCATTCATCGTAAACAATTGGAATATCGAAACATGATCAAAACGGATGAGACACACAGCTCATGAGCGTTGTGCACAGAAAACTTAACTCAGGAGCTCCTGCAACAAGCCGGACTTGGAATATGAGGAAACTGCAACAAGGAACACTTTTCAGACATAGCCTTCAATGGTTCCTGCCGCCTATCCACCATATACCGGAAGTTCACGTCCTCCCGAAAATGATGATCGTCATATTGAGAATAAAAAATGTATAGCGCTTGATGATGTTAGGACATCGTTCTTGACTCCAACCGAACATATAAAAGCACAGTCGTCGAATTATCCCCGTCACACATCAAACAACAGACCCTACGGTTAGCGTACAACGAACGAAACACGGTGCAAATTCCCAAAAAGAGGAAAATCTTCGGTCGACTTGGCATAGCAGTCCACATTAATGCATTTCAGCATGTAAATAACTTGCATCAAACAATTCCAACGTCGGTCATTGAACAGCACTCAATGTGAGATAAACCACATGTCAACACTAGACGGTTACATGTTTTCTTTCGACATTTACCTTACACGTGGTAACTTTCATTGTCTATAGGAAAGTGCGACATAGGTTACCTAATATTACACGGTCAGCGACTTGTCGCTAATTATGTTATCATTTCGCCTCTCAATCCTGGTAAAAGTAAAGCATGAAAACATACTGCTTAGCGAGTAGGGGACCGTCATATTACCCCTAGTGATGAAGTTTGTTGTCACAGAAGACGTACCTGTAAGGTACCTATATGACGCATACGGTTAATATTCTCTGGCATAACCCGAAAAATAAGAAGTTTTTGCGACCACCACATCACCTTTCAGCGAATAAGACTTAACTATGCGTGGTAATCGATCATCATCTCTACCATGCCATTTATCAGCATCTTAATTGTTTACCTATAATAATAGTTTATTTTAACGCAAGATTCCTTGTACTCATGAATTGATATAACATAGGAAATGACTATGTAAATTATATTAAAATGTAAATGGTACAAGATTATTTACCACCAGAAGCTGCTACAGTCCACTGTGGGGCAACCATAAGCATACCAAGACATGTGACATGTATAATAGATGATGACTTCATAATAAAAGCGCTATCTGAAACGAGGATTAAAATTGCTGTACGCATTTTAGCATGTGGCTTTTTAACATTATACAAGAAATGTATATATCGAGAAAATACAGAACTACTGTGTATACAATAATGTCTAACGAGCAGCAAAATTACAGAAGACTAAAGGACGTACAAGAGAGCTTTTGTTCAGGAGAAACATGCTTTCAATGTTTTGAAAATTAAGGCAAACGAAGTCAGAAAGTGTCGAAACAGCACAATCTCATGATTAGCGTAAGGAGATCTTCATTGGTACGATTCTTTGAGATGTTTTTTGTTGAGGGACCGAAACGTCCAGAGGAGCAATAGTGACAATGAAAAGAGGAGAAAAAACAAAGGGAAATTGTCTTGAAGGTTATCCAGAATGCACAATGAAGACAGCCCAAAAGAGAAGACTTATTCAGAAGTGAATGGCTCAGACAGAGAGAGAGAGAGAGAGAGAGAGAGAGAGATAGTAAGAGAGAGACGTGGAGACGTAGGATCGTGAAAACAATGCGAGCAATCTTCATCTTAACATCGATAACTTCTCCACCAAATGTACATCAGTTCATATTTTTATTAAATGGCAGCGTTGATTTATCTACCTTCAATATCATCATTATCTGAACATTTACTTCTAGTGATGTCGTTGGTGTAAAATGTTCAAATTATAATAGTTCGCATATTACATGATTTGTCTACTGAACTATATTGATATATATTGGTCTACCTCTCAATTTTCCGAGGAGAATTACATTAGATACTGGTCAAAATCCTTTTCAACCTCCACCATCAAAGCAAGAGACAGAGCAGAATGGCGTTCCATGGTAGCCAACATTCGTTGCGGAGATGGCACGTTATGATGATGATGAAAATCCTTTCACTTTTCTTTACACCTTTCTCTATCTAACATAATGCCTTCTCCTCTTTTGTGTGTGGTTTCTCCAAAGTAAATAATATTTCCACTATTGCTGTGTAATAAACCTGCCCCTCCCCAGCTCATATCACAAAGTCCCAGAACGTTCATTGCACTCTCTTCATTTCTTGAATGATGGTGGATTGCTGATCTAATGTTAAAAGTTCCTATTGATAAAGTCTCGTCTATTTGTTATATTGCATACAGTAACTTGATGACGATCGGGTGTTGCTTGTGCATGTGATCCTACCGGACGATGACGTGTCAATAATTGTTGTATTTGTGGTTATGCTATTTTAAGAGGAGAACAAAACCTCACTGTAAGAGGCGGCCAGATCTTTCGGGATAGCCCTGGAGCCTTTTGGTTCCCCACGCATGTCCGGTCCACGTCTTGCTTCGTGTGTCTAGTAGGGCAGAACCATACCCTGGGCTACGGCTTTGACTAACCGGCTAAACTACGGAGGCAAAGTCAAAGAAGGAAGTCCCTCTTCTATAGTACACACAGCTGCTGACTAAAAGGGCGGAGGATAAACTTAGTCGACAACGGCCTGAAGGTGTTAAGTGGCCAGAACCAACAGAAAGCAACAACAAACTACTGATTTCTTCCGAGAGATCATGACAGCGAAAAAGAAATAAATTTCAAAGATCTGATGATGAGAACTTCAGTCCAGGCAGATGAAATATGTGAACTGAGCAAGTGACTAACAGCAGAGCAAGTACAAGTAATAATAATAACAACGGCTAAAAGTCCGACTATTATTGTGTAAAGCTCTGTTACTAGCCAATGTAAATATAAACAAACTAAAACTATGAATTTGGAATGTAAGGAGCAATTTGTCAGGGATAACATGTAATGACAAGTAATGAAATGGACAGATACAACGGAGACATCCAAGACATCTCTGAGTACACGTGAGCTGTACAAGGTCATTTTGAGACTCAATCAGCAAAACATGTATATATATTCAGAACAATAAAATAGCGGACAAGGCGGTGTAGAGTTCATTCTGACAAAGAAAAGATACGTAACTCTCATTGGTTAAAATCCAGCCAGGGACAGATTACTACCAATTAGAGTAAAAAGGAAAACACAAAATATCGGCCTTACAAGTATGTGCACCCACAACAGCAGGAAATGATGAATAAATTGAAGAATTTTACAAACTCAATGCAGGATACTATAGAAAGAGATATTTTAATCATCATGGGAGGCATCAATACAAAAGGTGGCATGAAAATAACAGAAGAAAACAAAATAGTTCGGGGGCCATTTAGCATCGGACATAAAAAAATAGAGGTGAAAACCTTATAGAATGTTGCTATGAGAATGGCCTTGCTATTGCGAACACGTTCTTCAAACAACATCCAAAAAGATTATACACTTAGACCTCTCCAGATGGCAACACGAGAAATCGAATAGACTTCATCCTGGTCCAGCAAAGATGGTGATCTGGAATGACATCATACAAAACTAACAGGCACAAACTGTGACTCAGACCATGAACTCCTAATAGCAGAGTTCACAATAAAGCTGTAAAAATTGGTGAGTGCGGCAAGACCAATACGCGTTAATACTGATGTTATCTCTTCTTCTGCTTCACTCGGCCACGACAAATAACAACATTTGTGGGTGCACGAATTCAGAAACAATTGATGGAAATTTTAAAAATAGTTCAATGAGCAAAAGCACGACGACATTGAACCATGAGAAGAATGGTTTTTGTTGGGATGTCTTTCTATGACCATACTCACATTTATATATGATGTACAATGTTACAACGCCTAAGAGCTTTATTTAAACACACACACACACACACACATTTGTCACCACATTCGCACAACTTAGCGAATCGTGGAGAAGTGCTGGTCCGAGTCAAACTTTGGTTGTTGCTTCAGCATACGAATTTAACCACTTCGTCACATCCGCTAAGTTTTGGTTTATTTTAATGATGTACGAGAAGGTTTATTTTCTATTTATTCATCTTTTCTGAAAGTGCCAATATAAATAAAAATACATAAAATAGGGAATACAAATAATTATTTGCAATGACATTTGTATACTAATAGTTCTTACATTTACTAAGAAGCACCGCACTTTATGTTAGTGAACTGGACTACTACGGACAAGGGGTAGGGTTCGATCCCAACCGACGGCTCCGGGTTCACCCAGCCTTAAATGGGTACCGGATTTTTTCTGGGAAAGTAAAAGCAGCACGGGCGTAATACCGACCACATTACCCCAAAAATCATGTGCTGAAGGTCTGTAAAATATAGGGTCACTAACACCATATTTCCCTATACGCCACTCGGCGTGACGGGGGCTACTTTACTTTTTTTTTACCGCACTTTATAAAGAAGAATAAGAAACAACCTCAACTGAGTTGAATGTGTTAGAGAATTACAGGAAACAACCTGAGAGATAAGTTCTGAAATGAAGAACTGAGAAAAAGGCTAGGAATAATCCCAGCAATATAATATATAACGAACAACAGAAAAAACGGTTTGGACACGTGACAAGGCAGGAAGATCAAAACACAACACACACGCACATAATATATATATATATATATATATATATATATATATATCTTTTTTAGCTCCCAGTGGAGCATAGGTCTTCAACCAACACTTTCCAAGTCGTTCTGTTTTTTGCCATTCTTTTAAGATCATTCCATGTTTTCCCCATCATCTTCATCTCTGCTTCTATATGTCTTCTCCAAGAATTTCTTGGTCTTCCTCTTTGTCTTTTCCCCTGGGGATTCCAAAAAGGGCCTGTTGTGTAATACTCTCAATTGGCTTCCGTAGTGTGTGTCCTATCCAGCGCCATCGTCTTCGCTGTATCTCTTTATCCACTGGTGTTTGACTGGTACATTTCCATAATTCTATGTTAGTGGTTTTGTCCTGCCATTTCCATCCTTTTATTCTGCGTAAGCATCCATTAATGAATGTCTGTATCTTCGTGATTGTCAATTTTGTTGCTCTCCATGTTTCACAGCCATATAATAGGACCGCCTTAACATTTGAGTTGACAATTTTTATTTTTGTATTTAACCTAATTTCTTTGGATTTCCATAAGTTTCCCAGTGCAATGAAAGCTCCTCTTGCTTTTTATATCCTTATTTTGGTATCATTTTCTGTTCCTCCTTCTTTATCTATATTACTGCCCAGATATATATAAGATTGTACATCTAATAGGGATATTTCTCCTAGTTTTATTTGGTTATTGCCAACTGTATTAATTCTCACAATGTTGGTCTTATCTCTATTAATTTTCAGTCCTAGCTGTTGTGATCTCTATCAAGTATGCTCATTTTATCCTGCATCTGTTGATGGATGTGTGATAGGAGAGATATGTCATCAGCAAAGTCTAATCATCAAGTTGTTTGGTCAGTGACCACTGAATTCCATTTCTGTTGTTTTGAGTTATTTTCATAATTTAATCTATGGCCAGTAGAAAGAGAAATGGAGACAGAAGGCTGTTGTGATCTCTCATCATGTATGCTCATTTTATTCTGCATCTGTTGATGGTTGTGTGATAGGAGAGATATGTCATCAGCAAAGTCTAAATCATCAAGTTGTTTGGTCAGTGACCACTGGATTCCATTTCTGTTGTTTTGAGTTATTCTCATAATTCAATCTATGGCCAGTAGAAAGAGAAATGGAGACAGAAGACATCCATGCCTTACTCCTGTTCTTATTTCAAATGCTTCTGTAAGCTGTCCTTCATGCACCACACTACATTTCGTTCCTTCATACATTGTTTTTATCAGGTTAATAAACTTTATGATATATTTTGATAGTTTAGACAGAAGAATGCTTTGGAAGTTGGTGAGTCATTACGGAATTCCCATAAAGTTTATAAACCTGATAAAAACAATGTATGAAGGAACAAATGTAGTGTGTCTTAACCAAGTATTCCAACCTTCCTCTTCTCATGATGTGCCCGAAAAATGTTGATTGCTTCCTTCTGATGTTTTTTAAGAGCTCCCTTTTTGCTCTTCTCATTACGTGGCCAAACAATTATGATTGTTTCTTCCTAATATTGGAAATTAGCACTCTTTTTGCTTTGACCTCTTTCAGAACGTTTTCATTACTCTTCTTAGCTGTCCATGGTATTCCCAACATTCTTCTGTAAAACCACATTTCTACAGACTTCAGTGATTTTCTTGTTTGTTGTCCATTTGTCCATCATTCACATCCATATGTTAAGACTGACTGTTCATAACATTTAAGAACTCTTTTTCTTGTTTCGATTGTCATAAATAGATTGCATAGTATCTTCCTCATTTTTTGTAAAGATGTTTTTGCCTGAGCAATTACTGCATCTCACCTCTTTTGTACATCTTCCGTCTGAGGTTAACAAAGTTCCTAAATATTTAAATTCATTTACCTGTTTTAATATTGTTTGACTTGTCTTTATTTTGCACTGAGGTGATGTCTTTTTCTTTGTTGTTACCATTACATCTGTCTTTTTGCTATTAAGGCTGAGTTCTTTATTTTTTCCTTTCTTTCACTATAATGTCTAACATCTCTTGTAACTCATTTTTACTCTTAGCGATTAAGACTGCACCATCAACATACCTTATATTATTTATATTATGACCTCCAATTCGTATTCATGGCATGCCCCTTATGGATCTTAAAATAATCTCATATAAATATTAAACAAATCTGGTGACAGCACACAACCTTGCCTAATACCCTGTTTTATTTGTTGAAACATTCCCAATTGGTTTCCAGTTCTTATGGCCGATGTCTGTTGCCAGTACATATTCTTTATTATTCTCAGATCTTTGCTGTCTACGTTTATGCTTTCTAAAATTTTGATTATTTCTTGGTGCTTTACTTTGTCAAATGCCTTGTGTAATCTATGAAACATAGGTATAGATCTGTTTTCACCTCTATGGCTCTTTCTACTAAAGATCTTATGATGTATATGGCATTTCTCGTTCCTTTACCTCTTACAAAACCACACTGTTCATCGCTAATTTCTAGACGATTTTGTTTCACACTCTTCGCATGATGATTCTTAGTAATATCTTAGTCATCTGACTTATAAGGCTTATTGTGCGATGATCATCGCATTCAATCGCACCAGATTTCTTTGGCAGTGCTATGAATATTGATTAGAACAGGTCGTCTGGTATATATTCGCTGTTGTAGATATCATTCAATATTTTTGTTATTAATACTATCCAAAATCACGCATGGCTTCAATCTCTTCTTTAGTTATATTATCTGGCCCAGGACATTTTCCTGCTTTCATATTGCACAAGGCGTCTTCCACTTCTTCTTTGAGCATTTCTGGTCCTTCTCCATTATCCTTAATATTTACATGTGTTCGTTCATCATTATAAAGATCTTTAATGTATTCTGTCCATCGTTCCCTTATGCTTTCTTGCTCAATCAACAGTTCTACTTCTTTTGATCTTAAACATCCAGTTTTTATTTCGCTTTTCTTCCCGTTAATTCTTCAATTTGTTTGTATATAGCTTTAGCAACTCTTTTTTGTTGCATTTCAATCTCGTTGCATCTCTTATTTAGCCATGCTTCTTTTGCCTCATTGCATTTTATTACAATTTCTTTATTTAATCTCTTATACTCATCTTTATTTTCTTTATTTCTTTTTCTCGTATCCATTAGCTGCAAAATGTCATCTGTCATCCATTTCTTTCTTGAATTTGTCCTCACTGGTGGTATGAACTCTTTTGATGTTTATTGCATTGATTCTTTTAGCATTTCCAACTGCTCATCAATGCTTTGTATCTTCTCCATATATATATATATATATATATATATATATATATATATAATAGAAGCATATATGAAAACATAAATATGTACTCATGTGGAAACAATTAATTGAAAACACGCATAAATGAAATAAAAAATTGGGTATCATAACAAAATTCAAAAACATCCAGGAACGATTTTGTTTATTCAAGCATTGTTTCAAAACTCTATGATCATGTATCAATTTTATTTAAATGTAACACTTACTTGTCTTCCTACAGCTCACTGTTACTCAACCAGTGCTCAGGTGCGATATCATGTCTTAAAATGACACTCCGGTTTTTCCTAAAGTAATCATCATTAAAACCCAGATAAGCAGGAAGTAAATTATATACATAAATGTTGTAGACGCAAGTGAACGCTGTGACATATCAAGTGTTACGTGAGGCATGCCAATACCAGTGACAGTTTACTTGCAAACCAATGTAGTTCTAAAATGTGATGTGCTTTTGAGAACGTTACGCTGTGTAGCTACCAACTTCTCTGATACCATTATTCCTATTTGCTCTAAATCTGTCGATGTGTGACTGCTTCTTTCTGTTAAACAACTATGTGTTTCCCCATTGGCGTAGGTGTGTGTTTTTCGTTTTTTATTTGATGATATTATTTCTCCTATGATGATACACATTATCAACGTTAACATTAGATTAGTATAAAGCAACGCAACGAAGACTGGCTGTAATTTCGGTCTAACTAACTTTCTGGATACAGTCTTGATTCCATAAAGCAGTTGAAAAAAAGATTAGGACATTTTAAGAACGAAATAACATCAAGAGACAAAAAAATTAAAAACATCAGCGAAACAAGAAGCCTGAAGAAATCTATTTACGTTTCGTCCATAAAAACACATTTACATGCATGTTTTTATATTTTTTTCTAAATAAACAACAACGACAATAGTTGAAGAACTTAGTCTTTTCAAGAACATTATGAGGACCTCTAGATATATGTCCATTACAGTAAAACCAAACAGGAGAACAAAATAAGAAAAATACATTGTATCTCTAAAATTGTCTTTATAGTTCTTATTATGGTCTGACTTGTGAATATTCGTCCATCCCTTCGTGCCATTTTTCCACTTATAATGCTTTTGTAATGTTGTTTTCTAACATTCCCTCCGATATCGTCTCCAGAGCAGTAACATATTTTTGGTATGAGTAGAAACTGGGTTCATGTAAAATAAAAGTTATTTAACAAAAATGTCCGTGAATGCTGGAGCTCCAAACAATGAAGAAGCAGTAAAGTTTTCTAAACCATATGCAGAACTGTACCAGGCATCAATATATACTAGTTTCAACAGAAGAAACATACCATTCGAAGTAACTACAAACAGAAGGATGGCTAAACGGGTGGTAGCTATAGAAAGTGACATCTCGTCGTTTAAATGTCAAGCACAAAAGAAGACAGAAATGATTCCGTAAAAAAATCTGAAAAAGAATAGACGCAAGTCTGATGTTTTATCTGAGAACAGGTCATGACTTTGTCAATTAAAACTAAACAGACAAAATCCATTGTACTAATCAAACTGGGTCACATGTTAGTACACAGCGCCAACGTAATTGATATGTGGTGCTAATATCTTTCAACTCATCCAACCATTGATAACAAACTCCACTTACCAATAGAACAACAGGCAGGGCTTGCCAACAACGACCAGTTCATAGCTAAAAGGGATTAAGTCAAGTCATTTATTTGTTATTTATTTGAAGTGATAAAAAAATAACCAAGAAATAGAGCACCGGGGATAGATAACATACCAGTAGAAATAATAGCAGCAGAAGGAGGAACACATGTTACATGGTTGCTCAGAATATTCAATACAGCAGGGCACCAACAAAATGCTCCAGAAGACTGGCAACGGACAATCATCGCATCAATATGGAAATAAAGGCAGCAAGAGAGACTGTAATCAATATAGAGGTATATAGCTTCTCATCCATGCAGAAAAGTTATAAAAAGGCTGATACCAGTAATAGAACTACCGTTAAACGATTCTCAAAATGGGGTTCCGAAAAAAACAGAGGATGTACATATGCTTTTTTTACCTTAAAACAGCTTGCAGAAAACAGAACACAATCAAAATGTGTACAAAGTTTGCATTCACCAGGAAAAAGCAATAGACCGAGTATACAGAGAACAACTGTGGGAGATAGTTTCAACTTACGTGGTAAACCAACATATAAAAAAGTAAAGTAAAGTACCCCCCGTCACGCCAAGTGGCGTATAGGGAAATATGGTGTTAGTGACCCTATATTTTACAGACCTTCAGCACATGATTTTTGGGGTAATGTGGTCGGTATTACGCCCGTGCTGCTTTACTTTCCCAGAAAAAATCCGGTACCCATTTAAGGCTGGGTGAACCCGGAGCCGTCGGTTGGGATCGAACCCTACCCCTTGTCCGTAGTAATCCAGTTCACTAACCACTGAGCTATCGCGGCTCCCACTAATTTTTAGGGAATTAGTAAAACCCAGGTGTCCTCGCCAGGGTACGAACCCCGGCTGTTGCCGTGGTAAGCCAACCGAAACCAACATATAACCAACCTAATCAAAAATATATTCATCAACAGCAGCTTCAGGATCAGAATAGTAGCAGGCTACACAGACCACTTCGAAGTTAGATCAGGTGTAAGACAGGAGTGCGTACTATACCACTACTGTTTATTACATACATGGACTATATATGCAAGTTACCCAACCCATCAGTGACAGAGGAGATAAACGAGTTTCTATATGCTACGATCCGCCACTAATACATAGAAAAATAGAAGACCTACAAGAACACTTACATAGACTGAACAGCATAGGCACAAAATATAACGCGAAAATCAACACCAACAAAACAGAAGTCATGAATGTCGCAAAAGAGAATCAGAACATCGATATAACTATAGACGGCAGACAATTAAAGCAAGTAGATTAATTTAAATACCTAGGAAATATAGTGACAAACGGTAATCCACAAGCAGCAAAAATAGACTCAAGATGCAATAATACTTGTCAAATCATTGGACTGCTATCACCACCATTATCCAACAAGGAAATAACTCTGGAGGCAAAACGAGCACTATACAATACAATCGTCATCCCATCGTTGTACTACCAATGCCAGTTTGGACCCTAAATGCAAGAACAATAAGAAAAATAACCACTACCGAAATCAAATGTGTTAGACGAATGACAAGAACAGCCTGAGAAATAAGATCAGAAATGAAGAACTGAGAAAAATGAAGGGAATAACCCCCGCCATATAATATATAAAGAAACAACATATAAAATGGTTTGGCCACGTGAAATGGCATAAAGATCAAATAACAACACAACCAGCCTTCAATAAACGTTGCGAAAACACCAGACCCAAGGGCCGACCACGACAACGATGGATTGACGGAATATTAGAAATACTAGGAAACATAACAACAGCATAGGAGAACAGACGAGCAAATATCCGCAAATTATGTCTTCCCTCGACAATGGTAGACAAATGAGGAAGGAAAGTGGGATAAGAAGAAGAAGATTTATTTGTGGAATCTGCAGAAATCCCAGCCTGACATTTTCCCAGTCGACTAAACTGGTCCAGCTCGCTGAGGTGGACAAAGTATTAAGAAGGTGAAGAATTCTGCTCATCCTCCACAATCATCTCAGTAAATATAAATTTAATACTTCACTCCTCTACAGCATTCCGGACATCTTAACATCTTCACGCTCCACTTCTACCGCGTCTTTTATTTTTTTCCAGCCGCAAGTATTCTACTGTTGCTATGACGAGTATTCATACTTTTTGGTCATTGCCAGTTACTTCAATTTATTTTTTGAAATCTGACGTGATACTGTAAACTGCTAAACGCCATTGAGTTCAATTGTTCATAATTTACATTTAACAAAGTATACAATGTAACGTTTAAAGAGAGGCTGTTGCAGGACACGAAAATAATGTTGAAAAGATCAAACCACGTTTGGGCATTACATGATATATAATCAAACGTCAGAATAGCTGGTCTGTAGATAAACAGTTAAGATCGTCTAATAGTGTTAAGTCATTGGCAATGCTATCTCCATTTTATGAAACACCTGAACCCGGACGTCTTGCACGACTGCTCAGTTTTACTGTTTGATGAACGCCAACATATTTTTTTCTTCACTTTTGTTCACAGGTATTTTCAATAACAGACTTCCGCGTCTTTACTGTAGTCAAGTCAAGCAGTCTCTATCTTTGGCTGTTTTAGAATCTCCTTAATTGTTTTTTTCTTGTAGAAATTGTCTGTGTGATTATAGTTTGCAGGCTTATTCTGTTTGTTTTCACGTTTCAGCGACTGTCTACTTTTAAAAAAATACTTTTTAGGAGCTATTTATTTGTTTTTGCGTGTCAGCATTTGTCTATTTCTTTATACTTTTCAACATTTGTCAATGTTTTACAAGACATGTTCCTATTTGTTTCTATTTCTCATTAATTGTCTATTTTCAAACTTCTAATTTCAAATTTTCAACAGTTCTATGTTTGTTTCTACATTCCAACATTTATTTCCAATGTTAAGTGTATGTCAATTTATTTCTTTATCTCGAAGCTTGTCTATTTGTTTTTATTTTTAGCAATTTTTAAAATAACAATTCACACTTTTATCAATATTCATGCATGTTAACAAAATAAAGGCATAATCGCCGAGTTACCTTAAGATCTGATTATAAACACTTCATATACAAGTGGCATAACAAACAGAACTTTCTACAAAAAATTATGATCAATAAAAACAGTTCACACGAAGAGCTTCTTCTACTTGTTATGTTAAGTAAAACAAATAAGTTGGTAGGGCACGGCACAAGCTAACTTCTTCTCTTCTTTCCTTCCGCATTTGCCTTTCAGCGTCAAAGGGAGATATAATTTGCGGTCTTTTGCTCTTCTGTTCGTCTCTGCTGCTGTTATGTTTTCCTAGTGCTTTTAATATTCCATCCATCCTATTTTCTCGTGGTCGACCATTGACTTTGGTATTCTCATACGTTTGCTGAAGGCTCGTTGTGTTGTGTTTTTATCTGTCTGTCGTGTCACGTGGCCAATCCAATTTATCTATTGTTTCTTTATATATTCTATGGCGGGGGCTATTCCTAGCTTTTTTCTCAGTTCTTCATTTCTCTCATACTGTTTCCTGTCATTCGTCTAACACATTTAATCTCAGTAGAGGTTGTTTTTCTTATTGTTCTTGCATCTAGGGTCGAGGTCTGGCATTGGTTGTGCATCTAGCACAACGTTGGGATAAAGATTGTATTGTATATTGCTCGTTTCGTCCTCTAGAGTTATTTCTCTGTTGAACAATAGTAGTTATAACTGTCCAATGATTTGACAAACTTTGTTGCATCTTGATTCTATATCTGCTGTTTGTGAATTATCGTTTGTCACTAAACTTCCTACGTATCAGAATTCCTCTACTTGTTTTAATTGCCTAAAAAAAAGCTAACTGACTTGTGAAACCACATTAGAGGAAACAGTGAAAGAATGACAGTGTACTCGTTAAGTAGAGAAAAGTGAGAATTGATTGATGTTGTTAAATATTTAACAAGGGTAACATTTAAACAAGGCTGGAAACTGGCACTAAAAGTGAATAAATATAGAAAACAATCTTGAACAGATCATCACTGTGATGCCTTAAAGACTCCTAAAGGAGCTAAGATGTTAGACAGACAAACATTTTCATTGAACTGAAGTATTTGTTTATTTGATATTTCAATTGTCTACCTTGCTTGTTACATCTTGTGATAGTATCATATTTAAATTTGGTCTTAGATTGTATCATGTCACATGTCATTTTCAGAACAT
This sequence comes from Megaustenia siamemsis, assembly GCA_032433765.1. Taxonomy (NCBI): domain Eukaryota; kingdom Metazoa; phylum Mollusca; class Gastropoda; order Stylommatophora; family Ariophantidae; genus Megaustenia; species Megaustenia siamemsis. The sequence continues at coordinate 50,734,740 of JAVIAB010000139.1, read as the reverse complement.
GGTATTCAAAAACGCCCGCCTCACTGAATGTCTATCTCTAGTCAGATATCCCACCTTTTCTGTTGTTATGTTGAAGGTTTCATAGTTGTTTTGAAACCACCTTCATCTTTGTCTGCCCTGTCTCATCGTCCTGGAACAATGCATTCAATTATTGTTCTTCCCAGCCCGTTGTTTCAGTTGACATGGCCATAGTATTATAATTTACTTTGTAGAATGTTGTTTAAACACCAGTTCTTTTGCATGTTACAGTCTTTTATTATGTTTTCATTGTTATACTTCCAAGCAAAGGTACATAAGACAGCATACAAATCAACATAAAAAACAGAAGTCATGAATATCGCAAAAGAGAAACAGAACATGAACATAACTAAAGACAGTAGACAATTAAAACAAGTATAGGATTTTAAATACCTAGTAACTCTAGTGACAAACGACAATTCACAAGCAGGAAAAATAGATTCAAGATGCAACAAAGATTTGCAAATCATTGGTCATCTATTTTATTATTGGACAGCTTATTTGACCTTTCACCAGTTTGTTGATACTCAATCCAGTGTACCATGAATGGATAGCTATTGCTTAAGTTTATTCTTAAATTAAAACAAAAGTTCCTTTTTTGGAACATTGTTGTCATGTGAGCGCATACAAGACATACGCATTCGATTCAGTGATTTAAAAAAAAAAAACACAGTAGAAAATATTTTCGAGCACTTTCTTGTTCTTCAGCTGTATGCACCATACGTTAATATGGTAATGATCCACTCAATCACATGCATGCATTCTTATGTTATAGTCATCTGTTTTGTATGGTTTGTGGAGTGTTGTGCTAGAACGATTTATGGTGTCTTTAGTTTCAACTCTTGCACTCATTGACACCAAGCAGCTTGGTTTATGAGCTTTTTATCATAAATAAAAGTAGAAGGAATCTTCTCTCATGATGAAAACACTTTTTCTTTTGAAGAATTACCAGCAGTGCATTAAAAAAAAATCCTGTAAGAGATGTTTTCGGCTTACATTGACAGTTTCAGAACAAAACTGACCTCTAGCATTTAGATACTCCAGTAGAGGGATACATGTATACTTATTTGTCAGGATGCAAGTGATGCCCTTTTTCACACTTAAATAGTAGTGTCGAACACTGTTATTGCTTGTTGGCATCTATATCTGGATTATAGGAGGTGTTGCCATCGAAGTGTATCAATAAATTTATGAAATATCTAATTATTACATAGGCCAAATGTTTTCACATTATATTTTTGAGTTTAGTGACATATTTGATGAGCCCATCTTCCGTTCCAGACAGTAAACACCAAATCTAAGAAAAGCTCTTAAATAGAAAGTTTCTTAAAAGCAAAGTCAAAGTTTATTCAGAGACAGTTCGATTTTCACATTTCACTCTGCACTGACATAACTAACATGAAACATGGTACGGTAGATAGCCTTAATCCGACTACTACTAAACATTTGCTTATAGTATTTGGTGGATAAATGCAACTCCTTAACAGACAAGTAACTTTTTGTGCTTGGGGTCTTGACAATGCCCATGAAAATTACAAAAGCAAAACGATTGTCAAGTTCTGTTAACTGCATACAAAAACATGTTGATGCGGTTGCATATTTCAACTGGCATATATGTTCAGCTTAGTGGCTAATTGGAATAATAATCATTCACACATCCAATTATCAGTTAAAATAATTTTCATTCTTTTTTTATCAGCAGCTAGAAATGTTGGTGTGAACCCAGATGTTGTTGCTATAATTCTTTACCTTTGTCAGAATTTATGTTATTTTAACTGATGATTGGAGGTGTCCCTTTCCCATTATGTGCCACACCGGTTGGCGTAGTATAAATGTATGTATACGTAGTATAAATGTATGTATAATGTCTTTTCACAATTTTCTGAAGCTGTCTAGTATCGTCTCTTTTTGTCATCCGCGATCTCTCTTTCACTGTGTTTTGCCAGTTGTACCAAAGTATTTCAACTTTCTCTTCTCTGCTCAACAAATTTCAAGATTCTTTTCATGAAGATGTCTTTTTAGGAGCTCAATTTTTTGATTGGCCTTTTTCAGAATTTTCTCATGGGTCTTTGAAATGTCGAGGGAATGCTCAAAATACTTCCGAGAAATCGTTCTCTGCGACAATCTCTATGAGTCGTCTTTTCATTTGTTTGTCTACTATCTCTGAGTCGGTTCCTTAGGTAGGATTGGCTCTATATAGTACCAATGAATGCCTGACATAGACTTGTTTCGCAAAATATTCTTCATTTTTTAAAATGCTATTTTGGCCTGTTCTGTTCTGCATTTTGGTTGTTTATTAACTGTAGAATCACATATTAAACGTTTTCTTCACAACAAAATCTACATATATAATAACATGCTTTGCTAAATAATATTGTTTAAAAATTAATGAATGATAACTCTAAATTTATTACCCTTTCATACCATACTAGATTAGCGGAGTATGGTTATCCCATACCAAAAGAGGAGTAAGACGTATTTTTTTCCTCCGCTAGTCTAGGGGTCAATTTTGGACAAGGTGGAGTCCCCGTTTAACCCTCCCCCCTCTCCCCTTATCAGGGTTACGTGAATCCATTGGAGCAGGTGTTGAGGGATCAGCCGACAAGTAGTGCCGGTTATGGTCCCCACTCCGTGATGGCAGGCAGAGGTTCTCATATATAGAGACAATGGCTGCGATCTCCGACTATTACTGTTACTGTCAAGACGGAAAGAAACGGGAATCGACCATCGGATCTAGTATGCAGATAGACACCTTCATTCGCATGTGAGAATGCATGTTTTAACAGAACAGCGAAGAAGATTCTAAATAGAATTGGACCAAGAACGCATCACTGCTTGACGCCGCTGCGTATGCCGAAGGGTTGTGATGTGCTGCCGTCGTATTGGATGGTGCCCTTCGTGTCCTCATGAAACGATTTGACTAGCGTCAGTAGAGTATGTGGGCAGCCTATTTTGGAAAGTATTTACTATTCTATGAATAATAAACATTACTTATTTGTGTAATATTTACAAAGGCCATTATAAGGAGTCTTTTGCGATTTATTTGTTAATTGGTTTTCTGCAATATCAGAATGTGAAACCGTCAAGATTTCACTCAGGACTTATTGTTAAGTTTAAAAAATAGTTACCAGTAATGTGTATAATCGTGGATTGTAAAGTATTATGTTATGGAGTATGACACGTTTTAGGATAATGTGTTTGAGAGATCAACGTGTGTTTTAGTGGAGAAATATTGATGATTTAATCGTGCTGCAGAAGTTGCATTCAGCAACTGATTAGTTTCGGCTCTACGGTGCAATTTTCTGCGTCTGGGCCAATCAGCTGATCCAGTTAGCAAAGCTCGCCGATGATGATAGGTTGTACTCACCTCAATGTTCCTCTTTGTCAAGACAAAAGTTTGTGAAAGCGACCTTCTCCTGCCTAGCATTATATGCGAATTACGTCAACACATCGTGTGCTGTTCCTAGACCGTCGTTGTAATTGTTTGACGCCAAGTTCTTGCATGTTACAACCCATTGCTAAGCCCTGCTCTGTCTAGTCAGTCGCAGTTTTCACTTTGGAGAATATGCATCAGTTGTTCGTGTGCTGTTGGCTGCATTTACTATAATAACTGGGATATTCTGAGTGCAGCCATTGTTGTGTGAGCTACGTCATCACGATAGTTGTATATTCCTAGGACGGTCGTACTCTAATCAGTGAATGGCGGAGTGGGGTTTCGTACATGAATTGTCAGCATCGGTGAGACTCCCGCAGGTTCGTGTTAGTTAGGAGGGACGTCCCATTTCGCATTGCTGGAAGCCTGTATAGACTGTTGTTTGTTGTGTGATTGTGATGGTCTAATGACCAACTAATAACTACATCAAGCTCGGGCAGATGGTGCTCGTAAACCTGGGAGGGCCGACCATCTAAGGACAGAATTCCCCTACAGAAAAGACAATCTGCTGCCTTGCAGGTAGATTGTGGACAATTAAAGGCTAAGGAAAGCAAACCTTAATAAAATCCTGGCAGAAATCGGATGCACTGGATCACTGGCGCAGAACACAGTGCAACGTTTTAACAGGTATTCAATCAGAATGGATCTAAAAGATTCTAATTATGGTGTTCTGTCTGTGGAGTCCCTCCATACAGGTGGAATTCTGGGCCACGTGCCAAGAAGGGGGTTCACCCCAAGCTATTGGTGGTCACCCTGACCCATTTTGGAGAGCTAGGAAATGGGACCAGAAAGAAACTACCGGTGACCGGAAAAGCTTCAAGAAACAGCTGAATATAATACACTGGAATGCGGAGGGCATATTTCACAAAAACAAGCCCTCTCAGTCAAACTAGAAAGCAGAGAAGGAGATAGACGTCGCCTGCATCCAAGAAACTCACCTTAATCCTCAGCATATATTTATGATTAGAGGCTATCAAACATTTAGACAAGACAGGGAAGGTCACAAGGGTGGAATTCTTATACTTATTAAAAATTCCATCCTAGCAAAACTGATAGATGTAGTCACAAACGGAGAGGCAGAGATCACTGGTACAGACCTATACGTTAACTCCGCTAGCATAATGACAAATTACTGAAGCTGGAGTCAATGGAAATAACACCATCAAAGTGTCTGGTAATAGGAGACTTTAACAGTCACTCTGAAAGATGGGGATATAAGGAGACCAATGTTCGAGGGGTAGAGGTGGAAGAATGGGAAATAGACAACAACCTATTCCTCATAAACTCTAGGGAGGACCCCCCAACCTTCTACTCAAGAAGATGGAAAACAACTTCCACTCCCGACCTAGCATTTTCAACTGGAGACATATCTATCAAAATAACCAGAAAAGTGCTGAACCAACTTTGAGATAGTGATCACAGACCAATCAAACTTTCCGCGGATCTTGTTCACAAACAGGAGTTGCAGATTCCTTTTCCCTGCTGGAATTATAAGAAAGCTGATTGGGCAAAGTTTGCAAGGCTCACTGATGCATATACTGCGCCTATCAACACCCACGAAAAGAAGGTCAATAATATGATAGAGCGGTTAACAAATGGAATCCTGATAGCTGCTAAAGAATTCATTCCTAGAGGAGCAAGAAGAAACTACAAGCCATACTGGAGCAAGGACATACAAAGACTAGAAGAGGAACTTGACTCTGCCAGAGAAGTAGCTGAAAAATCACACAGCACAGAGAGCAACATTGCCTACAAAGCAGCCTCGGCCAAATACAGACGTGAGGTCATGACATCAGCCAGACAGAGCTGGATAGACAAAACAGAGAGCCTTAATCTAGACAAAAATGGTCATAAACTATGGAAACTTGCGAAAGCTCTGAGCGACGAAAACAACTGCCGACCTTCAAATACCATTAGCACACAATCAGAACATCCTCACAGGCAAAAGGGCAGCAAATCTACTGATAGAGACTTACAAAAACATTAGTAGAATAAATATTCCAATAGACAAACAGAAAGCTGCAAGTCAGGAAAAGAAGATACAAAACACGTGCCTTTAGCACCAGAAGAGCATCAGACGACCATCTTACCCCAACTGAATTAGATGTTGCCCTCAAAGGATTGAAGCTCAAAAGTTCCCCTGGTAATGACGGAATCACCAACGAAATGCTCATAAAACTAGGACAGAAAGCCAAGGGCCAGCTTCTAAGGATAATTAATTCTAGCTGGAAGAGAGGTCATGTGCCAGCAATCTGGAAAGAAGCTATTATGGTGCCCATCCTCAAGTGTGGAAAAGACCCACTAGACCCAAGTAGCTATAGACCAATTAGCCTACTGAGCTGCCTGAGTAAACTCACGGAAAGGCTGGTTAACCTAAGACTTATGTAGCATTTGGAGACAAAACAACAAATCATACCCCAATAAAGTGGCTTCCGTCAGCACAGATCAACTGAAGACCTGGTCACCTACATTGCACAGGAAATAGAGGATGTTCTACAAGAAAAGAAACACACACTAGCAGTATGGGTCGACATGGAGAAGGCTTTTGATAGGGTATAGCGTGAGGGTTTAAAGAACAGGCGTTTTAGACTTGGCATCCAGGATCGTTCATTCAATTGGGTCTCTCAATAACTTCAGGATAGAACGACCAGGGTACAAGTACAATGTCAACTAAGTAAGAAGGTCACAAACGAACAAGGGGTCCCACAAGGCGGAGTCCTGTACCAAACACTCTTTCTAATTTTCATAAATGACACAGTAATGGACATTCCACCCAGAATACACTCAGCAATATACGCAGATGATCTGGCGTTATGGGCTCGCGAGGAAAGTATGTCGATGGCTGGGTCCAGGATGCAAGATGCCTTAGGAGAATTTGAAAAATGGACGAACACCTGGTTATTAACAATTAACGAAAAAAAACTACAAACAAGAAACACACTCTCTGCAAACTTGAAGATAAAAGACCATACACTTCCAATTGACCAAAACTCAACATATCTTGGCGTCACCATGAATCGCATAACGACTTGGATAAATTAGCTAGACAGAGCGAGCATAAAAGCCAGAAAACAAAGTAATATTGTGAAGAAATTGGCATGAACGGACTGGGGATACGGTAATATCTTGAAACGACAAACGACTATACGTAGGAAGAGTCAGACCAAATCTAGAGTATGGACTCACAGCCTGGGCTATGGCTTCCAGATCACAGCTGAGCAAAATTAACAGAACACAAAACCAAGCTGCATGTATCATCACTGGTGCTATGAAATCTACACCTATCAAGACTCTAGAAACAGTAACAGGTTTGCAACCCTTAGATGACAGACGGGTCACTAAAGTATTGCAACAAGCGGAGAAATATAGAAGGCTCCTTAGCCACCCCATGGACCAAAGAATAACTAGTTTCGGAATAGCACGACTAAAGAGTAGCAACTTCGCTGCAATCTCCAATGAGCTAACTGCTAGAGACCCAGTACTCTCCCAAACAATACCGAAACCATTGGGCCCATCTGTTATGTCTCCTCACGGGAAACATAAAATATGGGAAGATAAAACAGGAATCATGAACATAGGCACCCAAATGAAACACAGAAAGAAAACACGTAGCAGGAAAACACATAAACGATACCTACCCACAGGACTCTTGGTCCCACATATACACAGATGGCTCTGCTACAAATGCCACCACCAATGGAGGGGGTGGTGTATTCTTGACGCTGAATAACAAGGACGAGGTCGCCAAGTCAATAGCTACTGGGAAATTCTCAAACAACTTTAAAGCAGAAACTGAGGCCCTCAGAGATGCTGCAACACTGGCTACTCACCACAAAAATCCAGCTCATCGCACATCGAGCAACAGTCCATAAGAACTCAGCAAATCCCAGTTTGTGAAACGATAAACTGATTCATATTACCTCTCCCGTTTTCTTCGTAGCTCCCATGCATTTAGACAACATCCCTCTGACTGACTGAGAATGTGCACTTGGAAATATCAGCTCAATGGCTCAGATGGAAAGGGAAAGTGTGTCAGTTAGCAGCAAGATCTAAAGGTGATGTGTGGACATTTGTGTTAACAAGAATGAATAGAGGAAGGCGAAACATTTTAAAGCAAGAGATACGACACTTAATGATCTGGGAATATAGTTATGTAAAATGAACGTAACCAATCATATGGATGATTTTATAAACTGATAAAACTTTTCATATTGAGAAAAAATCGCTATTGACTGAATGTTCTGATATTAATCTGATAATTTTGTCATAATACAAGTAATGCATTTTATTATCAATGTTAATAAGAAAAGTGACTCCTTGGGGTTGCTAGCCTTGGCCTGAGTGTGAATATGATTCACGTCATATCCAACCCTGAAGACGTGTCCGTAACAGTAAAGTTAGCTGTGCTCAACTGTGGTAGGACAAAGACAAGTAATCATGTGATTGAAGTGTTCTGGCTTGTGCAGTATCATGCAACATTGAGAAGTCAATATCAGATGTACTATAAGACTCAAATTCGAAACAAAATAATCTCCATGCTCTAACTACACCGTCACTGTACGATGAACGTTCCCAATTATTACTGTTACGTAAAGATATTCCTTTAACACTACAAGGTCCAAACTGTTACGTCACCAACTAACTAAATTGTGTTCACACAAGGAGGGAGCAATAGCAAAACTAATGTGGATATAATTACTTTCCACAGTAATGTCGTGAGTCTGAGCTTCTCATACAATCAGCTGTATCACGGATTCTCGTTTGTGTTCGTGAATTATATATTACTTTACTTTCTACCAAGAAGAATTTATGCTCGTTTATCATCAAAGCAGCAACCAGCTTTCACCTTGTGTGTTTTGACAACCTTAATTAAATATACCTTTGGCGTTTTTGGAAAATAAAATTAGGTCAAGATGACTGCTGCCAGAGCTAAATTATGTTACAATTACAGATGTTCCCATGCTGAAGACAGTGTATCGAGGGGCAGATATTGCTGCTTGCTGTAAACTAGCGAAGCGACACACCCAAGCGCACTTAACGGGTGAACGCCTTTGAAGATAAAGTAGAAAGCTTAACTCGGTCAGATCATATTGTCCCAGGAAAATTTAGTTAACTTGCACATTTTCTTGTTACAGAATCTCACTGCATAAACAGTAGGGGGAAATAAAGGAAGACGTGAGTTTCTGGATTGAAAAAAATCAATTTATTAATCACTTGTGTATTTCACAAGTTCAATAACATATTTATCACAGGTAAAAACAACTAAATTATTATGCCAGTCTATTTATTACAAGTTTCATTTACAGACACAATAACATTGATAATAGCTTTGAGGAGCCAACACACCAAGGTCAAGGAACTCAATAATCATGACTGAGGTCATGGCTGCGGTAAGTGTAGAAACAAAAATTACTGTTATCTACCAGCCAAATCATAAGAGGCTACTAAAGAGGATAAAGTTTTCGTCTGTGCTATGAAGTTTGTTCATATGAGCTGAAGACTTCTTCAACGCTTTTGCTAAGTTTATGGTGGGCGTGTTCCACAATGAGAACATGCTTTGTGGGGGGGGGGGGGTATCTCAGCATTTTTGAGTTGTAGGATGTTTAATGAAGATGTTCTATCGATTAAACTAAACTAAATTGAAATTAATTAAAAAGACTGGTCCAATCCAGAATATAAAGCTGAAATAAAGAAATTGCTGTACCAACATATAATGATGGGAGTATTCTTGCAATGCTGGGTGGGTCATCTTCATATTTCTTTCTCTCCTTGTACCAGATTTGGTTACAGTGTTTTCTCCTCTCTGGTGGCGAGGTTGCTTCGGCATTCTGGCTCTGGTTTCTAGGACAGTCAGTTTGTGTTGTTGCAGTGGTATCTTTAAAATCATCCATCCTTCAAAATCTTTGTCTTCTTCTTGACCCATATCAATTTATTTTAGCCTTTATGAATGCTTTGAATGGTTTGACATTTTCAGAAATTCTTTGGAGGTAGTTAAACATTTTCAGTTGTTATATTGTTTATAAAGTGCTGAAACGCTTCCTTATGTTATCATTTCGTTGTCTATCAGGACGCCCCTGTTGCTCTAATCAGATATCTCATTTCTGTAGTGATTGGTTTGCTCTTGTGATTCAACATGTGAAAGTCTGATAACTGATAGCTCAGTGTAAGTAATAGTGACGTCCCCTGATCTGCGTGCCACTGTGTGAGAGTTTAACATTCTACAAACAATAAATTATTATTTTAGAAGACTCCCACAGTACATGTTCATTTTCAAGTAGTAATGTTACAATGAATGTGAAATGCTGATAATTAGTATACATATTCTGGCAATATTTGTTTTATTTTAAATAAACGTGTTTATAGTAAAAATACATCCGTCTTAAATAACTCAATACATCTAATAGTATATTTCCTAATCGTTAATACAGTGTGTATTTTTGCATGTGTGTGTTGATTCCAGTCTCCTTTCTTTACTCAGAACCTGTTTTAAAGTCACTAAATGAAATATAAGTCTTTCAATCTTTAGTCTTGTAGCATTTACTTTTCTATAAAAATAAGATCTAGCCACTCAAAAGATATCGAGTGCAGTTACAATAGCTGATATCCGCTTCAAAGCAGAAAATGAGCGGTCAATTGACCATTTACTACCAGGAACATTCAAAGTAAGTTCATTTAATGTACACTTCTGCCAGTCCAGAATCTCAAATCTAAATTATTTTCTTTCATAAGTTTGACACGTTCAGCATTAAACACAAAGTAAACAACCCTTAAAATCATATCAGGACTTTCATAAATTATATTAGTTCAGTTAATAGGCGGGTGTGATCAAATGTTTTCCATTAACCAATCTTGTATTACGTGTTCAGCAGGAAAGGTGTCTTGTAGCTGTCACAATTGATTTGTCAGAAGATCATCATATAAACAATTATGTTCTTCCATAGTTTCACAAAACAAGAAATGTAACTTAAACTTGTATCAAAGAAAAATCATAACACTACATCCTATATCCATCTAATCGATCCGAGGTAAACTAATTAATACACGCTAGTTCATGAACGCTTCTTCTCAAGAGCTCTGAACTATCCTGTTATTGCATACACAGTCCTAAACGGCTATTCTCAGTGTTCTAAATGTAACATCCGTGTCACTATCAAGCCTACAGAATTTAAGATTTAATTCTCTCCTATCTCCTTCGACATACAAAAAAGTGTAAGTGAAAGTGGTGTTTTAAAAAAAAATGTAATTTCGAGATGCAGTTTAATAAATTGCGAGATATAAATGAGAAACCAGTCTTGATTTCGAACCGCTCATTGAGAAATGACACGCAGTGTTGGTACGAAGCTCTGAGGTGCAGGTTATACAGTCTTGACCACACTGAACCTAAGTACCATTGAAGGGTACCTAGGTGTCTGTGGTCTGAGAGAGTGAGACGGCTCCAGATCAGAATTTTGAGAAACAAGAAAACAAACTTTAGGAAAAAAAAGTGAAAAACGGCTCTAAGGAGAAGCGTCTACCTCATTAATTAACTTAATGCAATATGTCCCTTTATGTTTTCAAGGCAGCTACGACTTTCGGCAAACTCACAGAAAGGGCCTGGAGCAACACGGAACTAACACTGAAGACCAAGCTCTTAATATATCAAACTTTTGTGCTTAGCACACTATTATATGGATCTGAAACCAGGACAACATACTCAAAACACGAAAAAAGACTAAATGTCTTCCACATGTGACGTCTCTGCAGAATAATGCACATTAAATGGCAGGACAAAATAACCAACTTAACTGTCCTACAACGCCCCCACCAATGATGTCGATTCTCAGATGTCGACGAGTAAGATGGCTGGGGCACGTCCAGCGAATGGAAGAAACACGCATCCCCAGACAAATACTAAATGGTGAACTAACACACGGAAAAAGACAAATCGGTAGACCTAAACTACGATATAAAGATATATGTAAACCATCTATGAATGACTTCACCATCTGTGAAAATGACTGGCAACATCTGGCTAGTGATCGCACATCATGGAGAGCATGTATAAGGAATGGTATAACATCATTTGAGACTGTGCTAAGGCAAAACTTAGAAGAGAAAATACTCATGAAACAGGTTGGAAAACCCCGTGGATCAGTGGGCCTGACTTGTTCATTCTGTGGTCGTGTGTGTTTGTCAAACATTGGTAGAATTTGCCACGAGAAAATCTGTTCGACAAAAACAAACCTAAAAAAATGCACAATAGCCTTCACTAGACCGTCTGACAAGACGAAAAGAGCCATATATATATATATACCTTTATGTTGTGTCAAAGTTTTCACTGAACTGAAATGAAGATCTATTTTAGCGCAATGAACTTCATTTCACTGACACAGAGTTTTTGTGGACTCAATTTGATTTCCTTCTTTAATCCCCTTTATATTTAATAATAATAATAAATAATATAATTGGAATAATTGGACTGTCCACTCATACAGTGGCACAATGTAGCTGACTGATCTCAAAAGATCTTGTAATGACGAGAGAAAAAATTTAGATTTACTTTGGACATAACACTTAGATAGATTAATAAGATTACAAACTGGATAGAAAGCTAATTATTATAATTGTTTGATTGTTAATATTTTTTGCTGAGACCAATGGAGAAACAAGAAAACAAACACTGTTTTCTATGGACTAAGCAATGTTTAAATTGAACAACACGATATATTTTATTGCTGCGAGTTGGCAGATTTTTGAAAATGTTTTCAAGGGTTTGAACATAAATGTTTGCTCAAAGTTCGTTAAACTTCGCTGTAGATAAAGTCGTTAATTGGATGGCTTCGTTTCAGACATTTTTGACGTTGGTAGCTAAGGACCTAACTTGTGTAAACAGATGGCATTGGCAGGGATCATTTTAAATCTATGAAGTGGGCTCATTGTGTGTTTAACTCAGAAGCATATGTGCTTTTTAACCAAAGACCTTTTTTGGGGACTCAATGAAGATATCCCCGATGGAAGATTAATTGTACTATTAGTCTCATAAATGATTCGCTTCCAGAGGTTTATGATGTAAACAAAGCAGTTTTGTCATTGCAAGTGAATAATGTCCACACCTATAATTGGTCAGGATTGTGTAGCAGCAGCAGCTTTATAGCGAACACAGAAAACATCATAGGATTGTGCTGTTCTGAAACAGCTATGCCATGCTATCCTAGAATTGCCTTTAATGGGATTACTGTGACCACAAACCACTCTCCATGTGTGTGCCACATATTTACACCCCAGAAAGAAATACTGAATATAACAACATCATGTGCCGTCTGTGATATTAATGACCACAGACCAGGAGCCTCCAGTATGATTGATACAACTGTTGCACCAAGCATTTCATCAGCAGAGCCATATCTATGGAATGTTAATCTGACATTGTTCTTGAATGATGTCCAAGTTAATGAGACATCAGAATCGTGTGGCGGCAGCTACAAGAAGGGAGCGGAGAACATCAAGTTCTGCTGCGCTAAAGGAGACTTACCTTGCTATCCCAGAATTGTCTTAAATGGGATCACTGTAGTTGAAAACTTCTCCTCTTGTGTAAACTACACATTCACATCTAAGAGTGAATCAGTGAAGGTCACAAAATCATATTCTCTCTGTGGTTTTACTAACTACAGGTCATGTGGCTTCTGTTGGATTGGAAATGATAACTTACCACCACTGTGTGTCTATATGTTTGGAATTGGAGTCATCAATGACGGCCTAACATCATCAAGTGCTATGACGATCATCATTTTCGGGAGGACGTGAACTCCCATGGTATATGGTGGATAGGCGGCAGGAACCATGAAGGCTATGTCTGAAAAGTGTTCCTTCTTGCAGTTTCCTCATATTCCAAGTCCGGCTTGTTGCAGGAGCTACTGAGTTAAGTGCTCTGTGCACACCGTGAGCTGTGTGTCTCATCCGTTTTGATCCTACTTCGATATCCCGCTTGTTTACGATGAATGATGATATCGTATGACAGGGAACAGTTGACTGTGTTCACTTTCTGCGCGGTTTCGCCTTATGTCTTTTGGCGTGTGCTGAGACTGCTACGATGGGGACTACAGTTACCTTTCTTTGTTTGGGAGATGAATTAGTAATTCGGATGATTCCACTGGCACGGGCGGTTGAGCAATTATGGATTTTAATTCGTTTGCTGTGATACCGAGGCCTTCCATAACCAATAACAATAACAATAACAATGGAGAAAAGAAACTTTTTTAAAAATTTTTTTTTAAACCAGCTATGTATGAAAAACTACAACTTATTTGTATTCCTGCACATAATGTAGAGAGATCAAGCACCTACTATCAGCTATCCTCCTTCTGGTCATTGAAGCCTATTGTTAATTGTTTATGAACGAGAATGCTTCTAATTTGAGATAGACGAAGAATTCAAGATTCCAAGGTCCTATATTTCTTTGTCATTTGCAGTGTCCCCTCTAACATGTTCTGAAGAATCAATCAAATAGTTCATGTGAGACTGCTACACTATGATCTTTTCAATCTGAGTTCTACGGTTACAACACAGTCTAGTTTAAATTATGAAACATCACATTTGAAAGTCTGATAACAATATCAAGCAATATTTGTGGAAATATATTTTTTAAAAGAAAAAAATTGTGACAAATAATTTCTCAATAATCATTTATCGAAATGTAACAAATATTTGAACACAATTTTTTAAGTGAAGTTTACGTGTCAACAAACACACTTCACGTGTGAAATAACAATATAACAATACACGAATAATCATCATCATCGAGTGCCGTCTCCGCAATGAAAGTTGGCTACCATGGAGCGTCATTCTGCTCTGTTTCTTGCTTTGATGGTGCAGGTTGTCATAGGCTGATTTGTCCATCTTTTGATGTTACTCGTCCATGTTATACTTGGTCTGCCTCTGTCTCTTTTACCTTGTATTTTCCTCTCCAGGATTACTTTTAGTAGGCTGTTGTGCCTTTTAACATGGCCCAAAAATCGCATTTGTCTTGTTTGAATTGTGCTTAGTAGTTGTCTTTTCATTTTTAGTTGTTTTAAGACTTCATCGTTTGTTTTCTTTTCCTTCCATCCAATTCTACATATTCTTCTATATATCCACATTTCAAAGGCTTCAATTCTCTGTTCCATTTTCTTCTTTAATGTCCATGTTTCTGCACCATAAAGGAATATTGAGCAGATGTAACATTTTGCTATTTTTAGTTTTAGCCCTGGTGTCATTTGTTTTGATGTTAGTATGTTCTTCATGACATTACATTTACTTTTTGCCATTCCTATTCTTTTGTTTATTTCAGTTGTACATTTTCTATCACTGGTTATAGTATTCCAAGGTAGTTGTAGTTCTGAACTGTCTCCAGGTCTATTCCTTCCATTTTGATATCCACTTGTGGGTTTTGAGTCATTGACACAAATAATATAAAGTGTTATATAAAATAGTATAGGAAAAAATATATACTGCCTGCTGTTTAAGTTAGATGTGCATCCATGCTGGTTAATGATCAATTATATGTCTGATGATTTAACACTACCAAAATTACTGTACACATTGTTGCTCTCAACAAACTGTTGTAGTACTTGGTAGAGAAGTCTGTATTGGTCCTGGGGACATTTAATACGGAAAAATATGTTCAGCGTCTTCGTCAATCAAATTATTAATCATCATGGAGAAAGGCACAACTGCACAATCATCTTTATTTGCACACAACTATTTTTACTAAATGATAGCGTTATTAATTAAGAAATCATTATAAAGTCACACTTAAATCTTCAGTACATCTGTAATAATTAGTAGGCCTACATGGATTCCATTGAAGTTCATGTAACCCCATAAATAGTCAATGAAGCTCAAGATACTAAATGTGTGTGTATGTATACTAAATATGCAGTTAAGAGTGTCAACTCAGAATACTGATAATGACTCAATAGAATAATAATGTCTAATTAAGTAACGTGATTGTTAAAAAAAAGCCAAATGAGAAGTATTTGAAGTAGGCTACATTGAAAAATGGTAGTTTACAAATTACTCTAAATTGCAAAACTTTTTTTAAGAAGTCAATTATTAATAGAGGAGATAGACTAACTACATTTTGAGGGAAGAATCAACATGTTTACAAAAATCGACAGAAAAGTAATTATATTTAACGAGGGAACAAACATATATTACTAATATCAACTCAATCATAACTATTTTTGGATTATACAAATCTTACCAATGTTGGAATTACTTGTGGTCTGATAGCTTTGACTGTTCCCAGAACAAGAGGCACAGAAACTTGCTGTTCATTGTCCATTCGTTCCAGCAGAAGTGATAGAGTACACACCAAACCACTGAATGTTGCACCGTTTCTGAATGTGAGATATTTTAAAATAAGAATTGAGCTATTTTAAGAAATATCTGGCTTGACTTAAGCCATGCAGTTCCTCGATGAGGGTTGCAAACACACTCTGCCATGAGACCTGGTTCTGTGCCATCATCTCCAGCTGAGTCCACATCGAACATGCAGCCTTTGCTTCTCTCTCAACAGTTCTTTTCCAGGTCTGCTTTAGCCTTGCAGCCTTCCCAGTTCTTTGTGGATTCTATTTCATTGACTGTGGTACAACTTTGCTTGGCGGTCTTCGCAATATGCGGCCAATCCATCGCCATTTCCTTTCTTCATCTCCATTCCTATTGGTATCCTGGCAGTTCTTTCCAAAATGTTTTCATTTGGCATTTTATGACCATCTAACATTAAGAAGCTATCTGAGGCACCCGTTTTTACAGCTATAGCTTTTTTCCCTCCATATTTCTGAACCATAGAGTAGGACTGCCTTGATATGTGTGTTAAAGATCCTGATTATGCTCCGTGGGGAGAGAGTACACTTCCACAGAGGGTGAAGAGTATTAAATGCAGTTCTATCTTTGTTAATTATGCTTGTAATGTCTTCGTCATCTCCGTCGTCTATGCCAACTACATTGCCTAAATGGAAAAACTCGACTAAATCTTTGATGTTTATTTCTCTCAGGAAAATCTAGTTGACTTTGAATAAATATTGTTTTAAGATGAAAATTTACAAAAGGCATATGTAATAAACATGATTTTAATAAACTTTGTATTCCTTTCCAAATCAGTTTATATTTTGTGTTACACATTCATGTATTCATCACATGATACACAGCAAGTATCGTTGAAGGATTTGAGTGCCTCCTCAGTTAACTTTAGTTTCCTCGCACTAACATTGACATCGTCCTTCTTCCTATTTTACATAAATATTCTCCACTGTCATAAAACGTATTGCTTCATAATTTGTTTCTATGGTGATGTGTTCAATGAATTGTATCTGTTTTTTTTTAGTATTTTAAATATAACATAGTTAGCACTGATTGTGATGTTATTATCTTGTTATGAAATTTTTATTATTATTTGCTCATTGTAATTTTGCTGTAAAAGTTAGCTTTGTTGTTGTGTTTAATATTTCTTATTAATAATTTGTAGTCCTCGACTGACATTCCTACAACATCTCCAGTTCTAAAAAGCACATGATCATTTGGTTATTTCAACAACAAAAAATACATTTCATGGTAAATGGCTTTTATTTTGCTTTATAGATGCAACCATTATCTATCATCATCGTGTGTCATGCGATTTACGTAGGCGATCATGTACTTCCACAATCTTCTATCCACAGTGCATCTTATTAATTTTCTTGCTGATTGTTTTCCATGCCACATCACCAAGCTATCTAGTATCTTCTCTCTTGTCGTCCGCGATCTCTTTTCCCCTGTATTTTGTTAGTTGTAACCAAGTATTTCAACGTTCCTAATCAGATAAGGAGTGCAGAGTACAACTTTCCACCTGGGGGTAAAAGTATCCACTTAGCAATTAATTGAACAAAAATTCAATTAAAATACGCTTGGGAGCAGTTGTGTCAAATGGCGGGCTGTCAGTCTATTTTCCTTAGGCTTGAAGCGTCCACAGAAACTACTATATTAGAGATATCTTCTTATTTTCTTACTTATCTGCCTTTCAGTGTCGAGGGGAAATATAATTTGCTGTCTTTTGCTCTTCTGTTCGCCCCTGCTGCTGTTATATTTCATAGTGCTTCTAATATTTCATCGATCCATAATTTTTGTTGTCGAAATTTGGGTCTTCTATTCTCACAACGTTTATTGAGGGCTCGTTGTGTTGTATTTTGATCTTTCTGCCTTGTCACGTTGCCAAACCATGTTATTTGTTGCCTCTTTATATATTCTATGGCGTGGGCTCTTCCTAGCTTTTTTCAGTTCTTCATTTCTGATCTTATCTCTGACTGTTTCCTGTCATTCGTCTGATACATTTCATCCCAGTAGAGGTTGGTTTTCATATTGTTCTTGCATCTAGGGTCCAGGACTGACATTGGTAGCGCAACGTTGGGATGAAGATTGTATTGTATAGTGCTCGTTTTGCCTGTGGGGTTATTTCCTTGTTGGACAATAGTGGTGATAACTGTCCAATGATTTCACAAGCTTTTTTGCATCTTGATTTTATCTCTGCTGTTTGTTAATTATTGTTTCTCACTAAACTTCCCAGGTATTTGAATTCCTCTACTTGTTTTAATTACCTGCCTTCTATAGTTATGTTGATGTTCTGTTTACTTTTAACGACATTCATGACTACTGTTTTGTTAGAGATATACAATTACTATTTAAATAAAAACCACAGTTCCTGTCGGTTAAAGACTATCATGCCGACAATAAGCAAAGGCTTTGTTTATAGTTGGTGCTGCGTGATTGTTATTCTGTCTTGTGGTGATAGTGTACATAGATCATTATTTAGGACTAAATCACGGCATGTAATAGTTGACGATGCTCTAAGTTTGACCCTACGGTCCTGGCCATGACAACAATCCTACCCTCAGTCAACCTTAAGTTGTCACCGCCGCTTTAGAGTTCAAGTTGTGAACGCTTTCAAGTGAAACTGTTATCTACTTCTTCTTTGAGTATTCAGCATTCAGTGTTAGACTTTTTAAAAAAAATATTTTTTTAACTTACTAATCTTACAGACTGAGAGTGCATCTTTGGAGGGAAAGAAAACAGGCAGCTCTCAAAAACTTGAATGGGACTAACAAGCAAGGCGTTCTCATAATTAGCTCATTTAAATAAGTAAACTATAATGTATGGTAAGGTTACCAGACGTCCCCGGATTTCGAGACAAGTAATCAGATGACAAGCAAAAAATATGGACTAGATATGAATATCAAAAAGACTAAAACTATGATCATAAACAAAGAAAATACTCAAAACCCACAAATTTGAAAGAATAGACCTGGAGACAGTTCAGAACTAATACTATATTGGACATACTATAACCAGTGATGGAAAATGTACAACTGAAATAAACAAAAGAATAGGAATGGCAAAAAGTAATTTTAATGTCATGAAGAACATACTAACATCAAAACAAATAACACCAGGGCTAAAACGAAGAATAGCAAAATGTTACATCTTCTCAATATTCCTATTTGGTGCAGAAACATGGACATTAGACAAGAAAACAGAACAGAGAATTGAAGCCTTTGAAATGTGGATATATAGAAGAATAGGTAGAATTGGATGGAAGGAAAAGAAAACAAACGATGAAGTCTTAAAACAAACTAAAATTGAAAAGAGAACTACTGAGCACAATTCAAACAAGATAAATGCGATTTTTGGGCCATGTTAAAAGGCACAACAGCCTACTAAAAGCAATCCTGGAGGGGAAAATACAAAGTAAAAGAGGCAGAGGCAGACCAAGACTAAAACGGACGAGTAACATCAAAAGATGGACAAATCAGCCTATGACAACCTGCACCATCAAAGCAAGAGACAGAGCAGTATGGCGCTCCATGGTAGCCAACCTTCGTTGCGGAGACGGCACTCGATGATGAACCTGATTTAGATTCTTCACCCTGAAAGACTGTGTCCCCAGATTGTCCCCAGATTGTCCCCTATTTCACAAATTGTCCCCGGATATCCCCAGATTTTCCATGTTCATTATTTGTGTGTTTTTAAATCAACAATAGCAAGCCACGACTATTCAACTCGCCATTTAAAAAAAAAAAAAATACCATTATGGATTTATAGGTTATTTTGGCTGTGCTCTAGATCCAGTACAGCAGCAATTGTTGTCTTTCAAAACAAGAAAGTTTCCTCAGCACGTGCGCAAATTCAGCTAAATGTGTGCATTTGCAGAATTTTCTTTTTAACAATTGAAAAAATTAGGAAAAAAACGTAAGGTTCGGTAGTTGATTATATTTTGAAAGAGTTTCCTTTTCTACTTCGAGGCGTCAATGAATCTACTGCCTTTTGTTCATTCTCTCAAACACTTAGTGTCGGGTAAACGTCTATTGTAGAAGGCATCGGAACAAACAAACAGAAATGTGCTTCGAGTTGTGAAGTTAACAAGAACATGTCTCAGTTCTTCAAAAATGCTATGCCTGTTAAAAGTTATTTGACCTTTGCGTTAGAGGAAGGCACATTTACATTTTATATCGTAAAACATTATCAAAGTTGTAAATCTATGGACTCCACTGGGAGTTTAATCAATTAAATCAGTTTAAATTTGTGTGTGCTAGAAGAAAAGTTGAGGTTATTGTAAAGTGTGTCTAAAAAGGCCTTGGCCTTTTAATGCAGTGATAGAAGAAATTCAAGTTGCCTATTTTGTAACCAGACTTTTTGATGCTTCAAACCAAAGCAGTTTAAAAACATTGCCTGTCCTCCTTAGATATGTTAACAAAGACAGAGAAATGGCAATTAATATTCAAACTGAACTGATTGGCTGTTGAGATAACAGGGGAAACAACAGAAATTCTGTCACAGTTTTCATTAGAAACAGTAAAATAATTTGACCTTGACAAAAAAAAGTGATGCTGTTTCTGGGGATAATACAAACACAAACTTTAGTGGTTTCAAAAAGAAAAAAAAAAAAACAATATTTTGAACCCAAGTGAGGGAACAGTTGCAAATGAAGGTTATAAGTTTAGGATGTGCAGCTCACATGATACACAAATGTTCACATTTAGCTATTAATTCAATCACCCCGCCCCTCTTTTTTGATGTTGAAGGAATTGTTGTGAAGGCATTTGGCTATTTTCACATAATTACTGTCGGAGTGGAAAAAAACGTATGGAGTTCTATGACATTGTTGGACAGGAATATAAAAAGATACTGAGCTACAACAATGTTATAAGGTTGTCCTTACTACCAGCAATCAGAAGAATCTGTGAAATGTAGCCCGCACTTAAGTTGTTCTTCCTGTCTAAAGAAAAGTGCCCGGTGATGTTATAAAAGTGGTTCAGTGATGATTACACCTCACTGTGGATGAATTTTGCTCATGCAACTTTGTCACATTCTCATGAAGTGATAAAATGAAGACGAGTATATAACTGTAGCCGATTCCTCCATTTTGTCATTAAATTTCAATGAAACAAATTCAAGTGAATTACAGAAGAGAAGTTCATTCTCAAATTATGACATCTTTAAAAAATGGGTACTACCTCACAGAAGAATGTCTCAGTGTTTCTTGTTTAATTTTCTAAAAGTTATGGTCATAAATCAGTGACTGGATTGTTCATTTATAAGATAACAAAGCTATGAAATGTACCATTGAGATCCCTTCCGGA
Source organism: Megaustenia siamemsis (assembly GCA_032433765.1). Classification (NCBI taxonomy): domain Eukaryota; kingdom Metazoa; phylum Mollusca; class Gastropoda; order Stylommatophora; family Ariophantidae; genus Megaustenia; species Megaustenia siamemsis. The sequence continues at coordinate 50,713,662 of JAVIAB010000139.1, read as the reverse complement.
AAGGGAGAAATGCTCTTTATTTGTCTTTAAATTTCCGTGACCTTGACATGAATGAATATTTGATTATTATTATTTGATCATTATTCGACGAAATTTCGTTTAAGAAGCACTATGTGACGTTAGAAAAAATAGCCAAATAAAATGAAGAAAATGCTCTATTGTGGTCAAAATGGTATGAAATGTTTAAATTCTACTCTCAGTGAATGATTCCACAATCAGGTCACCAGAAACTCATGGAACTGTCCATGTGTCTTCCTGGAAGTAACACTTTAGTGGGGAGAGTTTTCTCTTCAATGAACATGATGTGGACATCAAGTCCAACAAGAGTTTAGAATCTTGGCAAACTTTAATATGACTTCTCATGAATGTGTCAGACAACTGAGATCAAGACCTGCTGAAGAAAATGAACTCTTCAGAAAAGTCCCTGTAAACAGCAGGGGTAAGTGGTTTAAGAGCTATAAGTAGAATTAAATGTTTTATTACTCTATAAATAGAATGTGTATTTAAATTCTTTAAAACGTGTCTGAAACTATATAATCGAATAGCAAACTAACATAAATATAAAAAGTAATTGTTGTTATGTTATGGAAATTGTGGAAAAAATTAAACGTTAATATATGTAAATAGAGCTTACTGTATGGATAATTATGTTTCTCTCAATCTTAATTATCATTTAAAAGAGAACTCTACCTGCACATGTAGAGTATTCTCCCATCACCGACTGGCTTCAGCGACCAAATTTGTCTCACCAACTCTAGAAGCGCATCTGAGCTAAGATCTGTCCTTTTACAGGAAATATGTGACAGGATATACTCCTTATCCACCTGTTGAGAGAATGTCATGTAATGTCATGTGTTTACATACTTTAGTGTAAACACGTTAGGTGTTAGGCAAAATTGACAGGACATCAACAAAGGCGGACCAGAACGCAGAACGGTACACAAATAAATATAGCTAGAGAATAAATAAAATGGATATAACAGAACACACTATAATGTTCACACTTCCGGCCAATATGGCGGATAGGTGGCAGGAACCGTTGTGGCACCGTCTCAAAAGTGTTCCTTGTTGCAATTTCCTCATATTCAAAGTTCGGTTTGCTGTCTGAACTACTGAGTTTAGTGCTATGTGCACACCGTGTGCAGTGCTTTTTATCCGGATAGTGTTTCTATATTCAGATTGCTTACGATGAATGATAATATCGTATGACGAAGAACTGTTAAGCTGCTTTGTCTTTTTGGCGTGTTCTGAGACTGCTCTGATAGGGACTGCAGATGTCTTTATTTGTTTGAATTTTCGGTGAGATGTTAATTCGGATGATTCTGCTGGCACGGGCTGGCGGAGCAATTATGAATTTTCATTCGTTTGCATTGAAACCGGGGCTTTCGAATAACTATATCTATAACTCTAATGTTTGGAAATAACAGAGCACACGTTCATTATATATGTTGTTGATTGCAAATGACAGGATATGATTAAAGATGAGGTTAAAGAGCACCTAGCAATGAAAAGTAAATATGGGATCAGAAGGATAACATTTCGTGTGCAGAACTCCATAAACAATTCAAAATATAAATTACTTAAGGGCGACAATAAATAAGTAATAATTATTAAGAGTGACACTTTATATTAGATGTGTAATAAGTAAGTCTTAAATGTGAGAACTTGTGATATTGAAGCTGAGGTTGCAGAACAATGTACTGGTACATAATGCCTTTACATCTGGTTCATCTCAAAGATTGATTTTGAAAAAAAATAAACTTCTGGAGAATAGCATAAACATATTTTTACATATTGTTGTGATTATTTAATGCACACAGCCTGAGTAACAATCTTAATTATTTTGCTGAACATAATCATACTACAAGAATTGCTGAATGGGTTCAGAGAAAGGAAAGTGCATTCACTAGAACTGGATAGGTTAGACAAGTCATGTACTCGGAAATAATCCAGAACTATGAAAGTAGTACCATGTAATGGACCTCTCGAGAAGGCAACAGAAAGATAAGGAAAGACATCCGACCGTGCTGGGAACCGTTGAAGCAGAGATGTTCAGTTTTGAAGAACCACATGAAAAGTGGCAATAGATCAAACAATATGTAATTGTTGTTGCTGCACAAAAGGACACAAATATAATGAGCATTGTTGCTTTGTTGGTCATCGACTAAGAATAACAAGAAGAATAATAAACAACAAAATGATAAACAGATGTAACTCTTTAACAGCATTATTATACATGTAATTTGAAGGCATGAAAACGTTTATCGGTCTTAATTTTTAATCGGTGATATCTATAATGACATGAAATTCAAATCAAATCAGGTTAATGTTTTTTTTCCCTAGTTAAAACTAGAGAATGCCGGAGAACATAAACATTATGTATTTAGGGAACAATATTGTTATTTTAGCACTAAATCATCAGCAAGATGTCACCACTACTGCCCAAAAAGCAAATAATCTTGAATGCAAAACAGACGCTCGCTCTATATTCTATAACATAATATTCATTTTAGTATTGTGCTACAAATGGGAGATCTGGACTCAAGAACTATGAGAAATAACCACCATTAAAAATAAAACGTATTAGAGGTATGACATAGAACTGTGTGCGCCATGGCTCATATCTTAGCTTATGTGTGTGTATTAGACATGGCTCACATATTGATGTGTGTCATGTTAGTCATATCTCATATCTTGGTGTATGTCCGTGTTAATCATGTCTCATATCTTTGTGTGTGTCTGTGTTTAGTCATATCTCATATTTTAGTGTGTATCTGTGTTAGGCATGTGTCAAATCCTTGTGCGAGCATGTCTGTGTTAGTCATATCTCATTCCTTTGTGTGTGCATGTCTATGTTTGTCATGTCTCGTATATTTGTGTGTATGTCCATGCTAGTCACATCTCATATCTTAGTGTGTGTCTGTCAATAATAGTTATGTCTCATATCTTTGTGTGTTTGTGTTTAGTCATATCTCGTATATTTGTGTGTGCATGTCTATGTTAGTCACATCTCCTATCTTTGTGAGTGCATGTTTATGTTAGTCATGTCTCATATCTTTGCGTGTGCATGACTGTGTTCAGTCATATCTCATATTGTAGAGTGTGTCTGTGTTACTCACATCTCATATCTTAGTGTGTCTGTGTCTGTGTTAGTCATATCTCATATCTTGGTGTGTGTCAGTGTTAGTCATGCCTCATATCTTTGTGTGTGCATGTCTGTGTTAGTCACCTCTAGTGACTCGGTCAGTTGGTGCTCGTTAACCTGGGAGGACCGACCATCTAAGGGCAGAATCCCCCTACAGAAAAGACAATCTGCTGTCTTGCAGGAAGATTGGGGACAATCATAGGCTAAGGAAAGCAAACCTGAATAAAATGCTGGCTGAAATCGGATGCACTGGGCCACTGGCGCAGAACACAGTGCAATGTTTTAACAGGTATTCAATCAGGGTGGATCTAACAGACTCTAATTATGATGTTCTGTCTGTGAAGTCGATCAACACACTTAACCTGACAGCTGACTTCATGTGAGAGTCTGGAATACTACTCTGAGTGAGTCTTGATCGCAGAGAGAGAGAGAGAGAGCGAAAGAGAGAGAGAGAGAACTGTGTGAGAGATAGGATCGGAAGTGAATTACGTAAAAAAAGCAATGAATAATTTTCACCACTGAAAACACAAAGAAGCAATAGATAGAATAGTTTGACCACGTGATAAGACAAACAATTCAATATAAAATATAATGTGCCTACAGCTAACATGAACACAGGATTCAAGGGCTTATCAAGTAAAATATGTATTTATGGAATATTAAAATTACTAGTAAATATAGCAACAAGAGAGATCAACAAAGACCAAAAGATTGCAAACTGCACGTCTCCTCAACGGTGAAAATCAAATTAGGAAAAGAACGAAGATGAAATACAGCTCTAGTATATTAGGACCCATTGCAAAAAAAACAAAAAAACAAACTCTGGTATTTGTCAACGTTTACGGAATCAATGCAAACATGGACTCACAGAGATGGCGTTGTTTGTGTAAATTTACATCTGACGAGAGTAATGTCATTCGCTGTGGTCCCTTCAATGTAAAGACTAAATCCTGGGGCAATATGTCCTCCAACAAACAAGGCTAGGACCTTGAATATGCACTTAAAGATTTAGACTTGGTCTGTACCAATAGTGGTTGTTTCACCAGAATGGCGAGTCAACCTGGGACTGACGACAGCGTCATTGCTCTGGCTCTGTTATCTCCTTCGTTCGATGCTATTTACAAACGGAGTGTACTAAGACATTTTTTTTGGTTGCGTTCGTCAGTTTTTACTTCTGGCGAAGTCCCTGTAGCATAGGAACTGAATTTTCCGTTTTTTCCCTAGCAGCTATGTGCACAGGCAGATAACTCGGACTTAGAAGATACTAACAATTTTTTGTCGTCGATGAGTAAATGATGTTTCAAGCCGGGCCTCGCTGCTGAGATCAGGGGTGGCAAAAGCCAAAAAGAAAGACAGCATAGTCCAAGCTGACCACATCCGTATGTTGAAACAAGACATGACCACATCCGTATGTTGAAACAAGACATGACCACATCCGTATGTTGAAACAAGACATGACCACATCCGTATGTTGAAACAAGACATGACCATGAAAGTCGACTTGTTTAAAAACCCTAACAAAGCAAAACACAGGTGAGAAATTGACAGAGTTTTGTCATAGAATGAGCCTGGATATATCTTTGAAGTTATTATGGCGGTATTCACAACAGTATAAGTGGCAAAGTGAAGAACAACTGTATTCGTGATTTCCAGAGCTCAGATCTTACAGGGCAGAGAACTGACGAAATCAAGGGTAGCGTGCCATTCTCTCTCTATCTTGAGCAAAGTGATCAAACGGATGTTGATGCTCGTTGCGTTTCCAGAGCGGCTCTAACAGTTGTAGGAACTGAAGAATGGAGGAGAACGATTATGTTACTGTAGATGAGTTATAAACCGCGTTAAAGCGTACACGTACAGGGCTCCAGGTCCAGACGACATTCGGTGTGACGACATTGGCGAGTTGTCTGATGTGGGTGTGGAAGAACTAGCGAGTATCTATAATGCCTGTATCGACAGCGACTGACATCATAGTGATTTCATGTCTCTATTGAAACCAAACAAAGACCATTAAAAATAAGACTATCGCACGATTACCATGCAAATTAGCATTCAAATTAGGAAAATCACGGATGAGTCAGGCAATGGATATTATTTAGCATTTGTGTTCATTTGAGGACAAAGAACCCGGGGAAGAATGACGTGCCGTCAAGGTGCAGTGCGTCCTTTATAGTCGCCATCATATTAGATATAAAATGTAGAGAAACAAAACCCAGTGGTCGTTGAGGCAGACTTGTAGGTCTTGATTTTTGAGAGCTCTTCTGATAGTGACACAGTTGTTTACACAAATGGGTGCAGTTATTCGGAACCTACAGTGCCCGTGGGTTTTCATGGCTATTGTTGGTGGCAGAACTGCGAAGGCAAACTATGGTGATTACGCACTGACTACAAATAATTTGATCATGGAAATATTACGGTTACAAAAACATTGGCATGGCTTGAGACGCAGCTTTATACTCATGGGTGTTACCTCAGTGATTCAATGAGAATGCTAAAATATTTCGCAACTGACTGTGCTCGACGCAGTCGTTAAGACTATTATTAAAAGTTATTTTATTTTCATGCCAGAGCACGCGGATGTAGGATGTATTGAACGTGCTGGTAGATTTGACAGTTTGGCTGATGAGTGCGAATGGGCAATGGACAGCTTTGACATTCTGAATGTCCTGAGGGACGCTGGACAAAGCACAACTGAAAAATGATCATGAATACGCAGCAAGAAACACATTTTTCGAAATAGCATATCAACATGGGAGATGCCAGACGAGAGAGCTACTAGGAATCTAATGATGGCTAGTCAACCAACACAATATCGGTGACGTCAGTCGCTACACGTTGATGGATATTCTTCGTAAGAGATCTGGGCACTTATGGACTTGATCGATGTGCAATGACGATGACATATTGACTAAACTAAACTAAACTAAACTAAACTAAACTAAACTAAACTAAACTAAACTAAACTGAACTGAACTGAACTAAAATGAACTGAACTGAACTGAAATGAACTGAATTAAACTAAAACTAAACTAAAAACTAAACTAATCTAAAAACTAAACTAAATTAAACTAAATTAAACTAAACAAAATAATTTAGGTATAGCACTTTTCAATTATCTGCAGCAATTGTCTAGGGTGAAACTTTTAATAAGTAAATATTTCAGTAGAAAAGAAAAAAAACACACAAGGTAATTCAAGAGAGCAGAAATAGATTAATGACAGAGTATCAATGATATCGTGATTTATAACTTTATTGAAAACAAAATATACACTTTATATTTAAAAACTTACAGCAAGGACATTCGTCATGCCTGAATTGTTCTTTACATCCAATGTGATGGCTATTTTTTGTACTTCCCAGTTTAAATGTGAGTCACAAGAGTTTATTTTGACATTAAAGAGTGAGGAAGAAGTGTTGGCATATTCATCTTCAGGCAGGTAGTCACCGATGGTCTGAAAAAATAGTTTATATTATCTAAATAAAATATCTGTTATCTGTTAATAACATCCGTGACAACATATGAACGTTTATGTTTATTTATTAACAGATCAGAGATCATTTCTCTAAGAAAAGCCAAATGTGCCCAGTTTTTTTTTTTTTATGCAGATGGCACAGATTATGAATGCTGACTATTCCAGCTAAAACAGGTCTACAGGTCCTCTGGATTGGGAGTCTTCGTATAGCTGTTTATTCATCTTTGATTGCTTTTTGTGGATTTAATTAAACTGTGTTTTCCATGAGTACAACAATCCTACTAGTATAAAATAATTGAATGTTACGAAGACATCGTCAATAAACAATGTTATATTTCATATTTCTGAGGCTGAAGAATTATTATTTTGTTATCAACAAAAGTATTCATGCGCACGCTGCGGATTTTAAGTAGTCTAAATGTAGTTGGATATAATTAAATTTTCTTCGATTGGTTTGAAATATAAATACACCATTTCATGCAACACCTAAAGATTATTTGTCAGCAAGTATATCAAAAGATGAATATGTAAAAACGCGAACAAAATAAATGAAAAAAGTACACATGTATTTCTTTCTGTGCTAACCAAGTTTGAAGAAAATGGCGTGAGCTACAAAGGCTGGAGAGTTAAGAGTGTTCAGGAACTCCACAGGGGTATGGACCGTCTCATCTATTTGCACTATCGAGTCAACCTGTATCCCATATGAGACCATTCAGATGCATTTCTTCTACTTCCATTCCAGTCATCTGTGGATCATAGGTCTTCAACAAATACGTTCCACGCCTGTTTCTTGCTACTCTTTTAAGATCGTTTCATATCTTTCCCATTATTTGTATCTCTACTTCCACCTGTCTTCGAGTATATTTTGGTCTTTGTCTTCTCTCGTGGAATCCATTTAGCAACATGTTATTAATGACGGCAAACTTGTCTTATTTTAGGGTCAGAATATAATGCTTTTACATACTGGCTGTGAGGTCTGATAGAACTCATTAACCCTGTTATATGTATCCAGATCTGCTCATATGCCAAATTATTCCTCAGACATGTTCATTCAACTGCTGTTTGGACCACGATTACCATGACATCTCCCGTGTTGCTATCGGGGCCCCCATGTTGACGGGAAACACAAATAAAGCCATTGTTATCTGCCACACATGTCGTAGGTGGCGAAGATTTGGAATCGTTGCGTGTGCAGTCGATTAGGACATGCATGGAGCGACCTTGTCAACTACATTTATCGATACATTCAGGGAAATGCTATGATAAGTGGTGGAGCAGAGATGGGAAATTCCTGACTTCAATGAAACTGGTTCAATTGATAGAATAGATATAATACCATGCTATTATAGCCTATTGTTTCATGTCAAGATGATGAAGACGATGGTGTCTTGAGATTGGTACTATTGTAGCTTTGAGGGACCTCTGATTTAAGAACATTCAATTACGGCGGATGATCAAGTTACTGGCCTGTTGTTTTGTTCTTCTGACAGAAGCAGCCGATCGATTATGTTCTTGTTTCTTATCTAATGTCCATATTTCTGCACCATACAGGAATATTGAGAAGATGTAACATTTTGCAACACTTTGATTTAGCCCTGGTGTTATTTGTTTTGATGTTAGTATATTTTCATGGCATTAAAATTACTTTTTTGCCATACTTATTCTTTTGTTTATTTCAGTTGTACATTTTACATTGCTGGTTATAGTATGTCCCTGATAGTTGTAGCTCTGAACTGTCTCCAAATTCATTCCTTCAACTTTGATATTTATTTGTAGGTCTTGAGAATTTCCTTTGTTAATGATCATAGTTTTAGTCTTTTTGATATTCATATCTAGTCCATATTTTTAACGTGTCATGTTTATTACATTAAGTAATTGTTGTAGATCTTTAGGATTTTCTGCTAGTAGAACAGTATCGTCAGCATATCTCAGGTTATTGATTATCTTTCCATTAATGTTTAAGCCTCGCATCTCTGTGATGTTTTTAAAGATGTGCTCAGTGTATAGATTGAACAAGCTTGGTGATAGGACGCGTCCTTGTCTTATTTCTCTTTTTATATCAATGGTGTAAAGTCCTCCTTGTTATATTTTATTATTGCTGTTTGGTCCCAGTACAAGTTACATATTAGTCGTTTGTCTGTATCGTCCAGATTTATATATTTTAGGCAGTCTATAGGTTGATTATAAAGTAAAGTAGTAAAGTACCCCCGTCACGCCAAATGGCATATATTGAAATATGAAATATGGTGTTAGTGACCCTATATTTTACAGACCTTCAGCACATGATTTTTGGTGTAATGTGGTCGGTATTACGCTGCTTTACTTTCCCAGAAAAAAAATCCGGTACCCATTTAATGCTGGGTGAACCCGGAAGCCGTCGTTTGGGATCGAATCCTACCCCTTGTCCTTTGTAGTCCAGTTCACTAACCACTGAGCTATCGCGGCTCCCATAGGTTGATTATGGTGTATCTAATTAAATCTTTGGTGTAGTCTATGAAGCAGGCACATATTGATTTGTTTACTTCTAGGTATTTTTTAATCAATGTCCTCGTGCGTGGAATTGTCATAAAGAGATCAAAAGATGAGTATCAATAGCAGCACACAAATTAAATGCCATGAAGAACATGTGTCACAACAATAGCAAGGCAGTAAAATTCAGATTTCTGGAGGCTTGTATCTTCCCCATAGCAACATATGGAAATGAATCATGGACTATCTAGCAGACAGCAAAGAAGAACATTGATTCAAACGATACAAAATATTACAGAAAAATCCTTAAGATACCTTGAATTATGAAAAAGAGCAATGAAGACATACTAAAAGATTTAACTATAAAAAAAAACTCGTATATATGATCAAGATTCTTCGGGGAAAATTAAAATACTATAAATACCACGTCAAACAAAGAATACTAATTGAAGGCATGGTTCCTGGGCGACGCATCAGGGGCAGACCAAGAAGAAGGTGGTTTCAAGACATCAAGGACACATTGAACATGACAACAGAAAAAAGTGTGAGATCTGGCTAGAGGCAGATTCCTTCAGACGGGAGGTTATGTCTTATTACTAACGATGTTGCCCTTACAGCAGACACTTTCCTCGGTTTCTTCACATTTTTGTCATTCCTGGTGGGGTGGACTGACGCGCTGTCTTTACAGTTCCTGGTGGGGTGGACTGACGCGCTGTCTTTACAGTTCCTGGTGGGGTGGACTGACGCGCTGTCTTTACAGTTCCTGGTGGGGTGGACTGACGCGCTGTCTTTACAGTTCCTGGTGGGGTGGACTGACGCGCTGTCTTTACAGTTCCTGGTGGGGTGGACTGACGCGCTGTCTTTACAGTTCCTGGTGGGGTGGACTGACGCGCTGTCTTTACAGTTCCTGGTGGGGTGGACTGACGCGCTGTCTTTACAGTTCCTGGTGGGGTGGACTGACGCGCTGTCTTTACAGTTCCTGGTGGGGTGGACTGACGCGCTGTCTTTACAGTTCCTGGTGGGGTGGACTGACGCGCTGTCTTTACAGTTCCTGGTGGGGTGGACTGACGCGCTGTCTTTACAGTTCCTGGTGGAGTGGACTGACGCGCTGTCTTTACAGTTCCTGGTGGGGTGGACTGACGCGCTGTCTTTACAGTTCCTGGTGGGGTGGACTGACGCGCTGTCTTTACAGTTCCTGGTGGGGTGGACTGACGCGCTGTCTTTACAGTTCCCGGTGGACTGACGCGCTGTCTTTACAGTTTCTGGTGGACTGACGCGCTGTCTTTACAGTTCCTGGTGGACTGACGCGCTGTCTTTACAGTTCCTGGTGGGGTGGACTGACGCGCTGTCTTTACAGTTCCTGGTGGGGTGGACTGACGCGCTGTCTTTACAGTTCCTGGTGGACTGACGCGCTGTCTTTACAGTTCCTGGTGGACTGACGCGCTGTCTTTACAGTTCCTGGTGGACTGACGCGCTGTCTTTACAGTTCCTGGTGAACTGACGCGCTGTCTTTACAGTTCCCGGTGTACTGACACGCTGTCTTTACAGTTCCTGGTGTACTGACGCGCTGTCTTTACAGTTCCCGGTGTACTGACGCGCTGTCTTTACAGTTCCTGGTGGGGTAGACTGACGCGCTGTCTTTACAGTTCCCGGTGGACTGACGCGCTGTCTTTACAGTTCCTGGTGGACTGACGCGCTGTCTTTACACTTCCCGGTGTACTGACGCGCTGTCTTTACAGTTCCTGGTGGACTGACGCGCTGTCTTTACAGTTCCTGGTGGACTGACGCGCTGTCTTTACAGTTCCTGGTGGACTGACGCGCTGTCATTACAGTTCCCGGTGTACTGACGCGCTGTCTTTACAGTTCCTGGTGTACTGACGCGATGTCTTTAAAGTTCCTGGTGGGGTGGACTGACGCGCTGTCTTTACAGTTCCTGGTGTACTGACGCGCTGTCTTTACAGTTCCTGGTGGAGTGGACTGACGCGCTGTCTTTACAGTTCCTGGTGGGGTGGACTGACGCGCTGTCTTTACAGTTCCTGGTGGGGTGGACTGACGCGCTGTCTTTACAGTTCCTGGTGTACTGACGCGCTGTCTTTACAGTTCCTGGTGGGGTGGACTGACGCGCTGTCTTTACAGTTCCTGGTGGGGTGGACTGACGCGCTGTCTTTACAGTTCCTGGTGGGGTGGACTGACGCGCTGTCTTTACAGTTCCTGGTGGGGTGGACTGACGCGCTGTCTTTACAGTTCCTGGTGGGGTGGACTGACGCGCTGTCTTTACAGTTCCTGGTGGGGTGGACTGACGCGCTGTCTTTACAGTTCCTGGTGGGGTGGACTGACGCGCTGTCTTTACAGTTCCTCGTGGGGTGGACTGACGCGCTGTCTTTACAGTTCCTGGTGGGGTGGACTGACGCGCTGTCTTTACAGTTCCTGGTGGGGTGGACTGACGCGCTGTCTTTACAGTTCCTTGTGGGGTGGACTGACGCGCTGTCTTTACAGTTCCTGGTGGGGTGGACTGACGCGCTGTCTTTACAGTTCCTGGTTGGGTGGACTGACGCGCTGTCTTTACAGTTCCTGGTGGGGTGGACTGACGCGCTGTCTTTACAGTTCCTGGTGGGGTGGACTGACGCGCTGTCTTTACAGTTCCTGGTGGGGTGGACTGACGCGCTGTCTTTACAGTTCCTGGTGGGGTGGACTGACGCGCTGTCTTTACAGTTCCTGGTGGGGTGGACTGACGCGCTGTCTTTACAGTTCCTGGTGGACTGACGCGCTGTCTTTACAGTTCATGGTGGGGTGGACTGACGCGCTGTCTTTACAGTTCCTGGTGGACTGACGCGCTGTCTTTACAGTTCCTGGTGGGGTGGACTGACGCGCTGTCTTTACAGTTCCTGGTATGCACCATGCAACAACAATGTAAAAGACAGCGAAGAATTCTACGACACATTGAGTGAAATTATTAACACGATTGACGAAAGCGACGACATGTTAGTGATGGGAGATTTTAATGGAAGGCTTGGGAAACGCAACAGTGAGAACAGTGACATCTTAGGACCCTTTGGCGATAAAACAGCTGAAATAAACGAAAATGGGAGCAGACTGCTGGAACTATGCAATCAAAATGATTTATTTATCACCAACACATTCTTCAAACATAGAGAGTCGCAAGTATACACCTGGTACAAATGGAATGACACAACATGCAGAAGCCAGATAGATTTTATACTAACAAGAAAAGAGAACAAGAAAGAGTAACCGACAGTAGAGCAATCCCAAATATTACAGACGACACGGATCACAAGATGGTTATGATCACACTAAGACAGCCAAAAATAAAGAGAAAACACGAAAACAAACAAAAGAAGCGAAAAGAACAGACAATAAAAATAAAACAATTAAACGATCAAGAAACAAGGAAAACCCTAGAAGAAAAACTCAGAGAGGAATTCAAGAAACTCCCTAACGAAGTATGCACAGTAGAAGAAGAGTGGAAACAATTTAAGGAAACAGTAACTAACATCTCTAAAACAGTTTGTGGAACGAAGCTAAGAACAAGAGAAGGGAAAAAGAGCACCCCGTGGTGGAACGAAACAATCAGAGAAGCAATTAAAGAAAAGAAGAAACTGTTTAAAAATTGGAGGGAGAACAAGAACCAAGAAAAATATGAAAGATATGCCTTAGTTCGAAAAAGAGTTAAAATGCTGATCAAAGAAGCTAAGCAAAGGAATTGGACAGAATTCGGACAAAACATGAGCAGGGACTTCAAGACAGCCACAAGAGATTTCTACAAAGCAGTAAAAGCCACAAGAGCGAGAAAAGAAAACCATGATCCTACTGAGCTGATAAATGACAAAGACGGACAACCAATATCAAACAACCAATGTATGCAACAGAGATGGAAAGAATATTTTGAAGACCTGTTAAACATACCAACTACCAACAAGACAACAAAAACCACACTAGAACTCACAAATACTGAACCCAACATCATGAAAGAGGAAATAGAAGAAGTAATCAAATATGCACCAAGAAACAAAGCACCAGGGATAGATAACATTCCAATAGAAATAATAGCAGCAGCGGGAGAAACAGGAATGCAATGGCTGCACAGAATATTTAATGCAGCATGGCACCAACAACAAGCCCCAGAAGACTGGCAACAGCAATCATCATACCAATATGGAAAAAGAAAGGTAGCAAAAGAGACTGCAATCAATATAGAGGTATATCTCTGCTCAGCCATGTAGGAAAGCTATACGCCAAAATCTTGGAAAAAAGACTGAGACCAATAATAGAACTACAGTTAAGCGATTCTCAAATGGGGTTCCGAAAAAACAGAGGATGTACCGACGCACTATTCACACTAAAACAGCTTGCAGAAAAAACGACAGAACACAACCAAAACTTATACATAGCCTTCATTGACCAGGAAAAAGCATTCGACAGAGTAAACAGAGAACAACTGTGGGAGATACTAACAACATACGGAGTAAGCCAACATCTAACCAACATTATTAAAAGTCTCTACGCCAACAGCAGCTGCAGGGTCAGAACAGCAACAGGCTACACAGACCACTTCGAAGTTAGATCAGGTGTAAGACAGGGGTGCGTACTATCCCCCCTACTGTTTATTACATACATGGACCATATATGCAAGCTAGCCAACCCATCAGAGACAGAGGAGATCAACGAGCTTCTATTTGCAGACGACCAGGCACTAATACATGAAACAATAGAAGACCTACAAGAACACTTAAACAAACTCAACATCTTAGGAACAAAATACAACATGAAAATCAACATCAACAAAACAGAAGTCATGAATGTCGCCAAAAATAAACAGAACATCAACATAACTATAGAAGGCAGACAACTAAAACAAGTAGAGGAATTCAAATACCTAGGAAGTCTAATGACAAACGACAATTCCCAAACAGCAGAGATAGAATCAAGATGCAACAAAGCTTGTCAAATCATCGGACAGTTATCACCACTATTGTCCAACAAGGAAATAACTCTGGAGGCAAAACGAGCACTATACAATACAATCTTCATTCCAACGTTGTGCTACCAATGCCAGACCTGGACTCTAGATGCAAGAACAATAAGAAAAATAACCTCTACAGAGATGAAATGTGTTAGACGAATGACAGGAAACAGTCTGAGAGATAAGATCAGAAATGTAGAACTGAGAAAAAAGCTAGGAATAGCCCCAGCCATAGAATATATAAGGAAACAACAGATAAAATGGTTCGGCCACGTGACAAGGCAGAAAGAACAAAACACAACACAACGAGCCTTCAACAAACGTTGTGAGAACAACAGACCCAAGGGTCGACCACGAAAAAGATGGATCGATGGAATATTAGAAGCACTAGGAAACATAACAGCAGCAGAGGCGAACAGAAGAGCAAAAGACCGCAAATTATATCTCCCCTCGACGCTGAAAGGCAGATGAGGAAGGAAAGAAGAAGAAGAAGAAGGTGGACTGACGCGCTGTCTTTACAGTTCCTGGTGGACTGACGCGCTGTCTTTACAGTTCCTGGTGGGGTGGACTGACGCGCTGTCTTTACAGTTCCTGGTGGGGTGAACTGACGCGCTGTCTTTACAGTTCCTGGTGGACTGACGCGCTGTCTTTACAGTTCCTGGTGGGGTGGACTGACGCGCTGTCTTTACAGTTCCTGGTGGACTGACGCGCTATCTTTACAGTTCCTGGTGGACTGACGCGCTGTCTTTACAGTTCCTGGTGGGGTGGACTGACGCGCTGTCTTTACAGTTCCTGGTGGGGTGGACTGACGCGCTGTCTTTACAGTTCCTGGTGGGGTGGACTGACGCGCTGTCTTTACAGTTCCTGGTGGGGTGGACTGACGCGCTGTCTTTACAGTTCCTGGTGGGGTGGACTGACGCGCTGTCTTTACAGTTCCTGGTGGGGTGGACTGACGCGCTGTCTTTACAGTTCCTGGTGGGGTGGACTGACGCGCTGTCTTTACAGTTCCTGGTGGGGTGGACTGACGCGCTGTCTTTACAGTTCCTGGTGGGGTGGACTGACGCGCTGTCTTTACAGTTCCTGGTGGAGTGGACTGACGCGCTGTCTTTACAGTTCCTGGTGGGGTGGACTGACGCGCTGTCTTTACAGTTCCTGGTGGGGTGGACTGACGCGCTGTCTTTACAGTTCCTGGTGGGGTGGACTGACGCGCTGTCTTTACAGTTCCCGGTGGACTGACGCGCTGTCTTTACAGTTTCTGGTGGACTGACGCGCTGTCTTTACAGTTCCTGGTGGACTGACGCGCTGTCTTTACAGTTCCTGGTGGGGTGGACTGACGCGCTGTCTTTACAGTTCCTGGTGGGGTGGACTGACGCGCTGTCTTTACAGTTCCTGGTGGACTGACGCGCTGTCTTTACAGTTCCTGGTGGACTGACGCGCTGTCTTTACAGTTCCTGGTGGACTGACGCGCTGTCTTTACAGTTCCTGGTGAACTGACGCGCTGTCTTTACAGTTCCCGGTGTACTGACACGCTGTCTTTACAGTTCCTGGTGTACTGACGCGCTGTCTTTACAGTTCCCGGTGTACTGACGCGCTGTCTTTACAGTTCCTGGTGGGGTAGACTGACGCGCTGTCTTTACAGTTCCCGGTGGACTGACGCGCTGTCTTTACAGTTCCTGGTGGACTGACGCGCTGTCTTTACACTTCCCGGTGTACTGACGCGCTGTCTTTACAGTTCCTGGTGGACTGACGCGCTGTCTTTACAGTTCCTGGTGGACTGACGCGCTGTCTTTACAGTTCCTGGTGGACTGACGCGCTGTCATTACAGTTCCCGGTGTACTGACGCGCTGTCTTTACAGTTCCTGGTGTACTGACGCGATGTCTTTAAAGTTCCTGGTGGGGTGGACTGACGCGCTGTCTTTACAGTTCCTGGTGTACTGACGCGCTGTCTTTACAGTTCCTGGTGAGTGGACTGACGCGCTGTCTTTACAGTTCCTGGTGGGGTGGACTGACGCGCTGTCTTTACAGTTCCTGGTGGGGTGGACTGACGCGCTGTCTTTACAGTTCCTGGTGTACTGACGCGCTGTCTTTACAGTTCCTGGTGGGGTGGACTGACGCGCTGTCTTTACAGTTCCTGGTGGGGTGGACTGACGCGCTGTCTTTACAGTTCCTGGTGGGGTGGACTGACGCGCTGTCTTTACAGTTCCTGGTGGGGTGGACTGACGCGCTGTCTTTACAGTTCCTGGTGGGGTGGACTGACGCGCTGTCTTTACAGTTCCTGGTGGGGTGGACTGACGCGCTGTCTTTACAGTTCCTGGTGGGGTGGACTGACGCGCTGTCTTTACAGTTCCTCGTGGGGTGGACTGACGCGCTGTCTTTACAGTTCCTGGTGGGGTGGACTGACGCGCTGTCTTTACAGTTCCTGGTGGGGTGGACTGACGCGCTGTCTTTACAGTTCCTTGTGGGGTGGACTGACGCGCTGTCTTTACAGTTCCTGGTGGGGTGGACTGACGCGCTGTCTTTACAGTTCCTGGTTGGGTGGACTGACGCGCTGTCTTTACAGTTCCTGGTGGGGTGGACTGACGCGCTGTCTTTACAGTTCCTGTGGGGTGGACTGACGCGCTGTCTTTACAGTTCCTGGTGGGGTGGACTGACGCGCTGTCTTTACAGTTCCTGGTGGGGTGGACTGACGCGCTGTCTTTACAGTTCCTGGTGGGGTGGACTGACGCGCTGTCTTTACAGTTCCTGGTGGACTGACGCGCTGTCTTTACAGTTCATGGTGGGGTGGACTGACGCGCTGTCTTTACAGTTCCTGGTGGACTGACGCGCTGTCTTTACAGTTCCTGGTGGGGTGGACTGACGCGCTGTCTTTACAGTTCCTGGTATGCACCATGCAACAACAATGTAAAAGACAGCGAAGAATTCTACGACACATTGAGTGAAATTATTAACACGATTGACGAAAGCGACGACATGTTAGTGATGGGAGATTTTAATGGAAGGCTTGGGAAACGCAACAGTGAGAACAGTGACATCTTAGGACCCTTTGGCGATAAAACAGCTGAAATAAACGAAAATGGGAGCAGACTGCTGGAACTATGCAATCAAAATGATTTATTTATCACCAACACATTCTTCAAACATAGAGAGTCGCAAGTATACACCTGGTACAAATGGAATGACACAACATGCAGAAGCCAGATAGATTTTATACTAACAAGAAAAGAGAACAAGAAAAGAGTAACCGACAGTAGAGCAATCCCAAATATTACAGACGACACGGATCACAAGATGGTTATGATCACACTAAGACAGCCAAAAATAAAGAGAAAACACGAAAACAAACAAAAGAAGCGAAAAGAACAGACAATAAAAATAAAACAATTAAACGATCAAGAAACAAGGAAAACCCTAGAAGAAAAACTCAGAGAGGAATTCAAGAAACTCCCTAACGAAGTATGCACAGTAGAAGAAGAGTGGAAACAATTTAAGGAAACAGTAACTAACATCTCTAAAACAGTTTGTGGAACGAAGCTAAGAACAAGAGAAGGGAAAAAGAGCACCCCGTGGTGGAACGAAACAATCAGAGAAGCAATTAAAGAAAAGAAGAAACTGTTTAAAAATTGGAGGGAGAACAAGAACCAAGAAAAATATGAAAGATATGCCTTAGTTCGAAAAAGAGTTAAAATGCTGATCAAGAAGCTAAGCAAAGGAATTGGACAGAATTCGGACAAAACATGAGCAGGGACTTCAAGACAGCCACAAGAGATTTCTACAAAGCAGTAAAAGCCACAAGAGCGAGAAAAGAAAACCATGATCCTACTGAGCTGATAAATGACAAAGACGGACAACCAATATCAAACAACCAATGTATGCAACAGAGATGGAAAGAATATTTTGAAGACCTGTTAAACATACCAACTACCAACAAGACAACAAAAACCACACTAGAACTCACAAATACTGAACCCAACATCATGAAAGAGGAAATAGAAGAAGTAATCAAATATGCACCAAGAAACAAAGCACCAGGGATAGATAACATTCCAATAGAAATAATAGCAGCAGCGGGAGAAACAGGAATGCAATGGCTGCACAGAATATTTAATGCAGCATGGCACCAACAACAAGCCCCAGAAGACTGGCAACAGGCAATCATCATACCAATATGGAAAAAGAAAGGTAGCAAAAGAGACTGCAATCAATATAGAGGTATATCTCTGCTCAGCCATGTAGGAAAGCTATACGCCAAAATCTTGGAAAAAAGACTGAGACCAATAATAGAACTACAGTTAAGCGATTCTCAAATGGGGTTCCGAAAAAACAGAGGATGTACCGACGCACTATTCACACTAAAACAGCTTGCAGAAAAAACGACAGAACACAACCAAAACTTATACATAGCCTTCATTGACCAGGAAAAAGCATTCGACAGAGTAAACAGAGAACAACTGTGGGAGATACTAACAACATACGGAGTAAGCCAACATCTAACCAACATTATTAAAAGTCTCTACGCCAACAGCAGCTGCAGGGTCAGAACAGCAACAGGCTACACAGACCACTTCGAAGTTAGATCAGGTGTAAGACAGGGGTGCGTACTATCCCCCCTACTGTTTATTACATACATGGACCATATATGCAAGCTAGCCAACCCATCAGAGACAGAGGAGATCAACGAGCTTCTATTTGCAGACGACCAGGCACTAATACATGAAACAATAGAAGACCTACAAGAACACTTAAACAAACTCAACATCTTAGGAACAAAATACAACATGAAAATCAACATCAACAAAACAGAAGTCATGAATGTCGCCAAAAATAAACAGAACATCAACATAACTATAGAAGGCAGACAACTAAAACAAGTAGAGGAATTCAAATACCTAGGAAGTCTAATGACAAACGACAATTCCCAAACAGCAGAGATAGAATCAAGATGCAACAAAGCTTGTCAAATCATCGGACAGTTATCACCACTATTGTCCAACAAGGAAATAACTCTGGAGGCAAAACGAGCACTATACAATACAATCTTCATTCCAACGTTGTGCTACCAATGCCAGACCTGGACTCTAGATGCAAGAACAATAAGAAAAATAACCTCTACAGAGATGAAATGTGTTAGACGAATGACAGGAAACAGTCTGAGAGATAAGATCAGAAATGTAGAACTGAGAAAAAAGCTAGGAATAGCCCCAGCCATAGAATATATAAGGAAACAACAGATAAAATGGTTCGGCCACGTGACAAGGCAGAAAGAACAAAACACAACACAACGAGCCTTCAACAAACGTTGTGAGAACAACAGACCCAAGGGTCGACCACGAAAAAGATGGATCGATGGAATATTAGAAGCACTAGGAAACATAACAGCAGCAGAGGCGAACAGAAGAGCAAAAGACCGCAAATTATATCTCCCCTCGACGCTGAAAGGCAGATGAGGAAGGAAAGAAGAAGAAGAAGAAGGTGGACTGACGCGCTGTCTTTACAGTTCCTGGTGGACTGACGCGCTGTCTTTACAGTTCCTGGTGGGGTGGACTGACGCGCTGTCTTTACAGTTCCTGGTGGGGTGAACTGACGCGCTGTCTTTACAGTTCCTGGTGGACTGACGCGCTGTCTTTACAGTTCCTGGTGGGGTGGACTGACGCGCTGTCTTTACAGTTCCTGGTGGACTGACGCGCTATCTTTACAGTTCCTGGTGGACTGACGCGCTGTCTTTACAGTTCCTGGTGGGGTGGACTGACGCGCTGTCTTTACAGTTTCTGGTGGGGTGGACTGACGCGCTGTCTTTACAGTTCCTAGTGGGGTGGACTGACGCGCTGTCTTTACAGTTCCTGGTGGGGTGTACTGACGCGCTGTCTTTACAGTTCCTGGTGGGGTGTACTGACGCGCTGTCTTTACATTTCCTGGTGGGGTGGACTGACGCGCTGTCTTTACAGTTCCTGGTGGGGTGGACTGACGCGCTGTCTTTACAGATCCTGGTGGGGTGGACTGACGCGCTGTCTTTACAGTTCCTGGTGGGGTGGACTGACGCGCTGTCTTTACAGTTCCTGGTGGGGTGGACTGACGCGCTGTCTTTACAGTTCCTGGTGGGGTGGACTGACGCGCTGTCTTTACAGTTCCTGGTGGGGTGGACTGACGCGCTGTCTTAACAGTTCCTGGTGGGGTGGACTGACGCGCTGTCTTTACAGTTCCTGGTGGGGTGGACTGACGCGCTGTCTTTACAGTTCCTGGTGGGGTGGACTGACGCGCTGTCTTTACAGTTTCTGGTGGGGTGGACTGACGCGCTGTCTTTACAGTTCCTGGTGGGGTGGACTGACGCGCTGTCTTTACAGTTCCTGGTGGGGTGGACTGACGCGCTGTCTTTACAGTTCCTGGTGGGGTGGACTGACGCGCTGTCTTTACAGTTCCTGGTGGGGTGGACTGACGCGCTGTCTTTACAGTTCCTGGTGGGGTGGACTGACGCGCTGTCTTTACAGTTCCTGGTGGGGTGGACTGACGCGCTGTCTTTACAGTTCCTGGTGGGGTGGACTGACGCGCTGTCTTTACAGTTACTGGTGTACTAACATGCTGTGTCTTTACAGTTCCTGGTGGACTGACGCGCTGTCTTTACAGTTCCTGGTGTACTAACATGCTGTGTGTATTACAGTTCCTGGTGTACTAACATGCTGTGTGTTTACAGTTCCTGGTGTACTAACATGCTGTGTGTTTACAGTTCCTGGTTTACTGACACGCTGTCTTAAAAGTTCCTGGTGTACTAACATGCTGTGTGTTTACAGTTCCTGGTGTACTAACATGCTGTGTGTTTACAGTTCCTGGTGTACTGACGCGCTGTCTTTACAGTTCCTGGTGTACTAACATGCTGTGTGTTTACAGTTCCTTGTGTACTAACATGCTGTGTGTTTACAGTTCCTGGTGGACTGACACGCTGTCTTTACAGTTCCTGGTGTACTAACATGCTGTGTGTTTACAGTTCCTGGTGTACTAACATGCTGTGTGTTTACAGTTCCTGGTGTACTAACATGCTGTGTGTTTACAGTTCCTGGTGTACTAACATGCTGTGTGTTTACAGTTCCTGGTGTACTAACATGCTGTGTGTTTACAGTTCCTGGTGGACTGACACGCTGTCTTTACAGTTCCTGGTGTACTAACAAGCTGTGTGTTTACAGTTCCTGGTGTACTAACATGCTGTGTGTTTACAGTTTCTGGTGTACTAACATGCTGTGTGTTTACAGTTCCTGGTGTACTAACATGCTGTGTGTTTACAGTTCCTGGTGTACTAACATGCTGTGTGTTTACAGTTCCTGGTGTACTAACATGCTGTGTGTTTACAGTTCCTGGTGTACTGACGCGCTGTCTTTACAGTTCCTGGTGTACTAACATGCTGTGTGTTTACAGTTCCTGGTGTACTGACGCGCTGTCTTTTTCTGGTGTACTAACATGCTGTGTGTTTACAGTTCCTGGTGTACTAACATGATGTGTGTTTACAGTTCCTGGTGTACTAACATGCTGTGTGTTTACAGTTCCTGGTGTACTAACATGCTGTGTGTTTACAGTTCCTGGTGTACTGACGCGCTGTCTTTACAGTTCCTGGTGTACTGACGCGCTGTCTTTACAGTTCCTGGTGTACTGACGCGCTGTCTTTACAGTTCCTGGTGTACTAACATGATGTGTGTTTACAGTTCCTGGTGTACTAACATGCTGTGTGTTTACAGTTCCTGGTATACTAACATGCTGTGTGTTTACAGTTCCTGGTATACTAACATGCTGTGTGTTTACAGTTCCTGGTATACTAACATGCTGTGTGTTTACAGTTCCTGGTGTACTAACATGCTGTGTGTTTACAGTTCCTGGTGTACTAACATGCTGTGTGTTTACAGTTCCTGGTGTATTAACATGCTGTGTGTTTACAGTTCCTGGTGCACTAACATGCTGTGTGTTTAGAGTTCCTGATGTACTAACATGCTGTGTGTTTACAGTTCCTGGTGTACTAACATGATGTGTGTTTACAGTTCCTGATGTACTAATATACTGTGTGTTTACAGTTCCTGGTGTACTAACATGATGTGTGTTTACAGTTCCTGATGTACTAACATACTGTGTTTACAGTTCCTGGTGTACTAACATACTGTGTGTTTACAGTTCCTGGTGTACTAACATACTGTGTGTTTACAGTTCCTGGTGTACTAACATACTGTGTGTTTACAGTTCCTGGTGTACTAACATACTGTGTTTACAATTCCTTATGTAACTGACCCGCTTATTCTCATCCACACCATGTCATCGTCATTCACACCCTCGGTCAACATATTTTCTCCTTTCTCCCCTTCTCTCCCTCACAGTGGCTTGGTTCTCCCCATACCTTCTCTCTCATTTTCAACTGACGCTAAGTCGAGTGTAAATCGAAGCCTCAATCTATACTCCTGTTAAGTGTCCGCATTTCTTTTAATTTGTACATTTTAAACAATTCATATTTTGATTTAATAATTTTCCTCTAATATATTACTTTATATTTTCTTTCACTGTTCGTTTTCTAGATCCACTAGTTCTGATTACTCTAGAACATGTAGTTTAGTTATTCTTCATTTTGTTTTTTTCCTTTCTGTGTGAATGTTTTCTGTAAAAGGCAGAATGTCGGCCGAAACGTCCTGATTTTGTTTCGATCATCATTTGTTAAGCTGCCACTATACTTTATTGGAGTGTACGCTACACCCACCACTGGCTCCTTCCTGTTTATAATTTATTGTTGAACTTTCTCACCCCCTCCCCTCTCATATTCTTTTTCTGTCATCCTTTCTTTGTACTCTCTTGCTTTACAATCGCTTGCCAATGTAAATTATGTAATTTGTAAGGTGATGATACCAAGCCAAATACTACTTCATAGTTTTCAGACCTGGCACTCAGAATATATAAATTTGCCTACCCCTGATCTATGTCATCATGGAATGAATTAAAAACTAGGGCAGAAATAAAAGATATGGCCATGCAATCAATACTTTCATATTATTGAGTTGAGTTACTATTGAGTTATTTGCGGGTCATCATTATTGCACTCCGAACATGTCCATAGGTGGTCAGATCCCCTCCTCAGCAATTCCCGCAGTGTCCAGCGACTGACGACTCCAGTTCTATGTTGGTTGATAAGTTTTCTTACACGGCCACTAAGTTTCTCATTTCTGGCTGTGCCCATCTTAACTACCATTTCCATCATCCGAAGAAGTGATGTGGATCTGTGCTTGTCAAAGTCCTGTGCTCTTCCCACATCTCGGAGGGCATTGATGATGTCCGCACTATCCATTGGTTGCCCGTCCTCAACGACAGCGCAGCTAGCCAACCTGTCCGCTCTTTCATTTCCCCGTATTTCCGCATGTCCAGGGACAAAACAAAGGTGACCTTACGTATTTGGAATTTCTGCAACGACTCTACCCATTGCATGCGTACAGAGCCCGCCTTCACTTTTTTTATCATGCGCATCGAATCACTCAGTATACATGCGTGGGTGTAATTTTTAGACTATAGCCATGTGAATGCCTTGGTCACTGCCATCACCTCCATTGTCATGCTACTCGTGGTCATGACGTATGCACCACTGTCTTCCTTGACTATTCTGCCTGCCGAGCGTGCTGTAAATGCCCATGCACTTCTTTGGTGTCGTATTACAGATCCACCTGTATAGATGACTGCATCTTTCTCATCAGTGTTATCGCAGATGAGACCGTTGACCTCAGCATTAACCACCACCGGGTTCTGTTCCCTACCTTTCCTTCTTAATAATAATAATTTCATATGTTATCACGAAATGATGAGCGCATGTCATACATACATGCATATAGTCTCTAGACCGGCCGTGCGCTAATCTTACGGTCTGCTGTTTGATGTGCGACGGGGATAATTTGACGACTAACTGTGTGTTTATATGTTCGGAATTGGAGTCAACAACGATGGTCTAACATCATCAAGTGCTACGACGATCATCATTTTCAAGAGGACGTGAATTACCGGTATATGGGGATAGGCGGCGGGAACAATTGAAGGCTGTGCATGAAAGGTGTTCCTTATTGCAGTTTTCTCATATTCCAAGTCGCATGTCTGTGTTAGTCACATCTAGTGACTCGGGCAGATGGTGCTCGTAAATCTGGGAGTGTCGACCATCTAAGGGCAGAATTCCCTACAGAAAATATCATCTGCTGCCTTGCAGGAAGATTGGGGACAATCAAAAGCTAAGGAAAGCAAACTTGAACAAAATGCTGTCTGAAATCTGATGCACTAGGCCACTGTCGCAGAACACAGTGCAACGTTTTAACAAGTATTCAAGCTGAGTGGATCTAACTGGCTTAACATACAGCTGTCTTCGTGTGAGAGTCTGGAGTCCTACTCTGATTGAGACCTGATCGCAGAGAGAGATACATATAGTGAGAAGAAAGAACAGGTGAATTGCAAAGGAAGCCATCAAATTGGAAACATGTGATAAAAAAGAGCAAATTTTAACCTAGAGAAACACTACAAATCAATGATAAGAGCGGCAATAACAATCTTAACTAGCTTCCTTGCTGTGTTTGGGAGGTTCGCACAGAAGAGGGACTTATGCCAAGACATACAGCGGGTCGTGTGTAGTCTGAAGTCACTGAAAGTATAACAACAATTAATAGTCGAAAGTTGAGATGTTAACAATGTTATTTTCTGCCCCATGTTCCACTTTTGGCTCGATAAGAACTAACCACAGTCTATGATTTCATTCAAAATTAGGGCAAATTCAAGATACATCTACATGCAAATATAATTGAAGCTTCTGAGCTATAATAAAAGTCATACCATGTCTTCAGCCTTTAGATCCTTCTCAAATGCCACAATAAGTGCCACTTTGTACTGAGTGACAAGTCGCCAAAAGTCAGTGATTGTTGTAGGAAGTGGTAGTTGAGTCAGGAATTGATGATCATGTTTTTTAAGGCTCTGTTCAGCGAGGATAAAAACGAACAATTAATAGTCTTACAACTAATTCTTTCACTGCCATAACATTAACTAAAATTATCATTGCGGCATTTATCCTATTTATAGGGTCTGTTGGAGTGAGTTGTAAGGAACACGTGCTGGGGCATAACAATAACTCATACAAAGTTTAAACTAAGTGGGGCAATCGAATCACTTAAACAGACAGCTGACTTCATGAGAGAGTCTGGAATCCTACTCTGATTGAGTCTTGACGGAGAGAGATACAAAATTTAGTGCCAGTTTTACACAATTAGACAATACAAAATATATAAAGTTTTGGTCTGTATGCGGCCTCTTCTGGAAACAAGGACATCACAAGTAGACAACGAAATTAAGATATACTCTAATAAATGTTCTGGAATAACACTAAAAACCAATAATACAAAGAGGGAAGAGATTGAATGTGAAGAAAGTATGTAAGAGCAATGTACTATATTAAATGTAAGTAGAGAGAGATAGTAGAGAATGAACGTAGAAAAGGGGCGTGTACTGGTTAGAGTTTTTAGTGCACACCCCACCACTACCCCATGCCTGATCAAGAAACTGTTATGATCCCTGTTTTGTTATTTATATTGCTTTTATTATTTATATATTTAACAATCTGGGTACCCCACAACTACAAACAATTTGATTGTGTCTTTTCTGTTTCCACAAAGATTTTATTTATTAATAGTGTTTTTTTGTTTCATTTACAGTCATTAATGATATGCTGCAACGATTCATATATAATAAAATATTATCTTACATGGTATCATATAAGGTAAAGTTTGTATGACTAAAATACAGTTAGTTTTCTTTATATATTGACTTTCCACACCTCATAATTACTCTCTCCATATACGGTTTTGATCTTTAACATTTTATATAGAACCACATTCATGTAGCATCAGATTTTTATTTTATTCAGTTTCCATAATTGTTTTGGGAAGTGAAGCTATAAAAAGCCAAATATTTACTGTACCGGGACAAAAACTGCATTGATATAATCCCCCATGTCCTCACTTGTACCTGCCAATATGGGCCTGTAATATTCCTCTGTATGAGAGGAAATAAAACAAGTGATATGAGATTTTAATTGTTATATATGCATACTATAATTAATACATGGAATGTATCTACATAATACCCGCGAAAAACAATGAATCTATACATTTTGTAAGTCAATATGTTTGTATGTGTAGCCTTTTACATTTAGTCTTTATTGCTTAATTTGTGTGCAACACTCTATATATATATAAATAATTAATGGATATTATATACACAGTTAGATCATATAAATATAGCAAAATATTGAAAAAGCAAGTTTTTTATTTTTATTACAATTTTTTTTAATAGCAAAGGTACACCAATAAGCGAGAAGTTTGAGATTTTTTCTTTCACTTGTATTACGTTGCTTGCGATATATTGTTCATAATTTATTTATTTGTGCATGTTTGAACAGCTTGTTTGTCCTCACTTGGTAAAACATTGTGGAGTCTGTTTTTCATTTTGTTGTTGACCATTCGACTGTTATAGTACATGTGCTCTGTTTGTTCTTCTTCATCAATCTCACAGTCACCTTCATTATCATCTTCACATACCACGCACATTGACTGAAAAAGTTACAAACAAAATAGTAAAACAATGCCTGGACACAGTAAAGAGAAATGTTAAATTGGTAGACATTATACTAATGCTAACATTTTAAACAGAATGAAAGACATGACACCACAATTTTCGAGTCGGTAGGAGAGAGTAACGTTTAAATAACCATAAGCAGTATAAATAAGGTAAACGGTGTCTCATAACATATGTTAATGTTGTGATTGGGGAACGGGGTGTGAAGCAAATTAGGTATTATCATATTAGGTCACGGCGTGGGGAGGTGGAGTGGGGTTGTTTGAAGCAAATTAGATATTAACATACTAGGTCACGGCATGAGGAGGTGGAAGGTGGGGGTTTGAAGCAAATTAGGTATTGTCATATTAGGTTACTGTGTGTGGAAGGGGTGGAGGGTGTGAAGCAAATTAGGTATTGTCATATTAGGTCACAGTGTGGGGAGGTGGAGGTTGGTGGTTTGAAGCAAATTAGATTTTATCCTATTAGGTCACTGTGTGTGGAAGGGGTGGGGGTGTGAAGTAAATTAGATGTTATCATATTAGATCACGGCGTGTGGGGTCAGTTATCTTCCTCTGTTATTTACCTTCTGCAACAACTTACTTAACCAGCTCCCAGACTTATATTGGAGGATTAGCTAGAGAGTACCAAACTGGGAATAAACCCGTATTCAGTTTATCTTTTACCCAATAACTTACCACATCTTTCACTTGTGTACAAACCATAGACCAGATATTACCATTAAGAGATGTACTTACCAAAAGATACATTACACTTTTTTACAAACCATAGACCAGATATTACCATTAACAGATGTACTTACAAGAAGATACATTACACTTGTGTACAAACCATAGACCAGATATTATCATTAAGAGATGTACTTACAAAAAGATACATTACACTTTTGTACAAACCATAAACCAGATATTACCATTAAGAGATGTACTTTCAAGGAGATACATTACACTTGTGTACAAACCATAGACCAGATATTACCATTAAGAAGTGTACTTACCAAAATATACATTACACTTTTAATAACTATGTCATTTTTTGGAGTAAATTAATAAATTAATAAACCTCTCAGTGTTGACAGAAAGTTGCCTCATATTTCAGCACCAACAGCTCCCACTTATCTTGGAAATATCACATGGGTATTATTAAAAGAGCATATATAATTCAGATTGTGAGAGTTTCAGTTGTCATTGAGTTTACAGATTTTGATTTCTTCGTGGATAGAAAATTAATAATTGACTTATACAAACATCTATAAATTTTCAACCGGAATTACAAATGAGTGCTTTAATCCTCTCAGCCAAATATCTCACAACAGATTATGATTCTGTTAACCTTATTTTAAACGAACATGACAAAAGAACTAAAATACCAGCATAAAAATGCAGTGAAATGCGTTGTATCTGCGATGTAACATCTTTTATGCTTAAATAGAAGAAAGAAGATGAGGAAGCTAGTTACAAAATGCTTGTTGTTTATTGTTATTATTGTTATTGGCTATGGAAGGCCTCGGTCTCACAGCAAACGAATTAAAATCCATAATTGCTCAACCGCCCGTGCCAGTGGAATCATCCGAATTACTAACTCATCTCCCAAACAAAGAAAGGTAACTGTAGTTCCCATCGTAGCAGTCTCAGCACACGCCAAAAGACATAAGGCGAAACCACGCAGAAAGTGAACACAGCCAACTGTTCCCCGTCATACGATATCATCATTCATCGTAAACAAGCGGGATATCGAAGCAGGATCAAAACGGATGAGACACACAGCTCACGGTGTGCACAGAGCACTTAACTCAGTAGCTCCTGCAACAAGCCGGACTTGGAATATGAGGAAACTGCAAGAAGGAACACTTTTCAGACATAGCCTTCAATGGTTCCTGCCGCCTATCCACCATATACCATGGGAGTTTACGTCCTCCCGAAAATGATGATCGTCGTAGCAATTTATGATGTTAGGCCATCATTGATGACTCCAATTCCAAACATATAGACACACAGTGGTGGTAAGTTATCATTTCCAATATAACAGAAGCCACATGACCTATAGTTAGTAAAAACACAATTGATGATGTTCTCCGCTCCCTTCTTGTAGCTGCCGCCACACGATTCTGATGTCTCATTAACTTGGACATCATTCAAGAACAATGTCAGATGAATATTCCATAGATATGGCTTTGCTGATGAAGTGCTTGGTGCAACAGTTGTATCAATCATAGTGGAGGCTCCTGGTATGTGGTCATTAATATCACAGACGGCGCATGATGTTGTTATATTCAGAATTTCTTTCAGCGGTGTAAATACGTGGCACACACATGGAGAGTGGTTTGTGGTCACAGTAATCCCATTAAAGGCAATTCTAGGGTAGCATGGCATAGCTGTTTCAGAACAGCACAATCATGTGATGTTTTCTGTGTTCGCTATAAAACTGCTGCTGCTACCCAATCCTGACCAATTATAGGTGTGGACATTATTCACTTGCAATGACAAAACTGCTTTGTTTACATCATAAACCTCTGGAAGCGAATAATTTATGGGACTAATAGTACAATTTATTCTTCCATCGGGGATATCTTCATTGAGTCCCAAAAAAAAATTCTTTGGTTAAAAAGCACATATGCTTTTGAGTTAAACACAAAATGAGCCCGCTTCATAGATTCAAAATGATCCTTGCCAATGCCATCCGTTTGCACAAGTTAGGTCCTTAGCTACCAATGTCACAAACTAAGCCATGCAATTAACGACTTTGTCTATAGCGAAGGTTAACGAACTGTGAACAAACATTTATGTTCAAACCCCTGAATACATTTTCAAAAATCTGCCAACTCGCTGCAATAACATTTATCGTGGTATTCAAAGTAAACATTGCTTAGTCCATAGCTAGAATATAAATAAGCTGCCATTTTGGTGCGTCCCATGACGTCATCTATTTGTACTATTCGATACACTACTGCATGCTTCAAACCACCTGAGACTAAAAGAAATGCCATACATTTAATATAATTCAGAATAAAGTATTTATTTTCATTACTTGGAATTCGTTTTCCAAATTGGTTTTGCCTGAAAGAGATTTTTCCTCCAGCATCTGTATTCTTTGATGTATATCACTTGTTGTCACCATCGTACCTTTACAGGCTAGGGCTATCTGTGTTGCTTTGTGCACAAATTCATACTGGCTCTGAAATGACGTTAAAATATACACACACTTATTATCTCTATGTGCTAGAATATAACTTTTAGTGATGTTAAATAAATCAAAGCAGGCACATATAATATACTAGAAACTATTCCACATTGTATTTTTGAAACAAGTAGGCCTGTTATCACCATTTCTTTTTGGATTACCATTGGTTACTTAATGAGTAAATGTTGCAAAAACAATAATAAAGCATTAAATGGTATGACAAGAATTACTTGGAAGATTTAGATTTTATAAATGATATAGTGCTTCTATGTGACAATATCATTAAGATGCAAAATATATCACAAATAAGTCATAATCCATGCCGGAAAAAATAGGACTTGAAATCAACAGTTATAAAACTAAGAAAATATTAAATATAGCAATACCTCACGTGGCAATATATATCTCAATCGCTATGTATTGGAAACGGTAGACCACTATCTCTCTCTCTCTCTCTCTCTATATATATATATATATATATATATAAAGGTAAAGTACGAGACTTCAACCGGCGTCTTGGCACGCGAGTTTCCACCCATATGTGCTCGGCCGCCTATCCAGAAATGTATATGAATATGTATAGATATAATTGTAGTAATGTAGATCAAGAAGGTGAAACACAAAAAGAGATCAGAAGTAAAAAGCCAAAAATGGCAGCGAATTCACAAAACCTGGCAAAATATGGAAATCAAAAATACTAAGAAGAAAACCAAACTTAGAATATCCAACTCAAATGTATTATCAACAATTACCTACACATGTAATAGCTGGAAAACAACAAATTGGTAGAAAACTAACTAACTTTTGAAGACAAATGATTAAGAAGAATACGCAGTGTACAATGTAATGAATTCAAGACTAATATAGAGATAAGAAAAACGGCCAACTATCGCATCAACAATTAGAAAGAGAAGATGGACACATGTGTTGAAAGAAGACAACAAGAGAATTGCAAAAACAGACTCTTCTATGGGATTCGTTATGGCTCATTAGATAAGAACGACAAATAAAACACTACACGCCAAATGCCACGTCTAACAACTCGAGAAAGATCAAGACCAAGATGAAGGTCTGTTATAAATGCAGATGTGTAAAATTATGCGCCTAAAATAGTGTCCTTTATTATAAATTAATTATACAAATAAAATGAAATTCTATCTTGACATGTTGATCATATTTCACAATTGTATTTCTTGTGTAAGCATTCAGTATTCATTAATGCTAGGTCAAGTCTGAGATCGTTTCTACAACAAACAGTATTTGTGAAGGTGGATGACGTCGAGGAATCAGAAATAATCAAAAGCTTGGACATTTAAAATGTGTTGTCAGTCACTACATGCTGAGGATATACCGAGGCCGGGACCTTCAAATGTTTGATGTTATCAGTGTTCAGTCAGGGGATGATCTAATTAGAGTTTCTGTAATAAATTATTTAGTTTACATCAAGTTTAACATGTCTGTGGGCTACATTCGTTTTATTATTTTTTTTTACATAAATCCCAATTGTCCCTGCACCAGAATATTAAAGTGCATCATGTTCCTGGAGTTAACAAAAATAGATAATAATTTCAACCTTCATTAATCTCAATTCAAGTGTACATTTGATCCTTCCCGCGCCGGTAGACTTCACATTGAGCTTGTAGTGTTGTTCCATACCCATCTCTATTCTTTGCGAAATGTTCAGTCTTATATAATGAGTCTATGCCTGCCAATTTTGCTTCTTTTCTACGAGATCCTTTTAATGTCTTTCTATGTTTTTCTCTGTTTCGCATAGAAGTGCTATTTAGGAATTTGGAATAAGTGCATACTGCTCAAACACGTACACACACACACGCACACACACAAACGCAACATTAGAAATGTATCATTTGTGAATCCTTCTTGGTAATGCTAATACGAATAACATTACTCAAACTGAAACCGCAGAAAGTTTAATATTGAAAGATTAGCGACTTGGGTTTTGCTGTCTACTATAATGGAAAGTCGCAGGAATAGATAAATGTGCTGGAGCCTACAAGACTACTAACTTCAGCACATGCATGGAGATTGAGGCAGCACATGCATGGAGATTGAGGCAGTGAGAGAAGTTTTCAAGTGGCTGGTTAGAAGACCAACAATGTATGCGGCCATCTTGACTGATGCATAAAGCGTGCTTCACTGGATTGTAAGCACACGCTCCGCAGGGAGTGGATGCACCTGTTCGATATGTCTCATGTAGGCAGCCTAACTTTTACATAGTGTCCTGAACATCTGGTGTTCGTGGCAATAAGATAGCCAACATCGTGGTCGGATCTGCCATTGTGCAAGAACCTTTAAAAATGGACCGTTTGCGGTATGGCGAGATTTTTATTAGAACACACTTCACAGAATGGGGTCAAGGTAGTTGAGAATAGTTCACATGTTAAAGGGATGGTGGAGCGTAGCGCCACGAAGTGAGCAAGCAGGGGAAGCAACCTCAGCGAAAAGAAAGCAATACTGTCTATCAATGTGGGACAGGAACAATCAGAAGAACGAGCACTTCGATGCTTGCTAGAACAGTGGCGGAGCGGATATAGGATTGACCCGATTGCGGTGACGCTAGTCCAAACTAGAGATTAAGGAGAATAAGAATGAGATGGTTCTTGATAAAAGATAGTTTTAGAAGGGACAAAAACAACATAATTACAATAACCAGCTGCTTTATCGACTGAATTGACACACACATATATATATATATATATATATATATATATATATATATATATTGATATAATATAATTTGTATTATCCTAAAATAGAAATGATCTCTGGCTTTCATAAAATAATACTTGACATATGATCACAGAAAGGGCCTGGAGCAGCACGAAACTAACACTAAAGACCAAACTCTTAATATATCAAACGTGTGTGTTTAGCACACTATTATATGGATCTGAAACCTGGACAACATACTCAAATCACGAAAAAAGACTGTCTAAATGTCTTCCACATGCGATGTCTCCGCAGAATAATGCACATCAAATGGCAGGACAAAATAGCCAACTTAACTGTCCTGCAATGTGCTAAGACCCTAACAATCATGTTGATGCTCAGATGTCGAAGTGATGGCTTGAGCATGTTCAACGAATGGAAGAAAAACGTATCCCGAAGCAATTATTGTATGGTGAACTAACACACGGAAAAAGACAAGTCGGCAGACCTAAACTACGATATAGAGATATATTTAAATTATCTCTGAATGACTTCTCCATCTGTGAAAATGACTGGGAGCACCTGGCAAGTGATCGCACATCATGGAGAGCATGTATAGGGAATGGTGTAACATTATTTGAGACTGTGCTAAGACAAAACTTAGAAGCGAAAAGACTCATGAAAAAGGATGGAAAACCCTGTGGATCAGTGGGTCAGACTGGTTCATTATGTGACCGTGTGTGTTTGTCAAACATTGGTAGAATTAGCCACGAGAGAAGCTATTCAACAAAAACTACACCTCAAAAAAAAAAATACACAATAGCCTCCACTAGACCGTCTGGCAAGACGTATGATCAAAAATATGATAACGTAGCTTATAAATGTGAAAATGATAAATTTAAAAATACAACTGAAATATATTTATATATTTAAAAATAAATTTTGCGTAAGATATAACTGCAATCACATTTGGTTACTTACATATGTCTGTACCATAAACACTCTGTCATTACGTAGCCTCTGAACAGTTGTGAAAAAATCCATGCGTCCAGTTCTTTCTATCTCTTCCAGAACATTGTTTAAAGCAATGAATGTTCCAGTGCGCCCTACACCAGCACTAGCAATGTAAAAACACAGACTTTATGAATAAAATATAGTTAGCATGCATACTCTTTCAGCTTTGTTAATAAAATATGCGTACAAACAATAATACTTCATCATTTATTCTTCTTTAACCATACTATAAAGTACATTTTACCAATCATTAATGACAATCAATTAAAAATAATAATTATCATTTTACAAAACTACAGACAAACCATGATTATTTATACCAACCATATGTTAAAATACTAGAAGTGGTGATAAAATGGTAGAGAACTGTAACAAAATCCATTACTAAACAGAACAAGTATGCAAATAAACACCAACAAATTAGCTGCAGAACGGGAACAACTATTTGCCTAAAACAGTGCATCCAGTGCATCTGATAACATTTTTAGTTTTGACCAGAACATGAGAGCTATTAGCAATCTGTAGCTGCATTGACGGTTAGCAAATATGAGCTGACTAAGATCCTATTCCACCTGCATGTCATTATACTGTGAAAGAATACTCAATAATAGAACAAATAAGTATGTGTAATAGCACTCGGAAAAATTAACAGACAAACAACAACAGAAAAAAACGAAGAACAATATATGGTCCGAAGTTGTAATTTGTTCTATTATTCCCTATTATCGCCTCGGAAGTTCCCCATATAATAATATTTATGTATTATTATTTGTTACCAGAAAGAATACTCACCCTGGCAAAAAAAGTAGAGATCAATGACTGACGCCAAATTCAATTTCAAAAGAAAACTGCTGTGATGAAGTAGAATATAATTTACTGAATGATGGAATTATCACAACTTGGTGGTAAACTATACCATAATGCAGTATATGTTCTTTCCAGGTGAACAATGAGAAAGAAGAACAAGAACATGTTCCATCAGGAAATTTATAAACTAACAATCTAACAGCTTGACAAGCACATGGAACTCAACACATACTTTTAATGAATAAAATCAGCTGTCAGCTCAACCCACCTGCAGTGAACAACTATAGGCTTATCAGTTGTAATATGAGCCATTCTCTGTTGAAGGTCCACAATTCCCCAAGCATTTGGAGGCACGTCTTTATCTGGCCACGTTGTGAAGTGAAAGTGAGTTATAATCTGCACCGGTTCAGATTTCTGAAACAAATTTTAATTTTAATTAGAACGAAGTCCTAGTGTGTATAATACACAATTAAACATTGTTTAAAAAGTAAACATTAGTAAAGTAAAGTAAAAAAAGTAAAGTACCCCCGTCACGCCAAGTGGCGTATAGGGAAATATGGTGTTAGTGACCCTATATTTTACAGACCTTCAGCACATGATTTTTGGGGTAATGTGGTCAGTATTACGCCCGTGCTGCTTTACTTTCCCAGAAAAAAATCCGGTACCCATTTAAGGCTGGGTGAACCCGGAAGCCGTCGGTTGGGATCGAACCCTACCCCTTGTCCGTGGTAGTCCAGTTCACTAACCACTAAGCTTCACATTATTAATGTCCACATATTGGCCAAGAGTCTCCCTTGTTCAATTATATGTAGGTAAAGCATAACACTGTTAATATCATAAATCATCATCATTATTAAGCATTATGCCTGCCAAGCGAAGTTGATCCACTTTCCATAACTCTCGATATCGACAGTTATGTATTATTAATTTTGTTATTGACTAACCATTCTCTTAAACTGTTTGGTATGTTTTCTTTCTGCTTAACTTTTTCTCTTCGTCCTTCAATTTTCCTTGTTGTCACGATATATTCCAACTGTACCCTTCTCATTATATGGCAAATAAATTGTTATTGTTTCTTCCTAATATTGGAAATTAGCTCTATTTTTTCCTTAAGCCTCTTTCAGAACGTTTTCATTACTCTTCTTAAATGCCCATATTATCCTCAACAGTCTTCCGTAAAGCCACAATTCTACACCATCTAGAGATTTTCTTGTCTGTTTTCATAACGTACACGAAGAGAGAAATTGAGAAAGCTGGAAGCATTAATTCATGATGCTAAAATGGTACCAAAGAAAGAAATGAATGATGTAGACTGATGATTGTAGTGACTTGTCGGTTGAACATTCAGCTGCCTATTTCTATTCATACAACTTTTATTGGACAAATAAATTTATTGGGTATGTGCGGTGTATTGGGATTCAACAGTTATGCCCTAATATTAATTATCTATTGTATAAGTAGACTTCGGTTTGGATAATAAGTAACAGCAAACTATCCACCCAATTGAGATATTAACTAACTAATTAAGACACATGTGCATTGACTTACACATACGCTTACGTATACACACACACAACATATACAAAAAAGTGTTCCATTACATCGCCTCACCTTATAGAGTTCCAATCTCCTTATCGTGTAGCCAGCATACACTTGTGTAGTTGTCAACCTTATCATTATCTCACCAATGTCCATTTGACCATCATCAGGCCAGTACTGCTCACATTTTAACTGCAAATTATTATTTTTTTGTGTTTTAATCTATTCAGTCATTCATTATTATCTATTATTAATGAATTATTTCGAGGTGGAAGATCAGCGAATCATTTCAGGGGAAGAGGCATGTTTAAAGCAGTCGGGGAAAAAAATCACAAACAATCAACAAAAAAAAAAAAAAAAAAAAAAGCACATTAGATAGTCCGGAAATTTCCCCTCAATAATAATATTCACTTATTATTTGTCTATATTCTAAACCAGTGGTGGCCAACTTGAGGTTGCCCGAGGGCCGGATTAAAGCCAAGGCCAAGACCCGCGGGCCACACTTAAGAATATCGTCAAAAATGACAGTAGGGACCTATGCGATATAGTAATATATAAATAATGCTTGCACTTTGACTACATATTTGATTTGTAACAAATCCATTAATTATTCATTTTAAAATTACCTTTAATGTCTCAGTGCGACGATTGTGACTTGTCACAGCTTTCCACCAGAGATTTGAAGTCCACTTCCATTTTTGACGTGGCGATTCGGAGAGTATGGGACAATGTCGAATCGGTCATTCTGTTCCTGGTCTTAGATTTAATTAACTTCATGGAAGAGAATGTTGTCTCGCAGAGATATGTGCTGCCGAATATAGAGCACATCTTTAGTGCCCATTTTCTCAGACACGGGTAACGTTCATTTGGTAGCAATTTCCAGAAGTCAGCTCCTAATGCCTTTACAGTAGTGAGGAAGGGGTCACACTGAAGGTCACACACTCTAGTTGAAGATCTGATGGCTGGCACTCCACTGTGCACTTAATTGGGTTATTAAAAAGTTCCGTTTGCGGACGAAACATTTCAAAATCTTGAAATCGTCGATCAAATTCACAAATCAAATGTTCAATGTCAGCTGCGTACTTACTGAAGTTTGCACTTTCTATCTCTGACAACAACTGCTTACAACTTGAAAAATGGAACAGATCATTTTTTTGCACAGAAAGTCTAAATAGATTCAGCTTCTTTTTAAAACCATCAACATATCCCATCAATTGAAAAATGGTTTGCTTTTCCCCTTGTAGCTGCAAATTCAATATGTTCAAATGTTGTGTGATGTCTGTGAGATATGCCAGATTATGAAGGAAATTAATGTCTTTGAGTGCATGTTGAAGATCAATGGAGCATGGTAAGTTCTCTCGCAGGAAGTCATAAATGTCATTCTTCAGTTCAAAAAATATTATTAAACATTTCCCTCGACTAAGCCATCTTACTTCTGTATAAAGCAGGAGATCACCGTAGCTAGAATCTACTTCCTCTAAAAATGATAAAAACTTCCTGTGATTTAAAGACTGGTGTCCTCCTCTTATCAAATTTGTTATTTTCACAACAGTAGCCATGGTGTCTTTTAGATTTATGGACTTTGCACAAAGGGCCTCTTGATGAATTATGCAATGCAATGTAGGTACGTTAATTTTGTTTTGCTTTAGAAGTCCAACAAAACCAGTATTTGAACCAATAAAAGCTTTGCAACCATCAGTACACACTGCAGACAACTTTCCAAAACCACCTACTTCATCTACGGCACTATGAACTGCAGAAAATATGTCTGTCCCTCTACAAGTGTCATGCAAAGAGCAAACTTTCAACAATTCTTCAATAACAGTAAAATCCTCCTGGATAACTTTAACAAAAATAAGAAGCTGGCAAGTGTCATTGATGTCAGTACTTTCATCAATCGCGAGCGAAAAATATGAGCAGTTTTCAATACAAGATTTTAAACTTTGAGACAGTTGCAGACTGATGTCTTCTGTTCTTCTGGCTACAGTTTGTTTTGAAAGAGGCACAGATTCAAATTCTTTGGCTATTTTTCTTGACCGAATGCCTTTGCCATTTGAATCGCACATTTCTTCACAAAATTTCCGTCAGTAAAGGGTTTTTTAGATTTTGCAAGCTCATAGGTAACTGTATATGATGCAATGATCGATGACTCTTTAATTTTATTGCCCTTTGTATACATACTTTGCTGTTGATTCAACTTTGTCTTCAGCTGTTCAACCAAAAGCTTCCTAGCTTCAATGCTATGTTTCTCATACATGTTTTGATGATGTGTGGCATAGTGCCGTTTTAAATTATATTCCTTCAAAACGGCTAACACTTGAACGCAAATTAAGCACTGAGGTTTACTATCCTTATTGAGGATGAACAAATAATCTAATTCCCATTCAGGTTTAAATATGCGATTTTCACAATCAACTTTTCTACGTTTTAACATGATTTAATACAAAATCTCACATCAAAGTTAAAAGTCACAGAATGTTGGTCCACTATCGAAAATAAGTCCAGATTTGACAGTTATACACAGACTTGTGTTTGACAATGAAATCAAAAGATTGTGACCAAATAAACACGTTGCAGTCATTTTATGGACAAGACAAGACGATGGGATCAAAGGGAATGAAGGCGAACAGTGAAACATTTTGAATGTAACTTCAAAGACAGAATTAGAGCTACGAAGTCCCCTCACCCCTGTCCCTCCCAACCTCATTAACCCCTTACCGCGAAATGAAAGAGCCACCACAAGTCCAGACGACAAATGTTGAGCCAACGATATGACGCTATCACCACACTGACAATAAAGCAACTTTGCGGTACCAACTCGAAGCAAAGACTTTGAATATTGTCGGCACCATTAGTTGTGCAGTGTGTGTGTGTGTGTGTGTGTGTGTGTGTGTGTGTGTGTGTGTGTGTGTGTGTGTGTGTGTGTGTGTGTGTGTGTGTGTGTGTGTGTGTGTGTGTGTGTGTGTGTGTGTGTGTGTGTGTGTGTGTGTGTGTGTGTGTGTGTGTGTGTGTGTGTGTGTGTGTGTGTGTGTGTGTGTGTGTGTGTGTGTGTGTGTGTGTGTGTGTGTGTGTGTGTGTGTGTGTGTGTGTGTGTGTGTGTGTGTGTGTGTGTGTGTGTGTGTGTGTGTGTGTGTGTGTGTGTGTGTGTGTGTGTGTGTGTGTGTGTGTGTGTGTGTGTGTGTGTGTGTGTGTGTGTGTGTGTGTGTGTGTGTGTGTGTGTGTGTGTGTGTGTGTGTGTGTGTGTGTGTGTGTGTGTGTGTGTGTGTGTGTGTGTGTGTGTGTGTGTGTGTGTGTGTGTGTGTGTGTGTGTGTGTGTGTGTGTGTGTGTGTGTGTGTGTGTGTGTGTGTGTGTGTGTGTGTGTGTGTGTGTGTGTGTGTGTGTGTGTGTGTGTGTGTGTGTGTGTGTGTGTGTGTGTGTGTGTGTGTGTGTGTGTGTGTGTGTGTGTGTGTGTGTGTGTGTGTGTGTGTGTGTGTGTGTGTGTGTGTGTGTGTGTGTGTGTGTGTGTGTGTGTGTGTGTGTGTGTGTGTGTGTGTGTGTGTGTGTGTGTGTGTGTGTGTGTGTGTGTGTGTGTGTGTGTGTGTGTGTGTGTGTGTGTGTGTGTGTGTGTGTGTGTGTGTGTGTGTGTGTGTGTGTGTGTGTGTGTGTGTGTGTGTGTGTGTGTGTGTGTGTGTGTGTGTGTGTGTGTGTGTGTGTGTGTGTGTGTGTGTGTGTGTGTGTGTGTGTGTGTGTGTGTGTGTGTGTGTGTGTGTGTGTGTGTGTGTGTGTGTGTGTGTGTGTGTGTGTGTGTGTGTGTGTGTGTGTGTGTGTGTGTGTGTGTGTGTGTGTGTGTGTGTGTGTGTGTGTGTGTGTGTGTGTGTGTGTGTGTGTGTGTGTGTGTTATTTGAAATTATGTTGCCAATCTAGCTGTTGCGAGAAATTG
This sequence comes from Megaustenia siamemsis, assembly GCA_032433765.1. Taxonomy (NCBI): domain Eukaryota; kingdom Metazoa; phylum Mollusca; class Gastropoda; order Stylommatophora; family Ariophantidae; genus Megaustenia; species Megaustenia siamemsis. The sequence continues at coordinate 50,673,858 of JAVIAB010000139.1, read as the reverse complement.
ACAGAGATTTTCAAATTGTGTATTCTTGAACGATAGAAGAGTTAACTCCGACACGGATTAAAACCAGGAGAAATCCGCTATTAGGGGTAAAAAATGAAGTAAGTCCGTGGAGCTTCGCGGGCCAAGAAAACTAGGCTGGCGGGCCGGATCCGGCCCGCGGGCCGCCATTTGGCCACCCCTGGTCTAAACCATTGGAAACTACTATTCATGCTATTTCGTCCTATAACTTTGTGTACGCAAGTATTCAGCCATAACCTATCCGGGAGATGCGCGTTTTAATAGGAAAAATACAGATGCATAGTTTATTTGCGAGTTGCGTTCTTAGACTTATGCTATAGTTATGAGTATACTTGCGTTAAAGACATAGCCAATGATAGCTTTCTTTTTAGATAGCTGAGTTGGCTGTATGCTCTAGTGTTTGATTTCTCGTGGTAAGGCGCTGTGTCCAGGAGTACAGGTTCCATCCTGCTGTGGGCCATCTATTGTTCTTTGTTTTCTTTTCTGTTATTGATTGTTTGAGATATTTTTCCGAATGCTGTAAATATACTTCTTCCCCTGAAATTATTCGCTGACCTATCGATAGGAAGTTCATCCCATAAATATTCATTTATTATTATTTGCCTCCATCCCCAACCAACTGATGTCGGTTTTTGATAATGTGGTGTTTAATTCTATTGTGACAGGACAGAAAAGAGATCCTTCTGCTCCATACGTCAAGATCGTCGATATATATATATATATATATATATATATATATATATATATATATATATATATATATAATGTATGCTCTAAATGCCATCTTTGTCTTGAAAGAATATAATAATAAAATAAAATAAAATAGAATAGATTTCGCAGTCACTCGATCTCTTCACCTTGGTAATATGGCAACAAAAACATGACTGTTTTGTGGTGTTTCAGCACTGGAGAAACGGCATTTATTCCCATGTCCTATGCTCACCCCCAACCATCCCCAGCAGACCCCGTGATGGGAAAATGAAGTAAAGATTGGGTTTTTTTCTGTATAAATATTGTCCCTAAATATTTGGAGATTAAAATGAGATATTTCTGTCTAAAAAAATCGTTATGGGATGGGAAAATATGAAACATGGTAATTAATTATTACAATGTAGTCAGTGACACAAAACTTTTTGAATCCCAACAATGTCTACAACAAACCTTCCCATCTTCTACAAGGTTAGTGAGCATGACCACCAATTCCGTTTTTTGTTCCCACAGCATACGGATAAAGTCTTCTAGAATAATCTTGGTGGGACCTGTCAGAACACAAACATCAACTATTACAAAATGAATGTAAATATATGGGGTAGAATAGTACTTAAAGTATGATAATAGTTAAGTTTTTTTTTTCAATTTTCGTGAATGAAATAAGTGCAATGTCAAAATGAAGCATGTGTAAACGATGAACACAGCAAGTGACTACAATTGAAAGAATCTCAAAATAAATATCACTGCGTTTAAAATACAGATAATATGCTCAAAGAGTACAGAGTGTGATGCATTTATCCACATGGGGAGAGAGATCAAATGTCAAATACATCTTATAAGACGGTTCTCCAATGCAAACTGACTACGATCATCCAAGGAGGAAGAAATTACTCCAGTAACTCAGATATTGTATGAGCCCCAGAGTTCAGGACAATTAAAATGGGTTGATATTGAAGTACTAGCATCGTGGATGATTAGGAGAGGTGCGCACGAAACCGTCCCATTAACCCACATAGTTCTAGTGTCAGCAAAGACATGATACCTTACTCCTGACATTAAAGAAAAGTGCAGGAAAAACCTTCTCTAACCTTCATTGGAAATCGTGAAGGTAATCATATAATCATATCAAGTAAATCATATAGGTATCAATCAAGTAAATCATATAGGTATCAATCACATTTGTAGTTGGCCAAAGAGAGACCTCGGTAAAGTGGAAAAAAACGATAGGGTTGAAGCGAAGAAAGGGAACAATACAGTAACTGAGTAAAGACGCAGCAAAGTTGAGCAGATGAGAGACGGAGTGAAACAAAAAAATGCGTGTCGATATTTATAAGAAGAAAGCGTTGGGAATACATCGACATATGTTGAGAATGTTTGCATTCATGTGGAAACCATCTGCTAAAAAAACACAAGGGAGAGAAAGAGAATCGCTACGCAGAATAATTTTAGAGAAGGTTCAACTATGGGACTAAGAAACAACAAAGACCTACAAGAACTAGCAGTAAATCGTTAATGGTGGAGAACTAAGGCTTCCGTTCTTTGTGCCATCTTCGGCCCGAGAGAAAATTGAAAATGAATATTCTCCAGATGAAAGTGACAAGATCACATACTAAAAGTATTATCATCTATGTGTTCAATGATCACATTTCCAGATATGTCACTTTCATTAAGCAAAACAACTGTGGAGACGATCTTAGTTTTGACACATAGATGCAACAAATGGACAAAAGGTAAAACAAATTATTGGATGCCAGAACAAATGTCGAGAATACCAAGAACAGTTAAAAGGAGCAATGAGGACATTCTATAAAAAGCCCAGGAAATATTAATGTTTATTTCCAAAATGAGGCGGAATTTAATAATTTTTTGGGAATTGAGAAGGATAACCCGAATATATTGTTACACATTGAAAAAAAAATCGAGATACAAAGAGATAGTGGCGAACAGAGAGAACAGATAGAGGACAGTTTAAAACAGTTGCTTAGAAAAAAAATAACATATAACAGAATTGAGAAACTGTAGAGTTGCAAAATTGTGAAAAAGAAGAATCACCTAAACCAGCAGCACGGTAGATGATGATGATTAATTTAATATGTTAATTTTAATTGTTAATTTGTACACTCCTACAGCAGTTAGAATGTAATACATTCATCATTTTTATTTTGGACATAGTACACGCTCCAACAAACTTGTAAATAGTTCAGGGATACATTAGCAGATTTGCATAACCTTTTAGATTCTTAAGGAAATTAGGTATAACACATGGCAGTTACTGCTGGGATGATCTACAATGGGAGTTTCTAAAACATAATTTCTTCAATACATTATTGATCCGGTAGCCGTGGCAATGGTGGCTACATTGGATTATAAACGATTATATTCATATATATATATATATGATTTTATTCAATTATTAGATATTTACAAATTTTTTTAAAAACGCCCAGTCAACTAGTAGTTCTATGTAGATATGGAACTATTCTTGACAGCACTGACTATATTAGATTGTTTTGTCACATTTTACTGTCTTCTTGGTTTTCAGTGCTTAAGACACCCACCGCCCTTTTTTTCCAATTAAAAAAAAATCTCACAGAAAGCATTAAAAAATAAAAACGATGGACAACAAAATTCATATTTAACAAAATAATATAGTAATCTTCTACTGCCTATAGTTAAGACGGACCTATTATATTATATTTTATTCTATTCTATTCATAGAACCAGTTACAATGCCGCTAGGAATTACCCATATCCGCTCCACCACTAACCACAGCCAAAAATTATTCGTATATTCCTTTGACCAGATCGCTCTATGCAAGTCCTGCTCGACTGGTCAGGCCTGGGTTCGAAACCTTCTTTGTCACCTCTTATGACAAGCATGACAGGCAGCAGTGGCTCCCTTCTTATGTCTTTTCAGCCGAACACCAGACGCTCATTTCAAATTAATGACAATCTAAACCAGTTACCCTTCACAGATTTAGCATCAATCATTGCTTCAGATCAAGGTTAGTTAAAAATTCACCAGTTATTCAATTCACCAATCAATAACATTGATCACTTACCTTGTGAAGCTATAAATTTATTTTCCTTTTCAAAACCCTGAGGACAATGAAAAGGAGGGAAATTACATAAATAACAAGTCTAAAATACATACAAGTTAGAACATGCTTGAAAATACAACATTATCATTGTGTTCTCATCTTATAGGGAGCCGCGTAGCTCAGTGGTTAGTGAACTGGACTACAAAGGACAAGGGGTAGGGTTCGATCCCAACCGACGGCTTCCGGGTTCACCCAGCCTTAAATGGGTACCGGATTTTTTTCTGGAAAAGTAAAGCGGCACGGGCGTAATACCGACCACATTACCCCAAAAGTTATGTGCCGAAGGTCTGTAAAATTTATGGTCACTAACACCATATTCCCTATACGCCGCCACTTGGCGTGAAGAGGGGAATTTACTTTACTTTTTCTCTCATCTTATAGTAAAATCAATTGTATAAACTCTACGAACTCTCAAAGTATATCCATCAGTCAAAATGAAATTGTTTTTTTTTTTAAATTGTGCACGAGATAAACCATTGAGGAAAATACCTCAATGACAAGAAAGTGGCATGATCATATCGAAAAAACAACCATCACCATTATGCAACACAAAAATAAGTGCCACAAATCTGAAACAAGTGAGCCTCAAATACGGCCACAATAATAACATCAGACGGAAAGTGCATCACATAAATAAAAAAAAAGTAGAACATCGCAGGCCAAAGAAGCATTTCAGAAAATGAAAAACGTCTTGTGCAGGAAGTCTATGTCAGTACAATTTATAAAGTGAGTATATTGGTGATGTATAGAGATAATTGTGACCTAAAGAAAAGAATCGATACAAGTAAACAAAACAAATGAAAAGACAAATAGAGGTCACATCGATGGAATTTGTCAGAAGAGTGTTGAAAGTTTCCTGGACTGCTGAGAAGACCAACCAAGAAATTCTCAAAGAAGCTAAAACTTGAAGAGAGCTGCCAAAAAAAAAACGCAATAAAAAAGCAATCGACATTTCTCAACCATATCAAAAGAAGAGGAAATTTAAAATATTTAGTTTCAACTGTCAATATACAGGGAATGAGAGATCGCGGACGACAAAGAGAGAAGATACTTCATGCTTAGTGTAAATAGTCAATAACAGAACTGATACGATGTAGTGTGCACAGAGAAATGTGAAGGGACATGATCGCCTACACCAAACTATATGGCACATGATGACTACGATGAATGACAGGGAAGCAATTGTTTGTTTGTTCTTAAAATCAAATATAATGTGTAACTTAAATAAGAAGTACAGTTAACAACAGTATTATAAGTATCATTACAATACAGATTTCCGTTGTAAATATTGGTATGAGTATGCAATGTGTTAAAAATATGTATCTTACAGAATCTTGAGTTATTTTTATTTCTGCAATACACCTTCTGTTATTTTAACATTTTATGTTAATCTATAGTCTGAAGTTGTTATGCATTAGTTGGTATATGAACTATCTATAGAATTCATGTAAAGACAATATTTTCAACACGGGATTTTTTTTTAAATCTTTGCGCCTGTATTAAACAATGATTAACCGCGAATACATTTAAGTTATGACATGATGTAGCAGTGAGTTGAGAATGTATAACAATAGTTGAGCAGGAGATTGAAGTCACGGGAAGGAGATGGAAGTTTAACTCAGATAAAAACATCGAATTTCCCGTGAATAAGTGAGAGTCAATCAGTGAAGGGGAAGTATGTAAGAAGATTTATGATTGGCTGAAGGGAAAAGATATAGGCAAAAATACGGGGAAAGTACAGTCAAACGAGAAGTGAAGCTTACTCAGGCGGACGGCTTGAGAGCCGTGCAGTAGGAGGCTGTAGCCATTACATGCTTACCAACCTCTTTAGTTGAATGTGAATAGTTAGGTCGATCCAGAGCTGAAAAATGTTTGTCAGTGTTTCAGTTAAGCGTTATAACTAGATTATGCTCTTGCAGCTAAACTGAGAGCAATGTTATCGGGAGGCAGATTATCAAACCTCCACAGTATTTAATGTTATTTGTTCCAGTGAGTTATGTCAAACCAAGAGTCGACCATGTTGATAATGATAGTTTAAGAGTTGTTCAAGAGTAGAACTACGGCTCCAGTGTAAACTCAAGACAGTTATTTGAGTTAGTGTAAGGAGTAGATTTCAGTCAGACTAAGAAGAATATCCTGTATGGACGATTAGAGAACGAGAGTGATAGGGGCACGTTTGTGAAGCACAGTGTCTGAAATTTATTAGTGCATGTGAACAGCAGAAAAATAAGTAGTGGGTAATTTTTAAACTGCTGTGTTCATTTACAAACTATTTGTGAATAAACTCTAGTCATGTTATAAGAATGGATTTCCTTGAACATTATAACCTCGCTAGTGTCAGACTTCCGGTGCGTGACTGTGCTGGCAACACGAAACAATTTTCGATGGGAGTCAAATTTAAGTTATAAGTGAATTTCAATGCCAGCAGTAAAAAGAAATTCAAGCGTTCTTGTGTTATTTCGAGCGGATTTATTTGTGATTTATTCTTATAGTTTGTGCGAATAAGTAGAATTACCATACATCATTGTGCTATTACGATATTACGATCACGAACGAAAATGTCAAAAAGCGGGAAATCTACAACAACACAAAGAAAACAATCAGAACGTTTAATAGGTACTTGGAACATCTGCGGATTAGGTGATACAGAGGCTATAAGAATAAGCAAATTAAGACACCCATTAAACATTAAGATCAAAGATAAAGAAATAAAACAAGTAGAGGAATTCAAGTATTTAGGCACATTGTTCACAGAAGGTGGACAAATAGACAGAGAGATTGACATGAGAATACAAAAAGCAAATGCTGTCACATACCAGCTTTCACCATTGCTAAGACATCGAAACATTTCTATACCAGCTAAACAACAAATGATAAATAGCATTTTCATACCAACTTTGTGCTATGAAAGTCAAACATAGACCCTTTATAAATCATATTTAAGAAAGATCAATACATGTGAGATGCGTTGCTTGAGAAAAGTAACAAACAACACAAGAATAGATAGAATACCAAATGAAACCATAAGAAAAATAGTAGGAACAAAACCCTGCCAAGAATATATAGAACAACAACTTAAATGGTTTGGCCACCTGGTCAGAATGAATCCTCACCAATCACCATCAAGGGCGTTCTTCTCGAGAATGCATGGAAAAAGACCAAGAGGAAGACCCAGAAGAAGATGGATAGATGCAGTGATAGAGACATGTAACAACAAAGGAAAATCACTAATTCAGACAATTCGAGCAGCACAAGAACGACAAATGATATAAACCACGACACCTTTTAGGTATCAGTGAAAAGAGAAAAGAAGAAGAAGTGTTTGAGTGTATGTGGCGTAGCGAAGAACGAATACTCAGTGGGCAAAGAAAGATCTGGTCCTCAGAGTTCAGTGGGGCCGGAACAGCAGAAACATCAACGCGAAGTACATTATTTGGTGAGACCACGTGTGGGAGTGAAGTTCGTGTCTTGGTCATTCACGGTCCAACAGTTGTAACATCACGGTGCAGCACATGTCAGACATGTGACAGGTAAACTGATTTGTCAACAGTGACTAGAGTGTTGCCAGTGGATAAAGAGTTCATCAGCGGCCTGTTTGTCGAGGGGAGCAAGTTAACAGAATCAAGTCAATTCCAGCAAGCAACTCATCAATCGAATGAATAAGAATGTGATCGCATTCATGACTCATTAACAGTCACATTCGGATAATATCAAAGGATTTGTCCTTAATAGTACAACGGTAGCACTGCATCGGTCACACACGCGCGAAAGATAGTAAATATGTAGAAGAAACGTCTTTCTTATGTCACATTGAAAAAAAACCCCAGAAGTTAAAGTATTTGTTTAATTAAATGAATCAAAATCGGAAAACAATTATCGTACTTTTATATATGAGGCGTTGATGTAATCGCCTTGTTTGGCTGAGTTAATCTGCAGGTGCACACGAGAATGATCATCTGTAAGTGGAAGAAAACATAAATCTCATGATGCAACGTAACAAACATTAGAGAATACATTATTACTAATTCATGTTAACATAGATTACAACACAAGTGTGATTTTAGATTTAGCTTTTCTGTTTTGACTTGGCAAAACTGCTGTTATTCATTGATAATGTTATAATATGCTATTAATAAAGATACAATGAACATGATAGAAGGGCGGGAAGAAACGGAATAATGTTTAGGAAAATCAGAACAATCAGAGTTCATTTCAGAACATCAGGGAAAGTAATATTGAGTGCAATTGCAATGGATAAAAAGACATATTGCAAAGATAAAGCGAATACCGTAAAAACAAGCACTATCTGAAGACATTAAAAAAAAATTAAAACAGTGATTTAACCAAAGAGAATCAAATAGGACGTATGCCAGATGATATACATTTCGATTCATTAGTGAATCCGCAACTTTGTTGCAACTTTGTTGCAACTTTGTTGCAACTTTCGGATCTTCACGGCAATCAAGAGTTATTTTGCTTACATTCAAGAGAGTTACGAAAAGAATGAGCGTGGACTTGTGAACAATTTTTTGCTTCACACTGCGAGATTTGTTGCGGAAGAGATCAGAGCGGTTAGGATAGTTGTTCGATGTTAGATGTATGATAGTATGATGACTAACTAGATACGCTTACTCTGATGACACACTTGTTCACCATACTGTGATGAGTGTATCCTCATCATCATGTGTTATATCGGTTGACGCTAACGATCATGTCCCTTCATAATTCTTTATTCACATTGTATCCTATCAACCCTATCAGGAATACGTTTTTTCGTGGAAAAGTAAAGTGACACGGATGTAGCTCTGATCACATTACCCACAAAAAATAATATACCGGAGGTCTATATAAAATATGAGCACTAACATAATATGCCTTAAACGTCAAGTGACGGGGCTCTTTACTTAAAAAAAAAAGGCAAGGAAGAGACCTTAAACTTGAACAGAAGAAGTGGGAGATCTGGCTAGACAGATAGATCCCTTCAGACGGTTTGTAATGAAAGCAACTTTCTGCCAAATACATGCGACTAGATGATGAATGGTACAATAAAAACACTTTTTACAAAACTTAAATACATAATTTATACATTTGTAACAATGCAACATTTGTCAACTGTACTTACAGGCACTGATATTCTTATATTTGTTTTTAATCTTGTTGTCTGGGCTTAAAGCTACAGTTGTAGTTGCGTTGTTGTTGGTTGGAATATCCTGGATTAAAATGAGGAAGTTGATCACATTTTAAACTATGATTTCACATTTATTACTTACTATTTTTCATACATTTTTTTGCAAATATTGTTTTTAGAATTACACTTTTGTGCAATGAACTCACTATTGTATCGTAATTGGGAATGCCCAATTGTTGTGGTGAGCTTTTGTTTTTGTTAAACAGACTCGACTTGTGCTTCACCAAACTTGTAAATAGAATATCAAAGATTGTATGTTATAAAATGAGGCAGCCTGGTGTGGTAGTGACCACACCACCCAAAAATGTGCTGATGTTTATTGAGAAACCATGAACAACTATTACTATATTTGTATAGACCAAGGGCGTGACGAGCGCCTTTTATTTTTACTTTTACTTGACAAAAATTCAATTGACACTTCAGCAAAGAGTTGCAATAAGAGTTTTAGCAATTTCAATGTTTAAAAAAATGGCACCGCATACAAGTCATGATTTCCTTGTTACCACATACTAAACGAGTCTTTGTTTTCAAAAGAACAAGAAGGTCTCGAGCATGTAAAACATAATTCACAGTGACAGTTACCCGCAAAAATGCATTCCACAATAAAACATATAATGTTGCTATTGTAAATTTCATAGCAGTGAATATCATATCATCGTGACATTTTAGTTAGGAGCTGCCTTTGTAATCCTCGCCAGAACCTGCTGAGTACAACCCGCCCCGCTGCGACAGATCATGCAGTACTTGTCCGTTCGTACTAGAGACAAAGTCTTGTTTTCGAAAGACCCTTTTTATACCCAGTAAGGCTTTACGTGGATATCCTGGAATTTGATATACACCATCAACTGCCAACAGAACCTCAAAATATATATGACCAAATAAGCCAACACATTGGAGATTCCGTGAAGACTTGTATAATATCGAACGTGATTCTAACACTACGGTCTCCTCCCATTTCAGATCGCCGTGCCATAATACCTCTGATGACTTCCGGGTACTGGCATCATCTCTTGCTCCTCTGATGCTCACAGTCGATTCACTTTGGGGAACCAACCCATGTCCCGTTTTCACACGGATTAACAGTAGCTCAATGGTCAACGGTGCTACTAAAGATGGGATTTGCAGTAGCTCAATGGTCAACGGTGCTACTAAAGATAATCTTCATCGACGACTTCCGTGTTCACACAGCCGTGAACGAGTACCGGATTTTTCTGGGAAAGAAAGATGACACCGGCATCATATTGACATTTACTCTAAGAATGGGATGATGGTCTACAGAAAACACCATGCTTTCTATGCTGATGCTACAATCTGACGTAACGGGGCTATTTCTTTTTCTCAAAACACATTACAGATGTATACAAACTGCAAATGGATTAAGTTTGGAGATTTTTTTCTTAGATAACATTAAACTATAAACATAAACAAATATCATCACACACACATACCAACACATACACACACATACAACTATAAACATATCATACAGCAAACTGTTTCTGGAAGAATTCTTTTGTGTGGGAGGTCATAAAGTTATTTAGGTCACGGACACTGATGCTGGTGTCACTCTCTACAGGAACCAGATTGTAGTAGTTTCCCTGGCTGTTCCTGTGGTCTTGATCCGGCTTTGTCTTTTCTGTAACAGAAAGTCGTTGTCATTGTGAATCTTAAATGAACATTTGTTAGTGATCAAATAAGAATAATGTGTCACATTAAAGGCACATATGTGAGTTGTAAGGTCGATGTAGGAAAGGAATGACAAACTACAGAGCATATTTTGACAAGAAAATGTAATGGGGTTATACTTTCTAAGAGAATATCTTCTTTCACCAAAGAATGAGCCAGCAACAGACAATACAGCCTATCAAGGCAAACCTTTCATTTCATTGTAACATCGTACACTTTACGGAACTTTCTAACCGGACACACACACACACACACCAAAGACACACACCGCACACACAACACACCTCAAAGACACACACCGCACACACAACCCACACACAATAACATGTATATCCTACACACACATTTTACGGGAAATAGACCATTTGTATGACTACCCGCAACTTTTTCTTAAAAAAATAAATCTACGTATACAATATAACACAACTAAAATATATACAGAATTGCAAAAATTGCTCGTTTCAACGTGAGCTTTCCAATGAGATAACACGAGCCTACATTATTAATATCCTGCTGCACATGGGGGTCACGTCCTATCGACAAGATCATTTAACCTTATCAGGAAGCGTAGGGCAACAGCTCATCAGCCGAGACAAAGTGTTTGCATTATCAGTTATGAATGGAAATTACAGTCTAATATAATACAGGAGGCTTAGTCTTAGGTTGAATTGCTAGTGCCTAGCCAAGAAGTAAGCAAAACACAAACAGCATCAACGAGTGGTTATAGTTATCGCCAATCGTTACTAAAAAGATGTTATAATAAAACCCCAAGTCAATAACTATCGACCGAGGCTACATTTTATTGAGTTACTTGTGGGTGATCATCATTGCATTCCGAATATGTCAATAAGTGCTCAGATCCCCTCATCAGCATGGTCCGCATAATCCAGTAACTGATGACTCCAGCTCTGTGTTGTTAATAAATCAATCTTGAACGCCCATTACTCACCTCATTTCTAGATAATACAATCTTCACTCCCAAACTCTTTCATCCGAAAAAGTGTCGTGGACTCATTGTTGTAGAAGTTGCCTACATTAATGACGACCGCCCGATCTTCCGGTTGACCGTCATCGACAATAGCACAGCTAGCCAGCCTGTACACTTTTTCATTTTCCAGTACTCCCGCATGTCCAGGGACATAGACAAAGCTAACTCTACGTATCTTTGATCTTTGTAATAACTCGACTCATTGTCTGTGTACAGAGCCTGACGACAATATACTTGTCACGCTTATCGAATCACTTCTATTCACAGTACTGTATACAGGCGTCGGTGTAGTCTTGTAACCAGATGAATGTCCTGGCCACTGCCATCACCTCAATCGTCATGCAAATCGTTGTTTTAACGTACGTACCGCTATCTTATTTGTCTGTTCTGTATACAGAGTGTGCTGCGTGTAAATATCCATGCACTTCTTCGGTGTTGTATTACGGGTCCGTCTTTATAGCTGACTGCAATTTCCTCGTTAGTTTTGTTCACATCGACTGCGATTGGAATGTGCTCCTGCGTTTCCTGTCGAGTGTGACAATCACGAGAATGTGCCTCTGCATGATGTAGGCACCGGTATCCACCCATTGCCAGTGTTGATATTGGTACGCCCAAAAACCTGTTTGATGACATCTTGAGCGCAGCCGACCAAAGATGTGCATTTTTTTTAGCCAGTAACATGTAAAAAGATTTTCTCTTGACGATGGAGAATTCTGTACTTTCTAGTAGATGTCTTTTAGGATATCATTTGATAGGACTAAACAGTTAGCCCTAATATTTTAACTTTTTTTATTGTACTATTCATATTGTATCAGAACTGAAAAGAATTCTAAAAAAGAAATAATCAAAATACCTGCCAGACATGTCAATAAATGTATGGTCTACAGTAATACAAACAAACAACATTTCTAAAACTGAACGTTTAGATCGTGGTCCACTTCAAGCAGATTGTTCCCGTGATTGACAACTAAAGAAGGATATAAGGATGATGATAATGTTGTTTTGCCTATCAAAGATCGATATGGGATGTACTAGACTAAACCAAACTATGCAGATATCACATTTTTATATCAATTATAAAACATACAAACATTTCACTAACAACAAAAAAAACATACAAATCTATAAATAATTAGCAGTTTATGTTTGTCGGAATGTATCTTGCTGGCTTAAAAGAAGACAAAGAAGGCTAATGTACAACATATACCTGATGGTTTCTTTGTGGAAGTCGAGGGTTTTGAGACTACCTCACTAGCAGCACATCTAACTTCCCTGATTTCTTCCAAACTGTGTGCAGCTTCAGGGGCCTTCTTCTTGTTGCGACACTTCCTTAATTTAAAAAAAAAAAAAGGCATGGCATTGTAGGACATGTTATAGAGCACAATGTAACGTCCGTACAGCCTATTCAGATATTCAATGTAGTCAATTATTGTTGGTATATCAACCCTCAGCTTCTCTCAGAAGATATAACAGTACATACAGGACGTGTGTTTATGTCCATGACCTTGATCATCATTGTCATGTGTAAAATGTGTCAATAATGTCAGACACTGTTATGATGGCTTCCTGCTAGTTACCATCTTTGTAATTCGTTTCTTCTTAGAACATTAACAACATTGTATGATGAAGGTGGTTCACTGTACACCTTTATCATACAATTTGGAGACTTCTAGACAGACCCTGCTTCATGCATTACATTATATATGTGGCTTTTGATATTTTATTAATATATCAGGTTATACGGTCTTCTTGTTTGATTTCTGTTGTATATGGTTATTGGTGCCTGCTGCAATCAAACAGAATAGTTCAAATATATAAAACAAGGAGTCCGACAAGGCTGTGTTCTGTCGCCGGATTTGCTTTCACTTTACAGCGAAAATATGATGAGATCAATGGTAGATATAAAAGGAATTGAAGTCAAGGGTCACAACATTAACAATTTGCGATGTGCAGTTGACACATTCTTAGTAGTAGAGACAGAGAATGAACTACAAGAAATGATATAAATAATAGTAAAAGAAAGCAACAAGAAAGGTCTCAGTCTGAATAGTAAGAAAACAAAAGTAATGTTCATATATGAGAAACAATGATCACCATCACGCAGCATAAAAATAAACAGGATAAATCTGAAACAAGTGCAACGCATCAAATACGTGGGTACAATATCAACATCTGATGGAAGATGCACCACAGAAATAAAAAGCAGAATAGATCAGGCCAAAATAGCATTTCAGAAAATGAAAAACGTCTTATGCAACAAATCTATGTCAAATAGAGGTGAAAAAGAGAGTTCATCTCTGGTATAAAGAGCGCCAATTCTGACCTATGGAAGCGAATCATGGACAGTAAACAAACCAATGAAAAGACGATTAGATGCCACAGATAAAGGATTTCTCAAAAGAACGTTGAAAGTTCCCTTAACAGCTAAAAAGACCAACGAGGGAATTCTCAAAGAGTCCAACACAAAAAAGTGAGCTCCTAATGTTCTTAAAATGTATATTGCATTATTGGTGCCCTTTCCTTGCATTACATAGGTATAGGAAAACTACGTCTTCTACACCAGAAGACACCACAACTGTTTTGATACACAATCTTACCGCTCTTACTGAAGAAGCACCAACTGAGAGGTGGTAATGTGAGATCTTGATCAGCTATGGTCTGATGATTCAACAATAATAACCTCATATAGCCTGGCTCAAACTACCCACGTTAACTATAGAAATCCGTTTTAGTCTAAAATAATTAACATTGAATGTGAAAAAAAAGTACAGGAATGGTTCCTTTCATGTCAAATATATGGTGTTAGTGGCCAGACGTTTTTTTCGACATGGCCAGTATTATGCCAGGTCGCCTTTGCTTCCCCAAAAAATCTACGTTACCAAACTTTTAGAGACCGAATAACCCTGTAGCCTTCATTACAAAAAAGCCATCATATTTAAGAATCGAACCCAGGCAATTCTGGTCAGTAGCTAACGCACTAATAATTCACACGCTGGGGCTTTTTCCTTAATGTAAATCACATGTTCATATTCATGTTACATATAATTTTAATTCACTGTCATTATTTTTGTTCTGAGATACAGTAATCAGAGATATATTTACAGTATAATGAAATGACTGTACATTACCTCCAGGTAATCACACCAACAATAATCAATAAGACCAGCACGACACAGCCAATTACTGCTCCAACGATAGTACCAACAGGAGGAGTAGTCGTTTCATCATCTGATTTTCATTTTGAAAAGAGAGGGAATAAAAGACCACATAAGAGATTAAATATAATGAATGTAACTAAAATTGTATAGATAAAACTATTAAGAACAAATTAATAAACAAAACAAAATGCCATTAATTATAGTTTTTTTTTTTATTTTGAAGATCAGCAGTATATTCCTTTATTGATAAGAATAGCTATTGTTGTCCGTCGTGCTATGTGTTGTATATATACCATCAATCATTATATTACATTTACTCTCATATTTGCAAGGCTTACCGCAATTCAACATAAAAATATGTTATTTCTTCCCCATCTTTATTGAGGCAAAGGTGTCAGTGTTTGCATTAAAAATGGTCGGCGAATCAAAGCTAACTATGTACATAAGGATCAGTGAGCCACAGCTGACCAACACCCTATTCTACTTTCTGGTAGTGACTGAGAACAAACTCATTCGGTCTGGTCAAGCAATTATGGATTGAGAAAGGAAAGCAAGACGGTACCTGAAAATGCCATTCAGAAGTCATATGTGTTGGGCCATAAAGTGTAGAAATCACAGATTGTTGTAATCGCAATAAAATACAACTATGTTCACATTAAAACCTTTCCCTTTTTTAGGTGCACGCAACTTAAAAGATGTTTTTTGTGATTGTTATATTGCTTATTGCTATGATCATCAATACTGCACACCGGTAAATTCCATAAGTGCTTTGAAATCCGCATCGTGAATCTCGAGAAAATCCTAGGAGAATGCATGTCGACATGCGTACACTCAGTAGTTCGACGTGGGATCCACAGCATATACAGGTTTTTGCTGATAAATTTGCCCAAGTTGCTGCCAAATTGTATGGCCTACTCTTTTCGTCTTTAAATGTAGTCAAATGTGTAGCATACACTTGGAATTATTATCTACTCAAGAATACAGTTGAAAATTCTGGAGCTTACTGAAATTATTTCCCACCGTCTGCTTGGTCTTTGAACTGAATGTCTCTTGTGCTCAAGACAAAGAAATGGTTCCCAGCATGCCTCAAGGTTTATTACACTGATATCTATAAGTGAAGTAAAGTAAAGTACCCCCGTCACGCCAAGTGGCGCATAGAGAATATGGTGTTAGTGACCATAAATTTTACAGATCGTCGGCACATGATTTTTGGGGTAATGTGGTCGATATTACGCCCATGCCACTTAGCTTTTCCAGAAAAAAATCCTGTACCCATTTAAGACTGCGTGAATCTGGATGCCGTTAGTTGGGATCGAACCCTACCTCTTGTCCTTTGTAGTCCAGTTCACTAACCACTGAGCTATCGCGGCTCATCTATAATTGAGGTTGTCATCAAACCTAGAGCCACTCTTTCTCTAAACGGAAAAATGGCAGTGAACTTCAGTAACACGAAATCAACAGTTCTGTACAGTACAAGGTTTGGGATTTTTCTCAACCTAAGAGAGTACATTTAATGTAAATTATTTTGTACACATTCATACACTTATTCCGCTGGTAGGATGTTACGGTATCAGTAAAATATCGACTGGTCTACACAGTAGCATTATGTCAGATCTGATTTACATAACTCCATATCTTTATATTGTTTATCTGTTGTTTCTTTTCAATTTTCTAAAGCCAACATAAACTGTTAAAACCATTGACAACATGAGATGCCAAAAGATGTGTCAAGACTTACATTACATGAAATAACATTGTGACACATTGACAAAAGTAACAGATAAAACATACCATCACAGTTTGGACCTGACTTGCCAGGTACACACGATTGGCAGACTCCATCTGTGATGCTACAAAGTTTATCCTTACAGTTAGAGCTGCAGGTCAGAGCACAGTTCTCGCCATAAAATGGTACACTGCAGTCTGTAAACGATAATATTTTGCGATGTGTATTTGAAACATAAGTGTGTCAAACAAAGGTCTAGTGCGTGCGGGGGTAGTTCTTTTGCTGCATCTACCAGACTACATCTCCAACAAAACGACATGGTTAATCTTTTTCTTACGCTCTTTTTATTCTTTCCTTTATCATTCGCCTTTCGGGAGGGGGGGGGGAAGGTTATAATTTGCAATCTCTTGCTCTTCTGTCGACCTATACGATTTGTTGTTTTGTTTTTTGAATTCTGTCTATCCATCTTTTTCGTGGTTGGCCCTTGAGACTGGGATTCTTCTCGTAACGTTTATTGTATGTTCGGTGTGTTGTGTTTTCATCATTCTGCCCTATCACGTGAAGAAACCATGCTATTTGTTGTTTCTTTATGTGTTCTCAATTTTTCTCAGTTCATCGATTCTGATCTTACCTCTCAGGTTGTTTGATCATTCGTCCAACACATTTCATCTTAGTAATTATTATTTGTCGTATTATTATTGCATCTAAGGTCCAGATCGGGCATGGTAGCACACCTTTAGAATGAAGTTTGTATTGTAGGGTGCCCGTTTTGCCTGTAGAGTTACCTCCTTGTTGGACAATAGTGTAGATAGCTGTCCGATGTTTTGACAAACTTTCTTGCATCTTGAATCTATCTCTGCTCCTTCACTAGACTTCCTAGATATTTAAATCCCGTCACTTCTCTGCTCTCTCAACAATATGTTTCTCTTTTGCGATATTAACGACTTTGTTTTGTTCATGTTGGTTTTCATGTTGTATTGAGTGTCTGTGCTGTTAAGTGTATTTAAGCGTTCCTGTAGGTCTTCAACGCGTTCTTAAAGAGGCCAAAGCAAAAAGAGAGCTAATTTCCAATATTAGGAAGAAACAATCATCATTTTTTGGTCATGTAATGAGAAAAGAACAACTGGAATATATTACAACAACTGGGAAAATTAAGGGACGAAGCAATAGAGGGAAGCAAAGAGAAAACGAAAGCGTGTAAGCGTGGGTCACTTTTGTTCTTATAATGCAATGATAAGTACATCACGTGCAAATATATTTGAATAACAATTGTCCTACCCCCCCCCCAACCAACCCTCCCACACCACCCCTCCCCCAAAATAAAAAAAATTATTATAACCAGCAAATAAGTAAATAATTCATCCATCTTAGATTGCTTTATTTGAAGAACAATTCCATTGATGACTTCTACAAGATTCAGCCTTAAACATATGGCAATTATAAATCTGTTGAATTGGAATGATTTTCTGGACAGAATTGATATCTTTTCTGATGCATGCACAGACACACTGGGCAGATTATATAGTTAATATGTCAAACTATCTATCAATTGATCTTTTGAGCCGAAGACGACATATATGGCAGAAATTCTAGATTCTTTGTACCTGACGATCTTTGTTATCAAACGTCAAACCTTGCACAGAACCCTCTTTGTGTCTCGTTACGCGTCTTTGTACTGAGCGAATTGACCTATCTTAGCGAGGGAGATGGTGTCTACTATTGCTCCAACTCGCTTTAGTGCTATTTTCCTCCTTTCAGTTTCTCCTGTCTCTTCTCATCAGATGGCCAACATATGACTACCGTGTTGTCTTGATTATAGATGATATGTTTAGATATGTTGTGATTTCTTTTATTTGTCAAACTACTGACTAATAACAATATTATATGGTGAGTTGTGGAAGGGTGGAATATAGGGAGCATTTTAATTATGCACTTTTGAAACTTGGGACAACGTTATACAAGGGAAGGTAAACCTGGCAAACATTTCTACATTCTGTGAAACAAACAAAACAATAGCAACCTAACAACGGATTTGGGCTTGAAAGACTTGTTAAATTGAACTTACACCTTACAACTTACTAAGGTTAGAATTTCGTGGAGAAGCCCTGCTATTAGGATAATTGTTCTGCATCCAGACATGGATCTTAATCTAATACAATCTATCTATCTATCTATCTATCTATTGACCTTTCGAGCCGTAACCGGCCCATAGGGCGTAGACCAAGATACACCTTCACCTATATGAATTTTTGTTCTAGCAGTTTTCTTTTAAAGATATTTTATCAAATCTCGCCATCTGTCTCTGTTCTGTGCAAGCAGTTCTATCTCATTGAGGGAGCCGATTCCTGCTGCTCTTGCCTCTCTCATCAATGTTCTTCTCAGTGTCTCCCTGGGTCTTCCTCTTTTTCTTTTACCTGTTGTTTCCCATATGAGGGCTTGCTTTGCTATTCGATTATTATCTCTTCTCATCACATGTCCAACGTATGACCATCGTCTTTTCTTTATTACTGAAGATATTAGTGGTTGATTGGCGATTTCTCTAATTTCCTCGTTTGTTTTGAATTCGTTCCATTCTATACCAAGTATTTTCCTTAGACATTTATTTTCGAATGCGTTCAACTTTGTTTCTATATCTCTTGTTGTTTTCCAGCTTTCACACGCATACGTAAGGGTTGATAGTACATTTGATTTGAATAGCCTAAGTTTTGTGTTTGTGCTAATGAGTTTTGATTTCCACAACTTTTCAAGGCTTCTGAAAGACATTGCTGCTTTAGCCAGTCTGATTCTAATTTCTTTGCTCGTATCCCCTTCTCGATCAATGTGACTTCCAAGATAGATGAAGTGATCGATCTCTTCTACTGGTTTGTTTTCCATGTATATTTTGTCACTTGTTGGAATTAAACTTTTCATGACTTTAGTCTTTTCATGATTGACCTCAAGCCCAATTTTGCTGGCTATTGATGATAGTTCATTTGTGTTTTCCTGCATCGTT
This sequence comes from Megaustenia siamemsis, assembly GCA_032433765.1. Classification (NCBI taxonomy): domain Eukaryota; kingdom Metazoa; phylum Mollusca; class Gastropoda; order Stylommatophora; family Ariophantidae; genus Megaustenia; species Megaustenia siamemsis. Next base: position 50,654,290 of record JAVIAB010000139.1, on the reverse strand, counting down.
TTTATCTGATTGCTGATGAGAACTATGTCATCAGCAAAGTCCAGGTCCTCCAAATGGTCTCCTTGTATCCATTCGATGCCTTTATTACCAGTGCAGCATTTCTTCATTATGAAGTCCATAACAATTCCAAATAACAAGGGCGATAAAATACATCCTTGTTTAACCCCAGTTTCTATTGGGAAACATTCGCTCAGTCCTTCCTCTGTTCGAACTGCACATGTGTAACCATCATACATGTCTTTGATAATATTTATGATTTTTGATGGTAAGCCATATTGCTTCAGAATTTTCCACAAAGAATCTCTATGAATACTATCAAATGCTTTTTTGAAGTCGATGAAGTTAAGTACAAAAGGTTTTTGCTTTTCAATGTGTTCCTCCAATATAAGTCGTAGAGTGAAAATGTGGTCAAGACAGCTTCTCCCTTTTCTAAACCCAGCCTGTTCTTCGCGCATTACTGTATCTATTGAATCCTTTATTCTATTTAGGATGATTTTACAGAATAATTTTGAGGCAACTGACAAAAGTGTCACGCCTCTCCAATTGTTACAATCTCTAAGATTGCCCTTTTTTGGGATCTTAACAATGATTCCTTTTTTCCATTTATGAGGCGTCTTCTCTGTTTTCCAAATGATGTTGAACATTTTTTGGAGATGTATTAAATTATGGCTATCAATTGCCTTGAGGATCTCAGCTGTTAACTTATCCTCTCCAGCAGCCTTGTTATTGGTCATTAGCTTTAAGGTGGTTTCTATTTCACTCAAGGTGAAGTCATCTAAATTTACATCTAATTCTGCTGCTGGTGTTTCAGCTTCAAAATCTATTAAACTGTGAGGTAGTGGACGGTTAAGAATTTCTTTGAAGTGTTCCGCCCAACGGGCTTTTATGTCTGCGCTTGTTGTTAGCATTAATCCAGATTAATACAATATTGACTAAAAATAAACAACACATTATCATGCACTGCATTTTTTTTGTTTCAATACTTTTCTTAAAGCAAAATGTCCTGCTCTTCATGTTGTTTAATGTGGTAACCCTATTCTACGCTGTACTAGATTAATTTGGGCCTGCATCGACACATTTTGCTTGAAATGAGTAGTTTTTATCACCCATGATGGACAAGAAACATTTAACTGAACTAAGATCATTAGTTACTGGTTATGGAAGGCCCCGGTATCACTGCAAACGAATTAAAATCCATAATTGCTCAACCGCCCGTGCCAGCAGAATCATCCGAATTAATATCTCATCTCTCAAACAAAGAAATTAACTGTACTCCCCATTGTAGCAGTCTCAGCACACGCCAAAAGACATAAGGCGAATTCCGCGCAGAAAGTGAACACTGCCAACTGTTCCTTGTCATACGATATCATCATTCATTGTAAACAAATGGAATATGGAAACAAGTTCAAAACGGATGAGACACACAGCTCACGGTGTGCACAGAGCACTTAACTCAGTAGCTCCTGCAACAAGCCGGACTTGGAATATGAGGAAACTGCAACAAGCAACACTTTTCAAACATAGCGTTCAGTTGTTCCTGCCGCCTATTCACCATATACCGAAATTTCACGTACTCCTGAAAATGATGATCGTCATATTTTTAAAATGTATAGCGCTGATGATGTTAGGCCATCGTGTTTGACTCCAATTCCGAACATATAAACACGCAGTTAGTCGTCGGAATATTCCCGTCGCACTAAGATCATATTTCCCAAAGCTTTCACATTATTTACAATGTATGTACACTATTTAATATCTCTTTCAGAATTGATTAGTGAAAAAAAGAAAGGAAAGGAAAGAGCCATGTCAGGCTTCTAGATTTGTATATTGTCTGATAGCGCCTATAATGTTGTTTAGAGTCTACACATTTTATAGTGGTCAGCACTACACCAAGCTTCATTGAATTTCTTGATTACTGGACCCTTGAGAAATGCCTTGTTTATCTTTGTGCAGTATTGGGAGCTTTCATTCTTGTTGTCCAATGCCAGACATTGTATTGTCGGAACGTCTGTGTATTTTATGTCCAACCCACATTTCTCTCCTGTCAGAAAAGATGCCCATGACAAACATTTTATAGAGAAAGATTCATTCAAAACTTGTGTGTTTATTTTCCTTAACTTGTTCATGCTTGTGTAGTTGGTCTTCTCTTACAGATTTTCAATCGGATACAGTTCTTGTATGTGTTCAAATGCACCAGGATTCTAATTGTTTATTCATCGCTGATAAAATACACACATAAATGCATACAAGTACAGGTACGTCTATAAATATGCAGAAACATTTGATTATTGAACGGTAGAGATGTACTTTACTTTGGTTACAGTGTTGACCGGTTGTCCCAGGTCCACAAGACAAGCAAGCTCCTGAAGTGGTGTCACAAAGCTGGTCCTTACATTGGGGGATACATTTCTGTGTACAGTTCTCACCAAAAAACGTGGCATTACAATCTGGAGAGATTACAAGAATTACACTACTGACATCTTAATATTAAGTAATAATTTGAATTGTTTTCGTTCTTGCTCAATTCAAATCGTTTTTGTCTTCTATATAAGTAAATATCAATGCAATATATGATATATTTTAGGGACAAGAACTTCCTTATAAGAATAGTGATGTAATGAATTAGATTGTGTCATAAAAATACCGAACATCTGGGCTGAGCATAGTCACGAAAAGAAAGCAGTTGCTATTGGATGAATGAATTCAAGAAATGATTTGTTGAAATGAATACAGTTGTTTAAAGAGTATGCTTTTATTGATGGAGTCACGAGAAGAGGAAACTAACTAGACAAGTTGAATTATTATTTGAGAGAGAGTGAAGTTTAGAAAAGAACTGAATGATGCAGATATTTGAGTCAGGAGAAAAATAAATCAGGCGAATAATTAAGCGATTTCATAAGGGAAATAATGAGACAGGTAGAATCGTGAGATTAACCAAGAAAAGACAAAAGTAATGAAAAAACAATGTTCTTTCTGTAGAAAGATTATTTTAAAATGTAATCATTCGTTTGATGTAATTTATACAAACATTACTATACAATTTCATAGGAGGAATGTAACATCAACTTAAGTAACATAGATGTAAAGGTGCAAATATATCTTGACTTTTACCAGATGAGAGAATTTTCTTTGACAATTATTTGCGCATTTTGACCGAAAACATCCGATTTCAGCAAAGCATTTTTGAGAACATTTTGCCTTCCCTCTTCGATCCAGAATCGTTCGCCCAGACTAGACCGGCTAGTCCGTTACCAGGCGTACCTTGAAGAGCTTCAATGGATCTCTATGGTTCTGGTTCACCGATCCTGACACAAGCTATCAGCTATGAGTCGCTGGCATCTTCTAGCTCTATTGCTGTCAGCCGCCTTGCCTCCAGTTGAGAGGCAAAGCGGACACAAACGTTAACACTAAGAAACTTAGTCCTCCAGAAATGTTCAGTCGATCGGATTATTCCGTTGATGTACGGACTGGTCTAAGTATATGTGTGTGTGAGAGAGAGAGAGAGAGAGAGAGAGAGAGAGAGAGAACGCTGTCAAAGTTTGCGCAGTGAACGAGAGCTCCACGGGTGAGAGCTATATAAGACGATCTTTGTTGTTATCACATGTGGTGATCATCGTACTAACACCTCACGGCAACAAGGTCATCTGCCTAAGAGAACAGCCCATCGGCAGGTTTGTTGACCTCCTTGTTCTCGCCATTTGTCTAATCTTTAGTTATCACATGTGGTGGTCATCGTGCTAATACCACATGGCAACAAGGTCATCTGCCTAAGAGAACAGCCCATCGGCAGGTTTCTCTAATCTTTAGTTATCACATGTGGTGGTCATCGTGCTAATACCTCACGGCAACAAGATCATCTGCCTAAGAGAACAGCCCATCGGCAGGTTTCTCTAATCTTTAGTTATCACACGTGGTGGTCATCGTGCTTATTCCACACGGCAACAAGGTCATCTGACTAAGCGAACAGCCCATCAGGAGGTTTCTCTAATAAGAAGACAATTTGGCTGGAAAGAGAATATTCACCAGAAGAGTTTTAGTGGAGATTAGATGGAATTGTTTTTAAATTACAGATTAGATTTCGTGTGGACTTTACGATATTTCTCTGAAGTTGTAGGGAGGAAACTTCAGTTGTAGACGAATAGAGACTGACTTCAGCTATGAAATAAAAGCTGGCATTAATTGTTGTGATTTCATCTATGCAGTATTTCATATTTTTGTGGTTTGATTATCATAATTTGTTCGTCATTGACATAAGTGACTTCGGGCATAAGCAATAATGGAGGTCCATTCTTTCGCTTATATATGCCTGTAGATGAGACATGACAGAGCTAGACACATCATCATGTGCCATACCGGTTGACGTGGGCAATCATGTCCTTCCACAATCTTCTATCTACAGTGCATCGTATCAGTTCTGTTGTTGACTGTTTTCCATGCCATGACACCAAGCTATCCAATATTTTCTCTCTTTGTCGTCCACGATCTCTCTTTCCTTTTATTTTGCCAGTTGTAACCAAGTATTCCAACTTTTCTATTCTCATGATGTGCCCGAAAAATGTTGACTGCTTCTTTCTGATGTTTTTTTTAAGAGCTCCCTTTTTGTGTTGGCCTCTTTGAGAACTTCCTCATTGGTCTTTTTAGCTGTCCAGGGAACTTTCAACATTCTTCTGAGAAATCCCATCTCTGTGGCCTCCAATCGTCTTTCATTTGTTTGTCTACTTTCCATGATTCGCTTTCATAGGTCAGAATTGGTTTTATATAGCACCGATGAACTTTCTTTCTCATTTCTATTGACATAGATTTATTGCATAAGATATTTTTTTCATTTTCTGAAATGCTATTTTGGCCTGAGCTATTCTGCTTTTTATTTCTGTGGTGCATCTCCCATCTGATGTTATTATTGTGCCCAAGTATTTGAAGCGTTGCACTTGTTTCAGATTTGTCTCGTTTATTTTTATGCTGCATGATGCTGATGATTGTTTCTTCGAAAAACCATTACTTCTGTTTTCTTACTATTCAGACTGAGACCTTTCTTGTTGCTTTCTGTTACTATTATGTCCATCATTTCTTGTAGTTCATTCTCTGTCTCTACACAAGCACAACTAATTGGGACGATCTAATATTAGTTGACCCCACTGGATGCAGATGAAAAAAAAAACGTTGATCTGAAATGAATGACATTCGAATAAGATAAAATGTCAACTCTAAATGAAGGAAACAACAGTTGTCTCAGACAGTCCTAAAATGGACACACATTCCATTGTCTCCTGAGACCGATAATGTTTCTTCAGGAAGGACTCGATGCTTAAATTCAAAACGAATGTATCTATGTGAGTGTAAACATATATATATATATATATTTGTTATTTGTTTGTAAATTTGTGACTAAAATGTTGTCAAAAGAACAGACGGCCTTGTGTTGCACAGAAGTTGTAAATGCTTACACGCCGAGGGGAAATACAAAGAAATTTAATTAAAACAAGGTAATGATACTTTTATCACACATTAAGCCTTGCTTTCCTGGTATACATGACTGACATGTTCCATGGCTGGGTTCACAGTGTTGTTTCATGCAGTTTGTGCTGCAAGTCAGCTTACAATCATTGCCATATTGTATAGCAATACAAGATGAAAAAGAACATATACGATTATCAATACTTTGTGTATACGTATAAGCATGAATGGTACATTAATTTCGCATAATTTTTAGACAATTGTGAATCATAAAATTATACAAGGCAATTACTATATTAAAGGTTTTTAAACATTATTATTTAACATGTGTGAATATGTGGTGTGGTGTGAAGTGTGGTAGATGTGCTAATCAATTTTAAAAATGTTGATTAAGCAAACGCGTATAGTATATAATATCAAAAAACATAGTAATTACTTAAAATTGTTTACTGAAAACAAAATGAATGAACCGGTGCGGTGTTGATATACTTTGCTCGTGAAAGTTAATATTCCTGTCTTGCTTGCCTGTGTTGAAACTCCAGGTTTGGTTTACCTTTTTTTTTTTAAAATCAGAGGTAAAAGAAACATTGACCTACACACCACATGACAAGTGCAGTGGGCATGTGGCATACCATACACGGTGTAAGGGTTTTCATAAACAAAAATGCACTTGTAATCTTTACAAGGCAATTTGCCACATAAATAGACCATTTACGTTACTTTCTATATTTATAGTTAGTAAATAAAAACGTAAAGTTTCTATCTATCTATTGACCTTTCGAGCCGTAGCCGGCCCATAGGGCATAGACCAAGATACTCCTCTTATCTGAAATTTTGTTCTAGCAGTTTTCAATTCTTTTAAAGATATTTTATGCAATCTCGCCATTTGTCTCTGTTCTGTGCAAGCAGCTCTATCTCATTGAGGGAGCCGATTCCTGCTGCTCTTACCTCTCTCATCAATGTTCTTCTCAGTGTCTCTCTGGGTCTTCCTCTTTTTCTCTTACCTGCTGTTTCCTACATGAGTGCTTGCTTTGCTATTCGGTTATGAAGTTTTACTAAGATAAAATGTTTTCATTCATTTTCCTCTCGGGCCAAAGACGAGACATATTGTACGTTTTAGTTATTTCTTAATCCAATGGTTGAACCTTTTCTGAGAAATTATTCTACGTAGTATTTCTCTTTGATTCCATGTTTTCTTTTACCAGATTATTTCAACAATAATTCCCGACAGGGAAGCATTTCTTCGGTTATTCTCTTAAGATAAACTATGTATTTGCAAAACCTTCTTCATATACGCCTAGGTAATTCGTCAGAGATGAAAGCGAACGCAACAACAACAATATACGCTCAACACGTGTTCCTTTTTAGATTGTCCTTTGACTGTCCCCAATCTTCCTGCAAGGCAGCAGATTGTCTTTTCTGTGGTAGGATTCTGCCCTTAGATGGTCGGCCCTCCCAGGTTTACGAGCACCATCTGCCCGAGCTTGATGTAGTTATTAGTTGGTCATTAGACCATCACACATCAAACAACAGACTATAAGGTCTTCCAGCAATGCGAACTGTAAAGTCCCTACTAACTAACACGAATCTCCGGGAGTCTCACCGATGATGACAAGTCATGTACGAAACCCCACCTCTTAATCTCCAGATGTTTGTCAAATTGTTGAAAGCATTCATTACAAGTGCGATGCGTGTCACGATGTATGATGTTATATCTCCATTTCTGGATAGTATGCTGCCTAAATGAAGTAATAATTGTAAACAATGTATGTAGAAGTTCAAAATTAGATCTGCTTATATATCATTGCGTGCTAGCCAGTAAAAACTTAGCCATGCTACACGAATACACATAACCAATAACAATGTAATTTTAATCCCCCTCCCCCCCCCCCCCAAAAAAAAAAAAAAAACTAATATACACGTATATATGGCCCTTTTCGTCTTGTCAGACGGTCTAGTGGAGGCTATTGCGTATTTTTTTGAGGTATTGTTTTTGCCGAACAGCTTCTCTCGTGGCTAATTCTACCAATGTTTGACAAACACACGCGGTCACATAATGAACAGGTCAGGCTCGCTGGTCCACAGGGTTTACCATCCTTTTTCATGAGTCTCTTCTCTTCTAAGTCCTGTCTTAGAACAGTCTCAAATGTTGTTATACCGTTCCTTATACGTGCTCTCCATGATGTGCGATCACTTGCCAGATGTTGCCAGTCGTTTTCACAGATGGAGAAGTCTTTCAGAGATGATTTGCAGATATCTCTATATCGTAGTTTAGGTCTGCCGATTTGTCTTTTTCCGTGTTTTAGCTCGCCATATAGTATTTGCCTAGGAATGCGTTTTTCTTCCATCCGTTGGACATGCCCTAGCCATCTTAGCCTTCGACTTCTGAGCATCGACATGATTGTTAGGGTCTTAGCACGTTGCAGGACAGTTAAGTTGGTTATTTTGTCCTGCCATTTGATGTGCATTATTTTGCGGAGACATCGCATGTGGAAGACATTTAGTCTTTTTTCCTGGTTTGAGTATGTTGTCCAGGTTTCGGATCCATATAGTAGTGTGCTAGGCACACAAGTTTGATATATTAAGAGTTTAGTCTTTTGAGTTAGTTTCGTGTTGTTTCATGCCCTTTTTGTGAGTTTGCCGAAGGTCGTAGCTGCCTTACCAATTCGACAGTTTATTTCTTCATCAAGAGAGATGGTTTGCGTAACTGTGGATCCAAGATATGTAAATTTCTGTACTGATTCTAGTGGGCAGTCTTTTAGAGTAATAGATATAGGTTTGAAGTCACCTTGATTTAGTATTACTGTCTTCTGAACATTAATTGACAGTGAAAAAAGGTCGCATGCTTTATCCAGGTTGTTGATCAGCGACTGTAGGGTGGCCTCACTATGAGCAACTAGGGCTGCATCGTCAGCAAATAAAAATTCTTTAAGTAGGGCAACATTTGTTTTGGTTTTTGCTCTTAGTCGTGCTAGGTTGAACAGTAAGCCATCTGGTCTAGTGCGAAAAAAACACGTATAGGTACGTCTGTAAATATTAAGAAACATTCGATAAGTGAACGGTAGAGATGCACTTTACTTTGGTTACACTGTTGACCAGTTTTCCCAGGTCCACAAGACAAGCAAGCTCCTGAAGTGGTGTCACAAAGCTGGTCCTTACATTGGGGGGTACATTTATGTGTACAGTTCACACCAAAAAACGTGGCATTACAATCTGTGGAGATTACATGACATGAAAAGTGATGACATTTTAATTTCAAGTAATAATTTGGGTTGTTTTGTTCTTGCTCAGTTCAGATCGCTTTTGTCTTCTATTTAACGTAAATATAAATGCAGTATATGATATATTTCGGGAACAAAAACTTCCTTGCAAGAATAGTAGTGTAATGAATTAGATTGTGTCATAAAAATACCAGATAATTCAGCTGAGCATAGTCACGAAAAGAAAGTATTAGCTATCGGATGAATGAATTCAAGAAATGATTTGTGTTCTGAAATGAATTAAGTTGTTTAAAGACTTTTATTGATGGAGTCATGAGAAGAGGAAACTAACTAGACAAGTTGAATTCTTATTAGAGAGAGTGAAATTTAGAAAAGAATTGAATGATGCAAATATTTGAGTCAGGAGAAGAATAAGTCAAACATTTAAGTACTTGACTGAGTGAAATAATGAGATAAAGGGAAGCGTGATACAAATAGATAGTCTTGAGGAGAACAGAACTTGTGAAAAGTGAAGTTGTGAGAAAAGTGTAGTTATAGTTTATTTGTCTCAAGCTGTAGTCATAATTACATTTGTCTCAAGCTGTAGTCATAGAAAGTACTTTGTGCAGACATCTATAAGTACACATTAACCCAGATTCCGATAACAAAGCTTTAATAAAAATATAGTGAACACTTTAACGTCAGAGGTACATTTTTATCACAAATTCTTCTTCCTCTTCTTTTCCTTCCTCATCTGCCTTTTAGTTTAGAAGAGAGATATAATTTGCGGTGCTTTGCTCTTTTGTTGGACCCTGCTGCTGTTATTTGTTCTACTGTTTCACATTTTCCATCCATCTGTTTTGTGGACGGCCTTTGATTCTCGTGTTCTAGCAACGTTTATTAAAGGCTTGCTATGTTCTGTTATTTCTTTCTAATAACGTGGCTAAACCATTTCATCTGTTGCTTCTTTATGTATTCTGTGGTGGGAATTATTCCTAGTTTTTTTTTTTCTCACGTCTTAATTTCTTATCCATCACTCATGCTTTTTCCTGTCATTCGTCCAACACATTTCATCTCAGTTGTGGCAATTTTTCTTATTGTGCTTTAGTCTAGGGTCAAATGCTAGCTTTTTTACCACAACGTTGAAAAGAAGATAATATTGTAAAGTACTCGCTTTGCCTCTAGAGTTACATTCTTGTTGGACATTAGTGGTAATAGTTATACGATGACTTGCCAATCTTGACTCCATCTTTAGTCTAATTCTGTTGTTTGTAAATATATGTAATTTAAAACTGAACGCAGAACGTTCTTTCCCGCAGCCATTACACTAGATAGTGATTGTGGACAAAAAGACATTGATCGTGGAGGTAGAAATGCAGGACTCGATTTTCTAGAACTCTTCGAAGTGAGACACAATCATTTACACAACATGGTTTGTTATTAAACATGTACGGAGCTCGTGAGCTTTCAGGGCCCATGTTGGCGGTAGAACTGTGATTGAAGACAGTGATGCGTTTGTGTTGACTCTCAAATAGTTTTGCTATGAAATGATGGCGTCACTAAGGCATTGACACGGTTTGAGACAGGGACTTATACACGTATTGTTTCCTCAGTAACTCACACAGTATCATGAATAAGACAATGCACGAAAAATCGACTCAAAAATGATTATGATTCAGCAGCCATGAACATACTACACGAATATCATATCAATGGCTATGCAGAAAGCCAAAATAAGCCTTGTAAATTGAGATGCATATGGACTTGTCCAATGTGCAATGAGAATGGCCTGTCACTAAAGTAAACAAACCTTATACATGCATATAGAAATGTGGAGAAAGATACCAGGGAAGATATGAGGCAGATAAATAAATCTAATGCCTTAAATTCATTTAAAAAGTCACTTTCTTGAACGTTAGAACAACGGGAAGGCATCATTCGCTTTCAGAAATGTCGAGTAAATATGGAAGTCAAAAAATCTTAAACATGAAAGTAAAATTGATGACATTCAATTCAAATTTGTTTATCCGTCGTTAACGATATATGTTGAAGCTGAATATCAATACTATATATAGGTAATAGACTTGGGGCATTCAAAATAAAATGTCTTTTGAAAATGTTTGGTGGTTTACAGTGAAATGAGCTCGAGTCTAGTTAAGACATAATATATAGCAATACAATCAAAGTAATGTCCGTAATCAGGAAGAGAAGAATGACATATATCGGTCATGTTAAGAGAAGAAATAACCATAGTCACATAAAAAAGTGCACCAAAAAATTACACCAAAGAGAGAACAATCCCTTCTAAATTCCTGTGCTCAAAAGCAGATTTTTCAAATACTGAAATGAGCACTGAAATTACTGAAACTTTTCATAACGACAAACGTGTATGAAAAAAAAATGCATTCGCTGCTTTTTGTTATCTTTATATGTATTAAAATGAAACGGGCCATATTTTCTACGTATGCATTTAGACAGAGTCACAAAATGAGGCAATCTGCTCATCAGAAGTTGAACTAGTCTTGTAAGTGCTCGGCTCTCTAGCTTCTTGACCGTCTGAAGTGGAGACAGCCACGCCTGAGTCATAGCTGGGAGTTGAACTCTTGTCAGAAAGCTCTCACATCTTCAGCATCTACTAAATGATATTCTGGTCTGCATGAAACTTTAAATCGAATCCATTGACTATAGAAAGTCTCAAAATGTATATAATTATGTGAAAAAAAAACAGGCTGATAATATGTAACACCTACTTTGAGCAAGAGAAAAGGAAACCATACACATGGAAAAGTCCTGGAGATAAGAGGAGTAATCAAATAGATTACATAATAATAAAAGAAAGGTTCCGTAACAGCGTAAAGAATGCCAAAACCTATCCAGGAGCAGATAATAATACAGATCACAATCCTGTAAAGATAAAAATCACAGTAAAGAGAAACAAGCAATCGTCTAATTCATCAACAATACCACTAGATATAACAGCTTTAAATCAAAGAGATGTTAAAGATACTTATACAATACAAGTAAAGAACATATATCAGGAGATGCTAGAAGAAGGAATTGAGCAATACAGAAAAGGCATACTGATGAAAAAGTCACAAACAAATAGCAATGCATAAAGAAAAGCATTCAAGAAACTAACGACACCTTACCCCCCACCCTCCCCCCCCCCAAAAAAAAGAAGAAAAAACAAAAATGAATAACTAAAACCATCTTAGAAAAAAATGGAAGAAAGGAGACAAGTGAAGAACACTGCCCAATACAATGAAATAGATAATGAAATACGCAAAATGTGCAAAAACGCAAAAGAAGACTGGCTCAGCCAAAAATGTATAGAAATAGAAACTATGGAAAGCAAACAAGACTTAAGAGGAATGCACACAGAAATGAAGAGAATGACTAATAAAAAAAGCCGCAGAAAGCAGATGCATTGCAGACAAAAAAGGAAAAATGCTAACAGACAATAAGGATATTACAGATAGATGGCATGATTATAGAACAGAACTATTTCAGGATCAAAGGGACAAGAAACCAGTTATAAACTGTACATCAGGCTATAAAATCTTAAAATCTGACGTGGAAAAAGCTATACAAACAATGAAAAAAGGGAAAGCAGCAGGACCTGACAACATATATATATATATAGATGATACAGGCACTAGAAGATTTTAGCATTGATTTGATTACAGACATATGTAACGACATATGCTATACAGGATACATACCAAATGAACTAAAAACATCAACTTTCATTGCATTGCCTAAAAGGAATGGTGCAGTTGAATGATGTGACTTAAGAACAATAAGCCTAATGAGCCACGTTACAAAAATCTTTTATAAAAGTTACACAAGGTAAGATTCAGAATAAAATCAATACTGAAGGAGATATGTAGCAATCTGGAATTTGAAAAAAAAATAGTGGACAAAAGAAGCCATATTCTGCATGAGAACACTAATCGAAAAGTACACAGAGGTAAACAAACCAAAATATATCTGCTTCATAGACTACACCAAAGCTTTTGATAGAATAAACCACAAACAACTTATAGAATGAAAAGAGATACATCACGATGGCATGGATATACGACTAATATGCAATTTTTACTGGGAGCAAACAGCAATAATAAAATATAGCAAAGACAACTCTACACCCATTGATATAAAAAGATGAGTAAGACAGGGATGCATCCTATCACCAAGCTTGTTCAATCATTACTCTGAGCAAATCTTTAAAACCATCGCAGAGATGTCAGGCCTAAACATTAATGAAAAGATAATCAATAACCTAATATATGGTGATGATACTGTATTACTAGCAGAAAATCCTAAAGATCTACAACAATTACTTAATAGAAATAAACATGACAAGCATAAAATATGGATTAGATATGAATATCAAAAAAGACTAAAACTATGATCATACAAAGAAAATACTTAAAACCTACAAGTGGATATCAAAATTGAATGAATAGACCTGGAGACAGTTCAGAGCTACAACTACCTTGGACAAACTATAACCAGTAAAACCGAATTAAACAAAAGAATAGGAATAGCAGAAAATAATTTTTATGTAATGAAAAATATACTAACATCAAAACAAATAACACCATGGTTAAAACATTTCTCTCAACATTCTTATATGGTGCAGAAACATGGACATTAGACAAGAAAACAGAACAGAAAATTGAAGCCTTTTAAATGTGGATATATAGAAGAATATGTAGAATTGGATGGAAAGAAAAGAAAACAAACGATGAAGTCTTAAAACAACTATACATGAAAAGAGAACTACTAGATACAATTTAAACAAGACAAATGCGATTTTTGGGGCATGTTAAAAGACACAAGAACCTACTAAAAGTAATCTTGGAGGGAAAATACAAGGTAAAAGAGGCACAGGCAGACCAAGACTAACATAGACCAGTAACATGAAAAAATGGACAAGTCAGCCTGTTACAACCTACACCATCAAAGTAAGAGACAGAGCAGAATGGCGTTCCATGGTAGCCAACCTTCGTTGCGTAGATGGCTCTTGATGTTGATGAAGATATTATATATTTATATATATATGGGTGCTGCTGTAAAAAAATAGTTATTTAAAAATCTAACATAACTCAGAGTTGTGCTCTGATTTTAGATATCTTACCTTTATCACACATTAATCCTTGCTTTCCTGGTACACATGAACGACAGGTTCCATTAACGGCATCACAGAGTTGGCCGGTGCAGTTTGTGCTGCATCTCTGTGCACACTCATTCCCGTAATATGTAGAATTACATGCTGCAAAAGATCATATACGATTACCAATACTAATGATTATTTTAATCCCAAGATAATGCGCATGGCTTCATTTTGTATTTTCTCCAGCCTATCAATTTGAGTCGTACTGTAATAAGAATTGCCAGGGCATACTCGATTGGTGCGAGGACTAGTCCCTGGAACAGAAGAGTAAGTAGCATTTGCTCGATGTTGGCAGCTGCCATGATCTTCAAGGCGGCTAGCCCTTTGTGGGATTTTGTTATCACATGGTCGACGTGGTCCCGAAAACATAGGCTGCGATCAAACTTAACTCCAAGGTATGTTATCAACTTGTCCCTGGTCACCTCATCAGCTCCCATTCGTACTACCGGTGTGGTCGTATTAACGATATGATTGTTAAGGGAGAACCATGAAACTGATGCTTTATTAGGATTTACCAAGGCACCTGAAACCCCACACCAGGAAGAAATGCGATCGAGTTCGTCTTGCATTGTAGAGGCGACTTCCCGTCTGTCTCTTAGCTGTCCCCCTCCCATCCAGCTGTTGTTCCGTGATCGTTATTGTGTACACGTTAAATAAAACTGATGACAATGTTGACCATTGCGGCAGCCCTGGACAAATGGATATTGGCTAGTAAGACCAACTTCCACATCTGAGTATCACCTTCCTCTGAAACAGTGCCGCAGCGATCCATCTAATGAGGAAGGGGTGCACCGCCAGTTTGAGTAGCATATGAATGAGATATTCAAATGGTACCCTGTTGTATTTCTATTTGATGTAAATCACTATGCTTCTTTTGCCTCATTGCATTTTGTTACAATTTCTTGATCTGATCACTTATACTCATCTTTGTTGTTAAATGCGCTATTGAACGCGTGACAAAATGGCGGTTTGTTTTCGCCGGTCTGTCGTCAAGGACGCGTAATTCATTTAATTTGTATAAGGCTCACAGTATATCCGCATGCTGCAGAGCAATTTACTGGAGTTCGGCAGTTTACAACGTGGAAACAGGTTCTGGCCGTGCGACTGAGTGAGTGCACGTGAGTCAGGACCATCCACAGCATCGACGCTCAGCGACAAAATCACGAAAACAAGAAAGCATGGTAACATAATTTCCCTACAAGACAAGCTTTATGTAAAAAAGATCTTATTTACTCTCATTTTTCACGAACTTTCATATGTAATATATATATATATATATATAAGCCCTGGAGATAGGAAGAGGAATCAAATAGATTACATAATGATAAAAGAAAGGTTCCGTAACAGCGTAAAGAAAGCCAAAACCTACCCAGGAGCAGATATTAATTCTGATCACAATCCTGTAATGATTAAAATGAAAATCAAACTAAAGAGAAACAAGCAAAAATCTGATTCATCAACAAACCCACTCGACATAACAGCTTTAAATAAAAAAGATATTAAAGATACCTATACAATACAAGTAAAGAACACATACCAGAAGCTGCTAGAGGAAGGAATTGAACAATACAGAAGAGAAAATCCTGATGAAAAAGTAACAACCAAATGGCAATGCATAAAGAAAAGCATACAAAAAGCCTGCGACACCTTACCCAAAAGAGAAAAGAACAAAAAACAAAAATGGATAACTAACACCATCTTAGAAAAAATGGAAGAAAGGAGACAAGCGAAGAACACTGCCCAATACAATACAATAGATAATGAGATACGCAAAAAGTGCAAAAAGGCAAAAGAAGACTGGCTCAGCCAAAAATGTAGAGAAATAGAAACGATGGAAAGCAAACAAGACCTAAGAGGAATGCACACAGAAATAAAGAGAATGACTAATAAAAATAAAAAAGCCACAGAAGGTGGATGCATTGCAGACAAAAAAGGAAAAATGCTAACAGACAATAAGGATATCATAGATAGATGGCAGGAATATATAACAGAACTATTTCATGATCAAAGGGACAAGAAACCAGTTATAAAATGTACATCAGGCTATAAAATCTTAAAATCTGAGGTGGAAAAAGCTATAAAAACAATGAAAAGGGGAAAAGCAGTAGGACCTGAAAGCATACAGATAGAGATGATACAGGCACTTGAAGATTTTGGCATTGAAGTTATTACAGACATATGCAACGACATATACCACACAGGATACATACCAAATGAACTAAAAACATCAACTTTCATTGCATTGCCTAAAAAGAATGGTGCAGTTGAATGCAGTGACTTTAGAACAATAAGCCTAATGAGCCATGTTACAAAAATCTTGCTAAAAGTTATACAAGGAAGGATTCAGAATAAAATCAATACTGAATTAGATGAGCAGCAATTTGGATTTAGGAAAAATAGCGGGACAAAAGAAGCCATATTCTGCATGAGAACATTAATCGAAAAATACACAGAAGTAAACAAACCAATATATGCCTGCTTCATAGACTACACCAAAGCTTTTGATAGAGTACACCACAAACAACTTATAGAATGCCTAAAAGAGATACATCTAGATGACATGGATATACGACTAATATGCAATCTATACTGGGAGCAAACAGCAATAATAAAATATAACAAAGAGTTCTCTACACCCATTGATATAAAAAGAGGAGTAAGACAAGGATGCATCCTATCACCAAGCTTGTTCAATCTATACACTGAGCAAATCTTTAAAAACATCATAGAGATGCCAGGCCTACAAATTAATGGAAAGATAATCAATAACCTAAGATATGCTGACGATACTGTACTACTAGCAGAAAATCCTAAAGACCTACAACAATTACTTAATGAAATAAACACGACAAGCAAAAAATATGGACTAGATATGAATAACAAAAAGACTAAAACTATGATCATAAACAAAGAAAATACTCAAAACCCACAAGTGGATATCAAAATTGAAGGAATAGACCTTGAGACAGTTCAGAACTATAACTACCTTGGACATACTATAACCAGTGATGGGAAATGTACAACTGAAATAAACAAAAGAATAGGAATGGCAAAAAGTAATTTTAATGTCATGAAGGACATACTAACATCAAAACAAATAACACCAGAGCTAAAACTAAAAATAGCAAAATGTTACATCTTCTCAATATTCCTATATGGTGCTGAAACATGGACATTAGACAAGAAAACAGAACAGAGATTTGAAGCCTTTGAAATGTGGATATATAGAAGAATAGGTAGAATTGGATGGAAGGAAAAGAAAACAAATGACAAAGTCTTAAAACAACTAAATATGAAAAGAGAACTTCTGAACACAATTAGAACAAGACAAATGCGATTCTTAGGCCATGTTAAAAGACACAACAGCCTACTGAAAGTGATCCTGGAGGGGAAAATACAAGGTAAAAGAGGCAGAGGCAGACCAAGATTAACATGGACGAGTAACATCAAAAGATGGACAAATCAACCGATGACAACCTGCACCATCAAAGCAAGAGATAGAGCAAAATGGCGCTCCATGGTAGCCAACCTTCGTTGCGGAGACGGCACTCAATGATGATGATGATATACATATATTTAAATAATGTATGTCATATTCTCTAGTTCTGTATTTACATTTTAGATGTGTCATTTAGCGGCTTAAACTATTCAAATAGTTATTAATTGATTATAGGCGGCAAAAATTATAACGAAAGTCAAGAGATGGAAAGTTATCATATCAAACTGCTTTACCCACCTAACCCCCCTTTTTTTCCTAAATAAATTAACATATATCAATGCATATATCTGAGACTGCTCTATATGTAAAATAATTTAATTTTTTACTCCTGCTGGAAGATTGTGCCTGATTAATCTGACCATGAAAAATCTGTTCAACTTGGATGACACTCTGGATCTCTCTAAAGGTCTTCAACATTAATATTGACCCGTGCTAAAAGAGGTAAAGAACACATGCTCTCTAGAGGTCTACCTACAGCATATCTCTACATCCTGTTACATAAAAGACAGAATAGAAACCTAACAACGGAGACCGGCTTGAAAGGCTTGTGAAATGGATCTTCAGACTGATTCAGCTACAGCTTTCAACACTTAGGATTAGAATTGCGCCTGACAAGTCTTCTGTTTAGGATGTTAGTCCTGCGTCCAGGCATTTATCTTAATAAATAATAAAGTGGTGAATGAAAATAAACGCTACGTTATGTCTTGCCTTTTTTATTAATAGATTTTTTTTCTGATAGAATTTCAAGATTTTTAAGAAAAAAAAAAGCCCCGCTTTTCTTTATGTTTAATGTGAGAACCCATGGTTGACAAAGAATATTTAACTGAAATGAAATCACATTTCCCAGTGCTCACATTATTTAAAGCTACACATTATGTTCAATGTCTGCACATTATTTAACATTTATTTCAACTATCTATCTATTGACCTTTCGGCCCATAGGGCGTAGACCAAGATACTCCTTCTCTTATCTGAATTTTTGCTCTAGCAGTTTTCAATTCTTTTAAAGATATTTTATCAAATCTCGCCATTTGTCTCTGTTCTGTGCAAGCAGTTCTATGTTAGTTTTAAAAAAAAAAGAAAGGACAGGAAAGAACCATGGCATTCTTCAATATTTGTGTATTGTCTGATAGCGCTTATAATGCTGTTTAGAGTCTACTATTTATTGGTAGCGGTCAGCACCACATCAAGCTACTGAGACTTTATTGATGGGACCCGGAGAAATCTCTTATCTATCTTTGAACAGTATTGAGAGCTTTAATTCTTGTTGTCCAATGCCAGACATTGTATTGTCAGAACGTCTGTGTATTTTATGTCCAACCCACATTTCCTTCCTGTCAGAAAAGGTGCCCATAGCAAACATTTTATAGAGAATGATTCATTCAAAACTTGTGTGTTTATTTTCCTTAACTTTTTCATGCTTGTGTAGTTGGTCTTCTCTTACAGATTTTCAATCGGATACAGTGTATCTGCTCAAATGCACTCATGGCTTCTGTTCATCGATGATATAATACACACATACAATCACACACGTACATGTGTGTCTGTAAATATTGAGAAACATTCGATAAGTGAACGGTAGAGATGTACTTTACTTTGGTTACAGTGTTGACCAGTTGTCCCAGGTCCACAAGACAAGCAAGCTCCTGACGTGGTGTCACAAAGCTGGTCCTTACATTGGGGGATACATTTCTGTGTACAGTTCTCTCCAAAAAACGTGGCATTACAATCTGGAGAGATTACATGACATGAAAACTGATGACATCTTAATTTCGAGTAATAATTTGAGTTGTTTTGTTCTTTCTCAATTCAGATCGTTTTGTCTTCTATATAAGAAAATATTAATGCAATATATACCTTACCTTTTAGGGACAAGAACTTCCTTTTATGTATAGTGGTGTAATGAATTAGACTGTGTCATGAAAATATACAGGACAACTGAACTGAGCATAGTAAAGTAAAGTACCCCCCGTCACGCCAAGTGGCGTATAGGGAAATATGGTGTTAGTGACCCTATATTTTACAGACCTTCAGCACATGATTTTTGGGGTAATGTGGTCGGTATTACGCCCGTGCTGCTTTTACTTTCCCAGAAAAAATCCGGTACCCATTTAAGGCTGGGTGAACCCGGAGCCGTCGGTTGGGATCGAACCCTACCCCTTGTCCGTAGTAGTCCAGTTCACTAACCACTGAGCTATCGCGGCTCCTACTAATTTTTAGGGAATTAGTAAAACCCAGGTGTCCTCGCCAGGGTACGAACCCCGGCTGTTGCCGTGGTAAGCCAACCGCCTATCGATTGCGCTAACCGGACACCCTGAACTGAGCATAGTCATGAAAAATTAAAAGAAAGTAATAGCTGTTGGATGAATGAATTCAAAAATGTATTTATGTTCAGAAATGATTTAAGTTGTTTAAAGAGTGGACCTTTATTGACGGAGTCATGAGAAGAAGAAACTAACTAGACTATTTGAATTATTATTGAGAGAGTAAAATTTAGAAAAGAACTGGATGATGGAGAGATTTGAGTGAGGAGAAGAATAAGTCAAAAAGTTAAGTTCTTGACTGAGTGAAATAATGAGATAAGTTGAAGCGTAAAAAAATAGATAATCTTGAGGAGAACCGAACTTGATAAAAGTGAAGTTGTGAGAAGAGTGTAGTCATAGCTACATTTGCCTCAAGCTGTTGTCATAGAAAGTACTTTGTGCAAACATTTATAAGTGCACATTAACAAAAATTCTTGAAACAAATTTTTTATGAAAAAATAGATAAAGTGAAACATTTAACGTCCTGATTTATATTCTTTATCAGCAAATTTTCTTCTTCTTTTCCTTCCTCATCTGCCTTTTAGCTTCGATGAGTGATATAATTTGAGGTGCTTTGCTCTTCTGTTGGCCCCTGCTGCTGTTATTTTTTTCTTTTGTTTTTACATTTTCCATCCATCTGTTTTGTGGACGGCCTTTGATTCTCGTGTTCTATCAACGTTTATTAAAGGCTTGCTATGTTCTGGTATTTCTTTCTAATAACGTGGCTAAACCATATCAGCTGTTGTTTCTTTATATATTCTATGGCGGGAATTATTCTTACATTTATTCTCAGATATTAATTTCTGATCTATCTCGGGCTGTTTCCTGTCATTCGTCCAATACATTTCATCTCAGTTGTGGTTATTTTTCATTAGTGCACTTTAGTCCAGGGTCAGATTCTAGCATAGGTAGCACCTCGATGATATGAAGATTGTAATGTAAAGTGTCCGCTTTGCCTCTATAGTTACTTTCTCGTTGGAAATTAGTGGTAATAGTTATACGATGGCTTGACATTCTACTTCTATGAGTCTGTTTCTGTTGCTTGTAAATATAAGTAATTGAAAACTGAATGCAGAACCTCCTTTCCCGCAGCCATTGCACTAGATAGGGATTGTGGACAACAACACATTGGTTTTGGGGGCAGAAGTGCAGGACTCAATTTTCTAGAACTCTTCTGAGTGCGACACGTTAATTTACACAAAATGATCTGTTATTCAGCATGTGCAAAGCTCGTGTGCTTTCAGGGCCCGTGTTGGCGGTTGATCTGTGATGTAAGACAGCGATACTATTGCGTTGACTCTCAAATAGTTTTGCTATGAAATTATGGCTTCACTAAAGCATTGACACGGTTTGAGACAGAGACTTATACACGTATTGTATTCAAATACTCAAATAGTATAATGAACAAGACAATGGACGAAAAATCGACTCAAAAAGTGACTATGAATCAGTAACCATGAACACACTGTACGCATATCATGCCAAGGTGGGAGAGTTACGCAGAAAGCCAAAGAAGTCTTGTAAATTAAGAACTTATTAACTTTTCCGAGGTGCAATGAGGATGACCTGTCGACTAAAGTAAACAAAACAGGTACTTGTATATAGAGATCTGGAGAAAGTTGCAAGAAAAATAAGAGGTAGAGGAAGAAAAAATAATCATCTTAAATTCTTGAAAAAGTCCTTTTCTTGAACGTTAGAACAATGGGAGGTCATCATTCGCTTTCAGAAACCTTGAGTAAATATGCAAATCGAAAATCATAACCATGAAATCAAAGCTGATAACATTCAGTTATAATGTGTTTATCCGTCGTTACCGATATATTTGGAAGCTGAAAATTAACATTAAAAACAGGTAATAAGCTGTGGGCATTCAAAATCAAATGTCTTTTGAAAATGTTTGGTGGTTTACAGTTGAAAAAGTTCGAGTATGGGCAAGAAATAATATATAGCAATACAATCAAAGTAACATCCACAATCAGGAAGAGAAGAATGAATATATCGGTCATGTGAAGAGAAGAAATAACTATGGTCACTCAAAAAATGGACACAAGTTTTGAAGATGGCGCACAGTGCGACGAAACGTACGGAGAGAGTTAAACAGTTTCTTCAAAATGGCTATGCTCAGGATCAGATTTTCCGTAATACCGAAGAGGGCGATGAAAATAATGAAGCTTCCCATAAGGACAAACTTTTGTGGAAAAACAAATCAAGCGATGCTTGCTTTTATCTTTATATGTATTAAAATGCAACCGGTCATATTCTCTACGTATGCATTCAGACAGATTCACAAAATAAGGCAATCTGATCATCAGAATTTGACCTAGTGTAGTAAGTCCTGGGCTCTTTAGCTTCTTGACCGTCTGAAGTGGAGACAACCACACCAGGGTCATAGTTGGGAGTCGGACTCACGCTGAGCCTGAAAGCTCTCACATGTTCAGCATCTACTATATAATATTCTGGTCTACACGAAACTTTAAATCGAATCTATTGACCTTAGCAAGTCTCAAATTGTATATATATATATATTGGTGCTGCTGTAAAACATTATTTATTTAAATGTCTAACATAACTCATAGTTGTCCTCTGATCTTAGAGATAGGCACAAGTACTATTATTTGATTATAGTGAAAGCTAAAAGTACCTCGATCACACATTGATCCTTGCTTTCCTGGTATACATGAACGACAGGTTCCATTAACGGCATCACAGAGTTGGTCGGTGCAGTTTGTGCTACATCTCTGCGCACACTCATTTCCATAATATGTAGAATTACATGCTGAAAAAGATCGTATCGATTACCAATACTAATAATTATGTTAATAAGCATGTAGTGTGCATTAATTGGTGTATAAAAATTAGATTTCTTGGCGAATCAACAAACTGGATAAGGTCTAGCTATGGATACACGTCGGTGCATATATTATTTATGCATGCTTTAAACACAGGGATATGGATCATCATCATGTGCCATACCTGTTGGCGTAGGCGATCATGTTCTTCAAAATGTTCTATCTACAGTGCATCGTATCAGATGACAATATGGATCAGATGACAAATTAAGTGTTTATTTTTCAACATGTTGTATGTATTTATATTAAAACTGTATTGTTTTTTCAACATCAGAAAAAACAATCAACATTTTTCAGACATGACAACATTTTCACATCATGAGAAGAGGAAAGTTGGAATATTTGGTTACAACTGGCAAAATAAAAGGAAAGAGAGTTCGCGGAAGACAAAGAGAGAAAATACTGGATAGCTTGGTTTCATGGCATGGAAAACAGTCAAAAATAGAACAGATACGATGCACTGTAGATAGAAGATTGTGGAAGGACATGATCACCTACGCCAACCGGTATGGCACATGATGATGATTGTCTTTTGTCTGAAATATTGAAAACATCATCATTATTAAGCACCATGCCTGCTGGCGTATGTGATCATGTCTATCCACAACTTTCGATCTGGACAGTTATTTATCATTTCTGTTGTTGACCATTTTCCAAGCCATTCTCTGAAGCGGTCTGGTATCTTTTCTCTTTAGGGAATATGGTGTTAGTGACCATAATTTTTACAGACCTTCGGCACATGATTTTTGGGGTAACGTGGTCGGTATTACGCCCGTGCCTCTTTACTTACCAAAAAAAATATCCGGTACCCATTTAAGGCTGGGTGAATCTTGAAGCCGTCGATCAGGATCGAACCCCACCTCTTTTCCATTGTAGTCCAGTCCACTAACCACTGAGCTATCGCCGCTAGGATCATACAGTACTCAGTACACATCCAACAACCCTAGTTTTACTTTTTATTAAATTTTAAAAATATGTAATCCAATTTTGTTCAAGTCATGCAATTATAGGGGAACGCACTTCACGCGTTACAGCCAAGTGAAGCCCTGATTGTCTACTATAGTTCCCAATATTTGTTTTTGCATTAACCTCTGTACAGGAATACTTACATCAAACAACTGCTTATGACATCTCTCTGACAAGAGAAATGTTTGTTTAATAGAGACTGCATCCCTTTCAGCAAAGTCCGCGTTAGATTCCTGTTCTGTAAAGTTGCACTATTTAACTGTCATTCCCCCTTGTGAGATTTGTCAAGCGCCATCGATCAAACATTTTAGGTCCACTCTCCAGATATGTCGTCCTCTTTTTCCTCTATGATCAAAGACAGCAATCGCCATTTTATTTTGTTCTTGTCTCTCATCCCATAACTGACGCTGACTTAGCACGGTTTACTTGTCAGATGCAGTGGCGTATACTGGTTTTGGGGTCTGGGCTACAGCTGACATAATAAATAAAAACATACATTATATTCAGTAGGCTAACATAAAGTAAAATTTTCTAATGACTTCACTACATTTTAAATTACTTATTTATTTATGTTAATTATATCCGTCTTGATTGGGACGAAAATGTCATTATGACTTGGTCATTGAAATTAATGTTGGGTTGGTTTCTAAGTTTCTGAGGTAATGATTTCTCGATGGACACTAATGCCAAACCAGATAAGCGTTCTTGTATCTGAGTTGAGCGGCAATAAGATTTGATTCTCTTGAGAACAAAAAGAGTTTATTATGCTGATGCGCATAATGCAGTTATAAATAGCTAACAAAGTTCCGGTAATCAGAAATAGTTTCACTTTCACTTTGTGACGATTCTGATTGGCTAGAGCTAAAAATAACCCATGAAACCGCATTTTTCTAGCGGCAACATATATTATTTTGATTCCCATTTTTGAATATCAAGGTCGTTAATACTTGGTCCGGATAGAGGAAAAATTACCGCTGGCTCCTAGAAGTTTCAATATAGAATAGTTATAACATTCACAAACGTTATAGTGGCTAGAGAAAAACCTTGCTTTAATAATGCAAATCAAAGCAAATAAATCATATTGGCTTACGAAATGTGTAATAGAATTTTCGAAAATTTGTAATATAATTATTTTTTTTTAATATAATAAATTATCATTTCCTTTTGTATTTCGTTAATATGTTCATGCTACAGGCGGTAGCTGCGGTATCATAGAGAATACGCCACTGGTCAGATGTAATATCAGAATATGTTGCTAACTTTCTAATTTCCATAAACAGGCAAATTCTGGTTTCAAATGTTGATGTCGGCAATCTTTAGCGAGTAACAATACCACTCTGTTAATAGCGTGGTCTCCACTCTCGAATCTACATTACGAAAGGCCCGGAAATGTTATCAACCTTACCAAGGGTCCGCTTGTTTATCAGTCTGACGTTATAACTATAGATTATTCTTCATTGAACTGACATCTCTTGTGCACAATTGAAACTGGTAACTCATATCGAGGACGTTGTGTCACATCTCAATCATGATTGTAATAAATACAGTGTACCGTAATTAACTCGGGAAAGCTTCAAAATTACCAGATAAACAATGTGTCTGACATTGTTTTTTCCATTGTGTTAGATCTCTATAATGTGTCTGATATTATTTACTACATTCCCCCCCCTCCCCCATTTCCATGATTGGCGTGCACGTATCATTTATGCCTCTTTAGTTTTCAGAACATTATTAATTGTTTGTATTAAACACACAATTTATCATTCATATAAATATATATTTTGGTATTATTCTTTTAGAAACAAATGTGCATAAATCTTACCATTTATTTCATTAATATAATTTGAAAATGCACATAAACACTTGATATATCATTTGCAGATGCATATAGACAGACATATAAACAGACATGCAGACAGAAATATAGACAGACATATAAACAGACTTGCAGACAGACATGTAGACAGATATGCAGACAGACATGCATACAGACATGCAAACATATGTAAATAACATGTGTAGAAATAAAGAACATACGAAGTTGACAATCTTCCCCTTGGTAACCTGAGGCACACCCAGAAGGACATCCACCTGTACTGACAAAACAATTGTCTCCCTTGTCACATTTACATTTGTTATCACACTCCCGCCCGTATCTCCCTGTCACACAGGCTGTATCTGAACAATACAACAATTTGTAGAAATGAGTTACGTTCTGCTAATGTAAATATTATTAAAGCAAATAATTCATTCAGTGACTGCAAAAACATCATCAAATACCATGACTGCTGGCATAGATGATCATGTCTTGTCACAATTCTCTGTATTTATATTTGATTAACAATTCAATTGCAAGTTTTTATATTTAATTTTCTTTCTTAAACTATATCTTCTTTCCAAAATTGTATCCGTTGTAACAATGTATTGTAGCTCTTGTTTTTCTTTTCTTGCAAAAATATGATTACTGTTATATTCTCATGTTAGTGAAAACATGTTTTCTTCGTATCTTCGTAATATAGTATTGTCAGTACATTTGTTTAGCTGTTCGTGACAGGGAGATAGTCTGTCAACACCGAGGCTGAAAGTGATCAGCGCGTCATAAGTGAACCAAAGCTATCCATTTTTTCTAAGTTTGGGTTTTTTTCCCCATAATTGTCGAGTAAACGCAAGAAAGAAAGAAAAAAATATGTACTTTATATTCTCAATATTTTTCTATATACAACATATTTATTGTCTCGAAAGATGATTTTGTTTATTTTCGAATTGTCCAGCATTCACTTCTGCACAATAAATATTCTTCTAGTCAATCCATTGAAGGAGATTACCTCACGGCGAGAGATAGCCATATCATTCGGGGTGGACCTGCAGCCTATTTGGTCCACCTGTCAGCTTGTGTATGGCTCTTAGTCTGCTTGTTTACAATTCCTCTACTCAGTCAACGGCTTCGATTTACCGGCTAAACCACGTAGGATAAATTAAAGAAGGAAGTCTCCTTTTAATATTACACGATGACAACAGTTAAGTAAGTCGGAGAATGGACTCCTTGATAGCGGCATGAAAGGCAGAAGCTGGGACAACCTGGTGCCGGGCTCAGGGCACAACAGTAACTAGAGTTGTTAAGTGACCAGACCCAAACAGAAGACAATGGTAAACTATAGATTTTAGACTGCCAAGAAACAATGACAGATGAAAATAATAAATCTCAAAGATCTGATGATGAGGCCCCTAAGCCATCCAGATCAAATATGCGAACTGGGGACGTGATCAAGTACTGTACTTGGTTACAATCCAGGCAGGAACAAAGTGATAACGATCAGATTAAGAAGAAGAAGAACGAAACACCACAAGAACACTACAATCTTACAAGTGTATTCAGCTACTTCTTATTCTTGTATACTTCATTTGCCGTTCAGCGTCGAGGATAGATATAGATTTAGGTCTTTTGTTCTTTTGCTCTTAAGCCGTCATACTTTTATAATTTCTAATATTCCATCAATCCATCTTTTTCCCTGGCCGCCCTTAGATCATGTGTTCTCCTAACATTTGTTGAAGGCTCGTTGTGCAGTATTGTGTTTTTTTTTCCCTTATAAGGAGACCAAGCAATTGTGTACATATTTCTGTATGTGCTTTTACATATTTCTGTATGTACTTTTACATATTTCTGTATGTGCTTTTACATATTTCTGTATGTGCTTTTACATATTTCTGTATGTGCTTTTACATATTTCTGTATGTGCTTTTACATATTTCTGTATGTGATTTTACATATTTCGGTATGTGATTTTACATATTTCTGTATGTGCTCAATGATGATCATCGTGGTGTTATTATTCCATGCGATTTTTTTTTTTAGTTCTTCACTTCTGATCTTACTCATGCTAACCCTGTCGCGTCTCATTATCATCGAGTGCCATCTCCGCAATGAAGGTTGTCTACCATGGAGCGCCATTCTGCGCTGTTTCTTGCTTTCATGGTTCAGGTTGTCATAGGCTGATTTGTCCATCTTTTGATGTTACTAGTCCATGTTAGTCTTGGCCGGCCTCTGCCTCTTTAACCTTGTATTTTCCATCCAAGATTACTTTTAGTAGGCCTTTAGTAGGTGTCTTTTAACATGGCCCGATTGGTGTTGTATAAATCATTGGATGTTCTAGGCATTTATTGAAATGAGTGTTAAAGTCAAGTTTCTGACACTGCAATCAATTGCAGTGAAGTGAATAACTATTTCTGCAGAGAATCTAAGCTCGGGAAACTAAATCGGAGTATCTCAAATCTTAAATGTCTTAACATTATCAAGCACTATACATTTTTTGGTAAAAATATGGCGATCATCATTTTCAGGAGGACGTGAGCTTCTGGTCAATATGGTGGATAGACGGCAGGAACCATTGAAGACTATGTATGAAAGTGTTCCTTGTTACAGTTTCCTCATATTCCAAGTCCGGCTTGTTGCAGGAGCTACTGAGTTAGGTGCTCTGTGCACACCGTGAGCTGTGTGTTTCATCCGTTCTGATCATGTTTCGATATTCCAATTGTTTACGATGAATGATGATATCGTATGACAAGGAACAGTTGCCTGTGTTAACTTTCTGTGCGATTTCACCTTATGTCTTTAGGCGTGTGCTAGGACTGCTATGATGGGGACTACATCTACCTTTCTTTATTTGGAAGATGAGATAGTAATTCAGATGATCCCACTGGTACGGGCGGTTGAGCAGTTATAGATTTTTGAATCGTTTGCAATGATAACGGGGCCTTCCATAACCAAAGAACCAAATAAGTAAGATGCTATAAAAATCACATTTGTCTTGTTTGAATTGTGTTTATTAGTTCTCTTTTCATTTTTAGTTGTTTTAAGACTTCATCATTTGTTTTCTTTTTCTTCCATCCAATTCTTCCTATTCTACTGTAAATCCACACTTCAAAGGCTTCAATTCTCTGTTCTGTTTCTTGTCTAGTGTCCATGTTTCTGCACCATATAGGAATGTTCAGAAGATATAACATTTTTATATTCTTAGTTTTAGCCCTGGTGTTATTTGTTTTGATGTTAGTATATTTTTCATGACATTAAAATTACTTTTTGCCATTTCTATTCTTTTGTTTATTTCAGTTGTACATTTTCCATCACTGGTTATAGTATGTCCAAGGTAGTTGTAGTTCTGAACTGTCTCCAGGTCTATTGCTTCAATGTTGATATCCACTTGTAGGTTTTGAGTTTTTTCTTTGTTTATGATAATAGTTTTAGTCTTTTTGATCATCATCATCATCGAGTGCCATCTCCGCAACGAAAGTTGACTACCATGGAGCGTCATTCTGCTCTTTCCCTTGCTTTGATGGTGCAGGTTGTCATAGGCTGATTTTTTTCATCTTTTGATGTTACTCGTCCATGTTAGTCTTGGTATGCCTCTGCCTCTTTTACCTTGTATTTTCCCCTCCAGGATTACTTTTAGTAGGTTTTTGTGTCTTTTAACATGGTCCAAAAATCGCATTTATCTTGTTTGAATTGTGTTTATAGCTCGTTTCAAATCACGTGCCCAACTTCAAAACGCTATTACTCAGTAACCGTTTGTTAAAAACTGTTGAAATTTTCCAAATGTTATTAGAATGCAAAAGACCCTTTAAATGTATATTTAACAAATATCTTGCAGCTGCAGTTTTCTTAAAGCGGCGAATTTCTTTGATGTTTCTCAAAATTGTAAATTGTGAACCCCTAAATAATGGAAATTGGCGTGTGCTGAGACTGCTACGATGGGGACTACAGTTACCTTTCTTTGTTTGGGAGATGAGTTAGTGATTCGGATGATTCCACTGGCACTGGCGGTTGAGCAATTATGGATTTTAATTCGTTTACTGTGATACCGAAGCCTTCCATAACCAATAACCAATGGAAATTACCGTAGTTGCTGGTCTATGATTAATTTTCACTAGGTAAAGGCGTGGCCGTAATGGGGAAATAACTGAATAAGACAAAACACCAGGAGAATTATTGTCTTCTCAGTTCGAGGCCGGACGATAATACCAAGGTATACCTGTATGTCCAATTTTCATAGTTGTGTGGTCCTGGAAAGGACCGTTTGTTGAACTAATTTAAGGTAATATAGGGGCCAACATTGTGGGGGCTATATACTTTCACTCTGAATCAGACGAGTCTAAAAGATTAATAACTGTTTGGGGTTAAACATTCCACAAACCGTCATTTTTCCAATATTCCTCTTCCTGTTTTAAGACGTGGTCTTCACATTTAGCCCAATAATCTTTGTCTATATTTAATAAAGCGAGATTAGCAAGAGTTTTCACATCGCATATTTTGAATGTTGTATTTTCATCTGCCACTTGTCCTTTTAATTTTGCCCAGATTAGTTCTATTGGATTTAAATGATCATGGTAAGGTGGCAGCCTCAAACTTATATGACCGTTCTCTTGGATAATCTTATCTATTTGAAAAATCTTTGTCCTTTATTTTTACTTTACTAGAGATAGTAATTCAGGTTTTAAGTACATGTTATTAAATTGTATGTGCTCCTTTGTGAGCCATATCTTAATAGCATCTTTTGTACTGGATGACGTCGGGACTTTATCTTCAAGTGCAACAATGTTGTGATATGCTGCATTGTCCATTATTAGGCAAGATAGTCGATCTAGTGATGGGAGAACAGAATTTTCAATCCAATGTCTAAATATGTGACCATTCATCTCAGAGTGATAATCCCGATTGTCTATGGATTTTGAAAGAAAAATGAGCTCTGCATTCTGTATTAGTCCATGTTGTCGACTACCTGCATGAGCAATTATCAAGCGCTGTCCTTTGCTGCTAGGTATTAATCTCTTAATCTTTCCATCTGATGACTGCCATTCCCTTTGGTTAGTGTGGTGAGCATTGATCCATGTTTCATCCAAGTACACAATATCATAACCTTGCTTGCGCACCTCTTTTACTTCACGTAAGTACTTGCTTCTTATGACTACTATATGTGGCTTCTCGCAGATGATGTTTCGTCCATTGGAATACTTTCTAAATGTAAAGCCTGCAGCTCCCACATTCCTCCATAATGTAGACTTTGATATTTCAATACTGTTGTTCTTTTTCAGCGATACTTTTAATTTTTTTATTGTAACAGTTTCATTCATACCCAACATTTTGCGAATTTCACTTCTAATAAGTTCACTGTCGAAATTATCCAACATTTTTGCTCTTCCTTGTGATTTTGTATATTTTGAACATTGACGGTCACGTGCTTGAATCCAGCGATTAAATGACCGTTTAGATAAATCCAAAATGTGTCTTGTCCTATTCTCAGGGTTTTCTAAAGAATGAAATAATCTTCCTCGTTTAGCCTCTTTTCAAAAATAGTCATACATTTCTATTGCGATGTTTTGTAAACTGCAGAATTTCATATTAAGACTCATGATAAATGTTATCGTTCCACATCTCCACCTCTGAATGAACGGAAATGGAACACACAATTTCTCGTGTTTTTTACAAGTGTCTAATTGTGTCAAAAAACCACGGTGAAAGCGTGCAAACACGTCAATTTTACCGTGTATGGATTTTTACTCGCTATTTTTAACTTAAAATACTGTAAACATTAAGTTTTGACTACATCAATGTGTCGTTATCAATTTATATAAATCAAATAAGCAACAATAATAACCAAATGTTTTTTTTAATGAAATTAATACCCTGTTGGGTTCTAATCATTATAACTTTACATGCACATTTTGAACAGCTTAAAACAAGCGGTTAAAAAAGCTATCGATTTTAAAAGTTGGGCACGAGTTATGAAACAAGCTATAGTAGTTCTCTTTCCTTTGTATTGTTTTAAGACTTCATCGTTTGTTTTCTTTTCCTTCCATCCAATACTATCTATTCTTTTTTATATTCATATCTTGTCCATATTTTTTGCTTGTCATGTTTTTTTCATTAAGTAAGTGTTGTAGATCTTTAGGATTTTCTGCTAGTAGACAGTATTATCAGCATATCTTAGGTTATTGATTACCTTTCATTTAATGTTTAGGCCTGACATCCCTGTGATGTTTTTAAAGATTTGCTCAGTGTATAGATTGAATAAGCTTGGTGATTGGATGCATCCCTGTCTTACTCCTCTTTTTAATCAATGTGTGTAGAGGGTTCTTTCTTATATTTTATTATTGCTGTTTGCTCCCAGTATAAATTACATATTAGTCGTATGTCCATGTTACTAGATGTATCTCTTTTAGACATTCTATAAGTTGTGTGTGGTGTATTATTTCAAAAGCGTTGGTGTAGTCTATGAAACAGGCGAAAATTGGTTTGTTTACTTCTGTGTATTTTTCGATTAATATTCTCATGCAGAATATGGCTTCATTTCTTTCCCACTGTTTTTCCTAAATCCAAATTACTGCTTATCTATTTCAGTATTGATTTTATTCTGAATCCTTCAATGTATAACTTTGAGTAAGAATTTTGTAACATGGCTCATTAGGCTTTAACTGCATTTAAATTCGGCAATGCAATGAAAATTGATGTTTTTAATACATTTGGTATGTATCCTGTAAGGTATATGTCGTTACATATGTCTGTAATCACTTCAATGCCAAAATAAAATCTTCTATTGCCTGTATCATTTTTATCTGTATGCTGACTGGTCCTGCTGCTTTTCCCTTTTCCATTGTTTGCATAACTTTTTCCACCTCATATTTTAAGATTTTATAGCATGATGTTCATTTTATAATTGGTTTCTTGTCCCTTTGATCATGAAATAGTTCTGTTATATATTCCTGCCATCTATCTATTATAACTTTACTGTCTGTTAGCATTTTTCCTTTTTTGTCTGCAATGCATCCGTTTTTTGTGGCTTTTAAAAATTGTTGTTAGTATTCTCTTTATTTTTGTGTGCATTCCTCTTAAGTCGTGTGTGTTTTCCTTAGTTTCTATTTCTATACATTTTTGACTGAGCCAGTCTTCTTTTGCCTTTTTGCACATTTTGCGTATTTCATTATCTATTTTATTGTATTGGGCAGTGTTCTTCGCTTGTCTCTTTTCTTCTATTTTTTCTATGACGGTGTTAGTTATCCATTTTTGTTTTTTGCTATTTTCTCTTTTGTGTAAGGTGTCACAGGTTTCTGTTCTGGTATGCTTTTCTTTATGCACTGCCATTTGTTTGTGACTTTATCATCAGGATTTTCTCTGTATTGCTTAATTCCTTCTTCTAGCAGCTTCTGATATGTGCATTTTACTTGTATTGTATAAGTATCTTTAATATCTTTTTGATTTAAAGCTGATATATCTAGTGGTATTGTTAATGAATTAGACTTTTGTTTGCTTTTCTTTAATTTAATTTTCATCTTAATCATTACATGATTGTGATCGGAATTAATATCTGCTCCTGGGTAGGTTTTTGGCTTTCTTAACGTTGTTACGGAACCTTTCTTTTATCATTATGTAATCGATTTAATTCCTCTTCTTATCTCCATGGCTTTTCCATGTGTATAGTTTCCTTTTCTCTTGCTCAAAGTAGGTGTTACATATTATCAGCCTGTTTTCTTCACAGAATTGTATTAATCTTTCTCCTCTGTCATTTATTTTTAATAAACCATGATTTCCTATAATGGTCTTATATCTACCTTTTCCTACTTTAGCTTTCATGTCACCCATTACAATCAGGATATCACGCGTCTAAGACATTTAACTTCGGTAGTGATTATTAACATATAGTTCTTCAGTCGACTCAGGTCTGACATCGGTAACACAGCGTTGGGATGAAGAATGTGTTGCTGAGGGCTCTTTTTGCCTCTTTCATGTTTCTTGTTGGGCAACTACGGTAACAGCTTTAGGATGATTTGACAAGTATTGTTGCATGTTGGCTCAATTTCTGCTGTTTGTGAATTGTCCTTTATCTCAACACTTACTAGTTATTTACAATTCTCCTCTTATTTTTAATTGACTACCGTTTATCGATTTGTTGATGCTTTGTTCTATCTTGTTTGTGTTGACTTTCATATTGTATTGTGTGTGTGTGTGTGCTGTAAAGTCTATTTAGATTTTCTTTTAAATCTGATTTTTTTCCGTGTCTGATAGTCTGCAAGTGGTACTCGCTAATTTCCTCCTTTGAAGGGTTAGCTAACCTATGAATTCATATGTATTCTCTTAAAGGTCATACACAAAAGGGGAGATAGTACGCATCCCCTTACCGCTGTTCTAAATTCAAAGTGTTCTATGTAGCTCAGCTGTTCTTACTGCGCAGCTGTTGATGTAGAGACATTTCCATGGTGTGGTTAGGTGTTAACTTTTAAGCTTGTCATTTTATAATCGTGTCTTCCACAAGTGTTATCTGTTAATATTAAAGAATTCGTCTGTTTATTTTTCTATAAAGGCTTTCTATAGACTTATATGTTCTATCTTTTTTCAGTTGGTTTTTTAAAGTAAGAAGTGGATTAGTAGTTCATATGTTTTTTTCCCGACGCACGTCTATTGAGTCGCTGATCTGTTGTTATCTCTACAGTTTTGGCGTATAACGATCGTTCATGGTATGTTCTCCAAAATGTTAGCGAAGCGTCTTCAGATCAAAGGATGGTTATTAAAACACACTTGGTGGCTACAGGTGGGACATTATACTACAGCACATGTTTCCATCCTTGCATATGACGTCTACGAATCATTTCAAAAGAAAGAAGAATTGGCACTGGCTACCCTCGATCTTGAGGATGCGTACAATCGAATGGACTGTGTATGTCACATCTCATATCATTGTGTGTGCATGGCTATGTTAGTCATATCTCATATCTTTCTATGCACGTCTATGTTAGGCATGTGTCATGTCTTTGTGTGTGCATGTCTATGTCAATCATATCTCATATCTTTATGTGCATGTTTATGTTAGGCATGTGTCATATATCTTGGTGTCGGTCAGTGTTAGTCATGCCTCGTATCGCTATGTGTATGTCTATGTTAGTCACATCTCATATCTTTGTGTGTGCATGTCTTTGTTAGTCACCTCTAGTGACTCGGGCAGATGGTGCTTGTAAACCTGGGAGGGCCCCATCTAAGGGCAGAATCCCCCTACAGAAAAGATCATATGTTGCCTTGCAGGAAGATTGGGGACAATCAAGTCAAGGGCTAAGGAAAGCAAACCTGAATAAAATGCTGGATGAAATCGGATGCACTGGGCCACTGGCGCAGAACACAGTCATGAAGCCATGGCTTCACGGAAAAACACCAAGAAATGAACCATGTCTAGCACATAAACACATTAAGGTATCCATATGTTTAGGTGTGTTGTAGTCGGCAGACTCTTCTTAACGTGGGAATCATCGACATACGAGACGCAGGCCACGATTAACTGTTCACAGGTTTCGTTGAAACAGTTGTCCGGAGATTTGAGAGTGTAGTCTGACTCGTAGAACGTTTCATTGCATGTACAGTTCCCGGTTGATTGTACACAGATGTCGTTGAAACAGTTGTCCGGACATCTGAGAGTGCAGTCTGACCCGTAGTACGTTTCCTTGCACGTACAGTCTGCACTTTCTGGGTCACATATGATGTCACAGCCATCAGAACACGTCTGTTTGCACTGTAGCCCAAAATTACCATCGGGACAAGTGTCATTACAGGTATAGCCAGGATGTTTACATTGTAGGCATTTTTCGGATTTTTCCTCACAAAAAGGACAGACACTGAGACAAGACCCGGAGCAGTCATGTCCATAGATCCCATGTGAACATATGCGGTGACGCGTACCGATTATGACGTTGCAGCCTTTGCAACACCCACTACACACTGCACAAAACGACCAAGAATGCCCGTCCAGAAAATAGGTGTCTGTAAATGTTTGCACCTCACACACCGTCAGTGCACTGTCGGCCTGCGAAATGGTCGATGAGAACTCAATCTTAATGTGTGCCATTGTCGCTTCTGTGGTGACTACAATTGTATTCACATAAATATTTGGGTATGACATATCATTACACTGGAACACCACGCCGCCACCGTCAGATAAAGCCTTTAGAGTGGCATTCTTTACCCGAATCATAGTGCCAACTCGATGATAGATTCGAATGGCGTGAGTCTTCCGGTGCGTGGCAAAGTTCAGATGCCAGTAAACAGAATTGGTTCCACTTCTCAATTGTGTCTGTGTGCAGTCATTGTCATAGAGATTGGTCTTTGTTTTGCCATTAACTGCGGCCTCTGGTCCACATCGTCTCCTGTATAGCAAGCATTAAATGTGTCGGTATGGTTTGTGTTCTGTTTGAGAGCCACATTCCGACCCCCGCCAATGTAGATGGAGCAGATATTTGCAACTATCGCCCCTTCAATCCGTAACTTGTTGATCAGCCCATCCCCAGAGCAAAAGACATCAATCTCGTGCGAACTAACTACAAACTTTGATTCAATGTTACATGAGGCAGAACCATTTAGTTTTACCGTGAAACTGTATGGATCAGTTAAGTCATTCAGATAAATCCTAAACCAGGAGAACAGCAAAGATTGATTGAGAGTTGCGTCAACTGATGTAGAATCTGTGTCCGGATTACATGTGGTGTAGTTGTTATCAAACAGGAAAGTAGGTTCAGATTTTTTGGCGTATTTGTAAACGAGATCCAAGTACCCACACGGGGGTCCGAAATATTCATGCTGACAACTGTCATTGTATGGGCATGTCCCTGTAGTTTTGTCACAAACTGCGTCATTATAGCAGTGACATTGTAACGTGCAATTTGCCCTAAACCAACCGTCTGCACAAGTTAGGTCATTAGCTTCCAAGGTCGCGTACGAACCCAACAGAATAAAGGCTTGTTCTACAGCGGTGGTTAACGAACTATGTAAAAACATTTATTATCATACCAGTGGTCACATTTCTAAAAATCTGCCAACTCGCTGTGATAACAGATAGCGT
Organism: Megaustenia siamemsis; assembly: GCA_032433765.1. Taxonomy (NCBI): domain Eukaryota; kingdom Metazoa; phylum Mollusca; class Gastropoda; order Stylommatophora; family Ariophantidae; genus Megaustenia; species Megaustenia siamemsis. The sequence continues at coordinate 50,617,971 of JAVIAB010000139.1, read as the reverse complement.
GATGTTCAAAGAAAACATTGTTTACACAATGGCACGAACGCGAACAGCTTCCATCTTGGTGCGTCCCATGACGTCATCAGTGCAACGTTTTAACGGGTGTTCAATCGGGGTGGATCTGACAGACTCTAATTGTGATGTTCTGTCTGTGGGGGCGATCAACATACTTAACCTGACGGCTGTCTTCATGTGAGAGTCTGGAATCCTGCTCTGATTGAGCCCTGATCGCACAGAGAGAGAGAGAATGGACTAAGGCACACACGTATATCTAGTTAGTGAGACAAACTTTGGCTCACAGCTCGTGCACTGGGCTCGTACACACCAGTGCTGTTGCGAAGAGAAGTTGAGCTAGGTTTTGGTACCTGGACAACTGAGCCGAGATATATATCGTGAGGTTATATCGATGATCGCCATTATTCAGAATGAGAGTCTACTGTTAGTTCTTGGATACACCAGAGATACTCCTATCTGTTCAGTGAAGTACTTACTTGACGGAGCATTCAAGTGTGATATAGAACTTCTCAGGTCTCAGGCATAGACAATATGGACAGCCGAGGTGGCTATATAAGGTTCATAAAGAAAGTATGTGATCTGAATGGCAATATGTCTAGGAAGGATGGGAAAGAAGTAACAGCGCTTAAGAAAGAGGCTAACCAAAGTAATCATTCAACTCGGCATGGAATTTCACGACTGAGCCTATGGATCTACCGGGGTCGTAATAAGGGAATCCATAGAAAAAGTGTTGTCACATCAGGAGCGGTCATCTACACGGACGCTATATCCCGCGGACAGCTAATTAGTCGCGGTTCTGTGGCATGTCAACATGGCAGAGAAGTGTGTAGGTAATATGTCATTACGGTGTCCAACATGAGAATGGAGATGGAAGCAGCAACGGCGGCAATAGCATGGCTTCATTCACAGGATGTGGTTCACGCAGTTTGTGGCCACTGACTTGCAAAGTATGCCACAGGAGATTGACAAATATTGTCTGAGGCAGGAATAGAAGCAGCTCTAGGATCGCTCTACAGTGAGTGCGTTAACCTGGGTTTACTGTCCAGGCTCTGCTGATGTGCACAGCAATGACATATCCGATAGGCTCGTTAGTAGCTCTAGCACTGATAGTAGCTTTTTCTTCTTCTTCTTCGATCATGGCTCATTCAGACTAGGATTCCAGACTCTCTTATGAAGGCAGCTGTCTGTTTAAGTGATTCTGTTGCCCCGTATAGTTTCTCTTCCAGTGAGGTGGGCGTGGACCACTTTGTCCTTCTCAGGTCTGTGTACTGGATGCAGTCCTGTAGAACATGTTTTGTTGCCATGTTCTCCAGTGTACAGTGGCATTGGCTGGTTTTTCTATTTTCAGTTTGGTGAATATGTGGTTTCTCAATCTGTTGTGGCCAGTAAGTAGGTGAAGTATGATGACTTGATCCCTCCTTGATAGTTGGAGGTATCCATCCCTCTCGTTATACTCTGGGTGTTCTTGTTTCCATTTGTCACGGTGCTGGCCTTTGATGATGGATTTGGCTTCATCGTAGCTGACCAGATGGTTCTCCTGTGGTAATCTTCCTCCCTCTTTAGCTAATATGTCTGACCGTTCGTTTCCGTGTATATTATTATATATATTATATGATATATGATTGTAGCTAGATTCAAACATCGCAGGTTTGTTCTTCATTCCTTAAGAAAGGATTAGAATGAGTGGGGCAATGATTTACATTGAAAGACTGAGGAGTGGATGGTGGTAGAGTGGTCTTGTCGATCCGGGGGGCTTAGTGTGAAAGGCAGATTTATCTACAATCAACAACTTACAGGAACATTCAGTCTATACACGCTTCAATGAATGCTGGGACGGGCAGTGAAGGGCATATGTGGATGCCATGATTGCAATGAAACTGATTCATGAATAGAATAGATCCTACATGGATGTGTAGGGCTGTACCTCTGCATTGTTTACAGCCTCCTTTACAGCCCTTCTTTTTCCATACTGGTGCGATGAGTGCCTGTTTCCAGTCTTTTTAAATTTTCTCTTGTCGCCATATTGTGTTATATTTTCATGTAATCAATCATGTAACTGCTGTTCCTACTTTTCCGGTTTCTCATGTTTCTACTTATATGTTCGCTATCCGTTGTGCTTAATTTTTTATGAGTTATGACTTCTTTGATTTTTTATTTTATTATATTAGTTGACGTATGTGCATTTGTATGCAATGTTATGTAACGTTATTAATAACTGATGCTATAGTTAGAAAATCTTTGAAATATCCTTTCATCTGTTTCATTCTGTGATTGTTTGATATTGGTTGTCTTTGTCAATTTTGAGTCTACTGAGGGTTTTAGTTTTCTTTTCTCGCTCGTTGCTTTTATATTGTAGAAGAAATATGGTGCTGCTGTCTTATAATCCCTACGTATCTTTCGACCAAACTCTGCTAAGGTCTTTTGTTCCGCTTCTGTTATCCTAATGTTTACTTTCTTTTTTATAAATTATTTTCATGATTATTTTTGTTCCCTTTTAAATCTTTGTATAGTTCCTTTTTTTTCTTCCAATCTTTGTATAGTTCCTTTTTTTCTTCCAATCTTTGTATAGTTCCTTTTTTTCTTCCAATCTTTGTATAGTTCGTTTTTCTTCTTCCAATCTTTGTATAGTTCCTTTTTTCTTCCAATCTTTGTATAGTTCCTTTTTTTCTTCCAATCTTTGTATAGTTCCTTTTTTTCTTCCAATCTTTGTATAGTTCCTTTTCTTCTTCCAATCTTTGTATAGTTCCTTTTCTTCTTCCAATCTTTGTATAGTTCCTTTTCTTTTCCAATCTTTGTATAGTTCCTTTTTTTCCTTTCAGTCTTTGTATAGTTCCCTTTTTTCATTCGTTAATTCCTTCTCTTATTGTTTCATAGAGGCCACAGAGATGGGATTTCTCAGAAGAATGTTGAAAGTTCCCTGGACAGCTAAAAAGACCAATGAGAAAGTTCTCAAAGACGCCAACACAAAAAGGGAGCTCCTAAAAAAACATCAGAAAGAAACAATCAACATTCTTCGGGCACATCATGAGAAGAGTAAATTTGGAATACTTGGTTACAACAGGCATAATACAATGAAAGAGAGATCGCGGACGATAAAGAGAGAAAATACTAGAAAGCTTGGTGTCATGGCATGGCAAACTGTCAACAACAGAACTGATACGATGCACGGTGGATAGAAGTCTGTGGAAGTACATGATCGCCTGCGCCAACCGGTATGGCACATGATGATGATGATGATTGTTTCCTTCCTCCACGGGAAGCTCTGCTTCTCTTTATTTCTTTTTTTTTTTTTTTTGGCTTTGCTCCTACCATTATTGTTGACAAGTAGATTTTTTATTCTTAATCTGATTCCATTCTTCTTCGATCATGTTTACTCCTTAAGGGAGCTTTTAATTTCGTTTTTCTTCAAGATTTTTCTTTGTTTATGTCCCTTTTATCTCACATTATTATTGTTTCTGTCATTTTTTTCTATTATTAGTTCGTGTTTCTATGCTTGTCCGAAAAATGTAATTTCGTAAATGGTTGTATTTCTTACTATGTATCGTTTCACGTATATTAGCATATACATATTACATGTTAATGTGATCATTTTTTTAATTTTTTACAAACCTATAATATATTTTTGTTTAGATTTTGTTATTCAAAAATACACTTATGAAATGAAAGAAATTCTATTAATCATGTCTCTCTCTCTCTCTCTCTCTCTCTCACACACACACACACACACACACACACATGCTCATACAAACATGCATATGACTGTGATATTTACCACCATAGATTTCAACTTCACACAAAGTTAGGTACTGTCTGTTTGAAATTTTAACTGTTGAAATTTCAACGTCTGGTTTTCCGGATGTGACAAAATAAATGTACTCATTCCTTTTGTTCGGTTCTTGGTAAGTGAAAGCCACAGATCCATCTTTTTGATATGTTTGCATGAGAAATCCCTTCAGTCTCTCTTGATCACCTGTAAAGTGAATGTGTTTGTAGATGTTGAGATATTATTTTAGACAAGTCTTATTAGGTTGTTGCTGCTTTGTCTAAACTGTTACTGCTACTTTTTAACATTTGCTACATTGTCTAGACACGTATTTTCTAGACTGCTATTGTTTTTTTTTCTAGACTACTGCTGCTTTTTTGTTTTTTTTTACCAATGTTGTATTATAACAGAGTTAGACAATCAAATAGGATATGATAATTTGGGAAAGTTAATTAAAGTGAAATTACTTGGGTGGATCAAAGAGAAATGGACATTAGTCAGAGACAGAGAGAATAAAGCAGTTAGATGAATGCTGATGAATAAACGGGGACATAAGGCAGATATAAATGACAAATTAATTATTACAGAGTGATCGAAGACATAAATGAACGTCAATAATTGGTAATTCGCGACATAATTGTGAAACGTGAGTTAAGAATGAATGGCAAAAATTAGAAACAGTCACAATATACAGGTGTGCTAAAAGTTGAGCTCCTTGCTTCATTAAGTTAACATCGTCTGTCAGACAGTTGAATATCTCAGATAGTTGAATGTCAGACAGATGAATGTCAGACAGCTGAATGTCAGACAGCTGAATGTCAGACAGTTGAATGTCAGACAGTTGAATGTCAGACAGTTGAATGTCAGCAGTAATGAAGCAGTAAGTGACCTAGCGTTAGTTACACAAAAGATTGAGTCTTAAGACTTTTACCCTATAGAGTTAAGTCATTTAGAAAATGATGAGAACATGTATGCGGTCTGTGTATTGTCAAAAAGATGTTTCCAGTGTAATTACATGTGACTATTGTTGTGTAATGGGAACCGCGATAGCTCAGTGGTTAGTGAACTCGACTACAAAGGACAAGAGTCGATCCCAATCGACGGCTTCCGGGTTCACTCAGCCTTTAATGGATACCGGATTTTCTCTGGGAAAGTAAAGCGGCACGGGCGTAATACCGACCACATTTCACCAAAAATAATGTGCCGAAGGTCTATAAAAAATTGTGGTCACTAACATCATATTCCCTATACGTCACTTGGCGTGACGGGGCTTTTAACATTTTTTAAAATATATTGGAAAATGCAGATATACAAGTTTATTCCCGAGTTGTGTTCGCAACCCTATGCTATAGTCATGAGTACACATGCGTGAAAGACATCGCCTAATGATACCTATCATTTTTAGGTAGCTGAGTTGACCGTGTGCTCTAGCGTCTGGTTCTCGTTGCAAGGCGCTGTGCCGAGGAGTACGGGTTTGATCCTGCTTCGGACCATCTATTGTTTTTTTGGTTTTTTTTTCAGTTGTTGATTATTTGTAATTTTTTTCCCAGTGTTGTAAACGTACCTCTTCCTTTGAACTGATTCGCTGAGCTATCTCCTCGGAAGTTTCCCACCATAATAATATTCATTTACTATTATTTGTCTCCATACAAGTTCTAGCTGCCCCGACCGAGGTAAGGAAACGAGATAGCCCGAGGCATTGATATATATAATCAAACAATTGTTAAATATAATGATTTACTGAACACTGTCGACAAAGGCTATGATATGACTTCATGAAGTCTCGGATCGTACACGTTTAGCATGTTCTCAGAAAATCAGATTGCAAAAATCGGCATCAGTGAGAAAGAAAAATAAAGACGCCAGTGAGAGCACGGTGGCGTTGTGATTAATGCACGAGCCTGCCGACTTTAAGGTTCCAGATTCTTCTTTCTTTCTTTTCTTTTCTCTTCTTCTCTTTTGCCAGCTTTTACCTCTGACGAAGCCCCTAGAGACTAGGAACTGAATTTTGCGTGTTAATCCATTTTTACCTGGTAACCGTATGCACAGGGGTCCCTCGCCGCACAGGCAGATAACTCCGAATTCGGAGGTACTCATATTTTTTCCGTCGATGAGTAATTGACGGTTCAAGCTGGGCCTCACTGCTGAGACTCTGGGGTGATTGCCGCAGAGAGAAAGCATAAATAACAATCCCAACCGATGTAGCCAGGATTTGAACCCACAACCTCTCTGTCTCGAGACCGGTGTCTTTCCTCGAGACCAACCAATTATGATGAGGATATGATAGAGTAGGTTAGGATTGGAGAGGATAGGATAGTATAGGACAGTGCAGGGTAAGGTAGGATCGGAGAGGATAGGACAGGAGAGGATAAGGTACGATAGGACAGGGTAGGATATGAGAGAAGAGGACAGGAAAGGAAATGATAGAATAGGATAGCATAGGATAGAAGAAGAGAGGAATGATAGGATAATGAAGAACAGGATAGGATTGAATAGGGTAGGATATGGTAGTTTATGATAGGTAAGGGGAGGATATGATAAGATAGAGTAGGACATACAGGATACGATAGGATAGGATGGGACTGCATAGGATACGAGAGGATAGGATAGAAACGGATACGATAGGACATGATATGGTAGGATAGAATATAACAGGATAGGATAGAACAGGATATGGTAGGATAGGATAGATTAAGATAGGATAGGAAATGTATATACAGAAAAGAGGACATGATTAATGACAACTGGAACACGACATTTACGGGCATTTCCAAATTTCAAAAACAATTTAATACTGTGTGAAAGAATGATAATTACTTTGAAAGACGTGAGGAGTAGAAGACATCTCTTGTTAAGTTATCAGCCATGTGGACGCCGTCTGTGACATTCACAGTTAGTTCGATGAGCGTTTCAATTACTTTGAGCAGCAACAAAAAAGTTTAATGTATTTCTCATCACCGATTAATGTCGACCTCAGTGTTGCTTCCGCAGATATGCAAATGGAAATTATCGAATACCAAGAGAACGATATTCTAATATCAAAGTGGAGACACCTGAAGATGCTGGACCTCTATACAACATATTTCTCTAGCTGAAGAATGTAAAATAATCATATCAAATACCCAAAAGGTATCTCACTCTGTTGTAATAACTTTGAACGTGAATAATTTTTCTTCCAAATGACTAAATCAAAAGCATGAAAGAATTAGTTGACAAACGTTTGAAAAACAAATTGCACATTCCTCTTCTTATTCTTTTTCTTCTTCCTCAATTGTCTTTCAGCGTTGAGAGGATAAATAATGTGCGGTCTTTTGCTCTTCTGTTGGCCTCTGCTGCTGTTATGTTGAGCATTAGAGTTAGCTAAACACCATCAGATTTGGACACGCATTTGCGGGAAATTGAAGCACAACCCTCTCAGTGTGTGTGTTTGTGCGCGCGGCGAAGATATACTTTATTGATCAATATATGCTTTACACCCTCTCACTCTCTCTGTCTCTACCTTCTACATATTTTCTCGCCTTCGATCTGCCCTTCTCAATGTCTTCCACTTTCCATAAATAATATTATTTCTACTGTGCTGCAAACTGTGCTGGAAAATAAAGCAATTTATATGAGAGCTTCAATAGGTGACAGAATTCGGCCAGATGCATCCTTGTCTTTTTTTTTTTTTCAGAACTGACCTTAGTGTAAAGGTTGCCCACTTCCGCTCTATGATTCACTGACTGACCCCTTTTGCCGACTTTATTGTTTGTGTGTGTTTGTTTCTCTGTTTAATATTATCCGTCTTTCCAAAAACATTTAATTAAAATACAAACATGCATAGTAAGGTATTTGTATACTCACTATTTCTGTTATACAAGACGTATCTGGTCACGTGCCGTGGCTGTTCAAATGTTAGTGTCCAGTTTGATTTACTGTCATTATTGGTATGGGAACAACTGTACCTCAAATACTCGCTATCTCTGTTCCCGTCTACAGCTTTGTCTGATATCGCTTGTTCCCAAGTGGAAGACTGCGTGGTGTTTTGCTTCAGTGCAACATTTCGACCTTTAATAAGTAAAGATGAACGTTTCATTGATAAATATGTATTTCTTTCACTCATGTGTCCAGAATTATTAATTAAACCAACTCATCGCCACAAGCACACCAGCACACACACACATACACACCTACACGTTTTTGTATACGTACAAATTTACAGACACTTTTCACTTTTTTATTCCATCACTGGCTATTTTCATTGCTCTTGTGTTCTGTATCGTAACGGTCTAGTGCATTCGACTTCAGTACGTATCTGTCTGTGCCACTTCCCTGGCCTTCATGTGTCGTGTGTTTGTTATTAGGATCATGATCACTGCACACCGAACGAATCAATAAGTGTTCCGATATCCCCTCGAGAATGTCGAGAAAATCTGAGGATCCTGGCCCACGTGCACGAACTCCTAGCACGGTCTGTGATCCATATTATGGGTAGGTTTCTGCTGACAATTTGCCCGGGCTGTAGCGAAATTTATGGCCTACTCTTTTCAATTTTAATTGTCATAGGTTATTAAACGTGTACGAATGTCTGAGGTCACGGGATCTACTGTTTCATGCCGCTATCCGAGAGGACTATAGACATTGAATCTCACTACCCAATCGATGAGTGGAGGGTAACCTCATAAAGAAACCGCGATTAAGTTTTCGTATTTATGAAAAATCGCAACCGTTTCTGGTGGATTATATACAACGACTATCAAATAACTTGCCACGAATAAAATAAGGAAGAACACAAAATCGTTGAAAAACAGACGGCAGAAAGATATAGAAGAGAACAGGAAGTAGAAAAATCATGACAGGAAGCAGTTCAACGGAGCTAGGGAGGAAGAGAAACAAGCATTAGATTATGTATGGCAGCACTTAACAACCACACATAAATCACTTTGCAGAGCAAAAAAGACTGTATGTGAGACTGTACAGGTGCACGGTCTTTGCCGATGCTACGAAGAAAATGCATCTGAGCTGAAGACATCTTCTGTGCCTTCGTTAGTGTGTTGCGAGCATACTTCGTTCTAAAGAAGGTGGTGAGGAGGGGATCTGAGAACTATGAAGTTATCCGTTGTGCGGTAAAAATGATCTGTCGACTAAATTAAACTACACTAAACTAAACTAAACTACACTAAACTACACTAAACTACACTAAACTAAACTAAACTGTACAAGGAAATAAAAGTAACCAAGATGGCCAGAGAGGTGTTTTCATGATCTGTTTCAGTTTGCAAAAGAGATATTTGAGCAATCACGATCTGATACTCTGACTCCCAGAGAAAAAGATAAACAGAAACATTTAAGTAGACTACTCAGAAAACTAGAATGATGAACATTCTAGAAGCTACAACAGGATTGGTTTGGTCAAATGAATCTGTGGTGAACACAGTCCACAGAGTCCGCAACAATTCAGCCTCCAAACGGCATCTCGTACCTTTTCTACAAGAAGTATTTATATAAAATAATAATAAAATGGTATTAAGCAGCTAAACCTGTAGAGAAACGAAACAAACTAAACCGTTTCTTTAGAGCCTTCATCATGTACAGAAGTACTTAACCGACTACACAGGCTGTTCAGGAGTGCGTGAAAAAGAGCAACTTATAAGCCAGAAACGGAGAAACCAAAGAGATTATATTGTTGTACATCCAGAACGAGCAGAATTCCACTGAAATTTCATAGTTCAGACCAACCTCCATACTGAATGAATTCCTGAGTGAAAATATTTTCCTCTACAATGGCAAAGGGACTGATTTGGTATAACTTGAAGTTGGCTTGCAATGGGATGTCCAATTTTGCCCATACTCTTCGTGAAGGTGATGCAAGTAATTCTGAGAGCAGCAGAGGAAGTTGCGAAGAGACCAGACCTTGGAGAGGGACACCTCATGTCACCTCTCTCTCTCTCTCACAGACACACTCTTTCTATACCTCCCACACGTTTTCTCGCCTTCGTTCTGCCCTCCTTAATGTCTTCCACTTTTCATAAATACTATTACTTCTACTGTGCTGCAACCTGTGCTGGAAAATCAAGCAATTTATATGAAAGCTTCAATAGGTGTCAGCATTCGGCCCGCTGCATCCTTGTTTCTTTTCTTTTCTGAACTGACCTTAGTGTAAATGTTTCCCACTTCCGCTCTATCATTCACTGACCTGATTTTCATGTAAAGTATTTGTATACTCACTATTTCTGTTCTTCTCCTCTACAATGGCAAAGAGACTGATTTGGTATAACTTGAAGTTGGCTTGCAATGGGATGTCCAATTTTGCCCATACTCATCGTGAAGGTGATGCAAATAATTCTGAGAGCAGCAGAGGAAGTTGCGAAGAGACCAGACCTTGGTGAGGGACACCACATGTCATGTTTGAAAGCATTTATGAATGATGCCACAGTCCTGGCATCAAAAGTAACATATGCCCAGTGGATAGATTAGTGCTTAGACGAACTCATCAATTTGTGCCGGATGAACTTCAAACATAAAATTTCACGAAACTTCCTACAGGACGAAGGAGAATCAAGAGGATCACGTTTATTGCGCCATATCAGAGGATTCCAGCATTTTACAAGGAACTAATAAAAAGTCTCACATGGTGTTTGACGCCTTATTGAAAGATACAAAGACCGTCTACCACAGGTCATCTACTGAAGTAGGCACTTTGACAAACTCAGAGTTTGTTGTCTCCAGTTCATGTTGATTTCTAGACTGCAGCAGTTTCTGCGGATGTACAAAATTAGCTCAAAATAGAATGGGAGCGATCGAGAATAGAATTGCAAGTTTATGAGGAAATGGTCGGGAGTGCTATCAGGACTGACAAACGTACTACGAGAAAGTGAAGCAAGTTTTCCTGCGCACGTCAATATTAGAGGAATGCAACGCTAATAAGACCAGACAAGCTGTTATGCTGTAGGGCTATTCATACAAGATAGTCCGGACAGTGGATTCCACTTTGAAAAACGGCTAGAAGTATCGAGTGCGTGCAGTTATTATAGCTCGTTTCAAATCACTTGTCCAACTTCAAAACGCTATTGTTCAGTAATCGTTTGTTAAAAACTGTTGAAATTGTCCAAATGTTATTAGAATGCAAAAGACCCTTTAAATGTATATTTAACAAATATCTTGCAGCTGCAGTTTTCTTAAAGCGGCGAATTTCTTTGATGTTTGTCAAAATTGTAAATTGTGAACCCCTAAATAATAGAAATTACCGTAGTTGCTGGTCTATGATTAATTTTCACTAGGTAAAGGCGTGGCCGTAATGGGGAAATACCAGGAGAATTATTGTCTTCTCAGTTCGAGGACGGACGATAATATCAAGGTATACCTGTATGTCCAATTTTCATAGTTGTGTGGTCCTGAAAAGGACCGTTTATTGAACTAATTTAAGGTAATATAGGGGCCAACATTGTGGGTGCTATATACTTTCATTCTGAATCAGACGAGTCTAAAAGATTAATAACTGTTTGGGGTTGAACATTCCACAAACCATCATTTTTCCAATATTCCTCTTCCTGTTTTAAGACGTGGTCTTCACATTTAGCCCAATAATCTGTGTCTATATTTAATAAAGCGAGATTAGCAAGAGTCTTCACATCGCATATTTTGAATGTTGTATTTTCATCTGCCACTTGTCCTTTTAATTTTGCCCAGATTAGTTCTATTGGATTTAAATGAGCATGGTAAGGTGGCAGCCTCAAACTTATATGACCGTGCTCTTGGATAATCTTATCTATTTGAAAAATCTTTGTCCTTTGTTTTTGCTTTACTAGAGATAGTAATTCAGGTTTTAAGTACATGTTATTAAATTGTATGTGCTCCTTTGTGAGCCATATCTTAATAGCATCTTTTGTACTGGATGACGTCGGGACTTTATCTTCAAGTGCAACAATGTTGTGGTACGCTGCATTGTCCATTATTAGGCAAGATGGTCGATCTAGTGCTGGGAGAACAGAATTTTCAATCCAATGTCTAAATATGTGACCATTCATCTCAGAGTGATAATCCCGATTGTCTATGGATTTTGAAAGAAAAATGAGCTCTGCATTCTGTATTAGTCCATGTTAGACTACCTGCATGAGCAATTATCAAGCGCTGTCCTTTGCTGCTAGGTATTAATCTCTTAATCTTTCCATCTGATGACTGCCATTCCCTTTGGTTAGTGTGGTGAGCATTGATCCATGTTTCATCCAAGTACACAATATCATAACCTTGCTTGCGCACCTCTTTTACTTCACGTAAGTACTTGCTTCTCATGACTACTATATGTGGCTTCTCACAGATGATGTTTCGTCCATTGGAATACTTTCTGAATGTAAAGCCTGCAGCTCTCACATTCCTCCATAATGCAGACTTTGATATTTCAATACTGTTGTTCTTTTTCAGCGAAACTTTTAATTTTCTTATTGTAACAGTTTCATTCATACCCAACATTTTGCGAATTTCACGTCTACACCTCTGAATGAACGGAAATGGAACACACAATTTCTCAAGTGTCTAATTGTGTCAAAAAAACCACGGCGAAAGCGTGCAAACACGTCAATTGTACCGTGTATGGATTTTTACTCGCTATTTTTAACTTAAAATACAGTAAACATTAAGTTTTGACTTCATCAATGGGTCGTTATAAATTTATATAAATTAAATAAGCAACAATAATAACCAAATGTTTTTTTTTAATGAAATTAATTCCCTGTTGGCTTCTAATCATTATAACTTTGCATGCAAATTTTGAATAACTTACAACAAGCGGTTAAAAAGCTATCGATTTTAAAAGTTGGGCACGAGTTATGAAACAAGCTATAGTGGGACAAACACACGTTTTGTTTTAATTAAATGAGGTTATGAGCTACACTTAGATCATTAGTCGTAGGTTTGATCATCCAGTGGTGAGCAAATGGTTCAAGCAAACAACACAGGGACATGGTAATTTAAGAGATTACAGAGGCTGAGAAGAGCACGCGTGTTCAGATAGCAGCATAGCAATTGCAGCAAGGTCAATTTAAGCTTCGTACTAGGAAACCTTGCAGAGAACGTTAACATGGAATGACATGTGATATGTACGACAGGCTAAGTTACATAATCAGGTCTGTGTACGATCTTCTGCTGTCAGTCTGCATTGTCGTGAAGTGGAGGAAGACACATGACTGCCGATAACCTCTCAGTCACGGGAGACATGATATTCTCTCATTCGAGGCAGCATTATGCCAAAGGCGCTATTCGTTGTGATACAACAAAGTCCTGCATACGCTGGCTGCCGTTGTAGACAAGGCTCGAATGAAGACCAACCATTCTACCAGATACAAGCACTTGCTTCTTGAAAGCTCGACAAGCCACACTCCCTGTACAACACAACTATACGAGCCAAATACAAAGACTTCGCAATTAAGCTAAAACATCAGGGACCCCAAGATAAATGCAATGGAGGTGGGCGCTAAAGATTGAGCACTTTACGACCTATACAAACTACAGGAACTAAAGGGAGAGACATGGCCAACAGCAAACAAAGCCATTTGCTGAAACAGACGAAAATGTGTTCTTTGGCTGAGAAGATTTGATACGTTACGGGACGGGATTATCAGATAATGCCAACAGATAGACGGATAATCCCTGGATAATTGGAATCAGCTAATAACTCCAGACTTGGGTTGATCGTCATCTCTATGTAATTTTAATGTTATCAGACATGCCATGACAATTTAAATACCCGCACTATATTAATTCTCGTCAGGGCGCGACCGAAAGAGAGCATTGACATCAACGTAAAGTTGTAACATGTCATGTATTACTCCAAACACGTTGAGGGCGACACTCGGTTATTTCTGGTAGTGTAGAGCCGTGACAGATAGTTGTTACTAGTTATGAACAGTAGATTCGATCAGGCGTTTCTTGCAAACAACAGTCTCTATATGTGAGCTTTCAGACTCAAAATACAGCAGCAGGAAGCCGATGCTTGCAATGATATCATACATGGACTTGCCAGGCTTTTAAATGGCTAAAGAAACCAAAACACATGCTTGTCTGGTGGACTGGTGATGATCAGATTGCCTCTTCTTGAAAAAATACAGTATAAAGATGTTCCTAAAAAAATATTTCTAAAAATTATTTTGGCTTACCTATAAGCATATTTTTACATTTGTCGTTACTTTCTATGTGCATTATATTAATCTAAAGCTGTTATTTCTTATATAAAATAACATTTAATACAGTCTGCTTCAGACTCCTTTACTTTACTTCTTAATGTAAATACTTGGACCACTTTGTAATGATGATATATCCAAATCAACGTAGCTGAAAATGTACACTTCTCTTTGCAGAGAATGAAAATGAGAACAAAGCAACAACTTATCAACAAAATGTCAGAGTGTTTTGAGTCACACCTCTGTAGCAACTTAAGATACGGCAAACATTTGTAAAACATGATAAAGGAGACCTACCTCCACTGATGTAGAGAGAGCACAAAGAGGCTACCCCCTCTCCTGATAGAATCAGCTGTTTAAATGCGACACCGCTGCCACAATGGATGTCCAGGACTGTATCGTTGACGGACGCACTCTTCATTTCAGAGCAGAACGATGGTCCAGTCGTGTTTTGTGACAGCTGAACGGTGTAGTTTTTAGAAATACCTGGTTTTATATATATATATATATATGACAAATGATAAAAAATAATAAAATATTTGTAACAATCATCATCATCATCAAGTACCCGGCCTACTGGCGTAGGTGATCATGTCTCTCCACAACCTTCGATCTCGGCAGCTATTTATCATTTTTGTTGTTGACCTTCTGCCAAGCCATTCTCTTAAGCTGTCTGCTATTTTTTCTCTTTGCTTCCCCCTATTTCTTCGTCCCTCAATATTTCCAGTTGTTATAAAATATTCAAGTTGTTTTCTTCTCATTACATGGCCAAAAAATGATGATTGTTTCTTCCTAATATTGGAAATTAGCTCTCTTTTTGCTTTGACCTCTCTCATAACCTTTTCATTACTCTTCTTAGCTGTCCATGGTATTCTCAACATTCTTATGTAAAACCACATTTCTACAGACTCCAGTGACTTTCTTGTCTGTTGTCCTATTGTCCATGATTCGCATCCGTATGTTAAGACTGGCTCTACGTAACATTTAAAAACTGTTTATCTAGTTTCTATTGTCAAAAACGGATTGCATAGTATTTTCCTCATTTTTTGGAAAACTGCTTTTGCCTGAGCCATTCTGCATCTCACCTCTTTTGTACATCTTCCGTCTGAGGTTAACAAAGTTCCCAAATATTTAAATTCATTTACCTGTTTCAATATTGTTCCAATTGTCTTTATTTTGCACTGAGGTGATGTCTTTTTCTTTGTTGTTGCCATTACCTCTGTCTTTTTGCTATTAAGGCTGTGTCCTTTATTTTTGCTTTCTTTCACTATAATGTCCAACATTTCTTGTAACTCATTTTCACTCTTAGCGGATAATACTGTATCATCAGCATACTTTAGATTATTTATATTATGACATCCAATTGTTATTCCAGGCATGCCCTTTATGGATCTTAAAATAGTCTCACTATAAATATTAAATAAATCTGGTGACAGCACACAACCTTGTCTAACACCCTGTTTTATTTGTTGAAACATTCCCAATTGGTTTCCAGTTCTTATGGCCGCTTTTTGTTGCCAGTACATGTTACAATAATAACTGTAAAAATAGTAAAACTCATAATAATAATAATAATGATGGAATGGTTAATGACTGCTAAAGCTATCTAAAGGTCATTGATTTGGTTGGTTGCGTTCGCCCGATGACTAAAGAATTCTAGAGTATCGTGGTAGACTAGAATATCCCTCTTCATCATTCGCCCTTACAAGGATGTAGTGGATTGTCTACGTTGTGTTTGTGGTTTGCAGTATAACTGTTATATATACGCCTTTGGGCCCAACAGATCCGACTTCAGCACGACATTGTTGACTACCGGGTTGACTTCCCTCTTCGATCCCTGCACGTTTGGCCAGACTAGACAGGTTAGTCTGTTACTGGAGGCACCACGGAGAAGTGGAGCAGGGTCTGGATGGTTTTGATTCACCGATCCTGGCACAAGCCATCAGCTGTGGGTTGCTGACAACTTCCAGCTCTGGTGCTGGGAGGCGCGCCTTCGCCTCCATTGATTTTAGCTGTGTCATATTAAATTACATTTACTGTACTGGCGTATTTTCAACAAGATCTGGAGTCAGTAAAGTACTTCCACACCAATTGACTATGTTCTACTCCAAGATAATGTAGCCAAGTCATGGCTCACTTTGATCATTGTGCAGGACTTTTCACAAGATACAGGTAAGAGCCACACGCTTTAGTTAAAAGGCAGTCATTGCGTCCATGTAGTGGGTTATAGTCACAATAAATCAGCTCAAATTTACTGTCCTATTCAAATTCTATGCTGTAGGATTCAGGTTCTTTTCTACTCAAATATTGAATGATAGAGCACACAAATTAATATAAGGGCTGTTTTAGTCCATTAAGAAAGTGTTGCCCAACCAAACTCATCATACATTTTCTTGTAAACTGGTATATTTCTGTGAAAGTGTGCATGCAATTTTAGATTCTCCCCAACTTAAATACATTTGTATCTATTATGTAAATGATATAGAGCTAGATTTTTATTTTATAGATTAAAGAAAAAAAAACACAAGAGGCTTTAAGGCCATGTATTTGAATGTTTTCAGTAAATCCCCTTTCCTGTTCAGCAAAGTTAGCACTATTAGCTTTTAATGAAAAATAACAAACAAACACGGAACATTTCATAGGGCACGTGATTTTTATGTTGAACTTGGCAAGTGACTTTAGAGCACCGATTCACTAATGGCGAGCTGGTGAATGACAATGCTAATATTCATAGAAAAAGGCGTATCATTAAAAAAATGTGTTTCGTAGTGAGCTACCTCAATTTTCTAAATGATAGTGCGATTTAAAATATAAATTCTTCGTTATACTAAAATTAACTTTATTATTATTAAAAAAAAAAAAACACACTTCTGCAAGAAAGCTTAGAGGGTCGCTTATACCACAATATCCAACAACCAGAGAAGAAAACAACACAGCACGCGCTGGGTGAAAATATAACATATTTTATCTGGTGGATACTCAGATCACAATTCAGAACACAGATGCACCACGTGCTCAACACAGAGAAAGGTGCAAGGCTAAAAAATGCAAATCATGGGTGGGCCGAGCAGAAGATGTCATCAAACAGGTCTGTGGGCTTACAAATATCAGCGTTGGTGAGGAGTGGATACCGGTGCCTACGTCATTCAAGGGGACTTTCTAGTGTATTGTCACACTCGAAAGAAATTTAGGGAACAGAACTCAGTCGTGGTTAATGCTCTGAGGTCAACGGTCTCATCTGCGATAACACCGATGAGAAAGATGCAGTCATCTATACAGACGGATCTGTAAGACGCCACCAAAGAAGTGCATGGGCATTTACAGCACGCTCGGCAGGCAGAATAGTCTACGAAGACAGTGGTGCATACGTCGTGACCACGAGTAGCATTGCAATGGAGGCGATGGCAGTGACCAAGGCATTCAAATGGTTAGAGTCACAAGACTACACCCACGCATGTATACTGAGTGATTCGATAAGCATGATAAAAGCAGTGGACGCGTGCTCTGTACGCATGCAATGGGTAGAGTTTTTGCAGAAATCCAAAATACGTAATGTCACCTTTGTTTATGTCCCTGGACATGCGGGAGTACGGGGAAATGAAAGAGCGGACAGGTTGGCTAGCTGCGCTGTCGCTGAGGACGGGCAACCAATTGATCGGGCGGACATCATCAATGCCCTCTGAGATACCGGAAGAGCACAGGACTTCGACAAACACAGATCAACGTCACTTCTTCGGATGATGGAAATGGGAGTTAAGATGGGCACGGCCAGAAATGAGAAACCTAGTGGCCGTGTAAGAAGACTTATCAACCAACATAGAACTGAAGTCGTCAGTCAATGGACACTGGGGGAATTGCTGATGAGAGGATCTGAGCACCTATGGACTTGTTCGGAGTGCAATGATGATGACCCGCAAATAACTCAATAACTCAGATCTGAAAAACAAGCTACCACCAAATAATGAAGTAAACGAAAAGTCGATGATTTTGGCAAAGATATTATTAAACATGTGATTTTGAAAATGTTTCAGGCAGCTCAAGTCGTTACTCTGCGCGAACAGAAAGTTAAGATACAATCGGAATGCAATCTTAAACTTTCAAAAACTACTCTGTGGAAAATTATAAGAAACGTTCGTTTCAGTATTTTGAAAATTTGCAGGCAGCAGAACATTGTTTGTGATGCGTGAAGATCGATTGTTTCTCAGAGTAAATACCTGAGACAGATTCGAACGAGATTAGGTGTATGGACACGACATCGCATATTTGGATAAACGTGGCTTCATGCTCATCATACCTTAGAGAAACTATATCAGTCACTTAGAGGGGAAATAGAAGGATAATTCCTTTTATCAAAGGACAGTGTATTATAATAGCACATGTTGGCGGCATATTTTTTTTTTCCAAGCAAAGTTAGACGATAGGGTCTACCTCTCTAAAATGAATTGACACTTTTTCCGGGATAGAGCACATTATTCTGCCCACCTTGGATAGACCGGCATGCTTGGTAATGAACAATGTATCCTATAACGATGTAATAAAGCCGAAAGGCAAGTTCCAACTTCATCAAGCACAATATATATATATATATATATATATATAATCACAACGTGCCTTGCAAATCAAAACGTCCACTTTCATGATAACAAGTTGAAATCAGAGTTGTTGCAGCTTATGAAACAAAGGAAGCAGCCACAGACGGTTCTGTTTGATTAATTAATTCAAGAGCTTGGTCACACTTGTCTTCAAATCCCAGATTACCATTCATCTTAAAACACCAAAGCTTTTGTGGGTCAAAGGACAAGTGACAGCACAGACCACCACGTTTAAAATATGTGATGTTAAAACCTTATTACGTGATGCCCACTAACAGACAGAGAGAAATTGAGTTCTAGAAGAAATGTGAAGAGAATGTTCTCCGGAAAGGAGAAGAGCAATAGCAGGGAGATGGTTTACTCTTTTCCAACCAGTAGCAGTTGTGAATCTCCTAGATTCGTCAGATCATGAATGAAGCAGGCCACTGACCAATCTCTTTCTATGACACCCCCCACCTGTTGTATTATACAAACACTTGAACTGTCTCGAGGTCTATTTCTTCAACGTTGATATCACTTGCAGGTTTTAAGTATTATCTTTGCTTATGACCATATTTTAAATCTTTTTGATATTCATATCTAATCCATATTTTTTTTTAATTTTCGTGTTATTACATTAAGTAATAGTTGTAGATGTTTAGGATGGATTTTATGCTAGTAATAAGTTATCATCAGCATATCATAGGTTGTTTATTCTCTTTCCACTAATATTTAAGACTAGCATCTCTGTAATGTTTTTACATATTTGCTCACTATAGATGGAACAAGCTTGGTGATTGAATTCAACCCCGTCTTACTTCTCTTTTTATATAAATAGGTGTAGTGTTCTTTTTGTTATATTTTCTTATTACTGTTTGCTACCATTATAAATTACATATTCCAGATTATATTAGATTATATAATTATATATAGTCCTATGTCTGTGTCATCTAGATGTATATCTTTTTGGCAGTCTATAAGGTGTTTATGGCGCATTGTAACAAAAGCTTTGGTGTAGTCTATGAAACAGGGACATATTGGTTTGTTTACTTTTGTGTACTTTTCAATTAATGTCCTCATGCAGAATATGGCATCATTTGTAGCACTGTTTTTTTTCCTAAATCCAAATTGTTCATGGTCTAATTCCATATTGATTTTATTCTTAATCCTTCCTTGTATAACTTTTAGCAAGATTTTTGTAACATGACTCATTAGGATTATTGTTCTAAAATTACTGCATTCAGCTGCACCATTCTTTTCAGGCAATGCAAATAAATTATATGTTTCCAGTTCATTAGGAATGTATCCTGTACGATATATTTCGTTCCATATGTCTGTGAACACTTTAATGCCAAAATCTTCCAGCATTTTTATCATCTGTGTCTGTATGTTGTCAGGTTCTGCTGCTTTTCCTTGTTTAATGTTTACATAGCTTTTTCCACTTCAGTTTGTAAGATTGTATATCCTTCACAGACTACACCAAAGCTTTTGATAAATATCTCATAAACAACTTACAGAATGCCTAAAGAATATACATCTAGATGGCACAGACATACGACTAATATGTAATCTATACTGGAAACAAACAGCAATAATAAAATATAACAAAGAGAACTTTACACCCATTGATATAAAAAGAGGAGTAAGACAGGGATGCATCCTATCACCAAGCTTGTTCAATCTATACACTGAGCAAATCTTTAAAAACATCACAGAGATACCAGGCCTAAACATTAAAGGAAAGATAATCAATAACCTAAGATATATTGATGATACTGTACTACTAGCAGAAAATCCTAAAGATCTACAACAATTACTTAATGAAATAAACATGACAAGCCAAAAATATGGATTAGATATGGATATCAAAAAGACTAATAATAAGACAAAAATATATAGAATTGGATGGAAAAAAAAGAAATCAAATTATGATGTATTAAACAACTAATCTCTTAGACAGAGAGCCTTTCTCTTTCCTGGTTGACGGATTAACTTTATCTTTCTTTGACTTGTTCATGTTTGTGAAGTTTGCAAAAAAACAGAACGACTTGGAAAGTGTTTGTTGAAGACCTATGCTCCACTGGGAGCTAAAAGGTAGAAGAAGAAGAAACAACTAATAATGAAAAGAGAAATAATAAACGCAATTCAAACAAAACAAATGAGATTTTTTTTGGAATGTTACAAGACACAACAGCCTACTAAAAGTAATCATGCAAAGAAAAATAGATGGTAAAAGAAGCAGAGGCAGATCAATACTAACGTGGACGAGTAACATCAAAAGATGGACAGGTCAGCTTATGACAAACCTGTACATCAAAGATCGGAATGGCACTCCATGTTAGACAATCTTCAATGTGGAGACGGCACTCAATGCTGATGTTGATTCTGACGTACATTGTATAATCGGTTCTTTTTCACTTTCGTCATAAAATAATTATATTATATTTTCCTGCAATCTATTGATTATATCTTTAATGTATGTTAGCATGTTTCATTTGTTGTTTGCAATATATCCGCTTTCTGTGGTGTTTTTAAAAATTTTTACTAGTCATTCTCTTTTTTCTGTGTGTATTCGTCTTAAATATTTTTTTTATTATTCAGTAGTTTCCATATCTAGACATATGGTCGTGGTTAAGGTTATTGAAGGCCCCGGTATCACTGTTAACGAATTAAAATGCATAATCGCTCAACCGCCCGTGCCTGTGGAATCATCCGAATTAATATCTCATCTCCCAAACAAAGAAAGGAGGTAGTTGCAGGCCCCATCATAGCAATCCCAGCACACGCCAAAAGACAAGGCGAAACCGCATAAAAAGTGAACATGGCCATCTGTTCCCCGTCATACGATATCATCATTCATCGTTATCAATCGAAATATCGAAACACAATCAAAACGTATGAAAAGCACAGCTCACGGTGTACGCAGAACACTTAACTCAGTAGCTCCTGGAGCAAGCCGGGTTTGGAATACGAGGAAACCGCAACAAGGAACACTTTTCAGACACAGCCTATAATGGTTCCTGCCGACTATCCGCCATATTGACCGGAAGTTCACGTCCTCCCGAAAATGTCGATCTTTCTATATTTTTTTTAATGTATAGCGCTTGATGATGTTAGGACATCATTTTTGTCTCCAAATCCGAACATATGAAACACAGTTATTCGTTGGATTATCTACATCGGACATCGAACAACAGTCCGTGAGCGCTGAGATCTCCTCTGCAATGTGAATTGATGTAATGATAAACCAGTCCACAAGTCTACCTTCGATCTCGCAGTCATTAATCTAGACAACGTCCCTCCTGACCAACATGAAACTCCATGAGTCACATTGGGGCTGCAAAATCATGAACTAAACTCCGTAATTTCACCTCTCAGTGTAAGCGTACGGCCGGTTTAGTTTTAAACGATCAGCCATCATGATGACGTACACACAAACAATCGAGGAATAAGGTGAATGCTGCCAACAACGCACAAAGCAGTGTAACGATGAAGTGAAATCTTCGATTGACTTGACAGAGCAGTCCATATTAATGAGTATTAACTTGTAAATAATTGACGTCCAACTATTCCACCGACGCCCTTTGAACAGCATTCAGTATGATGACGTAAACCGCATATCAACTCCAAAACGGGGGAAGATCGCATTCACAACACTTGACCTGTCAAAGAGAAATATTGCCATGGCTACGCATCATAGGCGCAGATCTGTTAAGTGGAACATCAGGTTGACTTTAATGCACAAATCTGCAATGGAGAGCTGAAATTAATCATTCCCAAAATGCAAATCCTGCAGCGGTCGAGAGAATATGAACTTCATCCCACCGTCATGGAACCGGAAGTCCATTCTAGACATATTTGGCTGAGCCAGCCTTCTTTAACCTTTTTGCAAAATTGTGCGTAGATCATTATCTATTTTTCTGTATTGGGTGGCGTTCTTTGTTGGTCTTCTTTCTTTTATTATTTCGAAGATGGCGTCAGTTATCCATTTTTGTTTTTTGTTCTTTCCCTTTTTGGGTAGTATGACGCAAGTTTCTTGTATGCTTTCTATATGCCTTGCCAATTCGTTTTTTTATCAGGATTTTCTCTTCTCTACTGTTCAATCCCTTTTTCTAGCAGCTTCCAATATGTGTTATTTACTTGTAATGTATAAGTATCTTTAAAATCTGTTTGATTTAAAGCTGTTTTGTCTACTGGTATAACAATACCATATAATAATATAAGAGAGAGAGAGAGAGAGAGAGAAAGAGAGAGAGAGAGCAAGAAAGAGTAAAAGAGAGTGAGCAAAAGAAAATTATGATTTTACAGACAGACGTCCACGAAAAAGATATATACCTGCTCTGCTCACTCGTAACCTGAGCCAGGTAAAATAGAAAACATCGTCCAATGTAACCGTCACTGTCTGTGATCCTCCACCTGTAGAGCAATCTTTGTTTAACCAGTTGGGTGTTCGTGTTGTGGAGTTTGTCTGCACTAGATCCACTGTAGTAGAGATATTACATACTGTTATTTTTATCTTCGTAATTACTAGATCCACTGTAGTAGAGATATTACATAACTATATTTTTATATTAACTAGATCCACTGTAGTAGAGATATTACATAACTATATTTTTATATTAACTAGATCCACTGTAGTAGAGATATTACATAACTGTATCTTTATATTAACTAGATCCACTGTAGTAGAGATATTACATAATGTTATTTTTATCTTTATAATTACTAGACCCACTGTAGTAGAGATATTACATAATGTTATTTTTATCTTTATAATTACTAGACCCACTGTAGTAGAGATATTACATAATGTTATTTTTATCTTTATAATTACTAGACCCACTGTAGTAGAGATATTACATAATGTTATTTTTATCTTTATAATTACTAGACCCACTGTAGTAGAGATATTACATAATGTTATTTTTATCTTTATAATTACTAGACCCACTGTAGTAGAGATATTACATAATGTTATTTTTATCTTTATAATTACTAGACCCACTGTAGTAGAGATATTACATAATGTTATTTTTATCTTTATAATTACTAAACCCACTGTAGTAGAGATATTACATAATGTTATTTTTATCTTTATTATTACTAGATCCCCTGTAGTAGAGATTTTACATAACTGTATCTTTATTATTACTAGATCCCCTGTAGTAGAGATATTACATATCGTTATTCATCTCTATTATTACTGTCATCATGGTTATTATTTGTGTAAAAAATTACCTTCGTGTCCGAAATTGGCACTACTTGAATAATCCAAAAATATTTGAAATTGTGTAATTCGTCATCATTTCTCATTTCACAAGATCATAGAATAACAAGTTTGCTTTAATTTTCTTCTTTCTTCTTTTATCTAGCTGTTGATGACTTTTAGCGTCGCAGAGAACAGGTGTTGTTGTCAGTATACAGTGGTGTCTCTAGATATTTAGTTGCTTGTTGTTTCGTTTGATTCTGTCTTTTCATGAATAGAAAGTCTTTCTTTGGTGTACGTGGTTATTGTTAAAAAGGAAATATTTTGGTTTTTGCGTATGTCTTTTATTCCATCTATCCATATTTTCCTTGGTCATCCTCTTACCCTTTGTTTTGATGTTCTTAGAATTATCTTGGTGACATTTGGTCTGGTTTAAATTTAAGTGCTCATGCCGTTTCATTTGTAGTTCGTATGCATGTGTGTGTGTGTATATATATATATATATATATATATATATATGTATATATATATATATATATATATATATATATATATATATATATATATATATTCCAGACATGGTTAAACTACGAATTCTTCTCTGATTTTAACATTTGATACTTTATTTGCCCTTGTGCTGTTTGTTATTTTCCTCAAACACCTCATTTCGGGTTTCGTTATTTTAATAGGTTTATTTTAATAGCAGCCATAAATATGATTAATAAAACTGCGGAAGACACATACATCCCCAAGAGATTTGAAATTAGAACTAGATATGCTAAGAGTAGATAAACATATGAGTGATAAGTACAGTACGAAAGTACAAAATGGATATAATGCTACTGAGAAAATACAGAACATCTAGGAGCAGTGGGAAATGCTCAAACAATTGATTCAACAAACATCAAAAGAAGTAATACCAGTGACCATAAAAATAAAGAAAAAAGAAATGGATGACAGAAGATATACAAATGGATGACAGAAGATATACAAATGGATGATAGACGAAAACATAAAATAAACAAGAATGGACATGCAACATATTGCACAAAGAGATCCCAAACAAATGCAGAGAAGCAAATGAATCTAGGTTAAAGCAGATTTATGATGAATTTGAAAAACAACAAAAGAAAAACTTAAACTGTATGCACAATCAGTTAAATGAATTGACAGGAAGTAAAGAAGTCAAAGTTTCAAGATGTGTGAGATCAAATATGTTAAATATAATAATGGGACAGGAGAAGGTAATGGAAAGATGGATATTATATATCAGTCAACTCTATGATGGTGAAAGACAAGAGCTAAACAATTCAAACAAAGACACAGGACCACCAATAATGCAGAGTGAAGTAGAGGTGGCAATTCAACACATGAAAGAGGCAACGCCCCAGGTCCCGACAATATAACAATGGAGGTAATAAATGCATTAGGAAAGCTGGTCAAGCCATGCATCGTCATGCCAAAATAGCATTTCAGAAAATGAAAAATGTTTTATGCAAAAATCTATGTCAATAAAAGTGAGAAAGAGTGTTCATCTGTGCTATATAAAAGAAGCAATTCTGACCTATGTATAATAACTAATACAGTACAATCCAATTGGTCGTCCCTTTTGAGATAAATAACGTTCATAAACAATAAAAGAAAAGATAGGCAATGAGTGTCTGTTTTGAAGAATTCTTATGTGTAACCAATGTATGTTTCAAGTCCCTGTAACTCCGGTAATTATGTTTCGCTGGTATGCTCATCAATCTGAAAAGTGCTTAGTGTCTTCAAGTTCAAATATTTGTGTAATTTTTCGTTTGCATTCTGTCAAATTGTCAATAACATTACAGAACAACGTGAACACACAATACTTTAGAATCGTCAGGAAATTTGGTCTGTAATTAGAGAGTTAACCTGATTCTTTATTTAACAGTTCATGCCAGTCATATGCATAAACAAATATTTGTTAACGGTTCACAAAAACTGAGAGATTCAAATGTTGTAATAGATTCACTGCAGCTTCGCAACTGCATGCATGTACATGTATGTGCATTTCTTTGCCTTGACCCTACTTTCCATTGCTGTACCTGTTCATTAATTCGTCTCTATTTTCCTGTTGAATTGTCTCATACGATACTTTTCAAATATCGAAGAAAACATTGTGCATGTGAAGTGTGATTCTATATACTTACCGTACTGGCATGCTGGACCAAACCATCCCTTCTCACAAGTGGAAGAATCATTGCATTCTCCATTACCGTCACATAAGTTGTTGACACAGCGACATTTGTAGCGACAGAGCTCCCCGAACCAGCCAGGGTCACATGTATTAGCTGTGTAAGTATGTGGTTGACGTTAGCACATGGTAACTAATGATGTGGAATCAGAGTGGCGGAATCAGAGTGGCGGATTTTGGTGAGAAGCAATTTTTGAGTGGAGTGAGCAGAAATATCAACAATTGGTAGTTGAAGTTATAATTGGATGTTTTTTAAATGTTTTTGTGTGGAGTATGCGGAGTGAATGAGTTAGAGAGTGATACTGTCAGTTTAATATAGAACAGAACTGTTGTTAGGTCAACCATGAAAATGCAACGGAAGCAGAATATTTGATGATTTGTCTATGTGTAATAGATTGTAACTTCATACACAAGAAAATATCATTTATAGTTGCCGCTGAATTTATGTGGCACCGTCATAATTTCTCAATTCACAAAATATCTGTTCTGTGTATGCATATCCTCCAGTGTTGGTCTTTTTTGTCATACATTTAGATTGTTCATACTCAGTTTACGATTCATGTCATAAAATGTGTGTTTCAATAAAATCATGCTTTGTTTTTTCTAAGTATATAATTTTCCTGTTGTAATAAATAGTATGTAATACATTCGCTTTACACATGATCTTTCACAGCTCTTCCATACACAATTATTAATCCCTTTCTCCAGTATATATGTCAAATTGTATGTTTTACACAGTCTTTTAACTGGTAGAGTATACATATATTAGCTTCACTTACGTGCTTCTAACGTGGAGTCTTTCTCACTCTATGCAGGGGACCGCGAGCTAGGGGACCTATGGTCATCACTATTGATGGAGATCTCAATACACCTTCCAGTTGGACTCCCTTGCATGAGAACAAACTCATCATCACCATTGAGTGCCATCCTCCCCAAAAAAGGTTGACTACCATGGAGCGCCATTTCGCTATGTCTCTTGCCTTGATAGTGCTGGTTTTCAGGTGCTGACTTATCCATCTTTTGATGTTAATCGCCCATGTCTGTCATCGTCTGCATCTGTCTCTTTTACCTTGTATTTTCCACTTCCAAGATTACTTTTAGTAGGCTGCTGTGTCTTTTAAAATGCCCCCAAAATCACATATCTTGTTTGAAATGTGTTTAGTGGTTAATTTTCATTTTTATTTGTTGTAAGACTTCATCGTTTGTTTGTTTTTTTCATCCAACTCTTACTATTCTTCTATGAATCCACATTTCAATGGCTTAAATTTGTATGTTCTTTTTTCGTGTCTAATGTCCATATCTCTGCACCATACAGGAATGTTGAGAAGATATACCATTTTGCTATTCTTAGCTTTAATTCTAGTGTTAGTTGTTTTGATGTTAGTATCTTTCTCAAGCCATTACAATTTCTTTTCATCATTCCTATTTTTTTGTTTATCTCAGTTTTATATTGTCCATCACTGGTTATACTATGCACAAGGTAGGTGTAGCTCTGAACTGTCTCGAGTTCTTTTTCTTCAACTTTCAAAATTTGGTTCGTTTTAATTTATTCAGTAGTATGATCGATATGGATATAGAGCTTTCTATTTTAGCACTTCGAAGAGGGGCAAAATTCACATTCTCCAGTACAACCTTCAAAATCATCATCACCAAGTATTGGGCCAGATGGCGTGTATGATCATGTCTCTCCACAACCTTTGATCTCGATAGTTATTTATCATTTCCGTTGTTGACCTTCTGCCAAGCCACTCTCTTAAGCTGTCTGATATCTTTTCTCTTTGCTTCCCTCTATCTCTTCGTCCCTCAATTTTTCCAGTTGTTAGGAAATATCCCAGCTGTTCCCTTCACATTACATGGCGAGAAAAATGATGATTGTTTCTTCCTAATATTGGAAATTAGCTCTCGTTTTGCTTTGGCCTTTTTCGCAGAACGTTTTCATTACTTTGTTTACTTGCCCCTGTCAAAATCATCCAAACCGTTAAAATTGCTACATCAGCTTCCTGAATCTAGGATTTAGAGTTTCAAGTCCGCCATATTGAATTCAATCGTAACCTTCAACAGTGCATTTAGCAACTACAGTACTTCTTTTGTTTCTGATCGATTTACATTACTTAGTTTACAATTACTTTAATTATTTCGTAACCAAAACCATAGCTTCGTTTAAAGCAACATTTTTGGATAACCATGAATGTATACGAATGAGGAATAGATGTATTTTAAACATAAATATAATCGGTACACAATTACTTACCGAAAGAAGCATATCCTGTCAACAAGGCAGCAACCATCAGCGTTTCAAGAAGTGTGGAATGTATATTGAATGCTAATCTCATAGTTAAAACTACTTCTGAAACGAGAGACACAATTATTCTGTTTAATTATTAAAGTAAAGATATATGTCTGAAACAATAGTTCAAAGTACTATTTCTGTTCATAAAATTATGTTTGAAATTAGTGTTCTCCGCAATGTTGTATGTATTTCAGCATCTTTCTTTTAGCTTTAGACTAGATATATTTTCTCGCTAAAAACGTTGGAAAAATACAATAATCATGCTCTTCAAGTACCATAATTGTTGATGCACTGGTCATTTCTCTTCACAATAATTTATCTGGACAACCGTTTATTTATTCTGCTGTTGACTTTCTAAAAAACCGTTCGCTCAAAATGTTTTATTTTTTTCTCTTTGACCTTCCACCTCTTATTTCGTCATTAGTTTTCATTTGTCACGATGTATTCAAGCTGTTTCGTTCTAATTACTGCATGAACAAACATGACTGTTTCATCCTAACGTGGTAACAGGCTTTTAATCCTACCTTGGCTTTTAGATCAGCTTCCTTACTCTTTTAAGCTGTCCAAGGTGTTTTCATTATTGCTTTGTAAATATAAATTGCTGTTGCCTTCAACGACTTTTAAAAATTTATTTATCTCTAATCCGAACGTCTATTACTTACATCCATACATGTCAATCTGGCTTTACATAACTTTGAAGAACTTCCTTCTTTTTCTCATTTGTCAAGAATAGAATGCAAACTATCTTCTAGTTTTCTTTCGAGTTTCACTCTTACTCTAATTTCTTCAAGTCTCCAGTTGTAACGATATATTTCAGCTGTTTGCCTTAATGAAAATGCTAGTAAAAAATGACGAAAAACACTGTGTAAAATATTAGCAAGTTAAAGTAGGGACAACGGAGATGTAAAAAAATGTAAAGTACCCCCGACACGCCAAGTGGCGTATAGGGAAATATGGTGTTAGTGACTCTATATTTTACAGACCTTCAGCACATGATTTTCTGAGTAATGTGGTCGGTATTACGCCCGTGCTGCTTTACTTTCCCAGAAAAAAAATCCGGTACCCATTTAAGGTTGGGTGAACCCGGAAACCGTCGATTGGGATCGAACCCTACCCCTTGTCCTTTGTAGTTCAGTTCACTAACCACTGAGTTATCGCGGCTCCCTTCAACGGAGATGTAAAGTAAAGTAAAGTACCCCCCGTCACACCAAGTGGCATATAGGGAAATATGGTGTTAGTGACCTATATTTTACAGACCTTCAGCACATGATTTTTTGGGGTAATGTGGTCAGTATTACGCCAGTGCTGCTTTACTTTCCCAAAAAAAAAATCCGGTACCCATTTAAGGCTGGGTGAACCTGGAAGCCGTCGGTTGGGATCGAACCCTACCCCTTGTCCGTGGTAGTCCAGTTCACTAACCACTGAGCTATCGCGGCTCCTTCAACGGAGATGTGGTTCTTGAAAAAAATGCTACTAATTTTATGGGAAAATAGGAATACAACTTGGGCGGTTTCAAAAATATGTTAAGGAAAATCACAATCTTATAAATAGGGACTGAATGTAGTCACGGTTGTGTGTCTCCTGTTATAACATGACAGAGTTTGGAGTAGATCAGTTTGTGGTTATAAAGGGAAATAACATTCAGGCAAAGAGAAGAAAAGGAATATCAGGGAGGAATATCTTGTTGGGTTATACAGTTGACATATTAGATATAAGCTAGAAGACTTAATTAGAAGGCATCAACAGATAGAAAGTGAAAAATTGAAAGAGAGATGAGAGTAATTTAGAAGAATAATTCGTCAAAGCCATGAGCGAAAATGCAACGATGACAAAATGTGAAATTTTTTTTATTTTAAGTTATTGTATATGGTCCGAAGCGGGATCGAACACGTACTCCCTGGCACCGCGCCAATGAATCTATTTTTGATAGTGCTGGTAAAAACGAGAGCCCAGGGAGTACGGGCTCGATCCCGCTTCGGACCATATGTTGTTCTTCGTTTTTTTATATTGTTGTTTGTCTGTCAATTTTTCCGAGTACTAACACATACTTCTTTGTTCTATTATTCCCTATTAGCCATTTATAACATGTTTTATGGTACACAAAAACAAAACTTTACATGGTACACACAGATGAGTGCGAATATAAACACCTCCTTAAGTAAAAGTAATATAACATAAAAATAACACTCATGTAATAATCTCATATATAACTGTAGTAGTTAGATCAGTTCACTATGGCTATTAAATACGTTTGTATTCTTGATATTCGAGATATTAGACGGTGGTTTCAAGACATCAATGAGGCCTTGAGCATGACAACAGAAGAACTGAGATGACCTGGCTATAAACACAGATTCTCTGAAACGGTTGTGGTAAATTCAAAGCTTTGCGAAGGACATGCGACAATGTCTTGATAGTAAATGATACATTAGATACCAGAAAGAGAATACTAAAATGTCATGTTCAACGCAATCTTACGATTATTATAATGAAAAGATAGTCTCAGTTTTAGGAAGAGTGAAACTGGAACACAATGTTTAAAATGAAGACAAGAAGACAAAGGCAAAGAGGGAAATATCTTAAGGATTATTAAAATGTAACAATGAACAAACGATGGTGTACCTACCCAGACAGAGATTGGAGAGAGAGTGAGAGAGAGAGAGAGAGAGAGAGAAGAAAGAAAGAGAGAATTTGAGACATCTGTATAACAGAGCCATGAGTCATGCGGCACGGTTCTGATTGATATTTTGAACTTTATAAAGCTAATATTCTATGTCTTTTTAGCGAAGAATCTCATTACAATGTATAAATTCCCATATTAATCTTTTGTAATAAAAATCACTGCATAGATTCCATCTACCTCCAAAAATCTGGTCAATCTCAAATGTATTCTTTCTCTCTACATACATGTCTCTGACACTGCATCTATCCATCTTCTTCTGGGTCTTCCTCTTGGTCTTTTTCCATGCATTCTCGAGAAGAACGCCCTTGATGGTGATTGGAAGGATTCATTCTGACCAGGTGGCCAAACCATTTAAGTTGTTGTTGTTCTATATATTCTTGGCAGGGTTTTGTTCCTACTATTTTTCTTATGGTTTCATTTGGTATTCTATCTCTTCTTGTGTTGTTTATTACTTTTCTCAAGCATTGCATCTCAAATGTGTTGATCTTTCTTAAATATGATTTAGAAAGGGTCCATGTTTGACTTTCATAGCACAAAGTTGGTATAAAAATGCCATTTATCATTTGTTGTTTAGCTGGTATAGAAATGCTTGGATGTCTTAGCAATGGTGAAAGCTGGTATGTGACAGTATTTGCTTTTTGTATTCTCATATCAATTTCTCTGTCTAGTTTCCCATCTTCTGTGAACATTGTGCCTAAATACCTGAATTCCTCTACTTGTTTTTTTTCTTAATCTTTATCTTTGATCTTGATGTTTAATGGGTGTTTTAATTTGCTTATTCTTATAGCCTCTGTTTTTGCTGTGTTAATTTACGTACTGTAGTTTGTTCAGCTTTTATCTAGAGATGTTAAATGTTTTCTTTGTGTTGTTGTAGATTTCCCGATTTTTGACATTTTCGTTCGTGATCGTAATATCGTAATAGTACAATGATGTATGATACTTATTCGCACAAACTATAAGAATAAATCACACACACAAATTCTTTTGAAATAGCACAAGAACGCTTGAATTTCTTTTCATACGGGCATTGAAATTCACTTATAACTTAAATTTGACTCCCATCGAAAATTGTGTCGTGTTGCCAGCACAGTCACACACCGGAAGCCGACAAAAGGTAATTAACTCCAGATAAACACGACCAAAATGAAAGTTCTGGATATTGACAACGCCGCCAACGATATAACACTTAACAATGAAATCTTGTGAAAATTAATAACAAATTTGTATCTACATAGGTAGCAAAATGTCCAGGGATAGAGACTCCTGATTGATAATAGTCCTACAATATGGACGTGAAAGTTAGAAATCCACCCAGATTTTTGACAGAAAATTAAATGCCTATGAAATCGAATGTATTCGTACAATTTCAAACATAAACTGAGAAAATACATTTCAAATAAACAGATAAAGAGACATGCATTTCGCAATGAATTTAATTAAGTTGTGTGTAGTCTAACAGATACATGGAATATCTTGTAGGTTTGTCCGATGACTTATAAACCAGCAACACTTACATACGATCAAACACATGCAAGTGCGCACTTCATGCAAGTGTATTGAAGTAAGTACTGAGCTTCCTATTTAAACTTGATATTTAAAAGAATTCCAACAAGGCGTGCTAAAAAAACAATCTCTATAACTTCATCACCTTGTGATTGCTACTTCATGGAATTAGAGGGGATTAATAAGCAGTAGTAATAAATAAAAGTCAAAATTGAGCCCAAGAAATACAACAGTGCTTGAGTTACAAATAGTCAGCAACTCAAAGCTGACTGCTTACATGAGGATCACTGAACCACATCTGTATCTTATTACACCTCCCCACGGTGGGTCTAAAAACAAATTAACCAGCCTGGCCAGACTTGTAGAGATCGATCAAATATGGTGACTGGGCATCCACAAATGGTGTACACAGTTTTGGATTACAAGGCGGAGATATCACAACTAGTTAATGAATCATATCAACGCTCATTTAATGTACTTTAAAGGACAATGAAGAGAAGTAGTCGTTGGATAAATGTAATATGTTATAATGTAAACAATGTATAGAGATTTATAATGTAAAGATGTAAACTTCGTATACCATGGAATGAGTTTTTAAAAAGTGCAAAAATAAGAGAATTAACAAAACATCCAAAAATAGCAGCTATGATCAAGAGAAAGAGGTGGTCATATTTTGGCCAAAATCCACAAACCAAAAGCCATTGGTTTCCGAGATATTTGACGAATTTTTAGATCATAAGTTTTGGAACGGACAACAAGATGTTTGGTAGAGATAAATGTGGGTCCCACATCAATTTCCGTTAGTCAATGGTAGTGACGTCATTGTCAGCTTCAAGAGCTGGGTTAGTTCCCTTCCTTTCTGCCTTTCCCTCTCAGAGAAAATCTCCGGTACCCATTTATACAGGCTGGGTCGACAACGAGAGCATTTAGGTGGGAAAGAAAATGTTTCCTCAGCTGACGTTAGAGCCATGAATCTTCAGGTCGGCAAGTTGGTAACCACAACGCTATAAAGCTCTCAAGGAAGCCTAATAAAATATTTTAATTGAGAAGCAGCTGAAGTGGACTCAAGATACAAACAAGCTTCGGTCAGATATCTCCATTTTGTCCAATAAGGAAATAACAATAGTGACACAACTTGCACTCAACAACACAATTCACATTTTAACGTTGTGCTACCAAAGTCAGACCTGAACGCTGCTCATGAACGACATTAACAATAATCAGCACTGTAATTTAATGTGTTAGGCGCATGACAGGAAATGGCCTGAGAGATAAGTTAAGAAGTGTAGAGCTAAGAACAAAAAAGTGGCAGTACTTAAAACCATTGAAAACATCAAGAAACAACAGATAAAATGTGTTGGTCATATGATAAAACAGAAATATCCAAATACACTGCTACCAGCCTTTAATAAAAACCACAAAGAAAACCAGATTCAAATGTCGACCGCCCAAAAAATGTGTTGATAGAATATTAGATCCACTAGAACTGCAAGACTGCAAACTGCATTGCATCTTCTTCGACGCTGATAGACAAATAAGAAAGAAAATGAACAATGAAGGCTATGTCAAACACATTAGCTTAACACCTTATTTCATTTAAATGTTCCCAACTTACTTCCAGTTCGTGTAGCTGTTATTTGATACAAGTACACATTCTTTCAAAAGCAGCTTTCCAAAAAATGAGGAAGATATTATGCAATCCATTTTTGACAATAGAAACAAGAAAAGAGTTCTTAAATGTTATGTAGAGCCAGTCTTAACATATGGATGTGAATCATGGATAATAGGACAGCAGACAAGAAAATCACTGGAGTCTGGAGAAATGTGGTTTTACACAAGAATGTTGAGAATACCATGGACAGCTAAGAAGAGTAATGAAATGCTCTGAAAGAGGTTAAAGCAAAAATAAAGCTAATTTCCAATATTAGGGAAAAACCATCATCATTTTTTGTTATGTAATGAGAAGAAGAACAGCTGGAATATACTGTAACAACGGGAAAATTGAGGAACGAAGAGATAGAGGGAAGCAAAGAGAAAAAATACCAGACCGCTTAAGAGAATGGCTTGGCAGAAGGTCAACAACAGAAATGATAAATAACTATCGAGATCGAAAGTTATGGAGAGACATGATCACCTACGCCAGCAGGCTTGGTACTTGATGACGATGACACATTCTTTATTATTCTTAAATATTTTATATAAACAGAGAACATGCCAACACCACACCCACCACCACCACCATATTAAACATGTGTACTATCATAAATTCTATGTAATTACCCCAAACTTGATCTTATCTTGAACGTCTTTATGATCCACTAGATCCAACGCCCGTTTCAACATTATCATGTGCCTACAATATATTTTAAACACGGCATGCAACACAATAAACGTGGGACAATTGTGAATGCATTAAAAGGTCGAACAGGGGTTCGCAACCTTTCTTGAACCGCGAGCCCCAGTTTGAGAACTATGATTGTAGATGTTTCAAATTAACAGTACAGATCCGGAAGCATAACACTGCTCTTGGATTGTACGTAAAGTTTTTGTGAGCAATAACGTATTCGTTGAGTTAATTATAAACTACGCCCACAATAAGGGCTGCACTTCTGGGAAAGATGGCGACTATTGCAGCAGACTTCTTTAGAAAGTGCCAACACAGAAACAGTTTGTTGGTGATTTAACAGTATGTATTTTTTATTTTATTTATTCTAATAAATTGGAAGAGTAAGCGACTGTGGGCACTCTCTTTTAGTTCATTTTTGAAATTATCACCCACACACCCGACTGGATTCCGACCTTGCTAACGTCAACCGACGGTGCAAACTCAAAATGGTTGCATGGCGCACTGTTTTTGCAGTGACTAAGGTAGTCGCTTAAACCGTTTGCGTTATTTTGTTTGTTTTACTTGTTTGTTTTAATTATCTGTTTTAATTGTCTGTTTTAATTGTCTGTTTTCGATGTAACTGGAGTAATTTGTGACTGTGCACTGTCTATTCCACTGAAGCACTTTACAAAAGTCGCCTGTACGTCGATTAGTCGCTTCACGTTTGTCGACTTTTACAACAAATGTACCAACGCGTTTCAGCGGGAGCTGTGACATGAGTGGAGCGGACATGGGGAATTCTCAGTTGCAGTAATACTGATTCCATGAACAGAACAGTATAGCCTTTTTATGTTTAAACTACTACGGTGAGTCTCTCATGGGTAATAATCGTGGTCATCATCATCATGATGATAAGCAATAATTCGTGGTCATCATCATCATGTGCCATACTGGTTGGGGTAGGCGATCATATCCTTCCACAATCTTCTATCTACAGTGCATCGTATCAGTTCTGTTGTTGACTGTTTCCATACCATGACACCAAGCTATCCAGTATATTCTCTCTTTGTCGCCCGCAATCTTTCTTTCTTTTTATTTTGCCAATTGTAACCAAGTATTCCAACTTTCCTCTTCTCATGATGTGCCTGAAAAATATTGATTGTTTCTTTCTGATGTTTTTTTATGAGTTCCATTTTTGTGTTGGCCTCTTTGAGAATTTCCTCATTGATCTTTTTAGCTGTCGAGGGAACTTTCAACATTCTTCTGAGAAATCCTATCTCTGTGACCTCTAAACGTCTTTTAACTTGTTTGTCTACTGTCCATGATTCGCTTCAATAGATCAGAATTGGTTCTATATAGCACCGATGAACTCTCTTTCTTACTTCTATTGACATAGATTTGTCGCATAAGATAATTTTAATTTTCTGAAATGCTATTTTAGCCTGAGCTATTCTGCTTTTTATTTATGTGGTGCATCTACCATCTGATATTATTGTACCCAAGTATTTGAAGCGTTGCACTTGTTTCAGATTTGTCTCGTTTATTTTTATGCTGCATGATGGTGATGATTGTTTCTTTGATATGACAATTACTTCTGTTTTCTTACTATTCAGACCGAAACCTTTCTTGTTGCTTTCTTTTACTATTATGTATATCATTTCTTGTAGTTAATTCTGTCTCTGCTATTAATACTGTGTCATCCGCATATCGCAAATTATTTATGTTGTGACCGTTGACTTCAATTCCTTTTTTGTCTACTATTGATCTCATAATATGTTCACTGTAAAATGAAAACAAATCCGTCGAATAGCACACAGCCTTGTCTGACACCTTCTTTTATATATTGGAATTGTCCTGTTTGGTTGCTAATTCATGTAGCTGCTGTTGTTGCCAGAACATATTCTTTTATGATTGCAGTAGTCAATTCGTGGTAGTCATAATCTAATCACGACGCTTATCCTTGCGCATCTTGCCGTATCACGTAAATGTTGCATACACATTTTGACAATCTTTATGACAATAATAAGATATGTGCGGCAAATGTAGACAATAACATATATGTTAATAGTGCGGTCAATACAGTTGAACATAAATCAAATAACCATAGTAAACAGTTAGCGAAAAAAAACGTATTTTATTGTAATGACACAAACCATAATTCTTCTTTGGTATGAGCTACCAACACACACACACACATACACATATATGCACATGCACACACACATACACACACACATACATGCAAGCACACATATAGTTGTATATGCGCGTGCCAATATTTAATCAAAGGCAACTAGTTTAATACATGTGTATAAATATAATTCAATAAAAATAAAGAAAGTAATTCTCTATTGAAATACATCGTCGATGTAAAACGTCGATGTACGCCAAGTGGCGTATAGGGAAATATGGTGTTAGTGACCCTATATTTTACAGACCTTCAGCATATGATTTTTGGGGTAATGTGGTCGGTATTACGCCCGTGCTGCTTTTACTTTCCCAGAAAAAATCCGGTACCCATTTAAGGCTGGGTGAACCCGGAGCCGTCGGTTGGGATCGAACCCTACCCCTTGTCCGTAGTAGTCCAGTCGATGGCTGCTCCAATATTGTTTCCCTTGTTGGTAGCAGAAAACGAAGAATGTGATCAAGATAATTTCTATTTAATGGCAGAGACATAGTTCTTGGGGAAGAATAGAACCGATGTTTTCTTCGGCAACATTTACGTATTTTTTTAATATTATATTTTTTTTTCTAGATATCTGTGTAGACCATGTTGTATTGTTTCTAGATATATGTATAGACCGTGTTGTATTGTTTATTTTTAGATATCTGTCTAGACCATGTTGTATTGTTTATTTTTAGATATCTGTCTAGACCATGTTGTATTGTTTATTTTTAGATATCTGTATAGACCATGTTTTATTGTTTGTTTCTAGATATCTGTGTAGACCATGCTGTATTGTTTATTTCCTGATATATGTGTAGACCATGTTGTATTGTTTATTTTTAGATATCTGTATAGACCATGTTGTATTGTTTATTTCCTGATATATGTGTAGACCATGTTGTATTGTTTATTTTTAGATATCTGTGTAGACCATGTTGTATTGTTTATTTTTAGATATCTGTCTAGACCATGTTGTATTGTTTATTTTTAGATATCTGTCTAGACCATGTTGTATTGTTTATTTTTAGATATCTGTATAGACCGTGTTGTATTGTTTATTTTTAGATATCTGCATAGACCATGTTGTATTGTTTATTTATAGATATCTGTATAGACCATGTTGTATTGTTTATTTTTAGATATCTGTATAGACCATGTTGTATTCATGATCTGTTACTGTGTCTTCAGAGACGACAGATAAGAAAAGTACTGAGCGATGAGTAACTTGGGAGCAAACTACATTACATTAAGGCACATTTTAAAATGTCAACCACACACGTCCCATACTGCATTCTAATTCACTGGTATCACACTATCAAAACAACTAGAAGAGAATAAATGCAGTAGACACCCAAAGATAATTATATGTTCTGGTGTGCTCACTGGGTACTCGGCCCCCTAATAGTATGATTTGATAGATTCTGCCGAATATAAACGTCGCATACATGACAATTTTAGAATGGTCCAATTTCACCGAAGTTAAAGAAACGTAAACTACATTCACATTGATTTAGCATATTAGGTTTAGTGATATACCGGGGTCTGGTCGTTGTACTTGCTTCTGAATACAAGACATTGTGTTGATAACAGAGTTTGGAAGATTTGTTAAACTTTCATGGGCGTGACGGAGCATTGTATTATATTGTATAGATTGTCGACATCGCATAGTACGTGTTAACAATAAAACGATTACATGTAGATAAGAAACAATTTGAGTCTTACAAAAAATATTGAACTGTTTCTGTTGCTCTAACAATTATGATTCATAAAGAATAATTTATTTTAATTTCGTGAGAATTAACAAGGATATCTCGAGGTTTTGCCAACCCAACCCTCCCCCCCCCTCCCAACCCCACCTTTTCCCAGATTAACACGCAGGAGACAATGTAAATTTTGATGAACTTCGGTTCTATAACGACACGAGTGCTGTGATGATGATCATAATTAAACATAACGACATCCAGAGAATTACTCAGCGGCTGACAAATGGAACACATCAGATCAGAGAACGAGAGGACTGCCTCGATTAATGCTGAACAAATCTTTGACAAAAGAAGCAAGGTTATCTGGTATAAACCCATTCTTGAACAGCTTGCTCAGAAAAGAGAAAATTGACAGATGACATACGTCGTGTCTACGAGGCTTTCTCAGTGCCTACTGAACGGCAAGAATTATCTGTCAACTACCACATAAGAGACTTCTCTACCACATGCACATTCATGATTTTCTAACAACTAATCATTTCCTATCAATATTTCCATCAACAGTACACAATTATTTACCCCACCTACTGTTCAACGGTAACGTCTCTGCCACTTCTACACCGGTAACGTTTCCACCTCCCGTTCGCCAAAATCTTCCCCATGAATTATAAACCAGTAACTTTGTCAGAGTTAGATCATTTGAACATAGACATAGATATGTAGTAGAATACATACACAGGAATCGCAATAAGGGAAGGTAACTTTAGAGCGAAGATAATTAAGAACTATCTTGCCAGATAAATGAGACAAAGAGTCGAATTGTCACATGATTGTTTAAGATTATCTCGTGGAAGTCATGGTTCGCGTGAACAGTTGAATAGCGACAGAAGTGGAGAAGAACAACAGGATAGTGTAAATTATTTTTGTTAGCAGGAACCTTATAGATAGATATCTGTATAGATTTTACAAGTTAAGAATGAGCTAACGCATTTAATATAATTCTTTTGGTGCTTTCCGGACAGCGTTAAAGGACGCATGTGTTCAGTGAGAATTAGATAGAAATGAGAGTTTGTTTTTAGATATAGAGAACCTTCAATAAAAATGATGCAATGCTGTTCTATTTGTTCTAACCAGTCCACGTTTGAGATGATTGTTCCAGATACAGAGGAGAATGTGGACACACCGGAAGAGTTGTAGAGTCTACTGTACAAGTTCGAAAATAACACGAATACCCAATAGTGTTCTTTGTTGGTTGTACATGCTTAATAATCCAATAAATGCCAACCGTGTAACTAGAGTATATTATTCAGGCTGGCGTTCCGGTCAATATGGCGGATAGGTAACAGGGATCTGTTGAAGAAATGTATGAAAAGTGTTCCCTGTTGCAGTTTCCTCATATTCTAAGTTCGTCTTGTTACCGTAGCTACTGAGTAGTGCTCTGTGCCCACCGTGAGCTGTGTGTTTCATCCTGATGGTGTTTTTATATTCAGATTGCTTACGATGAATGATGATATCGCATAACGAGGGACAGTTCAGATGCGTTTACTGTCGGTGCTATAATACACCATATGTCTTTTGATGTGTGCTGTGTTTGCTACGGTGGGGACTGCAACTACCTTTCATTGTTTGGATATTCGATGAGATGTTAATTCTGATAAAACCACTGGCACGGGCGATTGAGCAATTGTGGATTTCCATCGTTTGCAGTGATACCGGGGCCTTCGAATAACCATAACCATTTAGGCTCCAGCTAGATCGCCTATAGAGAGGCTCACCAGGATATAGCTAAGAGGGCTAAACAAGATTTATCTCTGCTTAAATAGAGCAATGCGTTACATAAATGATGCCCCGTCAATGGCTTTACTAACTGTTCACTGGAAGCCTCCCCATCGACCGTTCATCAGTAACTTCTCTCCCTACGAAAAGTACACCAGCAACTTCTCCATCAAATGTACACAATTAACTTCACCAACAGTACTCCTGTAACTTCTTCATCAATAGTACATCGGTTTTTTTTTCTTCAGCCTATTCACTATTCACTTCTCCATCAACCGTTCACAAGTAACTGACCCGTCAATCTGGATGTCTTGTTTTCCTCATCTTACAGTACATCAGTAACTACTCTACCAATATGTACACCATTACCTTATTTACACCATAAACTAGTAGCTTCCCTTCATCTGTACACAGTAACTTATCCATCGCATGTTCATCAGTAATTTCCCTATCTGTCCATTACTAACGTCTCCACCAATTGAACAGAGGTAACTTCCTCACCAATCATATATCACTAACTTAATCACCAATCATGCATCAGTAACGTCCCCACCAAACATACATCAGTAACTTCTACAACCAACCATACATCAGTAACTTCCTTACCTACCATTCATCAGTAACTTCCCTACCAACCATAAAGCAACTGCTTCCTCACCAACAATACAGCAGTAACTTCCTCACCAACAATGCATCAATAAATTAATCACCAACCATATATCAATGATTACACAACAGGCCCTTTTTTGGAATCCCCAGGGAAAAGACAAAGAGGAAGACCAAGGAATTCTTGGAGAAGACAGATTGAAGCAGAGATGAAGATGATGGGGAAGACATGGAATGATCTTAAAAGAATTGCAAAAAACAGAACGACTTGGAAAGTGTTTGTTGAAGACCTATGCTCCACTGGGAGCTAAAAGGTAGAAGAATATATCAATAGCTTCCACACCATTCGTACATCAATAACGTACCCACCAACCATACAGCAATAGCGTCCTCACCAAGTGGACAGCAATAGCTTAGTAACCAATCATACATCAATAACTTCGCCATCAACCATACATTAGTAACTTACCCACCAATCATACATCAGTAACTTCCTCATCAACCGGATAGCAATAGCTTAGTAACCAATCATACATCAGTAACTTCCTCACCAACCGGACAACAATAGCTTAGTCACGAATCATACATCAGTAACTTCCTCACCAACCGGACAACAATAGCTTAGTCACCAATCATACATCAGTAACTTCCCCACCAACCGGACAACAATAGCTTAGTCACCAATCATACATCAGTAACTTCCCCACCAACCGGACAACAATAGCTTAGTCACCAATCATACATCAGCAACTTCCCCACCAACCGGACAACAATAGCTTAGTCACCAATCATACATCAGTAACTTCCCACCAACCGTATATCAGTAACTTCCTCATCAACGGTACCTGCGTAAACTTCCCACAATCCATATATCAATACGTTCCTCATCAACCGTACATCAGCATGTTCCTCACAAACCGTATATCGGTCACTTCACCACCAATTCGCACACCAGTAACTTTGTTATAGCATATTTATTATCTTGATGTTATTGACTTGTTGGTATTATCTTTGTACTTCTTGACAACACATCACATTGATTTTAGTTGACCAACACAACAGGTAAATTCATGA
Organism: Megaustenia siamemsis; assembly: GCA_032433765.1. NCBI lineage: Eukaryota > Metazoa > Mollusca > Gastropoda > Stylommatophora > Ariophantidae > Megaustenia > Megaustenia siamemsis. The sequence goes on along the minus strand of JAVIAB010000139.1, from coordinate 50,575,922 downwards.
CAGACTCTTTTGCTCTCAGTATAACATGATAATCAGTTTATTGATTTCTCTATTATCAATCTTGGCCCATGATCGTGCACTTATCTTAAATTAATATGCGTTAATTCAGGACACTCAAGAGACTATCGTCGGTGACTATTTGAATGTCCGTAAGTGCATAGTTTCATACAACATTATTCATTAGTCTACTTACGAACTTGTAAGAATATATTGAAGCACAATTCTATTAATCTTTCAAAACACTTTCATAGTTTAATTTCATAATTTACTTTATCAACTCTATTTCATAATAACTTCTAAACTGACTTGAACTACAACTTGGAGATTCTAACTTCCTAACTAACTGTCTTCACTTTCTAATCTTAACTTTCTCTGACTATTCTAACTGTCTAATTCTCGAAATGTTGACTTTCTATTCCTGACTAATTCATCTCTGTCTGTGCTTCTCTAACTATAATTCTCTAATTCATGTTGTGTTGAAGTTTAAATACTTCAACCACTCTATTCACCGGAAAATCAGTCATCATCATCATGTGCCATAGCGGTTGGCGTAGGTAATCATGTCCCTCCACAATCTACTATCTACAGTGCATCGTATCAGTTCTGTTGTTGACTGTTTTACATGCCATGACACCAATCTATCCAGTAATTTTCTCTCTTTGTCGTACGCGATCTCTCTTTCCTTTTATTTTGCCAATTGTAACCAAGTATTCCAACTTTCCTCTTCTCATGATGTGCCCGAAGAATGTTGATTGCTTCTTTCTGATGTTTTTTCAAGAGCTCCCTTTTTGTGTTGGCCTCTTTGAGAACTTCCTCATTGGTCTTTTTAGCTGTCCAGGGAACTTTCAACATTCTTCTGAGAAATCCCATCTCTGTGGTCTCTAATCTTTTCATTTGTTTGTCTACTTTCCATGATTCGCTTCCATAGGTCAGAATTGGTTCTATATAGCACCGATGAACTATCTTTCTCATTTTTATTGACATAGATTTGTTGCATAAGATATTTTTCATTTTCTGAAATGCTATTTTGGCCTGAGCTATTCTGCTTTTTATTTATGTGGTGCATCTCCCATCTGATGTTATTATTGTGCCCACGTATTTGAAACGTTGTACTTGTTTCAGATTTGTTCTGTTTATTTTTATGCTGCATGATGGTGATGGTTGTTTCTTCGATATAACCATTACTTCTGTTTTCTTACTACTCAGACTGAGACCTTTCTTGTTGCTTTCTTTTACAATTATGTCTATCATTTCTTGTAGTTCGTTCTCTGTCTCTGCTATTAAGACTGTCATCTGCATATCGCAAATTATATATGTTGTGACCGTTGACTTCAATTCCTTTTTAGTCTACTATTGATCTCATAATATATTAGCTGTAAAGTGAAAACAAATCCGGTGACAGAACACAACCTTGTCTGACTCCTTCTTTTATATATTGGAATTGTCCTGTTTGGTTGTTAATTCGTATAGCTGCTGTTTGTTGCCAGTACATGTTTTTTTATGATTCACAGATCCTTGCCATCAATGTTTAATTTCTCCAGCATAGTGATTATTTCCACATGCTTTACCTTGTCAAATGCGTTCGTGTAGTCTATAAAGCAAATATATAGATCTTTCTTTACCTCTATAGATCTTTCTATCAATGTTATTAAGATGTATATTGCATTATTGGTGCCCTTTCCTTCCACAAATCCACAATGTTCCTCACTTATTTATGGTTTTATTTTGTTCCTTACACGTCTCATGATTATGAAAATCAGTAAGCAATCAAAATCGTCGCGCAGTGACAATTTGCCCTCTTCTGGTCACTTAAGTTGGTCGCTATCGCCATTCTGTGACCGACACCTGAACTATCTCCTGGTTTGATGAAAACACCTTGTTTTCGTGACTCTGACCTTTCCTGGTAGCTGCTTACTGGACAGTAAAGTCATGAGGTCAATGCATGCTGTAGTCATGCGTTTATGGTCACATGTTGTTGTGGAAATCGTGGAAAATCCCATTAACCATTATGCCCAGGCTAATTCTGGACCCTCTCTACCTTAGTTAGGTCGGTGTCCTTATTATGTCTGAGGACCCTACCTCTGCAAACACTATGTTATCTTCTAATTTCCATTTCTGCTGTATGGAAAATTCCATGGACCTAAACTCTCATCATGTCGTCCAGTAATTCTATCTTACCTTTCTCCCCAATTCTGTGTGCTAACCCTACATGAACTTTTACTCACTTAACTTTGTTTCAACAACTTGTTATTCTGGAAAATGTACTACTGCTGGTCGCTACCATATTTACCACTGCTATAGTCTATTGAGAAGCGGGTAACAACTAAGTTACCTGCCCCCATGCTCTCACTAACTCACTCTTTTACAACTTCTCCACAAATGTGTCCACCAGTAATTTCCCCACAAATGTGTCCACTAGTAACTTCCCAACAACCTTATACTAATAATCTATCTACCAACCATCACAAGTGTCTTCCCTATCAATCGTAAAGTAGTATTTTCTTCAATAATATGTACACCAGTTTCTTCTTCATCAATAGTACACCAGTAACTACCCCACTAATTTGTGACTAAGTATCTGCTCCAACAATCTTCTGCTAATAAAGTCTCCATCAATCTGTATTCATGTAACGTACCCACTAATGTGTCCACCTTGTCCATTAATATGTACACCATTAAATTCTCCACCAGCCTCTACATCATTAACTTTTCCATCAATCTGAAAATAAGTAATTTAACCACTACGTATACACCAATAACTACTCCATTAACCGTATACCTGTAACGTCCTTATCGGACATCAGTAACTTTTCCACAAATGTGTACACCAGAAACATCCCCAATTACTGAACCTCAGTAAAGTCTCCGCCAACTATAAAGCAGTAACTTCCCCTCAAACGTACACAGTAATTTCTCCCCCACCTGTAAATCAGTAACTTCCCCTCAACCGAACACAGTAATTTCTCCCCCACCTGTGCACCAATACCTTCCCCATCAGCAATGCTACTATAATAACTTATAACAACTGTTTGCCAGTAACTTCTCAACACACTGAATTAGTTTACAAATAACGGAAACATAAATCCCTCTATCATGAAAAACCAGAATGAAATTAGCGCTAGTGAAGGACTGAACGGCGTAAAAACGATATCAACTTGGACTGAATAACAAATATTTTTCTCTGCTCCAATAGAGACACAGTATTTGTTTCCTGTTTTATCAATAAACCCGTTTGTTGATGACGGTTTCTTTAGATAGTGAGTGGAGTACTGTTTAGTTTATGAAAGGAAATGTGTAGTTGGGCACAAGTAATAAAAACATGCAATTAAATTACAATTTAAGCGGACATTTTCGTAAACACGGCATTTACAATTTTACTAAAAAGACGGACAAAGAAAGACAACCATAGACACTGATCGAGTGTGTCTTATGCGAAATATGGTATTAGTGTTCATGTTTTTGCAACATCGACCTCTTTTTTTCGGAAAGATTCAGAACGCGTCGTGGTAAACTAATGCTAAACGTGTCTGTCTTAAACAATCCCGACATACATATTTGTTTATGTATCAGGAGGCCAAAATCCATCCAACTAATGTGCTGAGATCGACCGACGGCTATAACCGTCAGGATCGACGAACGACATAGATGAACTGAACAAGACCCCGCTTCACCTCCCAGACGTGCTCCAGGAAACAAACGAGTAGGGATCGAAGCGAAAATACAACCCAGTAGTCAAAAATGCTCTCCTGAAGTCGGAAGAGATGGCACGAAAAGCGTACATAAATCACATCACAACGAATCTTCGTCGCCCAAATAACACTTTTAATGGCGGATCACGAAGAAGACTATCCATTCCTTTAGAAGTCATCAGGTGAACGCCGGAATAAAACTCTGTAAACTAGAAATGTCGCAAGTTTATATTTATGTATGCTATTGTTGTTGTCAATATGAGCACAAATATAAAGACAACAGAACTTAAGAGACCTCATATTTAACGGTTTTATTGCCCTATGAAATGAGATGACAATGTAAACTTTCTGTTAGGTAAAAAACTGGAACAGCACTGATAAAACATCTTCACATTATCGACTTTTTAAAGTATCGTTGTCAGTACTGACTTAGGTTGTCTGTATTACCTTGAATAAATCTGCAGTATCCAGTAAGGTCTAAGTGAATCTAGAAGTCGGTTCCCCATGGGATCTAAACGTATAGTTTGCCCTCTATAAACCAGATCATAAACCCCTGCCCCATCTAGGTTAGGCTTTCTACACTTCTTTAGTTAAACAAAAATATGGACTCAAATCTTGGAATGAGAAGATTGTTCAAACACGAGATAAAGCATTTACAATGTCGTTTTACAGGCTAAACAAATTATCCCGTGGATTTAAAAGCAAACAAAACAATCCATGTTGGAGAAACTATACGTGAAATAGATAATGGGCGGCTTAAAGGTTTGATGACATGAAAATGTGTTTATTTGAAATATACGTGGCACCATTGTGAAGTCATGTATTTGATGTCAAGGCTGAGGGCAATTTGAGACGAGGAAAACACTACTAACAATATGAGAGTAGCATCACAACACGGACACACATTGGAATTTGCCATAGACCACTGACAAAACAGGATACAGAAATGTTGAAAATTCATTGTAAGAAACCTCAGAACGGGTACATGTAATCTTTTAGCTGATTTATATAATGGGATATTTGAAATGGTGACTTTAATCTGAGATCTGAAGAGATTAGCCGATCGGTGTGGCGACACAAGGTTGAAGTTCGACATGTTATTGTAGTTTGCATTTAGGGGTCACCTTTAATAGCCACTGAGACCAAACTAGGGCTATGAAGCGCTGTGTGTAGTTAGTGCTTTTGTGAGATCTGGTCACTGGGGATCGACAGTAGAGTAGGCGTCAAGATTGTCATCATTTTATGCAACTTACTGGAGAAACAAAATGACGGACAGGCGTTGTGCTGGTCACCTTTATTAAAACACGTGTAGGTCGTTAAAAACAAAATTAAATATATACCCCCCTTAACCTATACTCGAGGAATGTCGATGTTCTTTCTTTTCTTGAGCTCATTTAGCCAGGTTGTATAAAATAAGAAAAGATAAACACTCGAGAAAATAAAAATAAAAAAATCGAAAATGCAAGATTTCACTCAATCCAACCAAATCTATATATCTATCGTCCTTTCGAGCCGAAGACGGCACATAGGGCAGATCCACAATCTCAAAAACAAGAAACCTTGCGAGCCAGAATGGCACTTATTGCAGAGATCACTGCATCCAAAATAGAACCAAATAGCAGACCATAAACGTTTCACTCGACGCTGAAAGGCAAATGAGGAAGAATATTAAAAAAAAATATGAATTAATAACAATTTGAATGTTTCTGTTATTTCTTGTCGTGAAAATGTATTTGTAAAAACTGTCCGTCGTTTTTCCTTTCATTGACATGATTTTTTTGAAAAAAAAACAGAATCTCACATTTAAATGAGGTAGTGTTTTCAAAACTGGCAATAACCTTCCTGTTTTGCACATAACATGCCCGCCGGTTTGATTCGCAGGAGTGTTCAAAGAAAATGTTGGTTTTGAATTAGAAGTTCATGTGGAGACTACACTATGGCATGAGATCTTTATTCTACACCCCCACATAACTCCCCCTATTTGTAAGCACCTCGCCCACCCTTCCCATTACCTACAGACCCCAGGAAATGGGATATCATATTGGATTTTTTCCCCTTTAAACTTAGCGCAATTATTTGCGCCCTTTTTGTACTCGTTCTTTGCAACTTGATGATTACACTTGTAGACACGTACTTTCAATGAACTCGCCCCTATAATTTAGCTCAAATTATTCTTCTACTTTGTCCCCCTTTACAACGTTAAATATGGTTTAATCTCGAATGTTATGCTAAAAGAAAAAAAAACATTCCTAGGATATTAAATTCAGGAGCATTATCCACAATTACCTATAAGAGATAGGAAAACAAGAAAGAAAGAGACAGATAATAATTAGATGAAATCGAGTACAATTGTCTAAGAAAAGTATTTGAATACCGATGAATGAATTTAAGATTTGTACAGCAATGGGAAAGAAAGGATATGCAAAAAAAAAACAATGTTATTTATAATCAAGAAAAGATGGCGGCATACGTTGACCGTGTGATAAAAAATGATAACAAAAGAATCACACAGAAATCCCTCAAATAGAAATAACAAAGGGGAAAATGAGATTATTCTACTACGGAAATCTCAAATCTCAAAACTGTTTACTCTTTAAATGCGGCGTTCATTCTCAGCAGCTCAGAGATGTGATAATGACGCGGCAGACGGCGGGTTCAAAACTTCAAGTGGTCAGGACGCGCGACCGAAGTTTCACGTTGACCTTTAATCTGATACTTTGCAACATAAAGATTGTTGCAATTTTACTATTTAAAAAGTGCCTTAGATTATTGTAAATATTGTCATAATTGCGTAATGATATCTTTGTTATTTGCGTTGTAAATTACAAAAATAGTCGCATTGCTGCTAAATAAAGTTTCTTACAGTTTTGTTCAATATGTAAGCAGCACAGTGATTGAAGGTAGTATTGGTAAAATTGGCCTTCTGTCGGTCTTTACTTCTCTATCTATTGACCTTTCGAGCCGTAACCGGCCCATAGGGCGTAGACCAAGATACACCTTCTCCTATATGAATTTTTTGTTCTAGCAGTTTTCTTTTAAAGATATTTTATCAAATCTCGCCATCTGTCTCATTACTTCTCTACGTTACGATAAATATATGAAAACACAATCTTATTAGTTGAGCTGAAATGTAATTGTTTTGTGTGGCATAATTATTAGAGCAGTTTGGCCTCCATTACCTCCTCTGAATATCCGCCCATGGTCGAAGACGATAATTATCGTGGTGCGGTGTATGGTAGACTTCTACGTTTTGAAATGTAAGTTATTTAAACTGTTAGCTGTTTTACAATCTGGCATATTCAGCTATGGGAAAGATAATTTTGTTAACAGTAAGCAAATGTCCCGAGCACCTTTGTTTCGGATAGTATTAATCACTAAACGGAAAGAAAAAGTTGTTGACATGTCTTGTGAATAAACGGAAAGAAAAAGTTGTTGACATGTCTTGTGAATAGAAAATGAAGGATACACATAGCGCTTTTAACGTAGTGAGACATGATGTTTGTGTTCAAAATTACACATGACGATCGGTACATTTGTGAATTATGAGGTCAGTATCTCACTAAAAAATAGTCATCAACAGAACTGATACGATGCACTGTAGATGGAAAATTGTGGAAGGACATGATCGCCTAGACGATCCGGTATGGAACGTGATGATGATAATGATGAGGTCAGTATCACTCCAAACTTCCAATTCCCTTCTTGCCCAGGGAAATCTCCAGTGCCCATTTTTAAATGATGGGTAAACCCTGAAGTAGCATCGGTTGGTGAAACAAATGGTTAAAGGTTGGAAACCAAACCATGTGGTCATTAGACAAGTACACCAACTCCACCCTGGCTTCTCTATGCTCTGGGTTAGATTTGTAAACAAATGAGCACAAAAATATGCGGTCTGAGGTGCGAGGGTCAAAACAAATAAAGCAACAAATGACTAGTAGATGATTTTGATACAAGAAAAAGGAATCAGAGCGGACCAGGATTCTACTCTGTCTACCAGTTGTGATTTCAGAAATATGAAACTCAATCTGAGAATAGAGAAAAGAACGAAGAGTTAACGACAGTAAACACTGGAGAAATTCTGTTTCAAATAGAATGAAGCGTAGACTCGCTGTAAGCATAGACACAAGCGATCAAAGACGAAGATACAGAAGAAGGAAATTAAGATGATGATAGAGTAAAAGGTTGTGAGGTTAAGTAGTACAGAATCATGATTGTTGCGGTATGTTATTGTGTTGAAATTGTGATCTCTACTTAATGTGCACACGGGAATCTAATTAATTATTTAGCGATGTTCAATTAACCTCATTATAGCCTTGAGTAAGTCGTTTGCTTTATGTATTTTCATAGACAACGTTGTCAGTGCCTTGTTTATGAAGCTAAGATTATTTTCTGCTCTTTAGTCATTAACAGAAAACACATTAGTATTACAATAAAGAGTCAGGGCAAATCACAGGAGGTGTTGCAGTGTTCAGATTATGGTGATTAATGTAAGACGATCAATAGGTAAGCGGATCTATTTGGAATATTACAGCTTTTTTTTCAAATGATCCAGGATCGCAAAAAGGTGAGTTTGAAGGCGTAATACGACGGGTATGAATTATACCACATAGGTGAGTTGGCATACAATGATGAAATTAATAAAACAGCAATCAGTCCCCGGTAGCCATTTAAGGCTGGGTGATCCCTGAAGCCGACTCTAACGCCATCTCTTGTCCTGTGCAGTACCAGCTCTCTATCCACTGCATTATCGCGGTAAAAACGTAAAAAGGCAAAATTGATTTTTTAAATAATATTTTAAATTACGATTATAAATACACAAATTGTAATACCGGTGGAACGATAGCAATAAGCAACGCAAACAGCAATTTTGTGACGTTTCAATGTATAAAATACGACCATTTGTGAATACAAGGGAACAATTTATAGACATAGCAAATAGAGACTGAGAGACAGGTGTAACACCATTTCTGAGCTAAACACCGAGACAATATATTATATATATATATATATATATATATATATAAAACTTAGCCAGTAAATATATTAATATACAGCAAAAAAAAAGCATTAAACTTTTATTACATCATCATCATCATCGAGTGCCGTCTCAGCAACCAAGGTTGGCTTTATTACATACAATAACCAAAAAAAAAGACGCTTAGAATGGTGGATTAGATTACAAATCTTTAGATTTGTCGTCAAATTCATTGCTAATTCCATGGAAAAGGCTTAAATTTTCCTGAGACATTTCTTGGAAGAACAGAATAGACCTCTCTTGTTAACTGGATAACGTCATCAACTAAATGTTTATGATAAATGACAGAAAAACATTTTTTTAAATGCAAAACACAAGACAAACACACTCTTTTATACATTTCACAAGTAGCATGGACATTTAAAATGTCAACAATAAATAGATATGTAATTATGAGATAGTAAATATGTACTTATTAAGAAATAGATATGAATTATGAGCACATAAATGTGTCCTTATGAGAAACTAAATATTTACTTTAAAAGAAATAAATAAATATTTATGACAAAATAAGCATCTACTTATGAAGTAATAAATATGCATTTATGAGAAAATAAATATGTACTTAATGGGAGGAAGCAATTATGTACTTGTACAGTAATAATAAAATATAACAAAGAGAAATCTACACCCATTGATAAAGGAGCAAGACAGGGATGCATCCTATCACCAAGCTTGCACAATCTTTAACACTGAGCAAATCTTTAAAAACATCAAAGAGATGCCAGGCCTAAACATGAATGGACAGATAATTCATAACCTAAGATGTAGCTGATGATACTGTACTACTAGTAGAACATATATTAAAGACCTACACTTACTTAATGAAATAAACATGACCAAAAAAATAGGGATTAGATATGAATATCAAAAAGACTAAAACTATGATTATAAGCAAAGATTATACTCAAAACCAACAACTGGATATCACAATTGAAGGAATACATCTAGAGACAGTTCAGAGCTACAACTACCTTGGACATACTATAACCAGTGATGGAAAATGTACAACTGAAATAAACAAAAGAATAGGTATGGCAAAATGTAATTTTTTTATGCCATAAAAAAATATACTAACATCAAAACAAATAACACCAGGGCTAAATCTAAGAATAGCAAAATGTTACATCTTCTCAATATTCCTGTATGGTGCAGAAAAATGACATTAAACAAGAAAACAGAACAGAAAATTGAAGTCTTCGAAATATTGGTTTGTAAAGAAAACAAGTCATGTTAAAAAACACAGCAGCCTACAGAAAGTTTTCTTGGAAGGTAAAATGCAAGGTAAAAGAGGCAGAGGCAGACCAAGACTAATATTGACGAGTAAGATCATAAGATGTACAAATCACCCTATAATAACATCCACTATCAAAGCAAGAGGCAGAGCGAAATGGCGCTCCATGTTAGACAACCTTCAATGCGGAGACGGCAAACAATGATGATGAATTATGTACTTATGAAAAACTAAATATGTACTCTTGAAAATAAAAATGTGTTGTGATGAGAAAATGAATATGCACTTTGGAGAAAATAAATGTGTACTTATGAGAAAACAAATATGTACTTATGAGAAAATGAACACATCTTATGATGGAAAAGCTCATTGAAGTGATACATAAATGAAGTAAAAAAAATATAGGTTATCATAGCAGCATTCAGAAACATCTGTGAACGATATTGTTTTTTCAAGTGTTGCTACAAAACCCTCTGATCCTGTATACATTTTATCTAAATGGAACACTTACTTGTCTTCCTACAGCTCACTGTTCCTCAGCCAGTGCTCAGGTGCGATATCATGTCTTAAAAATGACACTTTCTTCTACGTGTTTCATGAATAAAACGCGGACATACAGGAAGTAAATTGTATACATAAATGTTGTAACCTCGGGTGAACGCTGTGACTTATCAAGTGTTACGTGGGAAATGCCAGTACCAGTGACAGTTTACTTGTAAACCAATATTGATCCAGGATATAATGAACTATTGAGAACATAGCGCTGTGTAGCTACCAACTTCTCTAATACCCTTATTTCTGTGTGTTCTCATTTTGTCGATGCTATGATTGTTTTCCCTGTTAAACAATAAAGTCTTTTCCATTAGCGTTGTTGTGTGTTTTTAGTTGTGTGATATAACACCCCCCCCCCCCCCCAACACCCTTACTATAATAGCTAACAGGACTGTTAACATTAACCTAGTATCAGCGTCACAAGGCACCGCAACGAAGGTTGGCTGTAAATCTAGACCTCAACACACTTTCTAGATACAGTCTCAAGCCCATAAAACTGCAATAAGATTAGATCATGTTAAGAAAGAAGGAACTTTGGGAAACAAAGAATGAAATACATCAACGAAAGAAGAAGACTGAAGAAATCTATTTACATTTCGTCAATAAAAACCAATAAACAAACATGTATTCATGAATTAATCGAATTAAATAACAACGACAATAGTTGAAGAATGTAATCTTTTCAAGAACAACACGAGGACCTCTTGAGAAATATACATGGCAGTAAAGAAAAGGAAAACAAAATAAAGAACATACATTGAGTCTCGAAACTGTGTTTCTCCATCGTTCTAAATATATTTAAACAGAAATAGTCGTCCATATCATAGTATCATTTGTTCACTTATAACGCTTTCATAATGTTGCCTTCTAATATTCCCTCCAATGTCGTCTCGAGAACAGCAACATATTTTGTGTATGAGAAGAAACTGGACTTCTGTGAAGTAAAGGTTACACAAATGTCCAGGAACACTGGAGCTCCAAACAATGAAGAAGCAGATAAGTTATCTAAACCATGTGCAGAACTGTACCAGGCATCAATATACACTAGTTTCAGCAGAATAAACATACCCTTCGAAGCAACTACAAACAGGAGGATGGCTAAACAATAGTTCACTATTGAAAGTGACATCTCATCGTTCAAATATCAAGCACAATACAAGACAGCCATGATTCCGTCAAAAATCTAAAACGAAGAGATGCATGTATGATGTTTTAGCTGACAACAGATCATGACTCTGGCAATCATTTAAAGCAGACTAAATCCCTTTCACTAACCAAACTGCTGTGGGTCACATGTTACTACAAAGTGCCTGCGTTATGGACATGTGGTGTTAATTCGTAACAAATATTTGTCAAATTTAATTTCAAGGATATGATATTCTATAGATAATAAACATTAATTAAGCGGGCAATGTTTTCAATCACAATTATAACCAGGCGTCGTTTGCGACGTAATTGTTGATTTTTGTTCTATCATATCAGAATTTCAAACAGTCTAAAAATAATTCTAGCCACATTGAACATATTTTTAAATTAAGAAAATAGTTATCAGTGATGTGTATAATCGTAGATTATAAGTTCTGGGATAATATGTTGAGAGATAGACATGTACTCCAGTGGAGAAACAATGATGGTTCAATCGTGACGAAATACAGTCCATCTCCAGACTGTCTAAATTTGTGTTTAGGTTCTGTCAGTACAAATAATTGTAGGCTAAAAAACATGTAATTAAAACTTTCTTTAACTTATCGTCGTAGTGTTTTTAACGAAGTATTATTAAACTGACGTGAAGATGATGACGGTGTAGCATAAGCTTTGAGTGGCCTAGAGGTAAAAAGTCGGAATCTGGAAGTGAAGGCCCCGGGTTGGAATCTCGCATTTACAGTATTGATTTGTCAAAATCCGCCTTAGTGAATAAATAACAGCGGTCATAAGAACTGGAAACCAATTGGGAATGTTTCAACAAATAAAACAGGGTGTTAGACTGGATTGTGTGCTGCCACCTGATTTGTTTAATATTTATAGTGAGATTATTTTAAGATCCATAAGGGGCATGCCTGGAATAACAATTGGAGGTCATAATATAAATAATCTAATGTATGCTGATGATACAGTATTAATCGCTAAGAGTGAAAATGAGTTACAAGAAATGTTGGAAATTATAGTGAAAGAAAATAAAAATAAAGGACTCAGCCTTAATAGCAAAAAGACATAGGTAATGGTAACAACAAAGAAAAAGACATCACCTCAGTGCAAAATAAAGACAAGTGGAACAATATTAAAACAGGTTAATGAATTTAAATATTTGGGAACTTGTTAACCTCAGACGGAATATGTACAAAAGAGGTGAGATGCAGAATGGCTCAGGCAAAAGCAGCTTTCCAAAAATGAGGAAAATACTATGCAATCCATTTTTGACAATAGAAACAAGAAAAAGAGTTCTTAAATGTTATGTACAGTCAGTCTTAACATATGGATGTGAATCATGGACAAATGGACAACAAACAAGAAAATCACTGGAGTCTGTAGAAATGTGGTTTTACAGAAGAATGTTCGGAATACCATGGACAGCTAAGAAGAGTAATGAAAAGGTTATGGGAGAGGTCAAAGCAAAAAGAGAGCTAATTTCCAATATTAGGAAGAAACAATCATCATTTTTTGGCCATGTAATGAGAAGAGAACAACTTGAATATATTGTGACAACTGGAAAAATTGAGGTACGAAGAGATAGAGGGAAGCAAAGAGAAAAAATAACAGACGGCTTGAGAGAATGGCTTGACAGAAGATCAACAACAGAAATGATAAATAGCTGCCGACATCGAAGGTTGTGGAGAGACATGATCGCCTACGCCAGTAGGCCCGGTACTTGATGATGATGATGATGATGAATCTCTGTGTAGCGAGATTTGATGTCTAGCCATCTGGAATAACAATGAAAACAAAAGATATTTATAGCTGCACGTAACATGGTACTAAACTTGCTGCAACAGATATTCTAATTGTATAGCAGTTAAGGAATTACGCATTCTGAAGACAGTGTGTAAAAGGGCAGATATCGCTGCGTGCCGTAAACAAGTGAAACTATACACACAGACCCACTTACAGGTGAACGCATTTAAATAAAAAAGTAGAAGGCTTAACTCGGTCAGATCATTTTGTCTCTGGAAATGTGGTTAACGTGCACATGCTTGTTATTTGTTCATTACACAAAATCTAACTACATAATCAGTAGGGAAAAAAAGAGTGGAAGACATGTGTTTGTTTCTGTTTTTTAATCGATGTATTTATCACTCAATTTTCTAGTCATAAGTTCAGTTATATATTCATCCCCTCTTAAAGCATGAAAAGAAATCGATTCATTCGAAACAACGTGCTACAGACAAATTCTTCATATACCTTGGATAATGAAAAAGAACTATGAAGACATAATAACAACAGATTTAAACATTAACAAGAACTGACTTATAAACAACGTTCTACATATACAATTAAAATACTATGGTCACTATGTATATCGGGTAAAATACTATGTTTAGCGGGTTGGAAAGAACAATAATGAAAGGCATGGTTCCTGTGTGACGCATCAGGGGCAGACCAAGAAGAATGTGGTTTCAAGACGTCAAGAAGACCCTGAACATGATAACAGAAGTGGGAGATCTGGATAGTAAAAAAAAAAAAAAAAAAGAAAGAAAGGCTCCCAGATCTGGATAGAGACAGAGATTATTTCAGACAGGCTGTTATGGTTACGGAAGGCCCCGGTATCACTGCAAACGAATTAAAATCCATAATGGCTCAACCGCCCGTGCCAGTGGAATCATCCGAATTACTATCTTATCTCCAAAACAAAAAAATGGTAGCTGTAGATCCCATCATAGCAGTCTCAGCACACGCCAAAAGATATAAGGCGAAACCGCGCAGAAAGTGAACACAGCCAACTGTTCCCTGTCATATGATATCATCATTCATCGTAAACAATTGGAATATCGAAACACTATCAAAACGGATGAAACACACAGCTCACGGTGTGCACAGAGCACTTAACTCAGTAGTTCCTGCAACAAGCCGGACTTGGAATATGACGAAACTGCAACAAGGAACACTTCTCAGACATAGCCTTCAATGGTTCCTGCCGCTTATCCACCATATTGACCGGAAGTGCACGTCCTCCTGAAAATGATGAGCGTCATATTTTGTTAAATGTTTAGCGCTTGATGATGTTAGAACATCGTTTTTGACTCCAAATCCAAACATATGAAACACAGTTAGTCGTCAGAGTATCCCCGTCGCACATCAAACAACAGACCGTAAGATATCCCTGCAATGTGAATTTATGAAATTATAAACCACATATTGAAATTAGAAAATCACATGTCTACCCGGAGGCGAAGGCGCATCTCACAGCACCAGACTGTAAGTATCAGCGACCCACAGCTGATTGCTTGCGCCAAAATCGGTGAACCAGAGCCAACCAGACCCTGCTCCACCTCTCCGTGGTGCCTCTATTAACAGACTAGTATGTCTAGTATGGCCAAGCGAGTAAGGATCGAAGAGGGAAAAAAACCCGGTACTAAAAAATGTCGTGCTGAAGTCGGATGTGTTGGGCCGAATGACGCAAATATCACAATTATACTGCAAACCATAACACAATGCCGAAACGACTACTTAACGTACTTTTAAGAGCGGATGATGAAGACAGGCTGTGGTGAAGGCAACGTTCTGTGGGAGATCTGGCTAGAGACAGAGATTATTTCAGACGAGCTGTGGTGAAGGCAACGTTCTGTGGGAGATCTGTCTAGAGACAGAGATTATTTCAGACGAGCTGTGGTGAAGGCAACGTTCTGTGGGAGATCTGTCCAGAGACAGAGATTATTTCAGACGAGCTGTGGTGAAGGCAACGTTCTGTGGGAGATCTGTCCAGAGACAGAGATTATTTCAGACGAGCTGTGGTGAAGGCAACGTTCTGTGGGAGATCTGGCTAGAGACAGAGATTATTTCAGACGAGCTGTGGTGAAGGCAACGTTCTGTGGGAGATCTGTCCAGAGACAGAGATTATTTCAGACGAGCTGTGGTGAAGGCAACGTTCTGTGGGAGATCTGTCCAGAGACAGAGATTATTTCAGACGAGCTGTGGTGAAGGCAACGTTCTGTGGGAGATCTGGCTAGAGACAGAGATTATTTCAGACGAGCTGTGGTGAAGGCAACGTTCTGTGGGAGATCTGGCTAGAGACAGAGATTATTTCAGACGAGCTGTGGTGAAGGCAACGTTCTGCAAACGACGTGCGAGCTGATGATGATAAAATAAGCTCAAGTATTAATTATTAGTTGTTTTCTTATACCAGCCTCATTATTACAATACGCTTTACTTCATCATTATTAAGTGCCGTCTCCGCACCAAAGGTTGGCTACCGTCGAGCGCCATTCCTCTCCGTCTCTTGATTTGATATTGCAGTTTGTCATAACCTGTCCATCTCATGTTACTCACCTTTGTAAGTCTTGGTATGCCTCTGACTCTTTTACCTATATTTTCCCTTCCATGAACATTTTTGCTAGGTTGCTGTGTCTTTTCACATGCTCCAAAAATCATATTTGCCTTTTTTGAGTTGTGTTTAGTACTTATCTCATCATTTTTAGTTGTTTTAAGACAGCAAAAAGACAAAAGTATTGGTAACAACAAAGAAAAAGACATCACCTCAGTGCAAAATAAAGACAAGTGGAACAATATTAAAACAGGTAACTGAATTAAAATATTTGGGAAATTTGTTAACCTCAGACGGAAGCTGTACAACAGAGGTGAAATGACGGAATAGGTCAGGCAAAAGCCGCTTTCGAAAAAATGAGGAAGATACTATGCAATCCATTTTTCACAGAAATAAGAAAAAGGAGTTCTTAAATGTTATGAAGAGCCAGTTTTAACATATGGATGCGAATCATGGACAATAGGACAACAGACAAAAAAATCACTGGAGTCTGTAGTAATGTGGTTTTACAGAAGAATACTGAGAATACCACGGACAGCTAAGAAGAGTAATGAAGACGTTCTCAAAGAGGCCAAAGCAAAAAAGAGAGCTAATTTCCAATATTAGGAAGAAACAATCATCATTTTTTTGGCCACATAATGAAAAGAGAACAGCTGGGATATATTGTAACAACTGGGAAAATTGAGGGACGAAGAGATAGAGGGAAGCAAAGAGAAAATATACCTGACAGCTTAAGAGAATGGCTTGGCAGAAAGTCAACAACAGAAATGATAAATGACTGTCGTGATCGAAAGTTGTAGAGAGACATGATTATCTACGCGTGCAGGCCCGGTATTTGCTAGATACAGTCTCGAGTCCATAAAACAACTGCAATAAGATTAGGACAGTACGTATGTCCGTGTCATCTATATGTATATCTTTTAGGCAGTCTATACGTTGTTTATGGTGTAATATATCAAAAGCTGTGGTGTAGTCTATGAGGCAGGCATATATTGGTTTGTTTACTTCTCTGTACTGTTCGATCAATGTCCTCATGCAGAATAAAGCTTCTTTTGTCCCACTGTTTTTCCTACATCCAAATTCTTGTACTCCTCATTCCATATCGTTTTTAATCTGAACCCTTCCTAGTACAACTTTTAACAAGAATTGTTTACATGACTTATTAGGCTTATTGTTCTAAAATCACTGCATTCAACTGCACCATTCTTTTTAGGCAATGCAGTGAATTCTTAGTTTATTTTTTATGCATATGTTGTTGCACAATTCATTAACATACACAACACCTTCAATAACAGTATTGATGAGCCAATACACTAAGGTCAAGAAACTCAATACTCATGACTTAGATCCTGACTACGATCGAGGGTAGAATAGAATATAACCGCTGTCACGCGCTGCCTATGTCATTAGAGGCTACTACAGAGATTGGGGATTGAGTCCTCGCTGACGCTACGAGTCTGTACACATGAGCTAAGCATACGACCAATGCTTGTGCTAGGATGTGGCGAGATTCAACTGGGGAACGTGTGGAGGAGGGCATCTCAGGACTGTGGAGCTGCCCATTGTGTAATGAAGGTGATTTGTCGACCAAACTAAACTAAGTTAAAATATACTTGAAAAACTAATCTCATCCTAAAATAAACGAAATAACGTGTCAAACTGTACCAACTTATAGAGAAGTGAATACTCTCACAAAGCTGGGTGAGTCATTTTCATCATAATTTCTCCTATTTGACCAGATTTGATAGCTGTGTTTTCTCCACTCCTCTCCGGTGTCGATGTAGCTTGAACCTTAATGCTTTGGCTTGTCTTGTGGCTTCTTGGACAGTCAATGTGTGTTGTTGCGAGGTGATCTTTAATATCACCCCGCTATAATTTGTTTGGATCTTCTTCGCGACCTATGTCAGTCTACTTGACCTTGATGCTTGCTACAGACATTCTTTGGAGGTGAAGTTTGTTATCAATTCCATTTGCTAACTTTATATAAAGTGCAATGCCCACATTTTTCCTTATGTTCTCATTTATTTCTCTTTCTCTTAACATCGCTCCTGATGCTCTACTCAGATATCTCATTTCTGTAGTGATCAGTTTACTCTTGTGATTCAACGTGTCAAAGTTTGATACTGATAGCACCCGTAAGTAACACTGACGTCTCATCAAACCTCATGCTAGGTGTGCTACAGCGTGGGAGTTTAATATTCTTAAAAAAATATATTTTAGAAAGACTTTCCACAGCACATGTTTATTAACATGTAGTAATATTACAATGAATATAAAATACTGATACATAATATACATATTCTATTAATATTTGTTTTATTGTAAATAAAATTGTTACACTAAGAACAAATACACCAGTATTAAAAACTAATACATCTAATTTTAGTATATTTCCAAATTGTTACAACTTTGTGTATTTTTTATGCGTATTCCAGTCTCCTTCTTTACTCAGGAACTTTTCACTAAATTAAAAATGAGTCTTTCAATCTTAAGTATTAGGCATTTTCTTTTCTATAAAAATATGTCTCATACCATTCAAACGATATTGAGTGCAGTTACAGTAGCTAAAACCGCTTCAAAGCAGAAAAGGAGAGCTCTATTTACATTTAAACACAAGGAATAAGTTCATTTAATTTGTACACTTCTTTCAGTCAAGAATTTAAATTATTTTGTTTCATAAGATTGACAAGTTTAAAAATAGGCAACCTTTGAAATCCACGCAGGACTTGCATTCATGACAGTTCACTCTTATAAGACGAGTGTGATCAAATGTTTTCCATCAGCCAATTGTAATTGATAAAAGTGTTCATCGGGTAGAAGTGTGTGTTTATGTAGATAAAGTCGTTAATTTGATGTCTTAGTTTGTGACATTGGTAGCTAAGGACCTAACTTGTGCAAACGGATGGCATTGGCAAGGATCATTTTGAATCTATGAAGTGGGCTCATTTTGTGTTTAACTCAAAAGCATACCAAAGAATTTTTTTTTTTTGGGGACTCAATGAAGATATCCCCGATGGAAGAATAAATTGTACTATTAGTCCCATAAATGATTCGCTTCCAGAGGTTTATGATGTAAACAAAGCTGTTTTGTCATTGCAAGTGAATAATGTCCACACCTTTAATTGGTCAGGATTGGGTAGCAGCAGCAGTTTTATAGCGAACACAGAAAACATCACAGGATTGTGCTGTTCTGAAACAGCTATGCCATGCTACCCTAGAATTGCCTTTAATGGGATTACTGTGACCACAAACCACTCTCCATGTGTGTGCCACATGTTTACACCCCTGAAAGAAATTCTGAATATAACAACATCATGTGCCGTCTGTGATATTAAAGAACACATACCAGGAGCCTCCAGTATGATTGATACAACTATTGCACCAAGCACTTCATCAGAAAAGCCATATCTATGGCATGTTCATCTGACATTGTTCTTGAATGATGTCCAAGTTAATGAGACATCAGAATCGTGTGGCAGCAGCTACAAGAAGGGAGCGGAGAACATCATCAATTGTGTTTTTACTAACTACAGGTCATGTGGCTTCTGTTGGATTGGAAATGATAACTTACCACCACTGTGTGTCTATGTGTTTGGAATTGGAGTCATCAATTATGGCCTAACATCATAAAGTATTACGACGATCATCATTTTCGGGAGGACGTAAACTCCCATGGTATATGGTGGATAGGCGGCAGGAACCATTGAAGGCTATGTCTGAAAAGTGTTCCTTCTTGCAGTTTCCTCATATTCCAAGTCCGGCTTGTTGCAGGAGCTACTGAGTTAAGTGCTCTGTGCACACCGTGAGCTGTGTGTCTCATCCGTTTTGATCCTGCTTCGATATCCCGCTTGTTTACTATGAATGATGATATCGTATGACGGGGAACAGTTGGCTGTGTTCACTTTCTGCGCGGTTTCGCCTTATGTCTTTTGGCGTGTGCTGAGACTGCTACGATGGGGACTACAGCTACTTTTCTTTGTTTGGGAGATGAGTTAGTAATTCGGATGATTCCACTGGCACGGGCGGTTGAGCAATTATGAATTTTAATTCGTTTGCTGTGAGACCGAGGTCTTCCATAGCCAATAACAATAACAATAATAAGTGTGTCTTTGTAGTTGTCAACATTTATTTGGTCAGAAGATCTTCAAATATACAATTGTGTTCATCCAAAATGTCATCAAATACAAGCAATTTAAGTTATATTAGAACGGAAAAAATCACAACACTCTATCATATATATGTATATATATATTGCTTCGGCGCCGCTATCCTGATGAACAGTTCTGCCATTTCATCGGGTAGTGAATGCCAAAGCATTCTGTTGATGGTTACAACAAAGCCATCTGTGTAGATTAGCTTGTCCATATCACTGTATGAATGACGGGGTTCATTTCTGCATTAACTGTAATCATATTCTGCTATTTGCATCATCTGTCTAACGTAGTAATGGCAGAAACGATGGTTTTAACTTCTGAAGAACACGTATCCATTATTTCAACAGTCAAAGATTAGATAGCTAGCAGATCGATTTGACAATGTATCATATCAGTTCTGTTGTTGACTGTTTTCCATGCCATGACCCCAAGCTATCAGTATTTTCTCTTTTTGTCGTCTGCGATCACTCTTTTTCCTTTTATTTTGCCAGTTGTAACCATGTATTCCAACTTTCCTCTTCTCATGATGTGCCCGAAAAGTGTTGATTGTTTCATTCTGATGTTTTTTAGGAGCTCACTTTTTGTGTTGGTCTCTTTAAGAATGTCCTCATTGGTCTTTTTAGCTGTCCAAGGAACTTTCAACATTCTTCTGAGAAATCCCATCTCTGTAGCCTCTAATCGTCTTTTCATTTGTTTGTCTACTGTTCAAGATTTGCTTCCATAGGTCAGAATTGGTTCTATATAGCACCGATAAACTCTTTTTCTCATTTCTATTGACACAAATTTAGCAGAATTCTATCTGATACTGGCCAAAATCCTTTCACTGTTTCACATCTTTCTCTATCTAACATGATATCTACTCCTCTTTCGTGTGTGGTTCCCCCGGAGTTAATTACATTTCCACTGTCGCGTTGTAATAATCCTGCCCCTGTCCATCTCATTTCACATAGTCCCAAGATGTTCAATTTCATTCTCTTCATTTTTTGACTGATGTTTTCTAGTTTTCCAACTTGGAATGCTGATCTAATGCTCCAAGTTGCTATTGCTAGTGTCTCTTTATTTTATTTTTGATCTTGCATACAGTAGCTTGATGACGATCTGGTGTCACCTGTAGCACATGACGCTCCCTACCGGAAGAGGTGGCTGTGGAGTCCCCGTTAACGTCATTAGCTGTAGATATTAAGTTGTGGTTTGTCATGATTATTCTAGGCAACATAAGAAGGTAGTTTGCCATGATTATTCTAGGCAACATAAGAAGGTAGTTTGTCATGATTATTCTAGGCAACATAAGAAGGTAGTTTGTCATGATTATTCTAGGCAACATAAGAAGGTAGTTTGTCATGATTATTCTAGGCAACATAAGAAGGTAGTTTGTCATGATTATTCTAGGCAACATAAGAAGGTAGTTTGTCATGATTATTCTAGGCAACATAAGAAGGTAGTTTGTCATGATTATTCTAGGCAACATAAGAAGGTAGTTTGTCATGATTATTCTAGGCAACATAAGAAGGTAGTTTGCCATTCCTTTCCTTCTTGGCAGTGACTGTACTAGTTCGAGATCGCAGCCATTGTCTCTATACATGAGATCCTCTGCCTGCCATCGCGGTGTGTTTTTCCCACAACACAATCCACTACCAGCTACAATGGTTTCACATAACCCTGATCAAGGGGCTAAACGGGAGCTCCACCTTGCCCAAGGGTGTCGCGAAGACTAGCAGAAGAAAGGAGATGTCTTACTCCTTTGTTAGGGCAGATCTCTACCCCGCTAACCAATTAATACATTATGATTAGCATATCTTAGACTATTGATTATCTTTTCATTAGTGTTTAGGGTTGACATCTCTGTGATGTTTTTAAAGATTTCCTCGGTGTATAGATTTGGACAAGGTTGGTGATCGGAAGCATCCCTGGCCTACTTCTCTTTTTATATCAATGGGTGTTGAGTTTTCTTTGTTATATTTTATTATTGCCGTATGCTCCCACTATATGTTACATATTAGTCGTATGTCTGTGTCATCTAGAAGCATATCTTTTAAGTAGCCTATAAGTTGTTTTATGGCGTATTTTATCTAAACATTGTAATCTATGAAGCAAGAATATATTGCCTTGTTTATCTCTGTGTGTATTTTTAAAATTAATATTCTTATACAGAATATGGCTTCCTTAGTCCCACTTATTTTCTTGAATCCAGTTTATGGCTCTTATAATTCGATATTGATTTTATTATGAATCCCTCAATGTATAACATTGTGCAAGATTTATTTTTGGTTGCTTATCTCATTAGGCTTATTGTTCTAATAACGATTAACCAATCAGATATGCGGGATACTATGACAGCTGCATAGCTTAAACAATCTGATAAGAGAATTACTGTGATAACAGGAGAATAGTTGTATCATTCTTATCACTCTTTTATATTAACGGGTCATGTCTCCTCACAGATTTCTAGTCTTATTTATATAGGATATATAGATATATATTAAACGTGGTCAGGGATAGCTATTCACCGCTAATAAATGTAGGTGTCATTATTGGTAATAATGTCCGTGGATATTGTGGTTAGTTGGATAACTGAATTTGACGCGAGTACTAGTAGACACAATAAATAAATGTCTCAGGAAAAAACTTGGTCTAGCGTGGAACGAATTCAAAACAAACAAGGAAATTAGAAAAATCGCCAATCAACCACTAATATCTTCAGTAATAAAGAAAAGACGATGGTCATATGTTGGACACATGATGAGGAGAGATAATAATCAAATAATAAAGCAAGTCCTCAAGGTGGAAACAACAGGTAAGAGGATAAGAGGCCGACCCAGAGAGACACTGTGAAGAACATTGATCAGAGAGGCAAGAATAGCAGGAATTGGCTCCCTCAGTGAGATAGAGTTGCTAGCACAGAACAGAGACTAATGGCGAGATTTGATAAAAGATCTTTACAAAGATGTAAAACTGCTAGAATAAAAATTTAGATAAGAGAAAGAGTATCTGGGTCTTTGCCCTATGGGCCGGCTACGGCTCGAAAGGTCAATAGATAGATAGACTAGTAGACAACTGATATCATTTAGTAAAGACTATATGTTCGAAAGTCGGGATGGTGTTAGTAAAATCCTGGGGTGTATAGTTGTTTCAGTGTTGCCCCACTGATAAATAGTATTTACTAAGATTTTCCCACATCTCAACTTGTTTGAAGAGGGATTGAAACTTCCTCCTTTTTGGACTTCTCATTAAACTCGGGGAACAACGTCCTACCTTGAGTCTAATACCGAGTGGCTACATTTTTTAGCTCGCCTCCCCTATAATGAGATCCATAAATGACGTACACCAAATATCAATCAATGGTTATCCTTCACTGTCTACCCTGCTTCCCAGCTATATGTAAGATTTTACGGCAAGTAGAGTTTTCCTGTTGTTGTCTTTGGTTATTGCCAAGCGTATTAATTCACATAATTCTGGTCTTTATCTCTACTTATTTTCAGACTACCTGATGTGGTCTCTCATCAAGTATGCTCAATTTATTTTGAATATGCTGATGATTATGTAATACGAGAGCTATGTCATAACCAAGCTCTAAGTCATTAAGTTGTGTTGTCAGTGACCACAGGATTCCGTGGAAACTGTAGTTCTAATTTTTCTTCAAGTATTACTCGTAAGGTAGTTATTTAATCTAACAATCAAAGGATGGTACAGAAATTCTTCATGGGCAATAACAAAGGTGGTTATTGACGATTATAAATCTTAGCGGCAAAGTAAAAAAATCTTAAAGTTACAGTTTAAAAAAGTGAAAGAAAACTTAGAGGCAAAGTAAAAAAATCTTAAAGTTACAGTTTAAAAAAGTGAAAGAAAACTTGAGTGAAAGAGTCAAGCTTTACAAGCTTAAATGCAAAGGAATTTGTTACACAGCAGATTTGAATTTATTAGAGGGCAGGTGTTTACAAGGTGGGTATAACTTTGAACTGTCTCCAGGTTTATTACTTCCACTTTAATATTGTAAATGTTGATACTTATCAACATAAGTAGTTTGTAGTTTTAGTCTGGTTATATATACAGCGAATCCATATTATTGACTTCTCATGTTTATTTCATTCAGTTTTTTTTTTTTTAAATTTCATTAAGTAATTATTGTAGTTCTTCAGGAACTGGCGGTAATTCATAACCATATCTGAAATTATTGATTTTCTTTTCATTAATGATTAAACCTGACATCGCTGCGAATGTCCTCTGTTTTCTTTTTTACACATTTTGGTGTACTTCATTATCCATCTTCATTTTTTTCATTATAGCATAAGTCCTTTTTTTCTATTCTCTTTTTCTTTTTTTTGGGTAAGTGTCGCAAGATTTGTGTATGTTTTTGTCTCTTTATGCTTAGACATTTAGTTGTAATTTCTGTTCGCTTCTGTACTGCCCAATCCTCTGCTTTGTGTAGGCTTTTTTAATATATGTTTTTATTCATTTAAGTATCTTTACACAGCTTTTATATTTAAAGCTGCTATGTCTAGTGGTATTGTTTGTGAATTAGTGTTATGTTTATTTCCATTTTTTTCTCTTTAACTTATTCTCTTTCTGTTTTCTTTGACGACCACTCACTATCCCTCGCTCTTCTTCTTTCCTTTGTAGTCCCCTCTCTCTTTTTCTTCTCTCGACTACATACTTTGTTTTTCCACTCACATCGTTCCTCTTCTTCTTCGTTCTCCTCTTTTTCGTCGTCGAATTATTGGAAAAAGAACAGATGACAGGAAATTAAGAATGAAAAATTAGATATGAATATCAAAAATACTGAAGATAATAAGAAAAAAAGATCAAAGTTGAAAAATTCTGGACAGGGACGATATTAGGGGAAAAAAGATCTAATTGTGGCCCCGACACCAGGTAGTAATCAAAGAAGCTTTTAACTCACTGTTTGACATCCCAGAGTCTCTCAGCGAAAGTAAGGAATCAAAAAGCTTGACAATAAGTTAAAAAGTATTATTATGGCATTTATCTCACTTCTGGCATTTGCCGTAGGATATTAAGGCTAAAGATAAAGTTCACATGTAGGTGTAGTCGCCGCCACGTGATGATCTGAGTTATTAACTAAGGATGGCAATCTATTTGGCAACCTTCTCTCTCTCTCTCTCTCTCTCTCTCTCTCTCTCTCACGAGAAAACAAAAAGATAAGTCATATAATGACGGAGCCATGTCACCAACACACCAGATGATATGACACACTTTTTCCTTCTCTAACACTCTCTTCTGTTACAGCACCTGATGATGCCGTTTCTTTCTATATTATGTTATTGTTGCTCAGCTTTTTGAGAAAATAATTCACAAACTTCCCTTTAACATCCATTCTCCTAACACGTTTCCTGGTTTCCTTGGGTACATTTGGCCTCCACACCTCGGTTTTCTATAAACTCACAGACGCACATTGTTAGATTCTCTATACTTCATCCAATTCACCTTCTTGTTGTGATTCGATTACGTTCTCACAGAGTTATTGTGTCTTCGTTGCATCTGCCAGGATGACCAAGATTTTCTTCAACAGGCTCAACTCATGTTAGGTTTCTTTAGCCGCCGGCTTTATCCAGTTTTTATCCTCCAGTCTGCCTTCAAGCGGGCCCACCTTATCTCTCGTCCCGAGGCACTCACTTCATCCAACCGCGCCCCCCCCCCTCCTCTCAGAGGGAACATTACTCACCCTCACAGCCTAGCTGCTGTGAAGATACTCAACCGTTATCGATCCATTCTTCATTCTGATCCACTACTCGTCTAATTTTAGTGATCCACCGATGATTGCCTTCAAACGCGACAGGAGTTTGAGAGATATTCTGGCTAGGAGCCATCCCTTCGCTCCGACCATAAACACTTGGGTACGGCCCCTTGTGGACGTAACTGCATCACCTGCGCCTGTGCGCTCCGCACTGACTCTGTTTTATTCCCTATCGGACGGTTCGAGATTAAGCAAGGCGAAACATCATCAAGATGTTCAACAGAATACTGGCACAGTGGCTCGCCATTTCAGTTCCTCAGACCACGGGGCAAAAACGACATCCGTATCACAGGTATTGTCCGGTTTGCTTTGGAGAATCGCCTTATAGTCCAATTGGGTTCGCTGACCCCACGAGGCATGAATGTATCTCACTCTACACATAGTTTCCCTTTAGTTGCTTCTCCCTATTGCATAGTCTTCTCTGCCGCCCATGTTTGGACACATTTGTATCTCCATTATGCTATGCTATTCATAGCTCTCCTCCAGTAGACCCCACTGCGAGACTTCGGTGGTCTCCTATACCTCTTTTGTCTGTGCTGCTTACCGTTAACATGTTTTTATTGTACCCCACTCTCAGACATCTCACTCTGTTATCCTTTCGAGTACCTGTTATTCTTCTGTTCTATTCTTTCTCCTTTGAGTATGCACACTGACCTCGGTGTGCACTCTTCTGGTTATGTGGGTGTTATGCGTACATTTTAAAATATATATGGCTGTCCTTATATGGGTGAGTATATGCATGTATGTATGCATGTGTATGGGTGTAGGTGTGTGTGTGTGTGTATATATATGTATATATGTATATATATATATATATATATATGCGTATTTGCATGTGTATATATACATATATGTGTGGGCTCGCAGATGCTTATATACATTGTCGGTGGCGTTGTAGTCGAGGCAACCTAGACAGTGTCCCCCACCTCACATATTTTTAGAACCCTTTACCCGTTGTTGACCCTCCCACCAGCAGAGTAATTACAGCGTACACCCACGAATAATCCTTTCTCCTTCTGGCCACGGTCCACGACTCAGGGAAGAAATTCTTCGTAATTATTTTGTTTTGGATGCTTCATTACTAGTTAGCTATGTAGGATTAGTTTTATTTACTTACATATCTATGTGTGTGTGTGTGTTGTTTGTTTGTTCCTGCTGAAGGCCGAAACGTCGTTCAAATTTGAGTCGTCTATCAATTACGTAAATCTTTTACCATACCATTCTTTCCTGTTGTTTTCAATTATCCCTTATCTAAAGCCCTAATTTGTATACCCACTATTAAAAAATCAGGGGGCTACATGTGGGGGGGGGGATATTTGGTTGGCGAGTCATGCCTCATATACTATTTCCGCATATCGCAAAAACATATGATAAGTCAGTTATACGATTCACTTATCATACTTGTAGAGTGTGCATATGGTATGCTTCCTATTACAATTTACAGCCATGCTGAAATGTTTGTAACTCTTTTGGCCCACAATATCCATCATTATCACACATTTTGTAGATTGTTCTTGATCTACAACATGTAAATAGAGCAAAGACCTTCCATATTTTTTTAAAAAGACAAACCAGATAAAAGTAAAAGTTCTATAAATAGAAAAGTTTGTTACACCTGATAAAGGCTTTTGTCAAAACGTTGTAGTTTGTCTTGACTTTCTGATAATTCAGCTGCTACACACCGTTTTATGTTTATTTTGCATGCAAATAAAAAAAAAACTTACATGTCAAACCCCCCTCCCCTCCTTCCTCCTTTGTATTCGAATAGTGTGGCTGGTTGTCCATAATTTTTGTGCAATTTTCTTAGGCATGATATGTTCAGCCGCTTTCTTATTAACATAAATCGATACCTAACATTATATGCCAACCAACATATTTCAATAGAATTATAATTATAATTTGCTTCTGAGTGTGTTTGTTAGCCAATCAAAACTTCGAAACTTTCATATGTAATAGACTTTACATATCCAAGCCGATCAACTGCACTACAATGATCAACATCAGGCAATACAATCTAATTTTGTAAATAAAAACTGTGGCATATTATAATCTAGAATAGAAGATACGGTCTTTGAAATCAGGCTTGCCTGCTTAAAATTCAACTACAGTATATAATTAAATGCACATGCTTTCTGCTACACATAATTGTATATGTACACATTATTCTAGAAATATCTTATGACATACTTTATAGATCAGTTTTGCATTAAAGTGCTGGAGAACAAGAAAGTTTTATATTTTTTCTTGATTGAAATATGAGACATGTAGATTCACCTTTGAGATAACAAGAAAACAAGCCGCAAGAAGCAAAAAAAAAAAGAGAAAAACGGCTCTAAGGAGCAGCGTCTGCCTCATTGACTAACTAGAATGTAATGTGTCCTTTAAGTTGTGTTAAAGTTTTCACATAACTGAAATGACGATGTATTTTATAGCGCCAATGAACTTCACTTCACTGCCACGGAGCTTTTGTGGACTCTGTTAGATTTCCTTCTTTGATCCCTTTTATTTGATCCAGACATAAAAGATTGTTTTGGGAGCACAACATGAAAGTGAGGTGGAGTACGATCTTAGCTGTGGTTCGTTGACCTTGATGCACTTGCTTATTTGCACTTGAGTCAGTAGTTAGCTCTGAGGTACTGACTGTTATCAGTTTAGACACTGTAAGGAATAATTGAACTGTCCATTCATACAGTTGTACAATGTAGCTGACTGATATGAAGAAAACTGGTCACACGAGAAAACACAACATGTTTGAGATTTACTTTAGAAAAAACCTGCAGACTGATTAATAAGTTTGCAAAATGGATAGAAAGCGAATTAATTATTTGATAATTAATATTTTGTGCTGAGACCTAACGAAACAGAAACGTGAAAAGCAAATTTGGAAAATAATGTAATACCCAGAAGGAAATCTGCACCTGAAGCTTTGCCATGAAATAGATCTTGAAAAAGGACACAGCCGATTTGACTTTCGGTCATTATGGCAGGAAGGCCGCAGGAACCGTTGAGGCTTTGTCTGAAAAGTGTTCTTTATTGCATTATCCTAGTCCGACTTGCTGCCGGAGCTATTGAGTTTAGTGATCTGTGCATACTGTGAGCTGTCTTTTTCATCCGGATCGTGTTTCGATATTCCGACTGCCTGGGATATTTCAAGAGTATTTATTTTTTAAACCAGTTATGTCTGAAAGACTGCAACATACTTTATTCATGCACATTATGTAGAGAGGTCGAGGGTGTACTATCAGCTATCATCTTCTGGCCAATGAAGCCTATTTCTAAATGTTTATGAATGTATTCTTCTAATTTGGGATGGACGAAAAATTCAAGATTACAAGGTCCTAGATTTCCTTGCCATTTGCAGTGTCCCGACTAACATGTTCTAAGGATCAATCAAATAGTTCATGTCAGACTGCTCCACTGTGACCTTTTCAATCTGAGTTTTAAGGTTACAAAACAGCCTAGTTTAAATTTTGACACATCACATTTGAAAGTCTGATAACAAAATCAAACATTATTTGTAGAAATATTATTTAAAATAAAAACATTTTTAACAACAATTTCTCAAAAATCGTTTATGGAAATAAAACAAATATTTGAGCACAATTTTAAAATGTAAATTTACGTGACAACAAACACACTTCACGTGTGAAATAACAATATAAAAATATACAAATAAAATAAAGATAGATATACTGCCTGCTGTTTAAGTTAGATGTGCATCTATGCTAGTTAATGATCAATTATGTGGCAATTGAACTATCTATCTATCTATTGACCTTTCGAGCCGTAACCGGCCCATAGGGCGTAGACCAAGATACACCTTCTCCTATATGAATTTTTGTTCTAGCAGTTTTCTTTTAAAGATATTTTATCAAATCTCGCCATCTGTCTCTGTTCTGTGCAAGCAGTTCTATCTCATTGAGGGAGCCGATTCCTGCTGCTCTTGCCTCTCTCATCAATGTTCTTCTCAGTGTCTCCCTGGGTCTTCCTCTTATTGAACTAACGCCACCAAAATTGCTGTACACGTTGTTGGTCTCAACAAACTGTTGTAGTACTTGATAGAGAAGTCTGTACTGATCCTGGAGACATTTAATACGAAAAATGTGTTCAGTGTCTTCGTCAATCAATTTATTAATCATCATGGAGAAAGTCACAACTGCACAATCATCTATATTTGCACACAACTATTTTTACTAAATAATAAAGTTATTAATTAAGAAATAATTATAAAGTCACACTTAAAGCTTCAGTACATCTGTAATAATTAGTAAGTCTGCATGGATTTCACTGAAGCTTATTTCACCCCATAAACATTAAATGAAGCTCAAGATACTAAATGTGTGTATCAATATGCAGTTAAGAATGTCTATTCAGAATATGGATAATGATTCAATTCCATAATAATGCCTAATTAAGTAACATGACTGTTGAAAAAAGTCATATGTAAAGCATATTTAGTAGGCTACATTTAAACATCACTTCATTAGTTTATATTATATCTTTGTTACAGTAGAAAAATGGCAGTTTGAAAATTATTCTAAATTGCCAATTTTTTTTAAGTAGTCAATTACTGATAGAGGTAGAAAAACTACATTTTCAGGAGAGAATGAAAATGTTTACAAGAATAGACATGAAATTAAATATATTTAACTAGGGAAAGAAACACATATTAATCATATCTCCTCAATCATAACTATTTTTGGATTATACAAATCTTACCAGTGTTGGAATTACTTGTGGTCTGATAGCTTTGATTGTTCCTAGAACAAGAGGCACAGAAACTTGCTGTTCATTGTCCATTCGTTCCAGCAGAAGTGATAGAGTACACACCAAACCACTGAATGTTGCACCATCTCTGAATGTGAGATATTTTAAAATAAGAATTTAGCTATTTTAAGAAATATCTGGCTTGACTTAAGCCATGCAGTTCCTCGATGAGGGTTGCAAACACACTCTGCCATGAGACCTGTTTCTGTGCCATCATCTCC
Organism: Megaustenia siamemsis; assembly: GCA_032433765.1. Lineage (NCBI taxonomy): Eukaryota > Metazoa > Mollusca > Gastropoda > Stylommatophora > Ariophantidae > Megaustenia > Megaustenia siamemsis. Next base: position 50,545,045 of record JAVIAB010000139.1, on the reverse strand, counting down.
AGCTGAGTCCACATCGAACTTTTGCTTCTCTCTCAACGGTTCTTCTCCGGGTCTGCTTTCGCCTTGCAGCCTTCCCAGTTCTTTTGTGGATTATATTTCATTGATTGTGGTGCAACATTGTTTGGCTGTCTTCACAATATGCGTCCAATCCATCTCCTTTTCCTTTCTTCATCTCCATTCCTATGGGTATCCTGGTAGTTCTTTCCCAACGGTTTTCATTTGTCATTTTAATTTTCCATCTAATATTAAGAAGCTGTCGGAGGCACCTGTTTATTAAGCTTGGCATCTATTGCTATTTGGCTTAGTTTCCCTCCATATTTCTGAACCATAGAGTAGGACTGCCTTGATACGTGTGTTAAAGATCATGATTATGCTCCGCAGACAGAGAGTACACTTCCATAGAAGGTGAAGAGTATTAGACGCTGTTCTATCTTTGTTAATTATGCCTGTAATGTCTTCGTCAACTCCGTCGTCTATGCCAACTACACTGCCTAAATGAGGGAACTTTGCTGAATCTTTGATGTTTATTTCTCTTAGGAAAATCTAGTTGACTAAATATTGTTTTTAGATGAAAACTTACAGAAGGCTTATGTAATAAACAAGGTTTAAACATTGTATTCATTCCCGAAACAGTTTATGTTTGATGTTGCACATGAATTTATTCATCATCTAATATTAAATATCGTGGCTGAAGCTAATGAGCGCTTCAATTAACTTTGGTTTCATTGGATTAACATCGACATAGTCTTCTTTCTTGACATAAATATTCTCCACTGTCACAAAAATTATTGCTTCACATTTTTTTATATGTTGATGTATTTAATGGTTTTTTTAGTGTTTTAAAACATAACATAGTTAGCATTGATTGTGCTGTTATTATTTTGTTATAGAATTTGTAATATTATTTGTTCATTGTATTTTTCCAGGAAAAGTTAGCTTTGTTGTTGTGTTTAATATTTCTTATTACTAATTTATAGTCCTCGACTGACATTCCTACAACATATCCAGCTCAATATAACACATGATCATTTGCTTATTCCAAAAATAAAATTTACCTTTCATACAAATGGCTTTCATTTTGCTTTATAGATGCAAACATTTTCTGTCATTTATCATCATCATGTGTCATACGGTTTGCGTAGGCGATCATGTCCTTCAACAATCTTCTATCCACAGGGCATCGTATTAAATTTGTTGCTGACTGTTTTCCATGCCATATCACCAAGCTATGTAGTATCCTCTTTCTTTGCCGTCTGTGGTCTTTTTTCCCTGCATTTTGTCAGTTTGACCCAAGTATTCCAACTTTCCTTATCAGATAAAGGGGCGTGAGCACAACTTTCCATCTCTGACCTAAAAGTATCCACTTAACAATTAACTGAACAATTAACTGAACAAAAAGTCAACCAAAATATGCTTTAGAGCAGTGGTGGCAAATGGCGGCCCACCATTTCCTTAAGCTTGAAGCGTCCACAGAAACCACTATATTAGAGATATACAATTAATATGTAAATAAAAACCACAGTTCCTGTCGGTTAAAGACTGTCGATGCCGACAATAAGCAAAGGCTTTGTTTATAGTTGGTGCTGCAAGATTGTTATTCTCTCTTGTGGTGATAGTGTATGTAGATCATTATTTATGACTAAATCACATCATGTAATTATTGACGATGCTTTAAGTTTGACCCTCTGGTCCTGGCCTTGGCTATAATCCTACCCTCAGTCAACCTTAAGTTGGGCACCTCCGCTTTAGAGTACAAGTTGTGAACGCTTTCTAGTGAAAATGTTATTCACCTTTCCTTTGTGTATTTAGCATTCAGTGTTATAAAAAAATAATGTGTTACTGGTTAGACAAAATAATGTGTTACTGGTTAGACAAAATAATGTGTTACTGTGGCCAGACTTTGGAGAAAAAAAACAGGCATCTCTCAAAAACATGCATGGGACTAACAAGCAAGGAGTTCTCATAATTAACTAATTATTAAAATAAGTAAACCATAATGTATGGTAAGGTTTACAGACATCTCAGGATTCCAGGACTAGTACTCGGATTTAGTTTCTTGACTAGGAAAGGCTGTGTCCCCGGACTTTCCAGGATTTCGCAAATTGTCCCCGGATATCCCCGGATTTTCCGTGTTCATTATTAGTCTGTTTTTAAGTCAACAATAACAAGCCACTACTATTAAACTCGTCATTTAAAAAAAAATACCAGTATGGATTTATAGGTTGTTTTCGCTGTGCTCAAGATCCAGTACAGCAGCAATTGTTGTCTTTCGAAACAAGAAAGTTCTCATTTCAGAACGTGCGAAATTTCCGCTAAATTTGTGCAGTTTGCGGATTTGTTTTTTTACAATATCTCAAAATGTTGAAGAAACGATAACGTTCGGTAGGTGGTTACATTTTGAAAGAGTTTCCTTTTCTACTATGAGGCATCAATGAATCTGCTGCCTTTTGTTCTTTCTCTCAAACATTTAGTGTCGGGTAAACGTCTATTAAAGTGTAGTAGTTGCTGAGGATAATACAAACACAAACTTTGGTCGAAAAAAAAGAAGAAAAAAGAAAACAATGTTTTTACTAAGGTGAGAAAACAGTTGGAAAAGAGAGTTCTTGGTTTTGAATGTGCAGCTCCCATGATACACAATTGTGCACATTTTGCTACTAGTTAAGTCCTTCATGAAGTTGAACGAATTGTTGAGAAAGTATTGTCAAATATTTAGTACCATAAAGATAGTGGAATGACTTAACTAGTTCTGTGATGTTGTTGGACATAGATATAGAAAGATAATGAGATGCAACAATGTTGTGTACTTTCCTTACTACCAGCAATAAGAAAAATATGTGACATGTTCCCTGTAATTAAGTCATTTTTGCTCTCTGAAGAAAAGTCTCCAAATGAAGTTTGAAGATGTGGTTTCCTGTTTCTTGCTGTAGGTGAATTTTGCTCACGCAACTTTTCCATGTTTTCATGAAGTGATAATACAATTGTACGATTGTATATAACTGCAGTGTAGACTTCAATATTGTCGTCAAGTTTAAATTAAAAATTAAACTGAATTAGAGAAGAGAGGTTCATTCCTCTCTCATTCCATCATAAACTTCTGGCATCTTTAGAAAAAAATAGGTACTACTCCACAACAGAATTTCTCAGTGTTTCGTGTTAATTTGATAAAAGCGAAGGTCATATATCTGTGCCTGGGTTGTTCATTCACAAGATAACAAAGCTATAGAATGTATACCATTGAGATCGCCTCAGCAAAGAGAGAAATGTGAAAAAAAAATTCTTTATTTGTATTTAAATTTCCATAATCTTGACTTGGATGAAGATAATTTGTTTGGCGAGATTGTTTTTCATGAAGGAGTATATATTTGGATTTGTGGAAGGCATAGGCACCAATAATCTTAAGAACATTGATAGAAAGATCTATAGAGGTAAAGAAAGATCAATATATGTGTTTTATAGACTACACAAAAGCATTTGACAAAGTAAAGCATGTGGAAATAATCAATATGCTGGAGAAATTAAACATTGATGGCAAACATCTGCGAATCATGAAAAAACATGTACTGGCAACAAACAGCAGCTATACGAATTAGCAACCAAACAGGACAATTTCAATGTATAAAACAAGAAGTCAGACAGGGCTGTGTTCTGTCGCCGGATTTGTTTTCACTTTACAGCGAATATATTATGAGATCAATAGTAGACAAAAAAGGAATTGAAGTCAACGGTCACAACATAAATAATTTGCGATACGAGGATAACACGGTCTTAATAGCAGAGACAGAGAATGAACTACAAGAAATGATGGACATAGTAGTAAAAGAAAGCAACAAGAAAGGTCTCAGTCTGAATAGTAAGAAAACAGAAGTAATGGTCATATCGAAGAAACAATCATCACCAGCATGCAGCATAAAAATAAACAGGGCAAATTTGAAACAAGTACAGCGCGTCAAATACTTGGGCACAATAATAACATCGGATGGAAGATGCACCACGAAAATAAAAAGCAGAATAGTTCAAGCCAAAATAGCATTTCAGAAAATGGTAAATTCTTATGCAACAAATCTATGTCAATAGAAATGAGAGAGAGTGTTCATCGGTGCTATATAGAACCAATTCTGACCTATGGAAGCGAATCTTGGACAATAGACAAATAAATGAAAAGACGATTAAGAGGCCACAGAGATGGGATTTCTAAGAAGAATGTTGAAAGTTCCCTGGACAGCTAAAAAGACCAATGAGGAAGTTCTCAAAGAGGCCAACACAAAAAGGGAGCTCCTAAAAACATCAGAAAGAAACAATCAACATTTTTCGGGCACATCATGAGAAGAGGAAAGTTGGAATACTTAGTTACAACTGGCAAAATAAAAGGAAAGAGAGATCGCGGACGACAAAGAGAGAAAATGCTGGATCGCTTGGTGTCATGGCATAGAAAACAGTCAACAACAGAACTGATACGATGCAATGTAGATAGAAGATTGTGGTTGTGGAAGGACATGATCGCCTACGCCAACCGGTATGGCACATGATGAGTATATATGACGTCAGAAACAATAACCAAATACAATGAAGAAAATGCTCTACTGTGGTCAAAATGGGATGAGATGTTTAAATTCAACTCTGAGTGAATGATTCCACAATTAGGTCACCAGAAACTCTTGGAACTGTCCTTGTGTCTTCCTGGAAGTAACACTTTAGTGGGGAGAGTTTTCTCTTCAATGAAAATGATGTGGGCATCCCAAAAGTCCAACAAGAGTTTAGAATCTTGGCAAACTTTAATATGACTTCTCATGAATGTGTCAGACAACGGAGATCAAGACCTGCTGAAGAAAATGAACTCTTCAGAAAAGTCCCTGTAAACTGGAGATGTAAGTGGTGTAAGAGCTATAAGTAGAATTAAATGTTTTATTACTCTATAAATATAATGTGTACTTAGATTCTTTAAAACGTGTCTGAAACTATATAATCGAATGGAAAACTAACATCAAGTACATTTGAAAAGTAGTTTTTGTTATGTCATGTTTTGGAAATTGCGGAAAAAATCTCTTAACCTGAATGTTTTGATAATTTTTTATTTTTCTCAATATTAATTATCATTTATAATAGAATGGTACCTGCACATGTAGAGTATTCTCCCTTCCCCAACTGGCTTCAGTGACCAAATTTGTCTCACTAGCTCTAGAAGATCTTGTGAGCTAAGATCTGTCCTTTTACAGGAAATATGTGAAAGGATATACTCCTTATCTACCTGTTGAGAGAATGTCATTTAATGTCATTTAAATATTTTAGTGTAAACATTTTAGATGTCAGGCAACACCAACAGGACATCAACAAGGGCAGACCGGAAGCAGAAAGGACAATAAATAAATATAGCTAGAGAATAATTACAATGGAAATAACAGGACACACTCTCATTATGTATGATGTTGATTGGAAACGACAGGAACTCATTAAAGATGAGGTCAAAGAGCACCTAGCAGTGAAAAGTAAATATGGGATAAGAAGGACGATATTTCGTGGGCAGAACTCCATAAACAATTCGAAATATAAATTACTTGAGGACGGCACCAGATAAGTAATAATTATTAAGAGTAACACTTTATATTAGATGTGTAATAAGTCAGTCTTGAATGTGAGAACTTGTAATTTTGAAGCTGAGGTTGTAGAACAATGTACTGGTACATAATGCCTTTACATCTGGTTAACCCAGGGATTGATTTGGAAAAATAAGCTTCTGAGAAATAACATGAACATATTTTAACATATTGTTTCTTATTTAATGTAACCAGTCTGACTAACAATCTTAATTGTTTTGCTGAACATAATCATACTTAAAGAACTGCCGATCGGGTTCAGAAAAGGGAAAGTGCTTTCACTAGAACTGGATAGGTTAGACAAGTCATGTACTCGGAAATAATCCAGAACCATGAAAGTAGTACCATGTAATGGACCTCTAGAGAAGGCAACAGAAATATAATGAAAGACAACCAACCGTGATGGGAACCGTTGAAGCAGAGATGTTCAGTTTTGGAGAACCACGTGAAAAGTGGCAATAGATCAAACAATATGTAATTGTTGTTGCTACACAAAAGGACACAAATATGTTGGGCATTGCTGCTTTGTTGGTCAGCAACTAAGAATAACAAGAAGAATAATACACAATGAAAAACAAAAAGATGTAACTCTTATCGAAGAGCATAATTAAACATGTAATTTGATGGCATGAACACATTGATCTACTTGAATTTTGTTATATATATACAAACACACATAATTACTTGAAATGTAAATCAAACCAGGTTAATGTTTTTGCTAGCTAAAGCTTATTAAATGGTATCAAAAAAATCAGAGAGAATGCAGGAGAACATGACAATTATGTTTTTTTTTTTTAAACAATATTATCATTTGAGGACTAAATCATCAGCAAGATGTCACCACTACTGTCCAAAAAGCAACTAATCTTAGAGGCAAAACAGACGCTCTACACTCTATAACATAATATTCATTTTAATATTGTGCTACAGATGCCAGATATGGACGCTAGACTCAAGAACAATGAGAAATAACCACTATCAAAAATGAAACGTGTTAGAGGCATGTAAGAGATAGGATTATATGTAAATTACGTAAAATAAGCAATTAATAATTTCCACCACTGAAAACATAAAGAAGCAATAGATAAAATAGTTTGACCACCTGATAAGACAGAAAATGAAAATTCAATATAAAACAAAACGTGCCGACAGCTAACATGAACACAGGATTCAAGGACTTATCACGACAAATATGGATTGATGGAATATTAAAAATACTCGTAAATCTAGCAACAAGAGAGATCAACAGAGACCAAGAGACTGCAAACTTTACCTGTACTCAACGGCGAGAGTCAAATAAGGCAAATAAAGAAGATGAAATACAAATCTAGTCCATTAGCATCCGTTTAAACCCAAAAAAGCTCTTGCATTGGTCAATGCCTACGCACACTAAGCAAAAATGTACTTACAGAGATGGCAATGTTTGTGTGAATTTACATCTGAAGAGAGTAATGTCTTTCCCTGTGGTCCCTTCAAATGCAAAGGTTAAATCTTGACGTAATATGTCCTCCAGCAAACAAGGCTAGGAGCTTGAATATGCAGTTCAAGATTTAGATTTGGTCTGTATCAAGATTGGTTGTGTCACCAGAATGGCGAATCAACCTGGAACCCATGACAGCGCCATTTCACTGTTATCTCCCTCATTCGCTCATATTTGCAAATAGAGTGTGCTAGGACATTTTGTTTTGGACATTTTGTTTCTCTTACTTCTGGCAAAGTCCCTAAACCACAGAAACTGAATGTTCCATTAGTCACTAGCAGCCGTGTGCAACGGTGTCACTCGCCGCACAGGCAGATAACTTCGACTTCGGAGGTAGTAACATTTTTTTCCGGTCCATGAGTAATTGACATTTTAAGTCGAGCCTCGCTGTTGAAGCCAGGGGTGATTGCACCAGAGAGAAATCACAATTAAAAATTCCAAATGGTGCAGCCGGGATTTGGACTCACGACTTCTGTATCTCGAGACCTAAGTCTTGTCTCAAGACCAACCTGCCCTGGTCCTAGGATATCAAGGGAGTGATCATCGCCCTTTCAGCATTCTGGTAGAAAAGGATAGCACATCCAGGAAACAGTCCAAGAATAAAATAATTTAGGTAAGGCAACTCAGGCCCAGATATTATTAGTAAGACAAGGGGAAATAAATGCACCGTTCACAAATGTAGAATAACAAGTTGAAAGCAGGCAGCCCCGTGGTGGACCAACGAGGTGGAGGGGGCCTGCCTGGATAAACGACTAGCAATTGAGATATAGCAAAAAGTCCAGAAGAAAGACAGAGTAGCCCAATCTGACCACATCCTTTCGTTGAAACTAGACATGGACATGAAAGTCGACTTGTGTGAGAACTCTATCAAAGCAAAAATCAAAGGGTGAGAAATGGACAGAGATCTGTAAGAGAATGAGCAAAGATATAGCATTGAAGTTATTCTGGCTGCTTCAGAACAGTATGGACGGTGCAGTGAAGAATAACTGTATTCGTGACTTCCAGAACTGAGATCTTTCATAGCAGAAAGCTGACGAAAACAAGGGTAGCCCGCTATTCTCTCACTATCTTGAGCAAAGTGATCACAAAAATGTGGAGATATATATATATATATATATATATATATATATATATATATATATATATATATATATATAATAATAATAATAATAATATTAATAATAATATTGACCTAGGGGATGCATACAACAGAGCATCTCTGAATTTCCTATGTCTCAGCATCTTGAAATCACGATTAGCTTATTCCCCCTCAATTGGAATCATGAGGCCATTTTCCGACGAAAGGTGGTATAGTTCGTTTCAAATCATGTGCCCAACTTCAAAACGCTATTACGCAGTAAACATTTGTTAAAGACTGTTGAAATTTTCCAAATGTTATTAGAATGCAAAAGACCCTTTAAATGTATATTTAACAAATATCTTGCAGCTGCAGTTTTCTTAAAGCGGCGAATTTCTTTGATGTTTGTCACAATTGTAAATTGTGAAGCCCTAAAGAATAGAAATTACCGTAGTTGCTGGTCTATGATTAATTTTCACTAGGTAAAGGCGTGGCCATAATGGGGAAATAATTGGATAAGACAAAACACCAGGAGAATTATTGTCTGCTCAGTTCGAGGACGGCTTCGCCACTGAATGAACGGAAATGGAATACACAATGCCTCGTGTTTTCTACAAGTGTCTAATTGTGTCAGAAAACTCACGTTGAAAGCGTGCAAAATCGTCAATTTGACCGTGTATGGATTTTTAATCGCTATTTTTAACTTAAATACTGTAAACATTAAGTTTTGACTACATCAATGGGTCGTTATAAATTTATATAAATCAAATAAGCAACAATAATAACCAAATGTTGTTTTTTTATGAAATTAATTCCCTGTTGGGTTCTAATCATTATAACTTTACATGCAAATTTTGAAAAGCTTATAAAAAGCGGTTTAAAAGATATCGATTTTAAAATTTGGGCACGACTTATGAAATGGACTACAGTTAGATGTGGTAAGCTGAACTAACGACAATTCATCCCGGCCTTCCACAGACTTCACCATTATCTCCGACTTCACAGTAAAGGTTACAAGTGAGCAAATCTTAGGAATGACATTATTTTACGCTGATGATGTTTTAGTATATCGCCATGGCAGAGACAGAGAGCGCTTTGCAGGAGAACTTCAGACAGAGCGCTTGGTCGCTTGAGTGTGTCATTTGGGGAGGCAAGAGCAGATGTCAATCAGACGAAGACAACGGTGACATGTAGCATGTTGATCGGGTGGTATTGACAGCCAGAATGTGCCTAGCTGCAATGAAGATCATGGCCTCAACACAAACTGAGCAGCGCCATCTTGTTGTCCTATACAAGGGGTTGGTCCTGTCTGTGACTGAGTATGCACTGGCGATCCTGACCCTCAGCAATAGGCAAATAGAACGATTGGAAGGATACAGAAAGAGGCAATGCGTATCATCCTTGGATGCACAAAAGATACTGAGTGTAGGACAAAGTTTTACGTCCTTTATCTCCTACCATGGCAGACAGAATAAAACTTTGCCTGGGACTTGCCTACCTAGAATCAGTGCAGATCAATAGCATCCACTATATTGTGAATTTATAGATACATACATCAACTAGTTCAAATTAGGAAAATCATGGATGAGTCAGTCTATAGGTATTGTTGTGCAGTTGTATTCATTTGAGGACAAAGAACCCGGGGAAGAATGACGTGCTGTCAAGGTGCAGCAAATTCTTTATCGTTGTCATCACATTATATACAAAATGTAAACACACAAAATGCATTGCTTGTTGAGGCATACGTGCAGCCATTATTTTCGAGAAATCTTCTGATAGTGATGTAATTATTTACACAGATAGGTGGCGTTATTTGGCATGTACGGAGATGGTAGGCTTTCAGTGCTATTGTTGATGACAGAACTGAGAAGAAAATCGATGGTGATTTTGTTTCGCATTGACTACAAGTAATTTGATCAAGGAAATTATGGCGGTTACAAACACATTAGCATTGTTTGAGACACAGCCTTATACACAAGTGTGTTTCATCAGTGGCTCAACTGGCTGTGCTCGACAGCAGTGCTTAGAGTCTGATGAGGTCTATTATAAAAAGCATACGTTTCACTTTTGTGCCAGGGCACCTGGGTGTAAGATGTAGTGAACGTGCTGATAGACTTGCCAGTTTGGCTAATGTTGAATGCGAAAGGGTAATGGTCGGCCTTGACAATCTGAATGCCCTCAGTGACGCTGGACGTAACACCACTTAAAAATTACTCTGAATCCGCAGTAATGAACAGACTTCGCGAATACCATGTCAACATTGGAGACGAGAGAGCTACGCAGGAATCCATAGAAGACTAGTCAACCAACACTATATTGGTGTCGTTAGTCGCTATATTGATTGATGGACAATCTTCGGAGGGGATCTGTACACTTATGGACTCGATCGATGTGCAATGACTATGACCTAACGACTAAACAAAACTAAACTAGAAGAAGAATATAGGTATAACACTTTTCAATTATCTGGAACATTTGTTTGTAGTGAAAGAGTTAATAAGTAAATATTTCAGTAGAAAAAAAGTAATGTATCAAGAAATCAATAAAAAAGAGAGGATAAATTGAATAATGATAGAGCATCAACGTTATCGTGATTGCATGAATTTATTGGGAATTAAACATGTATTTTATGTTTAAAAACTTACAGCAAGAACATTCGTCACGCCTGAATTGTTCTTTGCATCCAATGTGATGGCTATTCTCTGTACTTCCCAGTTTAAATTTGAATCACAATAGTTTATTTTGATATCAAAGAGTGAGGTAGAAGTGTTGGCATATTGAGCTTCTAGCAGGTAGTCACCGATGGTCTGAAAAATAGTTGATCGGTTAATAACATCCGTGACAACATGTGAACCATTATATTTTTCGTATTACTTTTCTGGTTTTCGTACAGCTGTTTATTTGTCTTTGCTTACTTCTTTGTAGGTTTTTAAACTGTGTTTTACAAGAGTATAATAATCCATTACCGTATAAAAGAATCTACTTCTCTAGCCAGATCTCCCACAGAACGTTGCATTCACCACAGCCAGTCTGAAAGAATGTATGTCTCTAGCCAGATCTTGGCTCTGTTATTCATACAAGACTAAACACGCAGAACACTAACTCATAATTCGTAAATGCATTTTGTTTATATACCATCAGACTGAATTGGGTAAAGTAAGACAATAAGTGTGAAGAACAGGATTGTCCCCTCCCCTGTCATATTTCTAAATAGTATGACATGCTGTTGTGAAAATTAATTTTGTATTTCCCTGCAGTATTATACGGAGCCGTGTTGTTGAGTGGTTACTATGCTCACAGCAGATTTTCAGATGTGGAAAATGCGTTTATTTATTTTTACCAACAAGGCTTCTTGGCTCCCCAACCTCTAACCTTGGAAGATTTCTTTTGGAAGTAAAAGTAGAAATAATGTAATACCAACCACATCACTAATAAGTTTGATGTTGGATACATACAAATACGGTCACTAACACCATACTCCCCATATGCAAATCAAGATGTAGAGACAACGTTTACTTTACAACATTTTACGTTACAATGTTCATTATGTACTTTAGAATCAGATCATATTACTATAATATTCATTGGCTGGAAAATCAGCAGATTGCGTTGTATATCTTGAAAATTGCATAGATTAAGAAGAAAATGGAACGAAAAAGAGAATAAAATCTAATAAAATTATCTGATAAAACTGTCAGATAATATGGAAATATAACATATTAATACACAAAAACAAAGTATAGGTTATTCAAATCCACTCTTATCATCCACGACTACTTGTGCAAGCTGTAGCTTCAAAGCAACTGCAGAAATATAAAGTAAATTAGATTCATTCAAATGCAACTCCAGAAATATAAAGTAAATTAGATTCATTCAAAGCAACTGCAGAAATATAAAGTAAATTAGATTCATTCAAAAGCAACTGCAGAAATATAAAGTAAATTAGATTCATTCAAATGCAACTGCAGAAATATAAAGTAAATTAGATTCATTCAAAAGCAACTGCAGAAATATAAAGTAAATTAGATTCATTCAAATGCAATTGTTACCAGGAAAGTACTGTGTATACCAGAGATGAGCAACTAAGGCCCACGGGTCAGAACCGGACTGTCATATTATTTTCACTGACACATACACTCGATTTGAAAATCATTATGTGCTCCATTCTCTGAGCTAAAAAAAGAAGTAAATAAATAGTAACACATAAAGGCACGCACATTCAGATCCCGTAAAAAAATAATACTAATATTATTAACGAAATCGCCGGAATAAAATAATTGTTATATCTTTGATCTATTAGTTGCTTCGTAAAGCTAAAGTACTTGAATCAGCATCTTAGCACGCGAGTTTCCACCCATATGTGTTTAGCTAACTCATCTGCATGGTGTCGCTTCAAGCATAGAAACTCACGATGCAAGACAGCATTCCTCATGTTCCCAGAGTACTACCCTGCTACCGTTGTCTGCCTACAGCTGGGTCGAAAGTGGGAGTATTTTTGTTCCAACCATAAGTACAACTCACACTGCTTCCAGCGGGAATCGAATACACGTCGTCCGAACATCGGTAGTCCAGTCGGGTGGTTTTCCACCGCAAACGTCTACGTTGCTACGTATTACAAGACAAGACTGCAAAGTACATTGTCTTTGATGGTCGGCGCTACGCCGCCAGGCAGTTCTTGAATGATTCTGAACGATGATGACGTGAATGATTCCTCATCTTCAATGTCGCTGATTAGTCGACACACAAGAGTGGTGTAGTATTTATTGTTCGTATCGTCATGGTTACAGTTACGGTCTTGGGCGTGGATAACGTGGCATTGTATACGTCAGAACGTTTATTCGATGATAATCTTGCGACAGATCAAGCGGATTGTGTCTTTAGCAAGGGTTGAGGTAGCGGTTATGAACTGCGATTGGGGGCAAATGTTATGTAATGTTTAACTAAGTAGCAATGCATTTGAAGTTAACAACCGGTTGTCACCAACTAATTAAACAATGACACTCTCTATCAAAAGGAGGAAAGTAGACACATAATTTTGTACGTTTTAGGACAGATGGACTTTTGATTATATCTTTATTCTGCATCGTCGGTGTGTATAATTATGTAACGACAAAATGTCTGTTCTTAAAGAATACAACATGAGATGTCACTTTAAATCCAAACATGAAAATGATAGTTCGCTTGGATGACAAGTTAGGCAAGACAAAATACCACATATAAAGAAGTCATTGGAAGGTCAAAAAGTGTGTTTTATATTGTAAATAAATGTTTTGTATTATGTTTATGTGAGCCATATTATTAGTAAAAAAAATGGTGAAGAGTTTGAAACCATTTTCGGATGAAAATCTGTTTCGAAGCGGCTGCTAAAGTGCTTTGTCCTGATAAGAATGATTTTTTTTCACGAAGTAAGTTTATCTCGCCGCACTACCGGGAAGCGTATAGATGGCATGGTGAAAGATGTTATAAAATGAGCTTAAAAGAGCTTGCGTCAAAATTCGCAGCATTCTTCGTCGACGTAGATTAGCTAAGGATATAACAGATACAGCGCAATTAGATATTTTTATTAGGGGCAATGTCACATTCTTTAACATTACAGGGGACATATTAGTGTTACAACCACTCAAAGGCACCAGAACAGGCGAGAACATTTTTTTTTAAAACACTGGAGTCTTAAGTATTTTTGGTTAAATTCGGCCAGGTTTTGTGATGTGACAACAGACGGAGCACCAGCTATGACTGGTCAAATGTCAGGCCTGGTTGTCAAAATAAAATCCCACTTATTATATATCGGATAAGGTCATCTTGATGTTCTATTCCTACATTGTATTATTTACCAAGAAATTATGTGCGTCATAGCGTTTATAAACATGAAAAGTTTGATTCCAACGGGTGACAAAATATGCATGGAGGGCAGGCCAGTGGAAGAGATCGATCACTTTATCTATCTTGGAGGTCACATTGATCGAGAAGGGGATACGAGCAAAGAAATTAGAATCAGACTGGCTAAAGCAGCAATGTCTTTCGGGGGCCTTGGGAAGTTGTGGAAATCAAGGCTCATTAGCACAAACACAAAACTTAGGCTATTCAAATCAAATGTACTATCAACCCTTACGTATGCGTGTGAAAGCTGGAAAACAACAAGAGATATAGAAACAAAGTTGAACGCATTCGAAAATAAATGTCTAAGGAAAATACTTGGTATAGAATGGAACGAATTCAAAACAAACGAGGAAATTAGAGAAATCGCCAATCAACCACTAATATCTTCAGTAATAAAGAAAAGACGATGGTCATACGTTGGACATGTGATGAGAAGAGATAATAATCGAATAGCAAAGCAAGCCCTCATATGGGAAACAACAGGTAAAAGAAAAAGAGGAAGACCCAGGGAGACACTGAGAAGAACATTGATGAGAGGGGCAAGAGCAGCAGGAATCGGCTCCATCAATGAGATAGAACTGCTTGCACAGAACAGAGACAGATGGCGAGATTTGATAAAATATCTTTAAAAGAAAACTGCTAGAACAAAAATTCATATAGGAGAAGGTGTATCTTGGTCTACGCCCTATGGGCCGGTTACGGCTCGAAAGGTCAATAGATAGATAGCGTTTAAGGTTGCAGACATTAAATCAGTCGTGGTATCGTGGTATCGGATTTTATAAATGCAAGAGGCCTCAGCCATTGTGTTTCCAAGAATTTCTACATGACGTCAATTCGGAGTATGACAATCTGCATGACTATTATAAAGTACGTTGATTAAGTCGAGGGGAAATACTGAAAAGATTTACTTACTGACTTACATGCTGAATTCGAAATTTTCATGGACATGAAGGATAATCCGGTCAAAGAATTATCTGATCCTCAGTAGGTCTGCTAGAAAGTGTTTTTGGTTGATATAACTCAACATTTTAATGATGTTAATCTCAAGTTACAAACACAAAGGACAACTGTTACGCGAATCTCTTTACGGGCATATCAAAGCTTTGTACAAAAAAAAAACTGAAACTGTGGGAGAGTAACCTGCGAGAAGGAAGTACTAATTCTTCTGTAAGTCTTGAAGAGCAGAAGAAATATCCTATTTACAGCAAATAAGAAAATTGATTCATTCAAAACAAAATACTACAGAAAAATCCTTAAGATACCTTGAATAACGAAATAGAGCAATGAAGGTATATTAAAAGATTTAAACATTAAAAAGAACTGGTATATATAAACACCATTCAACAAAGTAAATGTCATGATTCCTTGGCGATGCATCAGGGGCAGACCATGAAAAAGGTGGTTTCAAGACACCAAGGACACATTGTACATGATAACAGAAGAATTGTGAGATCTGGCTAGAGAAAAATTCTTTCAGACGGGTTGTGGTGAATGCTCCGATATCCAAAAGGACATGCAACCTGATGATGACGATGATGATTCTGACGCTATTAATGATATTTACTGACAGTTCGTGGAGAGTTTCACAAATGTTATTGCACAATATGGTTACATTGTTTCTCAACATTATTTTATATGTCGATGCAAATGCTGCTCTGGCAAAAATGCAAATGAAAGTTATTGACTTGCAAAGTCATACTATTCTGAAACAAAGTTGAGGGACTCAAAGGTATCGGACTTCTATGCATCTTCTTTCCCATGTGTACAATATCCAATGATCACATCAAATACCCAATAGGTTATTTCACTGTTTTCCAGCACTTAAGTTTCTGAACGTGTTTTTTTCAAAACTTAAGTGGACTAAAACAAAAGCAAGAAATGAATTAAATGACACAAAATTACAAAACATAATATGCATTTTTGTTAGTCAGATACCATTAAACATGATAACTTTCTTTGTTCAGGCTGATGTTCAGGTACAGCCCTCTCATTAAACAGTAAGCTTTCTATTTATAGGGAACATGCAAACAATTGTAGTGCTGCAGTAAAGCTGGTGGTAAGAGTCAGTGGTGGGGTGTAACGCACACTTCTATAAAGCATGGTGAGAGTTTTACAAAGGAGAAATAAAACAAAGTCATGACTTTTCAATCTACATGTGGCATGCTGTGGAAAGCAACGAACACAAAAATGGACACCGAAATGAAGAATAACTAAACTACACGTTCTAGAGTAATCAAAATTAGTGGAAGTAGAATAGAAAAAGAAAAGCGAAGACAAAGTATTTCATTACAGGAAAATAATTTCCATCTCGCAACACCCCGTCCCCACCCCTTTTTTTCTCCTACTTTGGCCTCTTGCACCTTAACATGATTTCTTTAGCATACTCAAGGACACCACATTATATTTGTGTATTTACGTTGACATCCATCTATAGAAGCTATGCTCCCTCCTTACCGACCAGTATTAATAATCCGTATCAGTACTTATTTTGTAATATTCTTCTCTTTCGTTGTGGGTATTTCCGTTCTACCTAACTTACTTGTTACTATTGCCACTTATCTGCCATTTAACTACCTCTTTCGCACACACTATCATAATATTCTTCATCTTAGATCGTACCCTTTGGGGCCATCTATAAATCCTTATTACTTACGGTGTAGCCCTTGATACAACCACTTTCCTTGGTCTGTTAACATCTTTGTCTTTGCTGGTGCACTGACACGCTATGCTTTTTACAGTTCCTTATCTAACTAGTACCCGATTCTTCTCATTCGCGCCATATCATCGTCATTCATACCCTCGGTCAACATATTTTCCCCTTCCTACAATTCTCTCCCCCACCGTGGCTTGGTTCTCTCCTTACATTCTCTCTCATTTACATTTGACGTCCAGATGGAAACTTCAGCCTATACTTCTAAGTGTCTGCATTCCCTTTAATTTGTACAATTCAAACAATCAATATTCTGATTTAATGATTATTCTGTAATATAGCACTCTATGTTATCTTCCAGTTTTCTATTGTATATCCATTAGTTCTGTTTACTCTAGAACATGTAGTTTAGTTACGCTTCATTTTGATTTGCGTTTATGAGTGTGCGTTTTCTGAAAAAGGCAGCATGTAGGCCGAAACATCATGCTTTTGTTTTGTTCTTCTTCTGTAAAGCTGCCCCCATACCTTGTAGGAGTGTACGTTACACCCCACCAATGGCTCCTTTCTATTTCTAATTTATTATTTAACTTTCTCACACCCCTCAATATTCTTTTTATATCTCATTTCTCTCCCTTTCATTGCACTCTCTTGCTTTACAATCGCTTGCAAATGTAAATTATGTAAATTATGTAATTTGTATAATGGCTTCATAAGGTGATGGTATCTAGCCCTCCGCTTCTTCATAGTTTTCAGACCTGGCCCTCAGAATATATAAAGTTGCCTACCCCTGATCTATGCCATCATGGAATGAATTTAAAACTCGGGCAGAAATAAGAGAGATGGCCATGCAATCAATAGTTTCATATGTTAATACGAAAAGATAAGCACATGTCATACATATGGTAAAAAGAAAGAAAAAGATAATTGCAAAGGAAGCCCTCAAATGGGAAATACGCAATAAAAAAAAAGGCTAACCTAGAGAAACACTAAAAATCACTGATAAGAGTGGTAATGGCAGTAGGCATTAGCTCCCTTACTGTGTATGGGAGGCTCGTCCAGTTGAAGGACTTTTGTTAAGACATATAATGGGACATGTGCAGTCTGAAGTAACTGAAATATAACAATGAATAGTCGAATGTTGAGATTTTTTTCTTTATATTTATAATCTGAAAATTGATGTCACTCAAGATGCATCTACATGCAAATATAATTGAAGGTTCTGAGCTATAATAAAAGTCATACCATGTCTTCAGCCTTTAGATCCTTCTCAAATGCCACAATGAGTGTCACTTTGTACTGAGTGACAAGTCGCCAAAAGTCAGTGATTGTTGTAGGAAGTGGTAGTTGAGTCAGGAATTGATGATCGTGTTTTATAAGGCTCTGTTCAGTGATTATAAAATTGAGCAATTAATACAGTCTTACAACTAAGTCTTTCACTCTCATAACATTAATTAAAAATATCATTAAGGCATTTATCCTATTTATAGGGTCTGTTGTGGTAATATATAGAAAACAATTGTTGGGCTATAACATACACTTATACAAAGTTTAGTGACAGTTTTACAAATTAGGACAATACAAAATAGATAACATTTTGGTCTGTATGCGGTCTCTTCGGGAAACAAGGACAACACAAGCAGACAACGAAATAAAGAAATACGCTACTACATATTCTGGAGTAACTAAAAACCAATAATACAAAGAAGAAAGAGACAGAATGAGAAGAAAGTATGTAACATAAATATACTATATTACATGTAAGTAGAGAGAGAGAGAGAAGAGATAATGAAAGTAGAAAAGGGGTGTGTACAAAATTATGTAAACAAATTAGTCACTACAATTATTAGCCCTTTCCCTGATTGGTAGGTGCTGGAGAATATGGGTCCTGCCAGGCTGTGCACAAGATGTTTGCAGTGTTAACTCCACCCCTTCACCATGCGTGATAAAGAAATTTTTATGATCCCTGTTTTATTATTTATATTGTTTTTATTATTAATATATATCACAATCTGGGTACCCCACAACAACAAACAATTTGGTTTTTTTTTTTCTGTTTCCACAAAGATTTTATTTATTAATAGTTTTTTCACTTACAGTCATAAATGATATGCTGCAACGATTCCTATATAACAAAATGTTATCTTGCATAGAATATCCTATAAGGTAAAGTTTCTATGACTAAAATGTAGTTAGTTTTCTTTATGTATTGACTTTCCACACCTCATAATTACTCTCTCCATATAAGATTTTGATCTTTAACATTTTATATAGAACCACAATCATGTAGCATCAGATTTTTATTTTATTCAGTTTCCATAATTGTTTGTGAAGTGAAGCTATAAAAAGACAAACATTTACTTTACCGGGACAAACACTGCATTAACATAGTCTCCTATGTCTTCATTTGTACCTGCCAAAATAGGCCTGTAATATTCCTCTGTACGAGAGAGAAAAAAAACAAGTGATGTGTGATTTTAATTTTTCACACCATAAAAAATTAACACATGGAAAGTATCTTTATAACACCCACAGAAATAGTGAATCTATAAATTTGTCAAGTCACTGTGTTAGCATGTGTGTATTTTTTAATTTAGACTTTATTGCTGAATTTAGGCGCAACACTGTATACAAATAACTATATATATATATATATATATATATATATATATATATATATATATATATATATATATATATATATATATATATATATATATATATATAGTTAATGAATATTATATATACACAATTAAAGCATGTAAATATAGCAACATATTAAAAAAGCACGTTTTTATTATTTTTTTAATAGCAAAGATACACCAATAAGCGAGAAGTATACAATTTTTTTCTTTCTCTTGAGTTACGTTTCTTGCATTCATATTTTATTCATATTTTATTTATTATTGGATATTTGAACAGTTTGTTTGTCCTCACTTGGTAAAACATTGTGGAGTCTGTTTTTCATTTTATTGGTGACTGTTCGAATGTTATAGTACATGTGCTCTGTTTGTTCTTCTTCATCAATCTCACAGTCACCTTCATCATCATCTTCACATACCACACACATTGACTGTAAAAGATACAAACAAAATAGTAAAACAGTGCCTGGACACAGTAAAGAGAAATGTTAAATAGGTAAACATTATACTCAAACATTTTAAAAAGAAACAAAGACATGACACCACTCATTTTCAAGGCAGTAGGAGAGAGTAAAGTATCATCATCATCGGGTGAATTCTCCGCATTAAAGGTTGGCTACCATGGAGCACCATTCTGCTCTGTCCCTTGCTTTGATTGTGCAGGTTGTTATAGTCTGCTTTGTCCATCTTTTGATGTTACTCGTCCATGTTAGTCTGGTCTGCCATTGCCTCTTTTACCTTGTATTTTACCTTCCAACATTACTTTTAGTAGGCTGGTGTGTCTTTTAACATAGCCCAAAATTGCATTTGTCATGTTTGAATTGCGTTTTCTAGTTCTCTTTTCATTTTTAGTTGTTTTAAGACTTCATTTGTTTTCTTTTCTTCTAATCCAATTCTACCTATTCTTCTATATATCCACATTTCAAAGGCTTCAATTCTCTATTCTGTTTTCTTGTGTAATATCCATGTTTCTGCACCATACAGGAATATTGAGAACATGTAACATTTTGCTATTCTTAGTTTTAGCCATGATGTTATTTGTTTTGATGTTAGTATATTTTTCATGACATTAAAATTACCTTTTTGCCATTTTTAATCTTTTGTTTATTTCAGTTGTACATTTTCCATCACTGGTTATAGTATATCCAAGGTAGTTGTTGCTCTGAACTGTCTCCAAGTCTATTCCTTCAATTTTGATATCCACTTCTGGGTTATAATATATCATCATCACCAAGTACCGTGCCTACTGGCGTAGGTGATCATGTTTCTCCACAACTTTCGATCTCGGCAGCTATTTATCATTTCTGTTGTTGACCTTCTGCCAAGCCATTCTCTTAAGCTGTCTGTTATTTTTTCTCTTTGCTTCCCTCTATCTCTTCGTCCCTCAATTTTTCCAGCTGTTACAATATATTCCAGTTGTTCTCTTCTCATTACATGGCCAAAAAATGATGATTGTTTCTTCCTAATATTGGAAATTAGCTCTCTTTTTGCTTTGACCTCTCTCAGAACATCTTCATTGCTATTCTTAGCTGTCGATGGTACTCTCAACATTCTTCTGTAAAACCACATTTCTACAGACTCCAGTGATTTTCTTGTCTGTTGTCCTATTGTCCATGATTCGCATCCATATGTTAAGACTGGCTCTACATAGCACTTAAGAACTCTTTTTCTTGTTTCTATTGTCAAAAATGGATGGCATAGTATCTTCCTCATTTTTTTGGAAAGCTGCTTTTGCCTGAGCCATTCTGCATCTCACCTCTTTTGAACATCTTCCGTCTGAGGTTAGCAAAGTTCCCAAATGTTTAAATTCATTTACCTGTTATAATATATATGATAATAATAATATAAGAAGTATAAATAAGGTAAACGGTGACCCATGTCATATTTTAATGTTGGGATTGATGAAAGGAGGGAGGTGAAGCAAATTAGATATTATCATATTAGTTCACGGTGGGTGTGCAGAGCTGATGGGGTGCGGGGTGTGTGTGTGTGTGTGTGTGTGTGGGGGGGGGGGAGAGAAGGGGGTCAGTATTCTTCCTCTCTTTTTTTTACCTTCAACAACTTACTTATCCAGTACCCAGACTTTTTTTACAGAAGCATTTCCTGGAGAGTATCAAATGGACTGAACCCATGTTTAGTTTATCCTTTACCCAATAACTTACCACTTCCTACACTTTTGTATTAACCATAGACCAGATATTACCATTAAGAGATGTACTTGCAAGAAGATACATTACACTTTTGACAACTTTTCGCTTTTTGGCATTATTTGTTAAACCTCTAAATGTTAAAAATAGTTCTCTCATATTTCAGCACTAAAATCTTCCACTTATCTTGGAAATATCACATGGGTATTATTAAAAGAGTAATTGTAATTCAGATTGTGAAAATTTCAGTTGTCATTGAGTTTACAGATTTTGATTTCTTCCTGGATAGAAAATTAATAATTGACTTATACAAACATCTATCAATTTTCAAGCGGAATTACAAATGAGTGCGTTAATCCTCTCAGCCAAATATCTCCCAACAGATTATGATTCTGTTAACCTTATTTTAAACAAACAAGACAAAAGAACTAAAATACCAACATAAAAATGCAGTGAAATGCATTGCATCTGCGATGCAACATGTTTCATGCTTATATAGAAAAAAGTATGAGGAAAGTAGAATCAAAATGCTTGTCGTTTATATAATATAATATAATATTGGATACACCACTGTATGCTTCAAACCACCTGAGACTAAAACAAAAGCCATACATTTAATATAATTCAGAATAAAGTATTTATTTTCATTACTTGAAATTCGTTTTCCAAATTGGTTTTGCCTGAAAGAGATTTTTCCTCCAACATCTGTATTCTTTGATGTATATCACTTGTTGTCATCATCGTACCTTTACAGGCTAGGGCTATCTGTGTTGCTTTGTGCACAAATTCATACTGGCTCTGAAATGATGTTAAAATATACACACACTTATTATCTCTATGTGCTAGAATATAACTCTTAGTGATGTTAAATAAATCAAAGCAGGTACATATAATATACTAGAAACTATTCCACATTATAGTTTTTGTAACGAGTAGGCCTGTTATCACCAGTGCTATTTGGAATTACCATTGATTAATTAATGAGTAAATGTTGCAAAGACAATAATAAAGCATTAGATGGTACGACAAGAATTGATCGGAAGATCTAAATTTTGAAGATTATATAGTGCTTCTAAGTGACAATAACAAAAAGATGCAAAATATCACTGATACCTTATAATCCATGATGGAAAAATAGGGCTTAAAATCAACAGGGATTAATTCCCCCCCCCCCCAAAAAAAAAAAAAAAAAAAAAAAAAACTCCAGAGGGCAATATATATATATATCTCAATCGCCAGGTATTGGTAAGGGTAGATCACTATATATATCAAGAATGTGAAACACAAAAAGAGATCTGAAGCAGAATATCAAAAGTAGCACCGAATTGTAAAAACCTAGACTAAATATGGTAATCAAAAAGACTAAGAATAAAACCAAACTTTTAATATTCAACTCAAATGTATTATCAATGTATTACCTACCAGTGTAATAGCTGGAAGACAACAAACTGGGAGAAAACTAAACGCTTTTGAAGACAAATGCCTAAGAAGAATACTCTGTGTACAATGGAATAAATTCAAGTCTAAAACAGAGATAAGAGAAATGGCAATGCAACCAATGATCTCATCATCTACAATTAGAAAGATAAGATGGACATATGTCAAACATGTGTTGAGAAACGACAACAAGAAACATCGAAAACAAGCTCTTCTATGGGAAACATCAGGATACATAAATAGAGGAAGACCTATAGAAACGCTGAAAAGAACACTTATAAATGAAGCAAATTTGGGAGGCATAGATTCATGATATAAGATCGAACATCTTCTTCTTCTTCTTCTTCTTTCCTTCCTCATCTGCCTTTGAGCATCGGGGGGAGATATAATTTGCGGTCTTTTGCTCTTCTGTTCGCCTCTGCTGCTGGTGTGTTTTCTAGTGCTTCTAATATTCTATCGACCCATCTTTTACGTGGTCGACCCTTGGGTCTGGTGTTCTCACAACGTTTGTTGAAGGCTCGTTGTGTTGTGTTTTGTTCTTTCTGCCTTGTCACGTGGCCAAACCATTTTATCTGTTGCTTCCTTATATATTCTATGGCGGGGGCTATTCTTAGCTTTTTTCTCAGTTCTTCATTTCTGATCTTATCTCTCAGACTGTTTCCTGTCATTCGTCTAACACATTTCATCTATGTAGAGGTTATTTTTCTTATTGTTCTTGCATCTAGAGTCCAGGTCTGGCATTGGTAGCACAACGTTGGGATGAAGATTGTATTGTATAGTGCTCGTTTTACCTCCAGAGTTATTTCCTTGTTGGACAATAGTGGTGATAACTGTCCGATGATTTGACAAGCTTTGTTGCATCTTGATTCTATCTCTGCTGTTTGGGAATTATCATTTGTCACTAAACTTCCTAGGTATTTGAATTCCTCTACTTGTTTTAGTTGTCTGCCTTCTATAGTTATGTTGATGTTCTGTTTATTTTTGGCGACATTCATGACTTCTGTTTTGTTGATGTTGATATTCATGTTGTATTTTGTGCCTGAACATCAGGCCACGAATTTATGGCGAAAAACGCTACGCGTCAAATGCGACGTCTAACAACGCGGAAAGGATCAAGACCAAGATGAAGGTCTGTTATAATTGAGCGTGTGTAAATTATGCGCCTGTCTAGTGTTCATTTTAAAATTAATTATTTAAAAAATAAAATATAAATTAAAAAACAATATAAACGGTGTTAATAATATTAAAAACATGAAACAAGTTTATATTAAGAATCAGAAATATGAGAAACCTTGAAAGTCAATCTTGACATGTCGATTACATTTCATAATTTCATTTCTTGTGTAAGCATTCAGTATTCAGTAATGCTAGGTCAAGTCTGAGATCGTTTCTACAACAAACAGTATTTGTGATGGTGGATGAGGTCGAGGAATCAGAAATCATCAAAAGCTTGGAGATTGAGGCTATGACAGAAGCTTTCACGTGGCTGGTTAAAAGACCAAAAGACCAACAACACATGCGGCCATCTTGACTGATACATCAAACGTGCTTCACTGGATTGGTAAGCACATACTCCCCAGGAAGTGGATGCACGATATGTCTTATGTTAGCAGTCTAACTTGGATATAGTGATTTGGACACGCGAGATATCGTGACAATGAGATAGCCGACATGTTGGCCGGAACTGCTATTGCTCAAGAACCTTAAAAATAGACCATTTGCGATATGGCGAGATTTTTATTAGAACCCACATCACAGGATGGGGTCAAGGTAGTTAAGAATAGTACACATGTTACAGGGATGGTGGAGCATGGCGCCACGAAGGGTGAAAGCAGTGGAAGCAACCTCAGCGAAAAGAAAAGCAACATGGTAAATCAATCATCATCATCATTCAGGACTGTCTCTGCATCGAAGGTTGGCTACCATGGAGCGCCATTCTACTCTGACTCTTGCTTTGATGGTGCAGATTGTCATAGGTTGATGTGTCCATCTTTTGATGTTACTCGTCCATGTTAGTCTTGGTCTGCCTCTGCTTCTTTTCCCTTGCATTTTCTCTTCCAAAATTACTTTTATTAGGCTGTTGTGTCTTTTAACGTACCACACACATTTCATGTGTCTTGTTGTTACTGTGTTTAGTAGTTCTCTTTTCAATTTTTAGTTGTTTTAAGACTTCATCGTTTGTTTTTGTTTCTTTCCATCCAATTCTACCTATTCTTCTATAAATCCACATTTCAAAGGCTTCAATTTCCTGTTCTGTTTTCTTGTCTAATGTCCATATTTCTACACCATACAGAAATATTGAGATGTAACATTTTGCTATTCTTAGTTTTAGCCCTGGTGTTATTTGTTTTGATGTTAGTATATTTTTCATGGCATTACAATTACTTTTTGCCATACCTATTCTTTTGTTTATTTCAGTTGTACATTTTCCATCATTGGTTATAGTATGTCCCAGGTAGTTGTAGCTCTGAACTGTCTCCAGATGTATTCCTTCAACTTTAATATCTATTTGTAGGGCTTCAGAATTTTCTTTCTTTATGATCATAGTTTTAGTCTTTTTGATAGAAAGTAGTTTTAGAAGGGAAAAAGAACATATTAAAATAATCAGCTAACTTATCTGCTAAATTGTTATATATATATATATATATATATATATATATATATATATATATATATATATATATCTATCTATTGACCTTTCGAGCCGTAACCGGCCCATAGGGCGTAGACCAAGATACACCTTCTCCTATATGAATTTTTGTTCTAGCAGTTTTCTTTTAAAGATATTTTATCAAATCTCACCATCTGTCTCTGTTCTGTGCAAGCAGTTCTATCTCATTGAGGGAGCCGATTCCTGCTGCTCTTGCCTCTCTCATCAATGTTCTTCTCAGTGTCTCCCTGGGTCTTCCTCTTTTTCTTTTACCTGTTGTTTCCCATATGAGGGCTTGCTTTGCTATTCGATTATTATCTCTTCTCATCACATGTCCAACGTATGACCATCGTCTTTTCTTTATTACTGAAGATATTAGTGGTTGATTGGCAATTTCTCTAATTTCCTCGTTTGTTTTGAATTCGTTCCATTCTATACCAAGTATTTTCCTTAGACATTTATTTTCGAATGCGTTCAACTTTGTTTCTATATCTCTTGTTGTTTTCCAGCTTTCACACGCATACGTAAGGGTTGATAGTACATTTGATTTGAATAGCCTAAGTTTTGTGTTTGTGCTAATGAGTTTTGATTTCCACAACTTTTCAAGGCTTCTGAAAGACATTGCTGCTTTAGCCAGTCTGATTCTAATTTCTTTGCTCGTATCCCCTTCTCGATCAATGTGACTTCCAAGATAGATGAAGTGATCGATCTCTTCTACTGGTTTGTTTTCCATGTATATTTTGTCACTTGTTGGAATTAAACTTTTCATGACTTTAGTCTTTTCATGATTGACCTCAAGCCCAATTTTGCTGGCTATTGATGATAGTTCATTTGTGTTTTCCTGCATCGTTTTTATCTGATTGCTGATGAGAACTATGTCATCAGCAAAGTCCAGGTCCTCCAAATGGTCTCCTTGTATCCATTCGATGCCTTTATTACCAGTGCAGCATTTCTTCATTATGAAGTCCATAACAATTCCAAATAACAAGGGCGATAAAATACATCCTTGTTTAACCCCAGTTTCTATTGGGAAACATTCGCTCAGTCCTTCCTCTGTTCGAACTGCACATGTGTAACCATCATACATGTCTTTGATAATATTTATGATTTTTGATGGTAAGCCATATTGCTTCAGAATTTTCCACAAAGAATCTCTATGAATACTATATATATTATATATATATAATTGTTTGTATTGTGCATTTTGGTGAAGTTGTTTTCTTTGTTGTTAACGTTACTTCGGTATTTTTGCTATTAGTTTCAGAATCCTTTATTCTGAAACTGCCTTCTGGGTGAGACTTTTTAGTCAAAGGCTAACGGAGTTAACCGTAAACAAACCGACGAGAGGCAACAGAAAACAACGGTCGAAACTTCTTTGTATAATCATGGGTCGTCACAACTATAGAATTATAGATATATGATTACGCAGGTTATATATTAATTTTTAAATTGAAAAATACAACTGAAATATATTAATGTTTTTAATATGTTTTAAAATAAACTTAGCGTAAGATATATTTCAATCTCTTTGGTTACTTACACATATTTGTATCATAAACACTCTGTCATTACGCAGCCTCTGAACAGTTGTGAAGAAATCCATGCGTCCAGTTCTTTCTATCTCTTCCAGAACATTGTTCAAAGCAATAAATATTCCAGTCCGTCCTACACCAGCACTAGCAATGTAAAAACACAGACTTTGTATATAATACAGTTAACGTGTATAATCTTTCAGCTTTGTTATTAAAATATACGTGGAAACAGTAAAACATCATCATTTACTCTTCTTATAAACCATACTACACAGTACATTTTACCAATCATAAATGACACTCAGTTTAAAATAATTATTATTTTTAAAAATTTCTGACAAATCATGATTATTTGCTACCAACCATATGTTAAAATACCAGAAATGGTGATAAAATGGTTGAGAAATGTAACAAAATCCATTACTAAATAGAAAACGTGTGTAAATAAACATCAACAAATCAGCCGCAGAACAGGAACAACTATTTGTGTAAAAAAAAATGCATCCAGGGCTTGTTATAACATTGTTAGATTAGACCAGTACATGAGAGCTATTATCAATCTGTAGCTACTTTGAGGGTAAGTAAACATGAGTTGAGTAAGATCCTACTCCACTTCCATGTCATCATACTGTAAATAGAATACTCAACCTGACAAAAATATTAGAGATTAATGGGTGACGATGAGGTGAGAGTGGCCGTGCGGCTAAAACCACTGTTCTGCTGGCTGAAAAGCCGGCGTGCGGTGTCGGAAACCCGCGGTAAACAGAAAGAATTTTTCTATCGGGTTTGTTATGACAATTCTGAGTGTCACAAATGTCGTGGCGACTGCTTTGACCAGACCGCCCGACATACACCAGCAAATGGCACTAGTTTTTTTTTTTTTTTTAATGAGTTAGAATAAATCCAATTTCAAAAGAAAACTGCTGTGATGAAGTAGAATACAATTTACTGAATGGTGAAAATATTACAACTTTGCAGTAAACTATACCATAATGCATTCTATGTTCTTTCCAGGTGAGCAATGAGAATCCCGGCTTGGCCCACAATTTTTTATGTACTATCAACCCTTACGTATGCGTGTGAAAGCTGGAAAACACAAGAGATATAGAAACAAAGTTGAACGCATTCAAAAATAAATGTCTAAGGAAAATACTTGGTATAGCGTGGAACGAATTCAAAACAAACGAGGAAATTAGAGAAATCGCCAATCAACCACTAATATCTTCAGTAATAAAGAAAAGACGATGGTCATATGTTGGACATGTGATGAGAAGAGATGATAACCGAATAGCAAAGCAGGCCCTCATATGGGAAACAACAGGTAAGAGAAAAAGAGGAAGACCCAGGGAGACACTGAGAAGAACATTGATGAGAGAGGCAAGAGCAACAGGATTCGGCTCCCTCAATGAGATAGAGCTGCTTGCACAGAACAGAGACAAATGGCGAGATTTGGTAAAATATCTTTAAAAGAAAACTGCTAGAACAAAAATTCAGATATGAGAAGGTGTATCTTGGTCTACGCCCTATGGGCCGGCAACGGCTCGAAAGGTCAATAGATAGATAGATAGAATGAGAAGAACAAGAACATATTCTATCAAGAAATTTAGAAACTAACAGTCTAACAGCATGACAAGCACACATAACTCAACACATAATTTTAATGAAGAAAATCAGCTGATAGCTTAACCCACCTGCAGTGAACAACTATAGGCTTATCAGTTGTAATATGGGCCATTCTCTGTTGAAGGTCCACAATTCCCCAAGCATTTGGAGGCACGTCTTTATCTGGCCACGTTGTGTAGTGAAAGTGAGTTATAATCTGCACCGGTTCAGATTTCTGAAGAAATTTTAATTGAGTTCCAGTATGTAAAATACACATTTAAAAATTGTTTGAAAAAGGAGACATTAGTAAAATGTTACAGTGCATAACATTATGAATATCCACATATTGGTCAAGACCCTTTCTTTTTCAATTATATGTAGATAAAATACTTAATGGAGCCGCTCTAACTCAGTGGTTACTGAACTGGACTACCAAGGAGAAAAGGTCGAGATCGATCCTGATCGTCAGTTTTCAGATTCATCCAGCCTTTAATGGGTACCAGATTTTTTTTCTGTTCTGGGAAAGGAAAGCGGCACAGGCGTAATACCGACCACGTTATCTAAAAAATCATGTGCCGAAAGTCTGTAAAAATTATGGTCAGTAACATGGTGTTCCCTATACGACACTTGGCGTGACAGGGCCCTTAAGGTAAGGTAAACTACATAATACTGTTAATATAAATCTTCATCATCATTAAGTACCGTGCCTGCTGGCGAAGTTGATCATCTTTTCACAACTTTCGATCTCAACTGTTATTTATCATTATTTCTGTTGTTGACATTCTGCCAAGCCGTTCTCTTAAGCAGTTTAGTATATTTTCTTTCTGCTTCCCTCTATCTCTTCATCTTTCAATTTTCCCATTTGTCACAATATATTTTAGCTGTTCCCTTCTCATTACATAGTCAAAGAATGATGACTGTTTCTTCCTAATTTTGGAAATTAGCTGTCTTTTTTCCTTAGGCATCTTTCAGAACGTTGTCAATCCTATGTCCATGGTATCCATTCTTCTGTAAAGTCACAATTCTCAATGGCTCAGGAAAAAGCAGCTTTCCAGAAAATGAGGAAGATACTATGCAATCCATTTTTGACAATAGAAACAAGAAAAAGAGTTCTTAAATGTTATGTAGAGCCAGTCTTAACATATGGATGTGAATCATGGACAATAGGACAACAGACAAGAAAATCACTGGAGTCTGTAGAAATGTGGTTTTACAAAGCAATTTTGAGAATATCATGGACAGCTAAGAAGAATAAAGAAAACGTTCTGAAAGTGGCCAAAGCAATAAGAGAGCTATAAATGATAAAGAACTGTCGAGATCGAAGGTTGAGAGACATGATCACCTACGCCAGTAGGCCCGGTATTTGACGATGATAATGATTATTCATCTCACCTCTGTTATATATCAAACATCCCAGGTTAACAGTGTTCCCAGGTTTTAATTTTTTTACCTGTTTTAATATTGCTCCGCATGTCTTTATTGTGCTTTTTGGTGGTGTCTTTCTTTTTTCTACTATCAATTACTTCTGTCTGTTTACTATTGAGGCTTGAGTCCTTTATTTTTGCTTTCTTAAAGAATATATTTGCTTTCTATAATGTCTAACATTTCTTGTGACTCATGTTCACTCTTGGCGATTAAGACTGTATCCTCAGCATATCTGAGGTTATTTATATTATGATCTACAATTGTTAATTCAGGCATGCCCCTTATGGATCTTAAAGTAATCTCACTATACATATTTTAAAAATCTCGCGATAGTACACATCCTTACGTTACAACCTTATGTTTTTGTTTAAATATTCCCAATTGATTTCCAGTTCTTATGGCCGCTGTTTGTTGGCAGTGTGTTCTTTATTATTCTTAGATCGTTACTGTCAACATTTATACCTTTTAACAATTTTGATTATTTCTTTGTTTTTTACTTTGTCAAATGCTTTCGTATAATCTATGAAACATAGCTATAGATCTAGTTTCACCTATATGGCTCTTTCTATAAAAGATCCTATAAAGTATATGGCACAAAGTCTGTACCGTTATCTCCAACAAAACCACACTCTTCATCACTAATAATGTATAGATTCTACAAGCTTGGTGATAGGATACATCTTTATCTTACTCCTCTTTTTATATAAATAGGTGTAGAGTTCTTTTTGTTATATTTTATTAGTGTTATTTTCTCGCACGTAAATTATACATTAGTCGTATGTCCGTATCATCTAGATGTATATCTATTAGGCACTTTATAACTTGTTTATAGTGTAATCTATCAAAAGCTGTGGTGTAGTCTATGAAGCAGGCATATATTGGTTTGTTTACTTTTGTGTAATTTTCTATCAATGTCCTCATGCAGAATATAGCTTCTTTTGTCCCACTGTTTTTCCTAAATCCAAATTTAAGAGAACGGCTTGGCAGAAAATCAACAACAGAAATAATAAATAACTGTCGAGATCAAAGGATGTGGAGAGACATGATAACCTAAGCCAGCAGGCTTGGTACTTTATAATGCTGATTTAATCTCTTTTACTCATCGTTGTTATTTTTATTTCTTCTGCCTCGTATCTATCTATCTATCTATCTATCTATCTATTGACCTTTCGAGCCGTAACCGGCCCATAGGGCGTAGACCAAGATACACCTTCTCCTATATGAATTTTTGTTCTAGCAGTTTTCTTTTAAAGATATTTTATCAAATCTCGCCATCTGTCTCTGTTCTGTGCAAGCAGTTCTATCTCATTGAGGGAGCCGATTCCTGCTGCTCTTGCCTCTCTCATCAATGTTCTTTTCAGTGTCTCCCTGGGTCTTCCTCTTTTTCTCTTACCTGTTGTTTCCCATATGAGGGCTTGCTTTGCTATTCGATTATTATCTCTTCTCATCACATGTCCAACGTATGACCATCATCTTTTCTTTATTACTGAAGATATTAGTGGTTGATTGGCGATTTCTCTAATTTCCTCGTTTGTTTTGAATTCGTTCCATTCTATACCAAGTATTTTCCTTAGACATTTATTTTTGAATGCGTTCAACTTTGTTTCTATATCTCTTGTTGTTTTCCAGCTTTCACACGCATACGTAAGGGTTGATAGTACATTTTGTTTTCCTCGTATCTATTATCTGTAAAATGTTATCTGCGATCCATTTATTTCTTCAATCTTACCTTGCTGGTGGTATCACATCTTTTAATGTTTCCTCCATTGAATCTTCTAGCATTTCCCACTGTTCATTAATGCTTCCTATCTTCTCTATTGCATTGTACCTATTCTGAACTATGATGTTATATTTGTCTGGTAACCTCTTGCCTGAAGTAAGTAGTGTTAATTTTTAACGTTATATTAACTGAGGCTCTTATTCCTGTTTTTAATTTTATTCTAAGCTTTCCAACAACTGGTATCACTATTGCAATTTGTCCCTGGTCTAGTTTTCCCATATATCAGACTGTTTATTTCTACATTATCATTTGTTTATCATTATTTTTAAAATTTATCTTTAAATTGATTGTGTTTAACATTATGTAGTCGATTTGATTGTGTGCCTTATCTCCTGGGTGTCTCCGTGTCCACAGACGTTTTGTATGTTCCTTAAACCTATTATCATGTGTCCTATTATCATCTTGTGTGTTTTTTACCTATTAATAAGTTTTCCACCTCTTTTATTTCTCTCTCATAAGCCATAAAAACAAACCACTTCTTCAACTCTTTCCTTTCCTACTTTTGAATTGAGATCCCCTTGAACTATGGTGTTTTCATGTGGTTTGCATTAATAAAGTGTCACCATAAACTCATGGCAAAATATATCAACTGATTCCTTAAGACTTTCTGCTGTTAGTGCATACACTTGTATGAGCTTTATATCTATTGGCTTTCCACAAAATTTCACTAGAAGGATTCTGTCAGATATTGTCCAAAAGCCTTTCACTGTTCTTGCTCTTTCTGCATCCAAGATGATACCTACTTTTCTTTGGTGTTCAGTACCTATAGAATAGATGATTTTATATTCATAAGAATGTATCTCCCATGATCCAGTGTATCTTACTTCACACAGTCCCAATAAATGTAAATCCATTACTTTTACTTCCTCTTTGAATTGTTTCTGTTTCCCTTTTGCATGCGTGTTCTAACGTTCCAAGTGTTCTCAGTGTTTGTTAACTTTAACTTGCTTACAGTAGCTTCATGACGGTCGGTTATCACCTGCAGCATGTGTGATGTCCTCCACCGAATCTAAAGTTGTGACGACCCATCAGTTTATTTACGGTTGAATCCGCAAGCCTTTGACCAAAACAAGACTCACCCACAAAGTAGTGTATTTGTTCTGCTTTAGGGTAACCTCCCTTACCCTTTCACTCTTCCGAACATACCTGCAAGGCACACAATGTACTGTGTACAATCGAAGGTAAAATTACGTGACCTGACAAAACTATAAATATGCAGGTATAATTTATATAGCTATTGTTCTATCGAGCGGAATGACGGCATATAGGACATAAACTGTAGACTCCTGTGTTTGACGATAAGTGTCAGACCTTGCGGAGGAACAGAGCCTATAATATGTTTTGCCACACGAAATTATTAGCATGCAATATTCATTGATATTATATGTACTTGTTAGTATTGCGTCCACTTTCTGTGACACATTTATCTATTCATGCAGGTGTGACAGCAGACCTAAAATTTATAAGAAAATAATCTACTGCCTATTGATACATGATTTGTTTGTAATGAACATACGTATAAACCAGCTTCAAATGCATCAAAGTCAAATAGTTTGAGGTGTAAATAAATAATGAACAGTGAAAAAAACTAGTTTGCTACATTTTAATGGTAGCAATCAGTGGAGGCAGTTGTTCGTGAGTTTAATTCAGTTTAAAATAAAATAAATTAAAATATATGGAGAGTAAAGATATGCACTTGAGAAAACAGGTAAAGACTTAGGGAATATAATTTGCAGGAAGTTGTGGTCTACTTAATCAGCTGTAATAGAAAATAAACGACAATCTTCTCCAAGACCAGTTTGGGCATCCTCCATAAATAGTAATCCTATATCCTAGTCAGGTTGTATAGGAATGTAGACTGAGCTGTCTCACAAATGATTAATTAGTTAGCAAAACTAATCTCTTTGTACTTATGGTATTTTGAACAGAATGCTGTCCATTTAAGCATATAAAGAAGAACACAGACATATACAGGATTGAAATATACCTTGCAATCTTTGCTCAAGACGCATCATAATGATTATAATCAGTAAAGCTATACCAGACATAAGAATATATGGGAAGACACAATCAGAAAATGAATAGTCCTTGACTTTGCTACCTCACAACATGTGGTTCCGAACAGAGACATTGAGAAAGCTGGAAGCAATAATTCATGATGCTAAAACGGTACCAAAGACAGAAAGGAATGATGTAGATTGATGATTGTAGGTAGTGACTTGTTGGTTAAACATTCAGTTGTTCATTTCTATTCTTACCTTTTATTGTTATTGCACAAATAAAATGATTGGGTATTTGCAGGGTATTACAATCCAACATCATCATCAAGTACTGGCCCGCTGGCGTAGGTGATCATCTCTCCATTTAGATCTCGACAGTTATTTATCATTTCTGTTGTTGACCGATGCCAAGCCATTCTCTTAAGCTGTCTGGTATTTTTTCTCCTTGCTTTCCTCTATCTCTTCGTCCCTCAATTTTCCCCAGTTGTTAAAGTATATTCCAGTTGTTCTCTTCTCATTACATTACAAAAAAATGATGATTGTTTCTTCCTAATATTGGAAATTAGTTCTCTTTTTGCTTTGGCCTCTTGCAGAACGTTTTCATTACTCTTCTTAGCTAAGGTATTCTCAACATTCTTCTGTAAAACCACATTTCTACAGACTCCAGTGATTTTCTTGTCTGTTGTCCTATTGTCCATGATTCACACCGATATGTTAAGGCTGACTCTACATAACATTTAAGAATAATATTAATTATCTATTGAATAAACATGATATATACAAATAAGTGTTCCTTTGCACTGCCTCACCTTATGGAGCCCCAATCTCCTGATTGTGTAGTCAGCATACACTTGTGTAGTTGTCAGCTTTACTGTAATCTCACCAACGTCCATTTGACCATCATCAGGCCAGTACTGCTCACATTTTAACTGCAAGTTATTAATTTTTTTTGTTAAGATATTTAATCATTCATTATTATCTGCTCTATTATTATTATTTCAAAATATTAGCATCAACACTTTTGTGAGAATGGAGAAAAGAAAAATCCACATCTATCAGCAAACATTTTTGGGAACCATCAATATGCTGCCCAAACACATGAGATTAATAATATCTCTATGCACTATGTATGTTCCTCCACAGCCAGATGTGACACTTATAACATCGTTGCTCTCTGCCAAGATTGCTGCACTACAAACTATATTTAATGTTGTATATTTCTAAGCTTATGATGTATCTTTTACTTTTGATAGTTACAAATATATTCTAGTAGGTCTTCCTACTTTCTTCTTGTCATCAAATGCCCACCTGATTTTTCTTAAGACAAGGCTTCCAGATTTGTTCCCTCAATTTCCGGGGACAGGTTTAACATAACTACAACTACTTTTGAAATGTACTTTATGTTTGTTTGCATTATGGTATATGTCATCAGACATGTTTTAAGAATTAATACATTCTTTCTATTGAAAACATTAAAATTCTAATTATAATCCTTAAACACTATTTACCTCTACAGCCCACAGGCACATTTCTGAAGAGTTAATTTTCTTCAGGAGGTCTTCTCTGGATCCCAATTTTGTGGCACATTCTTGTAAGTTCATATTAAAGTTTGCCAAGATAGGAAGCATGGCTTGATCAGTTCCTAAACTATGTTGGACTTTTGGGTTGTAAACATCATGTTCATTGAAGAGGAAACTCTCCTCATTGAAGCATCACTTCAAGGAAGACACAGAGACAGTTAAATGAGATTCTGGAGTTCTGTATTTGAAATAATTTGTTCAAAGAAGAATTTAAAAAAAAAAAAGCTTCATCCCATTTTTAACAAAGTGTGGCGTTTTCTTCATTCCACTTCGCTATTTTACTGACGTCACAGAGTGCTTCAATAAACAAATTTCGTTAAACAAATTATCTTCATTCAATTCAAGGTCGTGGAAATTTAAAGACAAATAAAGAACAGTTTCTCCAAATTTCTTCTTTTCCAGTGGCGATCTCAATGGTATACATTCCATAGTTTTGCTATCTTGTGAATGAACAACCCAGGTACTGAGATATTCAACAACAGTTTTCAGATATTTGCAAGAAAAAGTGAGAATTTCTTCTGTGGACTGCGACATATTTACTTCTAAAGATGCAGGAATTTGCTTAATTGATGATAAAATGAACTTTTATTATTTCTTACAGCACCATTTTTCAATGAAACGTTGATAACAATATGGAAGACTGCAATGCAATTATACACAATCCTCAACTATTTATTATCACGTCATGAAAAAGTGACAAAGTTGCATGAGGAAAATTCATCCACAGAAAGGTGCAAGGATCACTAAACCACTTATTTAAAAATCACTGGGCACTTTTCTTCAGAGAGGAAGAATGACTTAAGTCAGGGGTGGCCAATCTATTTTGAGTTTGGGCCAGTAAATTGATTTTTCTTTAAAGTTTGATGGGCCATCCAACAAAATCTATATTAATAACTATTTTGAATGTAAACTACAGTGTTATATGAATATTGTAATGTAAATTATTCAGGTAAGTGTAGGGCTGTAGACCGATATATAAAGATAATGTTTTAAAAGTAATCCAGTTATTCATAAAATCGTATAATTTATTGTATACATTTAAAAAAGCTATCATAAAAGGAAACATTGAATTATTATAGAAATACTCGTTAAACTAATCTTACAGTCTTGAACTTTTGAAGACCTGTTATGTTAGTTTAATATGATTGTTGAACTTTTGAAGACCTGTTATGTTAGTTTAATATGATTGTTGAACTTTTGAAGACCTGTTATGTTAGTTTAATATGATTGTTGAACTTTTGAAGACCTGTTATGTTAGTTTAATATGATTTTTGAACTAGCTTTTCATTAAAAAATATCTCAATATTAGGTGTAATTTTTGATGTGCACAGAACAAGTATATAGACAAGATGTGCATCTGTCATTATCATTGAGTGCCATCTCCGTATCGAAGGTTGGCTACCATGGAGCGCCATTCCAATCAGTGTCTTGCTTTGATGGTGCAGATTGTCATAGGCTGACTTGTCCATCTTTTGATGTTACTCGTCCATGTTAGTCTTGGTCTGCCTCTGCCTCTTTTACCTTGTATTTTCCCTTCTAATATTACTTTTATTAGACTGTTGTGTCTTTTAACATGACCAAAAAATTTCATTTGTCTTGCTCTAATTGTGTTTAGTAGTTCTTTTTTCATTTTTAGTTGTTTTAAAACTTCCTCGTTTGTTTTCTTTTCTTTCCATCCAATTCTGCCTATTCTTTTATAAACCCACATTTCAAAGACTTAAATTTTCCGTTCTGTTTTCTGGTCTAATGTCCATGTTTCTGCACCATACAGGAATATTGAGAAGAATTAACATTTTGTTATTCTTAGTTTTAGTCCTGGTGTTATTTGTTTTGATGTTAGTATATTTTTCATGGCATTGAAATTACTTTTTGTAAGGTGACCATATTTTTGAAATCCCATTCCGGGACGGAATAATTTTACTTCAATTTTCCACCAATAAAATTACATTTCTTCTTGCTGTCATTTTCAAGTGAATAATACATACATTTTAAAACATCTA
This sequence comes from Megaustenia siamemsis, assembly GCA_032433765.1. Taxonomy (NCBI): domain Eukaryota; kingdom Metazoa; phylum Mollusca; class Gastropoda; order Stylommatophora; family Ariophantidae; genus Megaustenia; species Megaustenia siamemsis. The sequence continues at coordinate 50,507,574 of JAVIAB010000139.1, read as the reverse complement.
ATAATATAGACCTACAATACGCTATCAGAATAATCAGGAGATAAAAAAAAAAAGTGATACTCACTTAAATTGAAGGTGAAACAGAGATGCTGTACTTTTCAGATGAGTGAATTTTCTGTAAAATGTCCTTCTTTGTATGCAGCATCTTATAAAATTCGACACATGTTCCCTCATAGTTCACTTTGGTGATCAACATGGCTTTTAAAGTTTCAACACCTAGTTGTGTTTTATCATTTGTCCACAAACTGTTCATCAGAGAAAACACTCGTTCTGTTGCAGCATTTGTTCCAGGTAGACACAAAAATAACTCTGCCAACTTCAGAATATGTGAAACGGGCACATGATTGTTTCTGAAGTGGGAAGCTAGTTCAACCCAACGCTGAATGGTTTTCAAAGAATTCCTGTATAAAAACTGGGCATCTGTCTTGAGATTGAAAATATGATTTTAGAGGCAGGAGCTTGTAAAGAACCCTTTCAACAGCAGGCAAGAGCGCAAGCCACCTAGTTTGTGCATAACCTAAAATCATCTGGAAGTCTGTGTCGACAAACTGACAAAACTCCTTGAGACTTTCAACTCTAACTGTGTATGATTTGATGTACAGATACATTTTTGCAATAGTCATTTCAACATCAACAGGCAATACGTCTGCAGCTGCTCGAACAGTGTTGTGGAAAATATGGCAAGCACACCCAACACCTATCAAACTATGTCCAAGGTTTTCTTTCAGTTTTGTGAAAACATTGTTCTGTCCTTTTCTTTCAGGCCCCCAAAATTAGAATTTGTGTTGTCTGCACATAATCCAACTACTTTCAGTTCTAAACCATTTTTAGTTAGACAGTCAATAAGAAAACTACTTACTATATCAGATGTTTCACCCGGCAATGACTTCAACTCTAATATTTTAACTTTCAGTCCCTTATTGCGATCAAAGTATCTGACAAGCAAAGGAAAAATCTTGATTTCTTTGTGGTTGGAGGCATCTGTCAGTATGGAGATAAATGTTACGTTTTCTAGGTCACATCTCAACTCGTTTAGAGCATGGGGTGTGAACACATTCTGAATAATAGCTTATGTTTTCGTAAATGCACAAGCAAATTTTGGTTCTAAAGTTACCTGAAGCAATTTTGATGTGCAGTCCATAGATCTAAACGTGTGATTGTGCATCACTGTATGATATGCAAAGGCACCTTCTGTAGCAGCTAACTGTTCTTCTTTGTCACCAACCTGTTCAGCTCGAAAAAAATTTGTCAACGACGAGCTTGATGCAGCAGTAGCGACGGCTCTCTTATGTTTATCACTATTTATGTGGCTCTTAATATCTCCACGTCCACTATGGTTAATAGTAAACCCGGATGAACATTTATTACATCTTACAGTGAAGTCTGATGACGATGTAGACTTTTTTTATAAAAGGGTATTCCTTTTGTAAATCTTGATTAAAACTACAATTACGCTTCGGTGCCATTTTTTGCGAAAGTGAAAGTGAAAGTTAGTAACACAACGAATATATACGAGATTTAAAATTAGGAGCGCATTCTACTGTTTTGATATTAAACAAAATTGTCTACACAGCAACGGAATAATATTTTTTTGAATTGAAGAAATGAACGCCGTATACCAAAATGGCAAAATTGGTAAACGTTTGTGTCCCAAATTATTTTTTATCAAATCCGGGACAAAAGCTAAAAAATATGCCAAAATCGGGACAAAACCGGTACGGCAGCTAATCCGGGACAAAGGTTAAAAAAATGTCAAATTCCGGGACTGTCCCGGACAATCCGGGACGAATGGTCGCCTTACTTTTTGCCATACCTATTCTTTTATTTATTTCAGTTGTACATTTTCCATCACTGGTTATAGTATGTCCCAGGTAGTTGTAGTTCTGAACTGTCACTAGATGTATTCCTTCAACTTTGATATTTAATTGTAGGTCTTGAGAATTTCCTTTGTTTATCATCATAGTTTTAGTCTTTTTGATATTCATATCTAGTCCATATTTTTTGCTTGTCGTGTTTATTACATTAAATAATTGTTGTAGATCTTTGCATTTGACATAGTTGAACGTAATTTATTCTTAATAACATTCATGGCAGAAAAGGTTTGCTCACAAATATATGTTGAGCCAAATCTGAACACGAGCATTAGAGCAAGATCGTGAATTTCAGGAAACCAATCTAAAGGGTCATATTTCCAGAATTTAGTCAAATTAGGAGAAGTGGGGATCTGAAATGTTCTTTAAATTTATCACAAAGTCATGAGTGGTTTTGCATTTTTATTGTTTCCATTTGCAAGGATGAGGTGTTTTTATAAATCTCAGACTCTGAAATACAAAATGGATTTATGAATAAATCGATGTTGCGCTATTCAGATTCCAAAGAGAAAAATCAAATTGAGAATGCCTTGCTCAAAGCTATAACTGCTGCTTTGTATTTTAAACGATTCACGATAAAGTCAGTGCATATACTTGACATGTGCTGAATGCTTCGAAAAAGATCAAGTTTGCACTCCTCTAAGCTATTACAAAATACGTTAAGCTTCAATATAACAGTGTTGACGTCATTGAATATGAATGGAATCAAAGAGACTTTCCCTTGTTAAGAATATCATCAAATGATGTGACATATCAACTAAAAGTGCCAAATCACAAAGCTACTATAGATTTTTTAAATAAACAACACTCCGAGGGCAAAACAGGTTTTGATTAGAAAAATTAAAGAACTTGATCTTTTCATTTGAAAAAACGCAACAGTATTTCTCCTCGAAAAAACAACATAACTGAGTTGTGAAGTAAGAGTTCACCATATTCATTTATTTCTTCTTTAAAAAATGAAATGCCTTTTCAGGTTGTATTTTTAGGAACTGCTACTGTCCTTGAACAGATCAAACAAATCGTCTTCGAAGTACTCCCCATTGTAAAGGGAAACTGTTCTTTCCATTCTTCATTAAATGCTCAGACATCCACTTCACTTTCACTTATTTTCTTTGACGAACCATGCTTGCTCAAAGCCATCTTAACTAACAATAACTGTCAGGACAGCGCAACACAAGCTGGTATAGTGTACCAACCTCACAAAGAAAAAAATGATGTATCGACAACTATTTCTGACCAGGTAAAACTGCGCCATCTGTTGCAAGAATTATTATTACTAAAAACAACACCACAAATTCAATGGAAATTACAAAATAAGATTAATAATAAACTCCATTTTGATTCATTCGTTCTAAAATTCACAGAGGAAGGATTATCAATCTTTAAATTGTTATATCTCCGTAACGACTAGACTTAGAAATGTCCAGCGTGGCTTAAACAGAAGATCAACATTAGATGTATGTCTGGTTTAATTCAACCTTCAAGGCTAGGCCTATCAATTGATGCATTTTACGGAAAAATTTGAAGAGCAGTAACGACGGCAAACTAACGATGCTTTGACAGAAGGAAGGTCGTACTTGGAAATTTGCTTGTGTGAATCGCACAGACTGATAGATAAAAATGTTTGCAACGGATCTTGAACTATAGGTGGGCCAATCAAAATGTCTTGACGAGCCATGACTTGGCCCACAGGCCTATGGTTGGCCACCCCTGACTTAAGTACAGATTACCTTTCACATATTTTTCTGAATCCTGGTAGTAAGGACAGCCACCTAACATTGTTGCATCTCAGTATCTTTCTATATCCCTGTCCAACAACGTCACAGAACTAGTTAAGTCGTTCCAATATGACACTAAATATGTGACAATACTTTCACAACAATTCGTTCAACTTCATGGAGAACTTAATTAGTAGCTAAATGTGCACAATTGTGTATCATGGGAGTTGCACATTCAATACCAAGAACTTTCCTTTGCAACTGTTTTCGCACCTTAGTAAAACATTTCTTTTCTTCCCCCCCCCCCCACCCGTCCATAGATTTTGCTTAAAATTCGTTTATCACTGCATCAAAAGGCCAAGTCGCTAAGACACATTTCACAATAGCATCAACTTTATTGTTCTTCTTCTTTCCTTCTTCATCTGCCTTTCAGCGTCGAGGGGAGATATAATTTGCGGTCTTTTGCTCTTCGCCTCTGCTGCTGTTATGTTTCCTAGTGCTTCTAATATTCCATCGATCCATCTTTTTCGTGGTCGACCCTTGGGTCTGTTGTTCTCACAACTTTTGTTGAAGGCTCGTTGTGTTGTGTTTTGTTCTTTCTGCCTTGTCACGTGGCCGAACCATTTTATCTGTTGTTTCCTTATATATTCTATGGCTGGGGCTATTCCTAGCTTTTTTCTCAGTTCTTCATTTCTGATCTTATCTCTCAGACTGTTTCCTGTCATTCATCTAACACATTTCATCTCTGTAGAGGTTATTTTTCTTATTGTTATTGCATCTAGAGTCCAGGTCTGGCATTGGTAGCACAACGTTGGAATGAAGATTGTATTGTATAGTGCTCGTTTTGCCTCCAGAGTTATTTCCTTGTTGGATAATAGTGGTGATAGCTGTCCGATGATTTGACAAGCTTTGTTGCATCTTGATTCTATCTCTGCTGTTTGGGAATTGTCGTTTGTCATTAGACTTCCTAGGTATTTGAATTCCTCTACTTGTTTTAGTTGTCTGCCTTCTATAGTTATGTTGATGTTCTGTTTATTTTTGGCGACATTCATGACTTCTGTTTTGTTGATGTTGATTTTCATGTTGTATTTTGTTCCTAAGATGTTGAGTTTGTTTAAGTGTTCTTGTAGGTCTTCTATTGTTTCATGTATTAGTGCATGGTCGTCTGCAAATAGAAGCTCGTTGATCTCCTCTGTCTCTGATGGGTTGGCTAGCTTGCATATATGGTCCATGTATGTAATAAACAGTAGGGGGGATAGTACGCACCCCTGTCTTACACCTGATCTAACTTTGAAGTGGTCTGTGTAGCCTGTTGCTGTTCTGACCCTGCAGCTGCTGTTGGCGTAGAGACTTTTAATAATGTTGGTTAGATGTTGGCTTACTCCGTATGTTGTTAGTATCTCCCACAGTTGTTCTCTGTTTACTCTGTCGAATGCTTTTTCCTGGTCAATGAAGGCTATGTATAAGTTTTGGTTGTGTTCTGTCGTTTTTTCTGCAAGCTTATTGTTCTAGCACACGTAAATTTAGGCTCATTAAACTTCCTTATTAATCCAGCGGTATAGTCCCTATATTTAAAAATGTAATAATGCTTTACAGTATGAAACGTAAATGTCCCTTCCTCTAATGCAAAAATCAAATCACTTTGAACAGGCATAGCATCTTTGAAGAACTGAGATACTTTTCTTGTTAACTTCACAACTAGAAGCACTGTTACGCTTTCTTGTTCCTAGAAAATGTTCTACGATAGACATTTTATCACCATTCCCGATATTAAATGTTGTTTGACAGAATAAACAAGTGGCAGCAAATTAATGTACACCTCTACGGAGAAAATGACACTGATTCAAAATGGAATTACTTTCTCACACTTCGTTTCTTCGATATTTTCAAATTGTAAAAAAAATTCCGCGATCTGATCAACCTTAGCAGAAGTTATGCACGCGCTGCGGAAAACGAAAATTCTTGTTTCAAAAGAGAACAGATGCTACTGAAGTAGATCTAGAGCACAGCAAAAATACATTGTAAATGGATACTGGTGTTGTTTATTTTTTAATGGCCAGTTTAAAAGTCATTACGTTTTTTTTTTGTTGACTTAAAACCATACTAATATAGAACATTGAAAATCTGAGGATATCCGGTGACATTTTGTAAAATCGGAGACACCATTTTCCAGAGACAAGAAGCTAACTCCGGGGACTTGTCCGGGAACTTGGATACGTCTGGTAACCCTATTTATAATAGGAATTGTATTTTCACTAAATCTGAGTACATGTGTTGCATATATATATATGATCATTATATGTAGGGCCGTCATCATTATTCTATGTTAATGGTCTAACAAAGATTTGGCTTGGCGAGTAGTGGCTAAAAAAAGAAAGATGAATCCAGTACACAAAAATGCTGTACTTGTACTTAGTTGCATATTTTGAACTCAAAGGCCACTTTGATTGCCACTTGCTGTAAATCACACACAATGCATCTCTGGCCACGTACAGTCTCTTTAATGTGGACAAAGTAAAACATAACTGTCAAGTAAACTCAGTTGAAGAATATTTCTTAAACAGTGTTCTTGAATATTCTAATTTTCCTTCATGACCATATTGGAAGAGCACATCAATTAAAACACTTCACACTCATGCGTCTACATATACTTAATGACTATATTTTAGTTTAGAATATGTAATCCATTTGTTTATGTGTTCACAATGTTATAACGCTGAATAATGTTACCTTGTATGATGCTACATATATATTTGGAGCATTTTTAAGCAAGAACATATCACAAAAATAATGACCCCAAAAAATATAATATTTATAATGGTAACAACTAAAGAAGCATGTTGAGAATGTAACCACCGTGATTGGCGGAACAGTGGCTCCAGAAAACAGATCAAGAAACACCTTAGAACACCGCATTACAAGGCTGCAAACTGAACATGAATTTAGCTTTTCTAGGTAATGTTGAACTCAAACTAAAGGCAGGTCACTTAGTAGCAGGTACTCCAAAAATAGGAATTTAGCTTTCTCTATGTGATGTTGAACTCAAACTAAAGGCAGGTCACTTAGTGGCAGGTACTCCAAAAATAGGAATTTAGCTTTCTCTATGTGATGTTGAACTAAAACTAAAGGCAGGTCACTTAGTGGCAGGTACTCCAAAAATAGGAATTTAGCTTTCTCTATGTGATGTTGAACTCAAACTAAAGGCAGGTCACTTAGTGGCAGGTACTCCAAAAATAGGAATTTAGCTTTCTCTATGTGATGTTGAACTCAAACTAAAGGCAGGTCACTTAGTAGCAGGTAGTCCAAAAATAGGAATTTTAACATACACCTTAGAGTTAGGGAGAGTATGGTAGTATTAGACTTCACTTATCTCAAGAAAGACTAGTCATCCTGAGACAGTAGAGAAATTAACAAAAATACAACTTACCAAGAAATCGGAATCCCTCTTCCGAAGGGAGAAAGGCACGCGTATAGAATTACTTGAGTACCAAAAAAGCAACAGTCCTTGTTAAAGAAAGGTCGTTGTCCAACTCACATAGTAGCTAATTTTAACATGAATGACAACTCAGGAAAGTTGCAGATTTTCTGGAGTTCAGTTACAATAAGGAGACAATGAGAACCATAATTCAGGTTATTGGCCGGTCAAAATGTTGGGGTTATTTATGCTAGGGATCTAAACTCTTTAGACAGATAGAGCTAGACAGATAGATAGATAGCTAGACAGACAGACAGACAGACAGACAGACAGGCAGGCAGGCAGGCAGGCAGGCAGGCAGGCAGGCAGGCAGGCAGGCAGACAGACAGACAGACAGACAGACAGACATACAGACAGGCAGGCAGGCAGGCAGGCAGGCAGGCAGGCAGGCAGGCAGGCAGGCAGACAGACAGACAGACAGATAGATGGATAGAACGCCCAGAGTGAGTTAGTTTGGAGTGAGGTCCATAGTTAGAACAGTGAGCCCAAAGAAAACCAAATGAGAGCTAGAGTTAGATTCAGGGAGAGAGAGAGAGAGTGAGAGAGAGAGAGAGAGATCTAGGAAGATCAGTTAGACCTAAGGAGTCCAGCAGCAGAAAGTTCACCTTGCTGATAATCTCAGTTAATGAGAAATGTAGCAGTGACTGTAGAGCCTCACAGAATGTAGAGCCTCACAGAATGTAGAGCCTCACAGAATGTAGAGCCTCACAGTTAGTACCAGTACCAGCAGAGTTAACTAGAGTGACCGCTACATCGACTACAGATAATTACTGTGAAATTCTTATTCGGTTCAGCTCAGAAATTAGAGGAACCTATGCGTTAAAAATCAGAGCAACGGAACGGCGAGAATAGACAGGTAAATGGCAAATAGACTAACCACTATATTGATAGCTGATGCATACCATCGACGGTATTCGAAATACTTCAGCGGCTAAAACTACTGAAGGATGAACAGTTAATAATAGTTACATAGCGTGAGATGTTGTGTCCTGATACGATGCAACTTCATAAGATCTTCAGTGTATAGTTTCATAATAAAGATGATTGATTTTTTAATGCATCGGATTTTGTTCAGTCTTCGGTTAAAAGAAGTTGTGTTTGAACCACATAGTAAGAGTTCTGTTGAGATTGTCAGTAAACACAATCAATGAGTGAGAAGACATCATAGAGTTCTGTTGAGATTGTCAGTAAACACAATCAATGAGTGAGAAGACATCATAGAGTTCTGTTGAGATTGTCAGTAAACACAATCAATGAGTGAGAAGACATCATAGAGTTCTGTTGAGATTGCCAGTAAACACAATCAATGAGTGAGAAGACATCATAGAGTTCTGTTGAGATTGTCAGTAAACACAATCAATGAGTGAGAAGACATCATAGAGTTCTGTTGAGATTGCCAGTAAACACAATCAATGGGTGAGAAGACATCATAGAGTTCTGTTGAGATTGCCAGTAAACACAATCAATGAGTGAGAAGACATCATAGAGTTCTGTTGAGATTGCCAGTAAACACAATCATTGATTGAGAACACATCATAGAGTTCTGTTGAGATTGCCAGTAAACACAATCAATGAGTGAGAACACATAACAGATGCAGCAGCATTAAAGAAGACAACACGGCCATGAAAGATCAGAACTTGGTCACATCATTTTTTGCTTGCGTTGTAAATCATTACCATCAAAAGTTTATATTGTCAATTAATGTTTTATTCCATTCCTTATTAGAAGTGAAAAGCTCATCATCATCATGTGCCATACCGGTTGACGTGGCGTAGGCGATCATGTCCTTCTGTAGACGATTATTATTGCTTCTTCTCTAGCAATCACTATCTGGTCATTTTACTGCAACATCTGGGGCATGGTACACTCAGGATCAGGCTTCACGCCTTCTCGTGGACTGACTTCGCGTTGTGTTTCTGTACTTGACAACTCCAGACTCGTTCATCGCAGGATCAGTCACCCTTCCAACACAGCAAGTAACAACACCAGGAATAATAAACAACAGTTTAATACATTAACAGCTTGCACATACTGCCATGGCGTCCGCCACTAAGTCATGTATGATAACCAATTGTAAACAAGAACTTCTCTGGACAGACTTACTGGTGCATCAATAACACTTCACAATGATTGATTCACACCCCATGTTCACACCTTACAGCTAACTGCTGTTGACGATTTCTACAAAGGCACCTGGCACACAGCCCACAGTGCATATAAACACTTTACTCCTACTGAAAGATTCGAATCGATAATCACGGCACACAGCCGATAGTTCATCCTGAAACCTTAACACTGATGAAGGCCTCTAGTTATTTGATAACGGCACTCAGCCGACAGTCACATTGAACTCTTGCTAATAATGAAGAGTCCTATATTGATAATCACGGCACTCAGCCGATAGTTCATCTTGAACTCTTGCTAATAATGAAGAGTCCTATATTGATAATCACGGCACTCAGCCGATAGTTCATCTTGAAACCTTAATACTGATGAAGGCCTCTAGTTATTTGATAATGGCACACAGCCGACAGTTCAACTTGACATGCATCGTCTACTGATGCAGATTTCTAAATTCTGTCCTAATGGCACACAGCCGACAGTTCAACTTGACATGCATCGTCTACTGATGCAGATTTCTAAATTCTGTCCTAATGGCACACAGCCGACAGTTCAACTTGACATGCATCGTCTACTGATGCAGATTTCTAAATTCTGTCCTAATGGCACACAGCCGACAGTTCAACTTGATATGCATCTTCTACTGATGAAGATTTCTAAATTCTGTCCTAATGGCACACAGCCGACAGTTCATCTTGATATGCCTTGTCTACATTAGACCTAGTTGCAATTAACTAACTTAGCTATCTCTCACTTGATGACTAGCCTGTTACTACGATCATCAGATCACTAGTTGTTTTAATCTATCTCTACCGTAACTTAGTGACTCAACTATCTAGTTCGACTACTGGCCACACACTAACCTGTAACCCAGAATCTGTTTCATACTGTTCCTTGCCCACAGTCTCGTTGTGTCCTGGCGGACACCACGTCTGCATCTGGCCTCGACTCAAGCTCTAATGAATCCTATTCTGCCCTTAGCCTCGACTCAAGCTCGACTGAATTATGTTCTCCCCTAGTTCTTTCTCTTCAATTTCGTTCACACCTGTCCCTCGCCTTGCACGCTTTTCTACCAATTCACCGCGCCCTAATTACATCTAGTGTTCCCATTATCTCCCCTCTCAACATCTCCTTAATTTTCATCATTACGTCCCCTTGACCACATCTCCCACCTATCACTCTTCTTCACCACCTTCCTACCCCTTTTTAGTTATTTATCCATCATAATAACTAATGTGTCCTATCATCTTCTTAATTTTCACTCTAACTTCTAATCGGAGCTGCCTTCACAATTTCCGTCAGGACCTCTATCTCTATTACTCCCCCTTTTTAACATATTGTCTCCGTTTGTCTGTATTTTCTTCTAGTTCACAGACCTCATATATGGGCCCTATGAAATCTGTAGACTAGGTATCTGTCTCTTGTCTATCTCTCATCGTCACCCTTTCTAATCTCTCACTATTCCTATTCCTACATTGCTCATTGCAATATTCTCTTATTGTTTACACAATATTTCTTTTTGTGTAGCCTAAATTCCACCGGAACACACTGCCGGGACTACACCTCTCTACTTTTCTCGTTCTCATAGGCTCCTACCTGTTGCCTACTTACTCTATGTAGCCCAATTCTTTCGATTGGTACTTCGCTACATCTCCTTTTCCTTTCTGTAGCCTAATTAATCTCAGACTAGTACTCCGTTACCACTTCAACTGTCTCTACTCTTCTGTCGTCGTCTCCAGTCTCTTTCACCTAATATACTCTACCTCCTTCATCTCCTATTTTGTACTCTTAACTATTATTTCTGTGTTCTATAATTCACTATTATTCTATTCTTGTTCAACCAGTCCCTACCTAGCACCATCATTCTATTCATTTTCCTTATTATTACAAACTTTTGTTGCCGCCGCCTCCACAATTTATGATCTAATATCTCCATTCATCCTTCGACCTATAATTATCATATCTTCGATGACCTTTCCTCTCTCTATATCCATAATCATAAATTCGACTCTCTTTTCGATAACTTTTCCTATTCTCTCTATACCCGTAATCATAAGTTTGACTCTCTTGTATCTCGTCTAGCTCCTTATATAATTTTTCCTCTGATTCTCTTGTTAATCTTTCTATGTCTGCTGCTCTTAATTTCCACAGACCCTCCTTTGTTTCTCTATTTCCTGTGTCTTCTATTTTCTGTGCTTTCTCTGCGTTATTCATTTCTATTGATTCTATTCTATATGTTTTCTCTACTGTATGTATGGGACTTGGCAACATCCTTTCTATGTTGGCCGTGAATTTCTCAATCATCTTTAATAATTCACTTCCACTATCTTGCTCCTGGATTTCTTTGTCCCCTTTCATTTCCCCTACTAATAAACTTCCGTTATTATCTATCTGTGTTCCCTTATCCTCTGTGTTTGTTTGTCCATCTGTCATTGTCCACTTATTCTTTGCTTCTTTCTCTACCATTTGTGTCGCACTATCTCTACATTCAGTTATTTGTGTTTGTGTACCTTTTTCTTCTTTTTTCTTCTGTCTAACTATCTCCTCGTCCGTATCAACCCCTGCATCAATATATTTTCTCATGTCCCTATCTGCTAACCTTGTCTGTGTTTCCCTTGTCTCATGTGTCTTCCTTACTTTCCTCCTCTTGTTTGATTTCTTAGAACCTAACTTTTCTACTTTACTCATGTCATCTTCATCTGCCGTCAAAAATTCTTCATTGTCTACTGTTTCTGCTCTTGTGTCTGTTGTCCTAATAAATGTATTATTATGTTCCCTAATTCTCTTGTTTATACTGATACTATATAATCTATCTTCTATTTTATTATATAGTCCCTCTCTTCTTACTCCACTACTATTTACATATAATGGTTTTATCTTTTGGTTGTCTTCTTGTCTCACTTGTATGGGTGTAAAAATATCTACTTTTATTTTATCATTAGCTATATTATGTTCCTGTCTTATAATATTATTCACTATCTCACTATTTCTATATAATATTATCGCTTTATTTTTCTTGCTTACATTTACTATGAATTTACAATACATGATTTGACCAAATTTACCAAAATATTCTCTAATCTGTCCTTCCGTTATGTCCTTCCTCACTCCTGTAACTATTATCTTACAACTATTCGTTCTGTTTTTCCCTAACTGACACTGTCTGACTAGGTGTCCTATTTCCTTACACCTATTACATCTACTCTCCTGTATTCTATCTAGTCTTGTGTGGTCACCTCCTAACTCATCTGTTTTCCACCTGTTTTGCCACCTGTAACTTCCTTGATTAATTCCCACCATTTCCTATGTCAATCTGTAAGCTAAAATGGATTCAATACATCAGCCCCAAAAATGAGTTCAATATTCTAACACTTTTTCTTTTCACTTCAATATCCCCAAATTTTCAATCAATAATTTCTCTTTTCAATCTCCAATCACAATTTTACAATTCAGTACCTCAACAAAAAAAAAATTTTCAATCAACCATTTTACCATTCACAAAATGAACTATCATCAATAGCCAGCAAAATTGGGCTTGAGGTCAATCATGAAAAGACTAAAGTCATGAAAAGTTTAATTCCAACAAGTGACAAAATATACATGGAAAACAAACCAGTAGAAGAGATCGATCACTTTATCTATCTTGGAAGTCACATTGATCGAGAAGGGGATACGAGCAAAGAAATTAGAATCAGACTGGCTAAAGCAGCAATGTCTTTCAGAAGCCTTGAAAAGTTGTGGAAATCAAAACTCATTAGCACAAACACAAAACTTAGGCTATTCAAATCAAATGTACTATCAACCCTTACGTATGCGTGTGAAAGCTGGAAAACAACAAGAGATATAGAAACAAAGTTGAACGCATTCGAAAATAAATGTCTAAGGAAAATACTTGGTATAGAATGGAACGAATTCAAAACAAACGAGGAAATTAGAGAAATCGCCAATCAACCACTAATATCTTCAGTAATAAAGAAAAGACGATGGTCATACGTTGGACATGTGATGAGAAGAGATAATAATCGAATAGCAAAGCAAGCCCTCATATGGGAAACAACAGGTAAAAGAAAAAGAGGAAGACCCAGGGAGACACTGAGAAGAACATTGATGAGAGAGGCAAGAGCAGCAGGAATCGGCTCCCTCAATGAGATAGAACTGCTTGCACAGAACAGAGACAGATGGCGAGATTTAATAAAATATCTTTAAAAGAAAACTGCTAGAACAAAAATCATATAGGAGACGGTGTATCTTGGTCTACGCCCTATGGGCCGGTTACGGCTCGAAAGGTCAATAGATAGATTTTACCATTCAGTAGCTCAAAAATGTTTCATCAACCGACCAATATTTTGTATAGTCAATTCACATTAACAATTTTACAATTCAGTAGCTCAAAAATGTTTCATCAACAGACCAATATTTTGTATAGTCCATTCACATTAACAATTTTACAATTCAGTAGCTCAAAAATGTTTCATCAACAGACCAATATTTTGTATAGTCCATTCACATTAACAATTTTACAATTCAGTAGCTCAAAAATGTTTCATCAACAGACCAATATTTTGTATAGTCAATTCACATTAACAATTTTACAATTCAGTAGCTCAAAAATGTTTCATCAACAGACCAATATTTTGTATAGTCAATTCAACCTCAACAATTTTACAATTCAGTAAAATTTCCAATCACTGGACCAGCAACAATTGTTCTATTTAATACCAAAAGTTACAAATTCTACACTTCCATATAACCAATCAACAAAAAAAAAAAATTCCAATAACTCACCCAGCAATAATTTTCTATTCACTATAGAATCACCATTTTACAATTCAACCTAAAAAAAAAAATCAATTAATTGATCTGCAATAATTTTTTTTTCTTCTATTCCACTATCTCCGTCTGTTTGTCCTTTGCGTTGTGCCCTATTTCTCGCCCTATTATTGACTTAACATCCCCTCAGGCTTATAATGTACTTCAATAATCTTTAGCACCAACACAGGATCACCTTTATTCAATTTGAGCAACCTCTGCTGTTTAACTTACTCCTGCATAATAATTTCCCCTACAACAATGTTCAATTTATTAGTACACTTTATGTTGAATACCTATTGATTTGCCATGTTATTTATATTGTGGTGATCGAACACACAATTTTTACATTACTCACAAAAATTTTCAATTCAATAGCAAAAAAAAAAAAAATTTTAGTTCACTACACCAGAACTTTCCTACAAAAATTGTTAATTCAACACTGAGGAAACTTCCTAATAAATTACACCAAGGAGAATGTCAATTTAATACATAAGAAACCAATTTTCAATTCCATATACCAAAAAAAATTTTCCCCTTCAATACATCAGGGAAACAATTTCCCAATTCACTACACAAGGGAACCTAATTTTCCAATTCAATATAGGAGGGCACAAAATTTTCCAATTCAATGCACAAGGGAACAAAATTTTCCAATTCAATATCCAGGGAAAACAAAATTTTCAAATCCAATTGCTCAGGAGAAGAATTCCCATTCATCATCCAAGAAAAAAAAATTCAATTTAATATGGAAGCAACAAAATTCCACTTCAATATGCCAGAAAAATGTCCAATACACAAGCAGTTTTTCAATTCAATACACCACTAATTTTTTTTCCCAGTTCAATCCACAAGAAAATGTTCATTTCAATATACCAAAAATATATTCAATTCATTACACCAGCAATTTTTCAATTCCATATACACAAAATTTTCAATTCAATATTAGCCAATATTCAATTCATTACACAAGCACTTTTTCAATGTAATACCCCAATAATTGTCATAATTAAGTTATCTATTCAATACACAACTTTTCCCTTTGTTAATACACACTGAACACTCAAGAACACAAAAAAAAATTGTCTTTTTATTAATTATGTACTTAATTAATTCTTACTACTCCTGTGTTGATGTTGGCCGCTTCTGTCGCTGCTGTTGTGGACGTTGGTGACCGTTCTGCGCAGGTCGCAGGTCCAATTATGTAGAAGATTATTATTTCTTCTTCTCTAGCAATCACTATCTGGTCATTTTACTGCAACATCTGGGGCATGGTACACTCAGGATCAGGCTTCACCCTTCTCGTGGACTGACTTCGCGTTGTGTTTCTGTACTTGACAACTCCAGACTCGTTCATCGCAGGATCAGTCACCCTTCCAACACAGCAAGTAACAACACCAGGAATAATAAACAACAGTTTAATACATTAACAGCTTGCACATACTGCCATGGCGTCCGCCACTAAGTCATGTATGATAACCAATTGTAAACAAGAACTTCTCTGGACAGACTTACTGGTGCATCAATAACACTTCACAATGATTGATTCACACCCCATGTTCACACCTTACAGCTAACTGCTGTTGACGATTTCTACAAAGGCACCTGGCACACAGCCCACAGTGCATATAAACACTTTACTCCTACTGAAAGATTCGAATCGATAATCACGGCACACAGCCGATAGTTCATCCTGAAACCTTAACACTGATGAAGGCCTCTAGTTATTTGATAACGGCACTCAGCCGACAGTCACATTGAACTCTTGCTAATAATGAAGAGTCCTATATTGATAATCACGGCACTCAGCCGATAGTTCATCTTGAACTCTTGCTAATAATGAAGAGTCCTATATTGATAATCACGGCACTCAGCCGATAGTTCATCTTGAAACCTTAATACTGATGAAGGCCTCTAGTTATTTGATAATGGCACACAGCCGACAGTTCAACTTGACATGCATCGTCTACTGATGCAGATTTCTAAATTCTGTCCTAATGGCACACAGCCGACAGTTCAACTTGACATGCATCGTCTACTGATGCAGATTTCTAAATTCTGTCCTAATGGCACACAGCCGACAGTTCAACTTGACATGCATCGTCTACTGATGCAGATTTCTAAATTCTGTCCTAATGGCACACAGCCGACAGTTCAACTTGATATGCATCTTCTACTGATGAAGATTTCTAAATTCTGTCCTAATGGCACACAGCCGACAGTTCATCTTGATATGCCTTGTCTACATTAGACCTAGTTGCAATTAACTAACTTAGCTATCTCTCACTTGATGACTAGCCTGTTACTACGATCATCAGATCACTAGTTGTTTTAATCTATCTCTACCGTAACTTAGTGACTCAACTATCTAGTTCGACTACTGGCCACACACTAACCTGTAACCCAGAATCTGTTTCATACTGTTCCTTGCCCACAGTCTCGTTGTGTCCTGGCGGACACCACGTCTGCATCTGGCCTCGACTCAAGCTCTAATGAATCCTATTCTGCCCTTAGCCTCGACTCAAGCTCGACTGAATTATGTTCTCCCCTAGTTCTTTCTCTTCAATTTCGTTCACACCTGTCCCTCGCCTTGCACGCTTTTCTACCAATTCACCGCGCCCTAATTACATCTAGTGTTCCCATTATCTCCCCTCTCAACATCTCCTTAATTTTCATCATTACGTCCCCTTGACCACATCTCCCACCTATCACTCTTCTTCACTTCCACAATCTTCTATCTACAATTCATTGTATCAGTTCTATTGTTGGCTGTTTTCCATGCCATGACACTAAGCTATCCAGTATTTTCTCTCTCTGTCGTCCGCGATCTCTCTTTCCTTTTATTTTGCCAGTTGTAACCAAGTATTCCAACTTTCCTCTTCTCATGATGTGCCGAAAAATGTTGACTGTTTCTTTCTGATGTTTTATGAGCTCCCTTTTGTGTTGGCCTCTTTGAGAACTTCCTCATTTGTCCTTTTAGCTGTCCAGGGAACTTTCAACATTCTTCTGAGAAATCCCATCTATGTGGCCTCTAATCGTCTTTTCATTTGCTTGTCTACTGTCCATAATTCGCTTCCATAGGTCAGAATTGGTTCTATATAGCACTGATAAACTCTATTTTTCATTTCTATTGACATAGATTTGTTGCATAAGATATTCAACACAGTGGGAAAAAAAAACCATTCAACGGCAATTTTTGGAGTCCCTTGACTCATTTTTTAAATGTTAATGAACAAATTATTTTATATGTGATTAGTTTTTATTTTTAATTTTGTTCACACAATAAAACCAATTCAGCTCTTTAAATTTTCAAATGTGAAGATTTTTAAAATGCTCATCTTAAAGATAATATTTTATCTTCTATGATCTGTTTCTTACTAGACTAGACATTTAACCTCACTACCTCCAGATCAGAAACTACTGGAATAAACTTGATTACCGCATATATAATTATCACAGGCTACTTTAGAGCATTTGGCAGGCGTCAAATATAATACCACAGAAAACCCGCATTATCCACCACATTACCCAATTTTCTTAAATTCTGTTACTAACATTTGTGCTGAACCCTTACAAGAGTAATCAACTCTCAGACGTTTTTGATAATGTGCTTTTAATTTTATTGTGCGAGCACAGTATATAAATCTTTCTGCTCCAGGCGTCAAGATCGTCGACAATAGATTTAAAAAAAAAAATATTCTGCTCTAAGCGCCATCTTTGTCTTGAAAGGACAAAACAATAGAATAGAATAGATTCCGCAGTCGCTCGATCTCTTCACCTCGTTACTATGGCAACAAAATCATCATAGGATTGAAAAATACGAAAAAAGTAATTAATGTTAAAAATGTAGTCAGTGACACAAAACTGTTTAAATCCCAACAATGTCTACAACAAACCTTCCCATCTTCTACAAGGTTAGTCAGCATGACCACCACTTCCGTTTTTTGTTCCCACAGCATACGGATAAAGTCTTCTAGAATAATCTTGGTGGGACCTGTCAGAACACAAACTTAAACTATTACAAAAGTAATGCAAATATTTGAGGTAGAAAAGTACTTAAAGTATGATAATAGTTCAGTAATTGCAATTTTCATGAATGAAATAAGTGCTATGCAGGAATGAAGCAAGTGTAGAAGATGAACACGGCAAGTGAATACAGTTGAGAGAACCTCAAAATAATGATAAGTAGGTTTAAAGTAGAGATAGTATGTAGAAAATTAAGATACGAGTGTGATGCATTTATCCCTATGGGGAGAGAGATCCCTATGGGGAGAGAGATCAAATGTCAAATGCATCTTATAAGACTTTTCTCCAAAGCAAACTGACTACGATCATCCAAGGAGGAAGAAATTACTCCAGTAACTCAGATATTGTATGAACTTCAGAGTTCAGGACAGCTAAAATGGGTTGATATTGAAGTATCATCATCATGGATGATTAAGAGAGGTGCACACGAAACCGTCCCACTAACCCACATAGTTCTACTGTAGGCAAAGGCATGAGACCTCGCTCATGGCATTAAAGAAACGTGCAGGAGAAACCTTTCTTGACTTTAAATGGGAATTTTGAAGGTATTTGTATATGTCTACAACACATACAGACAGGTCTTGCTGAAAGTTTACAACGGATCGTTTAATTATGACCGTTTATAGGGTTAAGTATGTGACTTCTGACAAAGGCATCATATAGGTATCAATCACACTTGTAGTTGACCAAAGAGATACCTTGGTAAATAGGAAAACGATAGGATCATAGTGGAGTAAGGGAACAATACTGTGGCTAAGTAAAGACACAGCAAAGTTGAGCAAATAAGCAGAAGAGAGACGAAGTGAAACAAAAATGAGTATCGAAATTTATAAGAAGAAGGCGTTGGAAATACATCGCCATATGCTGAGAATGAGTGCATTCATAAGGAAACTATATAGTAAATAAAAACAAGAAGACAAAGAGAATATCAACTCAGAATAATTATTTGGGAAGGGTCAACCGTGGGACTAAGAAAAGGCAAACCTACAAGACCTACAAGAACTAGCAGTCAATCGGTAATCGTGGAGAACTATGATTTCTGCCCTTTATGTCGTCTTCGGTCTGAAAGAAAAATGAAAATGAATATTGTCAAGATGAAAGTGACGAGACCACACACTAAAGGTATTATTATCTACGTGTTCAATGATCACATTTCCAGATATGTCACTTTCATTCAGTAAAACAACGTGGGAGACGATTTGAGTCTTGCCACATGAATGTGAATCCTGAAAATTCCTGAACGAGGAAAAAAATTACTGGATACAAAAAAAAAATGCTGAAATTACCATGAACAGCTTAAAAGAGCAATGAGCACATTCTATCAAAAGTCCAAGATATTAACGTTTATTTCCAAAATGAGACGGACATTATCATAATTTATTGGCCATGGGAAGGGAACAACTGATTCATCATGTGCCATACCGGTTGGCGTAGGCGATCATGTCCTTCCGCAATCTTCTATCCACAGTGCATCGTATCAGTTCTGTTGTTGACTGCTTTCCATGCCATGACACCAAGCTATCCAGTATTTTCTCTCTTTGTCGTCCGCGATCTCTTTCCTTTTATTTTGCAAGTTGTAACCAAGTATTCCAACTTTCCTCTTCTCATGATGTGCCAGAAAAGTGATGATTGTTTCTTTCTGATGTTTTTTAGGAGCTGCCATTTTGTGTTGGCCTCTTTGAGAACTTCCTCTTTGGTTTTTTTAGCTGTCCAGGGAACTTTCAACATTTTAACAACTGAATGTATTGTTAAAAATTGAAAAAAATCAAGACTAAAAGAGATAGTGACGAACAGAGAGAACATATACAGGACAGTTTTAAACAGCTGGGTTAAGAAAGAAAACAAAACAACAGAACAGAGAAACTGTAGAGACGGAAAATTGTGAAGAAGAAGGATCACCTACACAAGCAGGTATGGTATACGATGATGCTTCTAAGTATAGTCACCAACACCACATTCGCAATACTCAAAACAAGGCGTGGTGGGAGCTTCACTTTAATTGTATACATTTCTATAGCAGTTAGAGTGTAATACATACAATCATCATTTTTATTTTGGACATACAAGAAGCTCTAACAAACATGATCAGAAATTTCACAATCTTTTATATTCTTAAGGAAATAAGTATAACACATGGCACCTATTACTGGGATGATCTACGATGAACGTTTATAAAACATCTCTTCTTAGATACATTATTGATCCGGTATATATGTCAATAGTGGCTACATTGGATTATAAACGATGTTATGATTGATTTGTCACATTTTATTGACTTCTAGGTGTTCGGTGTTTAAGACAATTCGCCACCCCCCCCCACCCCCAAACCCACAACCTTTTTTCATTTCACAATAAGAATTTAAATAAAAACGCTGGACAACAAAATTCGCTCCCAACAAAATATTTTAGTAATCTTCTACTGTCTTCAGTTAAGATAGACCTTTTCGAATCTATTCTATTCTACTATATCCATAGAACCAGTTTCATTGCAGTCTGGAATTACCTATATCCGCTCCACAATTTATCATACAAATTTCCAGCATTATTCGAAAATTCCGTTGACAATGTCGCTCTATGCATGTCTTACTCGACTGCTCATGCCACAATTCGAAACCCAGGTAGTCGCCTCTAACGACATGCATGAAGGCAACAGGGGCTCTCTTTTCTCCATTCATCGTGGAGGTCCCTGTGAATCAATCAGCGATCTCCTTGCTCACACATAATGAATATGAAAAATACTCAGCTTTCCAACTAAAGCTGAATCAATTAGCGAGCTCCTTGCTAGCACATCCTCACATTTAAGACGTCAACTGTCCAACTAACACTTATCTACGGCTCACACATAATTTACATGAACACTTAACTTCCCCTCTCACTGAACCCTCTCAAAATCTCGAGGATTCGTTATTCTAGCTGAGCTGATTCCCACAAACTCTCTTTCCGTGAAATGTCCACGTTTTCCTGAATCACTCACTCATGTTATTGTTACACATTCTCATCCCCCTCCCCCCCCCCCCCAATGTTACACCTGTAGCTACACGTTAGTATTATAGACCCCTAGCCGTCTTTTTTTTCCTGAAGATGATGGAGAAGACATGGTGTGATCTTAAAAGAATGACAAGAAACAGAACGGCTTGGAAAGTGTTTGTTGAAGACCTATACTCCACAGGGAGCTGAAAGGTAGAAGAAGAAGCTGTCTTTGTCAAATTCCACATTTATATCCGGAAAGAGTACTCATATTTTAAGAATGAGTATTTCAAAAATTAGTGGCACCAAACAAGATAAGTGTTAAATATTTAACAAAAAAAAAGAGAAGTGTCAAGAAAAGTGTCTTGACGTCAGTAAGAAGTTTTTGATACACCTAATATGGAAACACTCCTTTTGCAAATTGATTCCAAGCACATGAATGTCGCTGAATAAAACAATTTTTAAGGGCAATTTTAAAATAAAAATAATATATTTTTTGGTCTCATAGTGTTCTAATAAAAAAACAAACAAGGAAAGCAACTTAAATTACGAAACAATTGACAGAATGGATTGACAGGTACAATATTTACAATAAAATGACTTTACATAAGTGATAGAGGTACATGTAAATCACAGGCAAGAAAACAAACATATATTTTCAGGTGAACACCAGACACTCATTTCAAATTAATGGAAATGTAACCCTGTTAAAGTCTCCGGTTGTATCCAAAATGGAGGAATTATTTGTCTCCGGCTTGGTATAGAACCGTTGATCAGAGGTTTAACAAGCCGCTATCGTAAAAACGATGTTGTTAATGAAACGTAGACCTGATACAGAATGTGTAAATTAACAGTAGATAGTAGTGATAGTTTTTTCGGCCCTAAAACAACAACAAAAATAGGATTCTGGAATGTACGAACAATGGCCGTGCCGCCGAAACAAGCACAAATCGCGAGCGAGATGGGTAGATACGATCTAGATATTTTAGGATTAAGCAAAATGCACTGGCTTGGAACAGGTAGGAAATCTGTTGATAATAAAATAGTAGTTTTTTCTGGACGGAAGGTGGAAAACACCGTGAAGGAGTAGGCATAATAATGACAGACATAGCTGCAAGAAGAAAGGAATGGGAACCCTTGAATAGCCGTTTAATTAGAACACGCTACAAAAGACCAAGGTCATGAAAAGCTTAATTCCAACAGACGACAAAAAAATACATGGAAAACAAACCAGTGGAAGAGATCAATCACTTTATCTATCTCGGAAGTCACATTGATCGAGAAGGGGATACGAGCAAAGAAATTAGAATCAGAACAACTAAAGCAGCAATGTCATCCAGAAGCCTTGAAAAGTTGTGGAAATCTAAACTCATCAGCACAAACACAAAACTTAGACTATTCAAATTAAATGTACTATCCACCCTTACGTATGCGTGTGAAAGCTGAAAAACAACGAGAGAGATAGAAACAAAGTTGAACGCAAAATCGATTCGAAAATAAATGTCTAAGGAAAATACTTGGAATAGCGTGGAACGAATTCAAAACAAACGAGGAAATTAGAGAAGTCGCCAGTCAACCACTAATATCTTCAGTAATCAAGAAAAGACGACGGGCATATGTTGGACGTGTGATGAGAAGAGATAACAACCGAATAGCAAAGCAAGCCCTCATATGGTAAAAACAGGTAAGAGTAAAAGAGGAAACCTAGGGAGACACTGATAAGAACACTGATGAGAGAGGCAAGAGCAGCAGGAATCGGCTCCCTCAATGAGACAGAGCTGCTTGCACAGAACAGAGACAAATGGCGAGATTTGATAAAATATCTGTAAAAGAATTGAAAACTGCTAGAACAAAAATTTAGATAAGAGAGTGAGTATCTTGGTCTACGGCCTATGGACCGGCTACGGCTCGAAAGGTCAATAGATAGAAACCAGTTACCCTTCACAGATTTAGCATCAATCATTGCTTTAGATCAAGGTTAGTTAAAAATCCACCAGTTATTCAATTCACCATTCAATAACATTGATCACTTACCTTGTGATGCTATAAATTTATTCTCCTTTTCAAAACCCTGAGGACAATGAAAATGAAGAAAATTACATAAATAATAAGTCTAAAATACTTACAAGTTAGAACATGCTTGAAAATACAAGATTATCATTGTGTTCTCATCTTATAGTGAAAACAATTGTATAAAGTCTACAAACTCTCAAAGTTTATCCATCAGTCAAAATGAAATTGTTTTCTTAATTCTTCTTCTTCTTCTTTCCTTCCTCATCTGCCTTTCAGCGTCGAGGGGAGATATAATTTGCGGTCTTTTGCTCTTCTATTCGCCTCTGCTGCTGTTATGTTTCCTAGTACTTCTAATATTCCATCGATCCATCTTTTTCGTGGTCGACCCTTGGGTCTGGTGTTCTCACAACGTTTGTTGAAGGCTCGTTGTGTTGTGTTTTGTTCTTTCTGCCTTGTCACGTGGCCGAACCATTTTATCTGTTGTTTCTTTATATATTCTATGGCTGGGGCTATTCCTAGCTTTTTTCTCAGTTCTTCATTTCTGATCTTATCTCTCTGACTGTTTCTTAATTGTACATGAGATAAATCATTGAGACAAAAAGCTCAGTGACAAGGAAGTGACATGGTCATATCGAAGAAATAACCATCACAATCAAGCAGCACAACAATAAGTGGGATAAATATGAAACAAGTGCAGAACCTCAAATGCTTTGGCACAATAATAACATCCGAAGGAACGTGTATCAGAGAAATTTAAAAAAAAAGTACAACAGAACAGGTCAAAGAAGCATTTCAGAAAAATAAAATCATTGTGTGCAGTATGTCTATGTCAAGAAAAGTAAGAAAAAGAGTTAATTGTTACTGTATAGAGATAATATGACCTATAGAAGAGGATCCATACCAGTAACCAAACAAATGAAAAGACGATTAGAGGTCACATCGATGGAATTTGTCAGAAGAATAACAGGAGTTCCCTGCCTGAAAAAAAAATGAGGAAATTATCAGTGGCCAATACCTGAAGAGAGCTGCTAAAAAAAACATAATAAATAATCAATCAACATTTTTCAACCATATCATGAGAAAAGAAATGTTAGAATACATAGTTTCAAATGTCAAAATACAGGGGATGAGTGATCGCAGAAGACAAAGAGAGAAGATTCTAGACAATTTAGTTTCGTGGCACGGTAGATAGTCAATAACAGAATTGATACGATGTAGTGTGCACAGAGACATTTTCAATAATAGACTTTTACAATCCTTACGCATGTATTAACAAACTGTTAACCACAAAGACATTTGAGTTAGGACATAACAGCACTGCAACAGTCATACAGGAACTGAAGTTAAATATGTTGATGAAACGTTTCTCCTATGTCCTTTTGAAAAGCAATCAATAGTAAAAGTCATCTGTGCAATTATGTGCATAAAAATAGCAAAATAATTTACGTACCTTTATATATGAGGCGTTGATGTAATCGCCATGTTTGGGTGAGTTAAATATGCAGGTGCACACGAGAATGATCATCTGTAAGTAAATAGAAGAAAATATAAATCTTATGATGCAACATAACAGACATTAGAGAATCTATCTATCTATCTATTGACCTTTCGAGCCGTAACCGGCCCATAGGGCGTAGACCAAGATACACCTTCTCCTATATGAATTTTTGTTCTAGCAGTTTTCTTTTAAAGATATTTTATCAAATCTCGCCATCTGTCTCTGTTCTGTGCAAGCAGTTCTATCTCATTGAGGGAGCCGATTCCTGCTGCTCTTGCCTCTCTCATCAATGTTCTTCTCAGTGTCTCCCTGGGTCTTCCTCTTTTTCTTTTACCTGTTGTTTCCCATATGAGGGCTTGCTTTGCTATTCGATTATTATCTCTTCTCATCACATGTCCAACGTATGACCATCGTCTTTTCTTTATTACTGAAGATATTAGTGGTTGATTGGCGATTTCTCTAATTTCCTCGTTTGTTTTGAATTCGTTCCATTCTATACCAAGTATTTTCCTTAGACATTTATTTTCGAATGCGTTCAACTTTGTTTCTATATCTCTTGTTGTTTTCCAGCTTTCACACGCATACGTAAGGGTTGATAGTACATTTGATTTGAATAGCCTAAGTTTTGTGTTTGTGCTAATGAGTTTTGATTTCCACAACTTTTCAAGGCTTCTGAAAGACATTGCTGCTTTAGCCAGTTTGATTCTAATTTCTTTGCTCGTATCCCCTTCTCGATCAATGTGACTTCCAAGATGTCTCCTACCTGTTCCAGGCCAGCGCATTTCGCTTAATCCTAAAATATCTAGATCGTATCTGTCCATCTCGCTCGCGACCTATGCATGTTTCGTCGGAGCGGCCATTGTTTGCACATTCCAGAATCCTATTTTTGTTGTTGTTTTAGGGCCGAAAAAACTATCACTACTATCTACTGCTAATTTACACATTCTGTATCAGGTCTACGTTTCATTAACAACATCGTTTTTACGATAGCGGCTTGTTAAACCTCTGATCAACGGTTCTATACCAAGCCGGAGAAAAATAATTCCTCCATTTTGGAAACAACCGGAAACATTAGAGAATACATTATTACTAATTCACGTTAACTTAGATTACAACACAGGTGTAATTTAGTTTTAGTTTTTCTGCTTTTACATGGCACAGCTGCTATTTTATTAATTGATCATGTTATGATGTGCTAATAAAATTGATAAAATGAATGTGATAGAATAGGGGAAAGAAACATAATAATGTTTAGGAAAATCAGGAAATTCACAGGCTATTTCAGACCATTAGTGAAAGTAATTAATAAATTTATTAAGAAAAATAACCTCTAATGAGATAAAATGTGTCAGACGAATGGCAGGAAACAGTCTGAGAGATAAGATCAGAAATGAAGAACTGAGAAAAAAGCTAGGAATAGCCCACGCCGTAGAAAATATAAAGAAACAACAGATAAATTGGTTTAGCCATGTGACACGGCTGAAAGATCAAAACATAGCACAACGAGCACTCAATAAACGTTGCGAGAATACCAGACCCAAGGGTCGACCACGAAAAAGATGGATCGATGGAATATTAGAAGCACTAGGAAACATAACAGCAGCAGGGTCGAATAGAAGAGCAAAAGACCGCAAATTATATCTCCCCTGGACGCTGAAAGCAGATGAGGAAGGAACGAGGAAGAAGAAGAAGTAAAAGTAATTATTGAGTGCAATGTCAATGGATTAAAAGGAAATATTGCAGAGATAAAGCGTATACTGTAGAAACAAGCACTGTCTGTGAACACTGAAAAACATTCAAACAGTGATGTAACCAAAGAAAAACAATAGGGCTATGCAAAATGAGATACACTCTACAATTACAAATCTGAAAAGAAGGAAGTTAGGAAATGCGATGATGTACCAGCAACATTTATCTAGACAGAAAAAAGGGGGAGGGGGGGGGGAGAGAATCAGAGTTCATATTTTACATGTACTCTGTTTGAAAATCTGGATATTCCTGAACAAATGTCTAAAAAATACCAGTGACCCTCGTCTTTCAAAGAAAAGAAATCCAAAGTTGTAAAACAACAACTGAACTATTGCTCTATCAAGCCATGCAAGTAAAATTTAGAAGTTTAGCAAGCCCAACGTAGAACTGCATACATTTCACAAAATATAAACAGAGCCTTGACTTTATAAACACCAGACGTTTTTGGACATCATAAAACATATGCGTTTTCCAACAAACCAGATACACATTATCAAACCACTATACCACGAACAAAGAAATTTACTACATAATGGAAGAAATATAAGACTGCCGTGAAATACTAAAGGACTGATGGAGGGGTGCACTCTCTCTCTCCAACCTTGTTCAAAGTTTATGCAGAAAACAACATGAGAAAGGTTAGAAATAATGACAATTTTCGGAAGTACGAACTTTTCGCTATAAACATCAACAATGATGGAAGATCGTGTATACCTAACCTTACGTTCAAAAAGAAGGGCGAGATGATATAAATTTCGATTCATTAGTGAATCCGCAGCCTTTTTGCTACTTTCGGGCCTTCACTGTAATCAGGAGATATTTTGCCTACATTCAAGAGAGCCACGGGGAAAATGAAGGAAGACTTGTCAACAGTTTGTTGCCTCACACACTGCGGGATTTCCTGGGAAAGAGATCAGAGCGATTATGGATAGTTGTTCGATGTCAGATGTATGATAATATGATGACTATCTAACTAGATAAGCTAATCTGATGACGACTATCTAACTAGATAAGCTAATCTGATGACGACTATCTAACTAGATAAGCTAATCTGATGACGACTATCTAACTAGATAAGCTAATCTGATGACGACTATCTAACTAGATAAGCTAATCTGATGACGACTATCTAACTAGATCAGCTAATCTGATGACGACTATCTAACTAGATCAGCTAATCTGATGACGACTATCTAACTAGATCAGCTAATCTGATGACGACTATCTAACTAGATCAGCTAATCTGATGACGACTATCTAACTAGATCAGCTAATCTGATGACGACTATCTAACTAGATCAGCTAATCTGATGACGACTATCTAACTAGATCAGCTAATCTGATGACGACTATCTAACTAGATAAGCTAATCTGATGACACAGTTGTTCTCTAATACTGTGATGAGTGTATCTTCATCATCACGTGTCATACCAGTTAGCGTAGACTATCATGCCCCTTCACAATTCCTTGTCTACAATGTATTGTATCAGCCCTATCAGGAATTTTTTTTTTTCTGGTAAAGTAAAGTGGCACGGATGTATGTATCACTGATCACATTACCTCAAAAATAATGTACAGGTGGTCTATAAAAAAATATGGGCACTGACACCATACGCCCTAATTGGCACATCACATGACGGGGCTCTATAGTTATGAAAAAAGGAAGGCAAGGAAGAGACCTTGAACTTGGACAGAAGAAGTGGAAGATCTGGCTAGACACATAGATCCCTTCAGACGGGTTGTAACGAAAGCAACTTTCTGCCAAATACATGCGACTAGATGATGAATGTTACAATAAAAGCACTTGTTACAAAACTTAAATACAGAGTTCGTTACATTTGTAACAATGCAACATTTGTCAACTGTACTTACAGGCACTGATATTCTTATATTTGTTTTTAATCTTGTTGTCTGGGCTTAAAGCTACAGTTGTAGTTGCGTTGTTGTTGGCTGGAATATCCTGGATTAAAATGAGAAAATTGATCACATTTTAAATTGTGAGTTCACATCTATTGCTCACGTTTATTGCCTTTAAATTGTGAGTTCACATCTATTGCTCAAGTCTATTGCCTTTAAACTGTGAGTTCACATCTATTGCTCACATCTATTGCCTTTAATGGGATTACTGTGACCACAAGCCACTCTCCATGTGTGTGCCACATATTTAGACCCCAGAAAGAAATACTGAATATAACAACACCATGTGCCGTCTGTGATATTAATGACCACAGACCAGAAGCCTCCAGTATGATTGATACAACTGTTGCACCAAGCACTTCATCAGCAGAGCCATATCTATGGAATGTTAATCTGACATTGTTCTTGAATGATGTCCAAGTTAATGAGACATCAGAATCGTGTGGCAGCAGCTACAAGAAGGGAGCGGAGAACATCAAGTTCTGCTGCTATAAAGGAGACTTGCCTTGCTATCCCAGAATTGCATTAAATGGAATCACTGTAGTTGAAAACTTCTCCTCTTGTGTAAACTACACATTCACATCTAAGAGTTAATCAGTGAAGGTCACAAAATCATATTCTCTCTGTGGTTTTACTAACTACAGGTCATGTGGCTTCTGTTGGATTGGAAATGACAAATTACCACCACTGTGTGTCTATATGTTTGGAATTGGAGTCATCAATGATGGCCTAACATCATCAAGTGCTATGACGATCATCATTTTCGGGAGAACGTGAACTCCCATGGTATATGGTGGATAGGCGGCAGGAACCATTGAAGGCTATGTCTGAAAGGTGTTCCTTCTTGCAGTTTCCTCATATTCCAAGTCCGGCTTGTTGCAGGAGCTACTGAGTTAGGTGCTCTGTGCACACCGTGAGCTGTGTGTCTCATCCGTTTTGATCCTGCTTCGATATCCCGCTTGTTTACGATGAATGATGATATCGTATGACAGGGAACAGTTGGCTGTGTTCACTTTCTGTGCTCGTTTCGCCTTATGTCTTTTGGCGTGTGCTGAGACTGCTACGATGGGGACTACAGTTACCTTTCTTTGTTTGGGAGATGAGTTGGTAATTCGGATGATTCCACTGGCACGGGCGGTTGAGCAATTATGGATTTTAATTCGTTTGCTGTGAGACCGAGGCCTTCCATAACCAATAACCAATAACCAATCTATTGCTCACTAATTTTAATTTTTTTTGGAAAATATTGTTTTTAAATTTATATTTGTGTGCAATGAACTCAATATTGTATGGTAACTGGGAATTAAGAGAACAGTTGTGGTGAGCTTTTTTTGTTAAACACGCACGACTTGTGATTTACAAAACTTGTAAATTGAATATCAACGATTTTCTCTTGTAAAGTGAGGCAGCCTGACCGTCCACAAACGTGCTGATGTTTATTGAGGAACCATGAACATTATTACCATATTTTGATATATCAAGAGTGTGACGAGAGCCTTTTTACTTTTACTTGTCAAAAATTCAATTGAAAATTCAGTAAAATTTTTAAAAATGAGTTTTAGCAATTTCAACTTAAAGAAAATGTAACATTACGGAATACAACCAAAAATGACCAACTTTATAAAAGACATATATGGCTGCTATACTTGCACCGTTTGCACAGGGGAGGGATGAGTGATTGGTTTCGAAATGAAACAGGAATCAAACAGGTATGTATGCTAACACGATTGCTATTTGAAATTACAATTGATTACATAATGAGTACATTTTGCAACGGCAATAATGGCATTTTAAATGGCACGTCAAGAATTACTTGGAAGACTTAGATTTTTCAGTTGATCTGGTGCTCCTAAGTGACAATATCAACAAGATGAAAATATCACAGATACCCTAACATTCACAGCGGAAAAAATAGAACTTGAAATAAACAGGGATAAAACAAAAATAATTAAAGATAACAACACCCATGAGGACAATATATATCTCAATCACCAGGCATTGTAAAGAGTAGACCATTTTCTATCTTGGTAGTAATATAGATCAAGAAGGTGAAACAAAGAAAGAGATCAGAAGCAACAAAAGCATGAATGAATTTTTAAAATCCTGGACAAAATATGGAGATAAAAAATTCCGTGCAAGAGAATCAATCTTAGAATATTCAACTCAAACATATTATCAATAATTACCAATGCATGTGAAAGCTGAAAAACATCAAAAGAGATCGAGAAGAAAATTAAACACTTTTGAAGACAATGTCTAAGAATAATACTCTACTACTAAGAAAAAAGACACAGAGAGACACTAAAAAGAACACCTAAAAGAGAAGCAAAGTTGGAAGACATAGACTCATTAGATACGATCGAACATCTCGCCTAGAATAGAGATTGTTGGTGAGAAAACACTTCAAGCCCCATGCGATATCTACGGCGAGCGAAGGTTCAAGAAATAAGAATCAAGACTGTCTACTCCATGAATGTCAATAGCTCTCCGTCATCATTATTGGTCATACATTACAGACTCAAAGCTAGGAGATTCATCCAGCAAAACCACATTTATATTACTATTTAACAATATTTTCTTGCACACTTTATCACCACAGTGAACGATCATGATGATATCACTTCCATATCCGCTTTTGGGGGTGATCCTAGATATAAATATAGTTTTAAATGCGTTAGTGTTCACGACAATGCCAATAATTGGTCAATGAGTTAAGTATTATCCTCAAAAGTATTCAGAACAAGAGTTTATTTAGTGAGATAAATGAGAGCTTATCACAGTTATTGATGGGCTGATTTATCTGTGAAATGAGTAATGGAATGTTAAATTATAAATTTGAAAAATAAGTAATGCAGGGTCTAATTGTTAGGCGTTTTCAATAGAAGAGTGGATACATGAAATCTTGAAGACAAAAAACGTCTACATTACTTATATACTATTTTAGAGAGTATAAGTGAGGGTAAACGTGTCAAGTAAAGTATCTGTGTTGATCTCTATTAGGAAAGGGAGTAGTCTCTCAATAAATATGGGAATGAGTAAAAAAAATGTTGATTAAAGTTTTAAAAAATTGATCACAAATGTGTGTGGCAATAGCTTTATCATGTTTATAGCATTTATTTGCATACATTTACAAAACTTCTTACATATAAACTCATTGTGGAACACACTCAGACAATATGGAATACCACCAATTATTTGCATTATCAACGATCTGTGTGGCGACTTCTCATGTGCAGTTCGCACAGAGCCAGGACTGGGTGAATGGTTCCAGATTGATACCAGAGTGAAACAAGGATGTATTTTATCTCCCTTGTTATTTAGAATTGCTTTCGACTTCCTTATGCAGAAATGCTGTACAGGTAACAAAGGCATTTAATGGACACTTGGATCTTAGTTGGATGACCCTAATTTTTCCTTGTCAATAGCAATGTGAACATGATGCAAGAAAAAAAACAAATGCCATGTCATCAATGGCCAGGAAAAGTGGACTTGAAATCAACCAAGAACAGATATATATCAGTAATGAAAAAATCAAATTCGCCCTGAAGAAAAAAAAATATATCTGGAAGGAAAAACAATGAAAATAGTAGATCACTGTGTATATGTTTCATGCTGCATAGATCAAGAAGGAGACACAAAGAAAAGAGACAAGAAAAGAGACAACAAAAGAATCCCAAAGCAAGCCCTCTAATGGGAACCAGAAGGTGAAAGAAAAAGAAGCCGACTCAGAGAAATATTAAAAAGAATATTAAAACGAGAGGCAACAACAGCACGCAACAGCTCCTTCGCTGAGATTGAACAACTCGCCCAGAACAGAGCCTTGAGGCGAGACAAAATGCAAGTCTTGTTCAAGGTGTGTCAGCTGAAATATCGTCAGAAACTAGAGTCTAGAATTTCTGCTCTATGTGATGTCTTCGGCTAGAACAATCGATAGATAGCTTTTATACAATTTTGAAAGCTCTCGAAAATAGAGAGCTATACATTTAAAAATTGGAGTAGCATTGCTCAGTAGTCAATGGTGCTACTAAGGATAAAGGACTGTATTCGATCCTGATCGACGGCATACGTGTTCACACAGCCGTGAACGATAACCGGATTTTTCTGAGAAAGAAAGAAGCATTACATTATTTATTGTATTGTATTATATATAAACACTGGTATTATATTGAAAACATTCCCCTCATAAATATGTGATGATTGTCTACTCTCTCTCTCTCTCTCTCTGCGATCAGGACCCAATCAGAGTAGTACTTGTTGCTCCTCACATGAACTCAGCTGTCAGGTTAGGTGTGTTACAAACAGACCATCACAATTAGAGTCTGCCAGATCCACTCTGATTGAACACCCGTTAAAAACGTTGCACTGTGTTCTGCGCCGGTGGCCCAGTGCATCCGATTTCAGCCAGCATTTTATTCAGGTTTGCTTTCCCTAGCCTTTGATTGTCCCCAATCTTCCTGCAAGGCAGCAGGTGATCTTTTCTGTAGGGGGATTCTGCCCTTAGATGGTCGGCCCTCCCAGGTTTACGAGCACCATCTGCCCGAGTCACTAGAGGTGACTAACACAGACACACACACAAAGATATGAGATGTGACAAACACAGACATGCACATAGCGATACGAGGCATGACTAACACTGACATACATCAAGATATATGACACATGACTAACATAAACATGCACATAAAGATATGAGATATGACTGACATAGACATGCACCCACAAAGAAATTACACATGTCTAACATGGACATGCACACAAAGATATGAGATATGACCAACATAGATAGGCACACACAATGATATGAGATGTGACTAGCATAGCCATGCAAACACAAGGATATGAGATGTGACATACACAGACATACACATACAAAGATATGAGATATGACTAACATAAACATACACACAGAGATATGAGATATCACTAGCCCAAACACAAAGATATGACACATGACTAACACAGATACACACTAAGATATGAGATATGACTAAACACATACACACTTAAAGATATGAGACATGATTAACACGGACACTCCAAGATATGAGATATGACTAACATGACACACACCAAGATATGAGCCATGGCCAGCACACACACACACACAAGCCAAGATATGAGCCTTGGCTAGCAATGAAACACACCAAGAAATGAACCATGTCCAGCACAGAAAGAAAATATCCAGTACACATTAAGGTATCCATATGCTTGGGTTTGTTGTAGTCGGCAGACTCTTCTTAACATGGGAATCATCGACATGCTAGACGCCGGCCCCCATGAACTGTTAACAGATATCGTCCAAACAGTTGTACGGAGA
The DNA here is from genome assembly GCA_032433765.1 of Megaustenia siamemsis. NCBI lineage: Eukaryota > Metazoa > Mollusca > Gastropoda > Stylommatophora > Ariophantidae > Megaustenia > Megaustenia siamemsis. Next base: position 50,474,091 of record JAVIAB010000139.1, on the reverse strand, counting down.
TTTGAGAGTGCAGTCTGACCCGTAGAATGTTCCCTTGCATGAACAGATCCCGGTTGACTGTTCACAGGTGTCGTTGAAACAGTGGTCAGGACATTTGAGAGTGCAGTCTGGCCCGTAGTACGCTTCCTTGCGCGTACAGTCTGCTCTTTCTGTGTCACATATGATGTCACAGCCACCAGAACACGTCTGTTCGCACTGTAGCCAAAATTTCCATCAGGACAAGTGTCATCACAGGTATAGCCAGGATGTTTGCAATGTTGGCATTTTCTGGATTTTCCTCACATAAAGAACTGACACTAAGACAAGACCCGGAGCAGTCGTGTCCATAGATCCCATGTGAACAGTTCCCGTGACACGTACCGATGATGACAGTGCAGCCTTTGCTACTCCCACCACACACTGTACAAAACGACCAAGAATGCCCGTCCAGACAATAGGTGTCTGTAAATGTTTGCACCTCACACACCGTCAGTGCACTCTCGTCCTGCGAAAAGGTCGGTGAGAACTCAAACTTACTGTGTGCCATTATCGCTTGTATGGTGACTACAATAGTGCTCACAGAAATATTTGGGTATGATATATCATTATACTGGAACACTACACCGCCATTGTCAGAGAAAGCCTTTGGAGTGTCATTCTTTACCCGAATCATAGTGCTAGCTCGATGATAAATTCAAATGGTGTGAGTCTTCTGGGACGTGTCAAAGTTCAGATACCAGTAAACAGAATTGGTTCCACTTCTCAATTGTGTGTGTGTGTGCAGTCATTGTCATAAAGATTGGTCTTTGTTTTGCCATTATCTGCGGCCTCTGGTCCACATCCGTCTCCTGTATAGCAAGCATTAAATGTGTCGGCCTGGTTTGTGTTCTGTTTGAGAGCCACATTCCGACCCCCGCCAATGTAGATGGAGCAGATATTTGCAACTATCGCCCCTTCAATCTGTAACATGTTGATTAGACCATGAAACTGTCCGGATCTGTAGGTCCAGATCCCTAGGAGTATTTGCAAACTAGATCAAAGTACTGACACTGGGGTCCGAAACACTCTCGCCGACAATTGTCACCGTTTGTGCATGTCCCTGTAGCCCTGTCACAAACTGAGCGATTTTAGCAGTGACACTGCAACGCACAATTTGCCCCGAACCAACCGTCTACACAAGTTAGGCAGTTAGGTCATTAGCTTCCAATGTCGCAAACAAAGCCAGCAGAATAAAGACTTGATCTACAGCGGTGGTTAACGAAATGTGCACAAACAATTATTTCAAACCCGTGGTTACAATTCTAACAATCCGCCAACTCGCTGTGACAACAGACAGCGCGATGTTCAAGATCAGCATTGTATACACCACGGCTAGAACTCGGATTGTCTACTGAAAGCATATGTGCACTTACATCGTGTTCTCTATGTGCATGTCACCATGTGATGTAACGGGGCTCTTTCTTTTTTCTTTCTTCATATTACAAATGTACAAGAACTGCATATGAATAAAAGTGTGAAGATTTTTTTCCTTAGATAATAGGACATTAAAACATAAACATATATCATTACACACACACGCACATACATACACAACTGTAAACATATCATACTGAAAACTGTTTCTGGAAGAATTCTTTTGTGTGGGAGGTCATAAAGTTATTTAGGTCACGGACACTGATGCTGGTGTCACTCTCTACAGGAACCAGATTGTAGTAGTTTCTCTGGATATTCCTGTGGTCTTGATCCGGCTTTGTCTTAACTGTAACAGAAAGTCGTTGTCATTGTGAATCTTAAATAAACATTTGTTAGGGATCAAATAAGAATAGTGTGTCACATTAAAATACATCTGTGTGAGCTGTAAGGTTGATGTAGGAAAGGAATGACAAACTACATAGCATATTTTGTCAAGAATAATAATGGAGTTCTACTTTTTAATCAGCAGAGAATGAGCCAACAAAAGATAGCAGAACGACACATCAAGGGAAACCTTTTATTTAATTGGAACCTCGTAAATTGTACGGTATTTTCAAATAACACACACACATATATACTTGTATTTCCTACAAACACATTTTACGGTTTAACATACCATTCATATGACTTCCTGCAATTTTTTCATCATAAAATAAATCTAAACATACGATATAGCGAAAATAAAATGTACATGTATATAGAATTCCAAATTTTGTTCTGTTCAATTGCCAATGAAATAAAACGAGCCTACATTATAAATATCCTGATGTTTACGTTTATTATCTTGTCGAAAAAATTATTTAATCTTATCAGGCAGCGTAGGGCAACAGCCCATCAGCTGAGGCAAAGTAGTTTTCACAATCATTTATGAATGGAAATTGCAGTCTAATATATACTATGGAGTCCAAGTATTACGATGAATTTGTCGTGCCTAGCCAAGAAGTAGGCAAAACACAAACAGCATCAACGAGGGACTATAGTTATCGTCAATTGTTACTAAAAAAAGTGTAATATATATATATATATATATATATATATATATATATATATATATATATAATAATAATAATAATAATAATAATAATAATAATAATAATAATAATAATAAAATCCCAAGTCAATAACTAACGACCGAGGCTACATTTTATTGAGTTACTTGTGGGTGATCATCATTGCATTCCAATATGTCAATAGGTGCTCAGATCATCTCATCAGTATGTCCCGCATCATCGAGCGACTGACGACTCCAACTCTGTGTTGGTTGATAAATCATCTTGAGCACCCACCATGCCCCTCGTTTCTGGATAACCCATCTTCACTACCAACTCTTTTATACGGAAAAGTGTCGTGGACTCAAGATTGTCTAAGCTGTGTGCCCTTCTTGCACTCTCTGGGGATTAATGATGTCAGCCTGATCCATTGGTTCACCTTCTTCGACAATAGCACAGCTAGCCAGCCTCTACGCTCTTTCATTTTCTCGTACTCCCGCATGTCCAGGGATATAGACAAAGCCAACTGTGCGTCTCTTTGACTTTTGTAATAACTCGACCCACTGTCTGCATACAAGCCCACCTCCACATTTCTTATCATTTTCAACGAATCACTTAGTATGCATGCGTGGGTGTATTGTTTGTGACTCCAACCAGATGGATATCCTGGTTACTGTCATCATCTCCATCGTCATGGAAATCGTTGTCTTAACGTACGCACTATACAGAGCGTGCTGCGTCTAAATATCCTTGTACTTCTTCAGTGTCGTATTGTAACAGAGTATGCTAAAGAGAGCAGATACTGAATCGTTACCGCTCTTTGAATGGACGAGAGCAGTATCATATAGTGGCGACCAGCAGATTTTAACTATGGTAATTTTCCAGGAATAACAGTTAGTCAGAGTAGGAAGGAGAGAGGTAGAATAGAGGACGACACGATGAGAGTTAAGAGCCCATGGAATTTTCCATGCAACAGAAGATAGCGCAGTGTCTGCAGGGGTAGGGGTAGGACACCCACCAAACTAAGTTAGATGTCCATGCCAGTGTTCACAAGAGCAAAGTTGTTGGAAAGGACCAGGTATGACTAGTAACATGCAACGACCTCGTGGTGTTATTGTCAGATCTCCACGAGTGTCCATCATGTTCACAACAACAAAGTGGTTATTCATTGTGTTAGCATGAGTGAATCATGACCAGGAGAGGTCAGCTCATGGAGTAACGTTATCCCATTAGGTCATGGGAAGATGGTTCACAAATAGCTTGTTGTGACAAAGATTATTCCAAATGAGTCATGAGAAGTTGCGAGTTCAGGTGAGTCACAGATGGTGGACACTGTACACGTAAACATTGAGTGACCAGATCACGTTGGAGTGGTCAATTTGCGATGATCTTATTGGTCACCATCTCGCAGGTAGAAGAGAGTTGAGGAGTATTTAAAGTCAGTTAAGTTAGGACAGAGAGAGAAGTCAAGCCAGAGAATTAGAAGAAGTAGAATGTAGACTGAGTCAGTTAAAACGGCTTCGGCCGAACTGCTAAAGGCAGTTAGCCATTTAACAGTTAGAGTCAGAACAGTTAGAAAGTTAAGTTGGAAGTGTAGTAATAAGTTTTGATGGAGTTAGTAAGAACAGTTAGAAATCTACAAGTTACAGTCATAAGTCAGTGATAGATTATTAAGACACTAGAGAAGTTATCAGTAAAAGTTGTTTTACAAGTGTCCAAGAATTGTGTTCCATTGTGTTACATATATTCTACATGTCGTAAGTAGACTCACAAGTTTGTAAGAAAATGAAGATGTTGATGAACAATGTTCCATACCAATAAACATTAATAGTGAACATTGAAGAGAGACTTTATGTGCAAGTCTATTATATATACCATATCGTGTGTAAGACTATAACATTTAATAATTAATTTGGTGTCCGAGACACAGCACGAACCTGAGTTGTCGCGGAGAGAAATCAAATAAATGAATGACAGAAAGTTAATGGAAGAATAAAAAGCCTGCCCAGTCTTCAACTTAGAAATCACGGAGAAATCACCGTGTACCGTCTACCGGGTCAAAAGTTCAACACGACCACAATTCTACCTGTGTTGCACTCCTGCCAGCTGAGATTGTAATTTTACCAATCAAGAATACCTGTCCTTCAGGTCAAAAAGTCAAATTACGCTGTTTGCGTAACACAAGTCTGAAATTTACCTGTGTCAAGTGTCTAAGAGAGGCACTAAAATTTTATTCAGCATTAAATCTGACCAGCCAAGAGATTGTCAAATTGTCAGTCAATATTACCTGTTTTGTTGGTATCAAGTCATAGCGTCAAGTTGCAACAAATCATTGTTTCGTCCACCTGAGATTCAAAGTTCATCAATGAGTCCGACCTTTGAACTGTGACCCACCACAGTGTTTATTTTGAGAGCATTCAGGAAGAGGCATAACTCTCAACAGAATATCGTCATCGTCAGATAACTCCCGACACATTTGTAATTGTCGAACTCTAACATGTGTCGAATTTTCTCAGGTGGCAATTTATTGAGGAAAATTGTGAATTGTGATTGATAATTAATAATTTCAAGTGGTGTAGTCTTTATTTAGAGAAACAAGTCAAGTAACAAGTAAGAGTGTTAATATTTCAGCGTTACAATGGCCATTCGCGTGTGTTAGAAATTAAATTAAAATAAATTAACATTAGACATTAGAAGACCAGAAGGAACCGATCATCAACAACTGAGAAACAATAATTTATTTATTAAGTAATTAGTAATTAATTAATTTATTAAGTAGTTTGTTAAGTAATTAATTAATTAATGATTTTTAGAAAGTATTATTAATTAATATACCAGCGAATATTGTAAACAAGTTTTTTTTTTAAACAGCTGGTTGACAGTTTTTAAAATAGTGTTCTGTTAATATATTGTAGTTAAGTTTGGTTAAATAAATATTATTTTAATTATTATTATTGATAAGGTGACATACCCTATTTTATATTGTTCTGTAATAATTTTTTAAATTGTACTGGATGTATTTTTTAATAGTGTTTGAAATACTACATTGGTTATTCCACAGGGAAATTAAATAATAATAATTTTTAGACTACACTGTTTTTGTTCCACAGGGAAATTAATAATAATTTCTGTTTATTTCAGAGACTGAGGCCAGAGCTCATAAAGTGCTGATAATTAGTACATGTAATATAACATATAATAAATTTTAATTGTTTGTTCTATCAATAGAAGGGAGAGGTAGGTATTATAGGAAACATGGCAACCACAGTAGACCCCACAACCGAAACACTGAGTGAACTGTGACTGACGATAAACCTGCCATCAAACTTAAGAGGATGGAGGGAGAGTGTAGAGAATTTGCAGACTTAACACTGAATTGGAGAGACCTAAAGAATATAACTTTCAAGACTTGATCGGATGAAGTATCCAAATTCATGGGAAGGTAAGGTAGAATTAATGCCTGTGTATATATACGGAGACAGAGTATTGGTCTAACGGAAAAGGGCATTTGTGAGATCTGGTGGAACAGGTGATATCCAGTGACAGATCATAAATATTTTCATTGAAGGACTAGCCAACAGAGGACAGATGATTAATTATATTGACTTAAGAAGGATCTTACGACAATGAATGGAACTTTAGATTTAGCCAGCAAGGAAGAAATCATAGGAGAAGATGTGATTCAAGTATGAGACTAAACGGTCTTACGCTTCAATAAGAATTAGATGGAACTTGTATAAGACTAAACGGGTCTTATGATTCAATAAGAAATAGGTGGAACTTGAATGAAGGAGACTAAACGGGTCTACGCTTCAATAAGAGAAGTTAATGTATACTATGTAAGCAGGAAATAAATTATAAAGAGTTAAGTTTACCTGTGATGACTGACTAATGAGAAGCCAGAATGTAGTTAAGCCATATAGGTGACCACTTGGGGAGTGAGTCACCCGAAGTAACGAATAAAAAAAATGGTGATAACCATGTTTACATTGGCTTAATTAAGGCTTGAGTCGAGTTGAGAGGACGCTATTTACAGACGCAGAAGTCTTAGCGTACCTAGAGTTAAGAGAACTCAGAATGGACAAACAAGAGATGATTTATAGAGAATGTCTGGAGATGATAGTAGTGTCAAGAGAATATAGAAGACAAGAGAGCTGAGGAAATAGAGATTACCTCAGATGAACTAGAAGTTAAGAGTTACCAATGTGAAACATATGGTACTAACTACGAGTTGGTCAGAGTTCTTAAACTGGCGAAGTTGGATGGTAATCCAAGGAACAACTGACCAATAATAGGTAATGAGAAAAGACAAAGTGATAACCTGTGTTGAGTGAGACCTAAAAGGAAGTTAGGTGATAAAGGTGATACTAGGAGAAGTATCATGAGAAAAAGAGTCAGGAAAAGACTCATGTGAAACATGTACCGAGTGATAACTCATAGGAAGGTTACATGTGGGAATTATAGGAGACTTAAAAGAAGTCAGAGAAATGAGAGAATTATTGAGAGAACCTCAAAGAGAATTCTAAGTTGTGAAATTAATTATGTAACTGAGTGATAACTCAAAAAGGTTACATAAGAAATTAAGAGATTTTAAGTTGTATGAGAGGTAATAACCTGAAGAAGATGAGTCTAAAGAAGTAGACTCATGTGAAAATAGTGTAACCAGAGTGGTAACTCGTAAAAGGTTATATAAAGAGAAATGGAACTTGAGAGAGTTTCCAGAAGTTATAGAGACTAAATGGTAGTCCTATGAGTAAAAGAGATGTAAATAGAAATATCTGAGTCGAATAAATGAATATGACTGATAGATACTGTCAAGTGGACGGTGTCCAGATAATTCTGATCTTGAGCCTTAGAAGATACTACAAGAGTATCATGATATATTGGGACTGAATAGTAGTCCTGGGAATACAAGAGATGTATGCAGATTATTCAGAGTCAAATGAATGTTAGATGCTGTCAAGTGGATGGTATTCAGATAATCCTGATCTTGAGAATAAATAGATGATACTAGAAGAGTATCATGATAATGAGTCTAAAGGATGAGACTCATGTGTAAAGAATTTCCAGAATTTATTTAGATTTATGAGACTTACAAGAGGGTATGTTGTAAATAGAGCAGTCTGAAGTATATATATGTATGTATATTGATATATTGTTGCTCAAACTAAGTGTTGTTTGTGATTCATAGTCTCCGGAGATATGTGCATTGTCTAAGTTTTGTCAGTATATGTTCTATGTCAATTGAGCGGATATGTTCTAAAGCATAAAGACTTGTAATAATAATGCATGATAATAACTGTTGTACATGGTTCTTTTTTTATGAGTTTATTTTTAGATATTGGATCTTGGAGTCACAGATGCCAGTCAACAGATGTCTGGTGATGCCTGTGATGTAGCCTCAAGAAGCTGACAAACAGTCATTGTCAAGAATTAGTTAACATTCGCAATAAGACTTGCATTATATTAAATGGTGGAGTTAATCATTCAAGGGACACAACTGGACATACTTTGAAAATTATGTCCCCTATAAAAAAAAAAAAATTGAGTTTTGTTTAGAATTTTTTTAAAGAATTGTGTGTGGTTCAGTACCTTATTGTCTCCAAGATATTGTTGATCTATGGTTTTTAAAGATTGGTTGATATTGTGACAAGTATTTTTTACTGATTGTTTTTTGTAAATTAATGATGTTCCATATAACTCTATTACTATTTTTATGTAGATGATACTAAGATTTATTTACTTAGAAATAAATCTCATATGTTGTAAGGGAGGAGTGTAACAGAGTATGCTAAAGAGAGCAGATACTGAATCGTTACCGCTCTTTGAATGGACGAGAGCAGTATCATATAGTGGCGACCAGCAGATTTTAACTATGGTAATTTTCCAGGAATAACAGTTAGTCAGAGTAGGAAGGAGAGAGGTAGAATAGAGGACGACACGATGAGAGTTAAGAGCCCATGGAATTTTCCATGCAACAGAAGATAGCGCAGTGTCTGCAGGGGTAGGGGTAGGACACCCACCAAACTAAGTTAGATGTCCATGCCAGTGTTCACAAGAGCAAAGTTGTCGGAAAGGACCAGGTATGACTAGTAACATGCAACGACCTCGTGGTGTTATTGTCAGATCTCCACGAGTGTCCATCATGTTCACAACAACAAAGTGGTTATTCATTGTGTTAGCATGAGTGAATCATGACCAGGAGAGGTCAGCTCATGGAGTAACGTTATCCCATTAGGTCATGGGAAGATGGTTCACAAATAGCTTGTTGTGACAAAGATTATTCCAAATGAGTCATGAGAAGTTGCGAGTTCAGGTGAGTCACAGATGGTGGACACTGGACACGTAAACATTGAGTGACCAGATCACGTTGGAGTGGTCAATTTGCGATGATCTTATTGATCACCATCTCGCAGGTAGAAGAGAGTTGAGGAGTATTTAAAGTCAGTTAAGTTAGGACAGAGAGAGAAGTCAAGCCAGAGAATTAGAAGAAGTAGAATGTAGACTGAGTCAGTTAAAACGGCTTCGGCCGAACTGCTAAAGGCAGTTAGCCAGTTAACAGTTAGAGTCAGAACAGTTAGAAAGTTAAGTTGGAAGTGTAGTAATAAGTTTTGATGGAGTTAGTAAGAACAGTTAGAAATCTACAAGTTACAGTCATAAGTCAGTGATAGATTATTAAGACACTAGAGAAGTTATCAGTAAAAGTTGTTTTACAAGTGTCCAAGAATTGTGTTCCATTGTGTTATATATATTCTACATGTCGTAAGTAGACTCACAAGTTTGTAAGAAAATGAAGATGTTGATGAACAATGTTCCATACCAATAAACATTAATAGTGAACATTGAAGAGAGACTTTATGTGCAAGTCTATTATATATCATATTGTGTGTTGTGATCATTGAAGTACTAGCCACTATAGAAAGATAAAGAACAAAGAACATCACAACACTATAACAGTATCACGGGTCCGTCTTTATAGATGACTGCGATTTCCTTGTCAGTATTGTCCTAGATAAGGACGTTAACCTCCACATCGACAGCGATTGAATTCTGCTCCCTCCATATCCTGTCGAGTGTGACCATACAAGAGAATGTGCCCCTGAATGATGTATTCACTGGTATCCACTCCTCGCTTGTGTTGATATTGATAAACCCACATGCCTGTTTGATGATACCTTCTGCGCGGCCCATCAAAGATATCCATCTTTTTAGCATGTATCATGTAAAGAGTATAACATCGATTCACTCATCTTCAAACAGCTTGTTCCCGTGAATGACAAATATAGAAGGATGTAAGGATGCTGATACTTTTGTTTTGCGTATCAAAAGTCGATATGGGTTCTACTAGACTAAACCAAACTATGCAGACATTAATCACAGTTCTGCTATACATTGTAAAACAACATACACAAATATCATTAACAAAAATAAAAACAACAATTTGTATATACAAAGCAGTTTCTGCTTGACGGAATATACCTTGCTAGTTTGAAAGAAAGCAAAGAAGGATAATGTACAACTTATACCTGATGGTTTCTTTTTGGAGGTCGTAGGTTTTGAGACTACCTCACTAGCAGCACATCTAACTTCCCTGATTTCGTCCAAACTGTGTGCAGCTTCAGGGGCCTTCTTCTTGTTGCGACACTTCCTTAATTTAAAAAAAAAGGCATGGCATTGTAGGACATGTTATAGAGCACAATGTAACGTCTGCACAGTTTAACTATTCCGATATTCAATGTAGTCTTTTGCTGTTGGTTAACAGCAATTTTCCTACTATAGCTACACACACTTTTGATTCCCTCAACTTCTCACAGAAGATATAGCAGTGCATATAGGACGTTTTCTTTGTCCATGACCTCGATCATTGTCATGTGTGAAATGTGTTAATAATGTCAGACACTGTTATGATGACTTCCTGCTTTTTAACATCTTTGTCATTCGTTTCTTTTTAAAACATTCCTGTTCTCTTCTCTGTCTATATTCATCATATAATTTGGAGTGTTCTTGACAGACGCTTCTTCGTGCACAATTATATATGTAGCTTCTGATATGTTACTAATATAATATCAATTTATAAGATCTTCATATTTTTCTTCTATTGTTGTGTATGATTGTTGGTGCCTGCTGCTGTATGTTGATGTTCAAATCGTTTTAAATTCACTGTTTCTGTGAAATACATAGAGTTGTTAAAGTTGTCATTACCTCGACTATGCTTTTAATATCCTCATTGCTTACTTGATCTTTTATTACATTCCAGTACTTTGTAATAATTGTTTGCTTAGCCAGCCACTAAGTCTTACAGTCACACAGTTCACTTTTTTTTAAATTAAATTTTAGAGATATAAATTATTTTCCTTAAAAGAAGTATAATTATAAACACGCACGTATGTGTGTGAGCGCGCGTGTATACATATAGATATATACATTAATCACATTTATATATATTATCAAGTACCATGCCTGTTGGCGTAGGTAGTCATGACTCTACACAATTTTTTTTATCTCGACAGTTATTTATCATTTTTCTTGTTGACCTTCTGCCAGCCATTTTGTTAAGCTGGTATCTTTTCTCTTTGCTTTCATCTATCTCTTTGTCCCTCTATTTTCATAGCTATCACAATATATTCCAGCAATTCCTTTCTCATATCATGGCAAAAAACTTATGATTATTTCTTCATATATACATATACATATATATATATATATATATATATATATATATATATATATATATATATATATATATATATATATAGCGCAATTAATTGTGTTTTTGGCATCAAGGGACGATATAATTTGCGGTCCTTTGCTCTTCTTTTCGCCTCTGCTGTTATTAATGTTTCCTAATATTTCCAATATTCCTTCAACAATACTTTTTCGTGGTCTTGTGTCTGGTTTTCTCGTAACGTTTATTCAAGGCTCGCTGTGTTGTGTTTTTTTTTTTTTATCTTTCTGCCTTGTCACGTGGATAACCGATTTAATTTGTCGTTTCTTCATATATTCTATGACGGGGTTTATTCCTTGCTTTTTTCTCAGTTCTTCATTTTTTTGTCTTGTCTCTCAGGATGTTTCCTGTCATTTGTCTAACACATTTCATCTCAGTAGATGTTATTTTTCTTATCGTTCTTGCATCTAGGGTCCAGGACTGGCATTGGTAGCACAACATTGGGATGAAGATTGTTAAGTGGAGTGCACGTTTTGCCTCAAGAGTTATTTCCTTGTTGGACAATATCAGTGACAGTTGTCCAATGATTTGACAAGCTTGTTTGCATCTTGCGTCTATTTCAGCTGTCTGTGAGTTGTTGTTTGTCACTAGACTTCCTATGTATTTATATTCCTCTACTTGTCTTAGTTGTCTGCAGTCTATAGTTATGTTGATGTTCTGTTTCTCTTTTGGAATATTCATGACTTCTGTTTTTTTAAATATTGATTTTCATGTTATATCTTGTGCCTGTGCTGTTGAGTCTATTTAAGAGTTCTTGAATATCTTCTATTTTTCATGTATTAGTGCCAGTTCGTCTGCAGAATGAACACCTCTGTCTTACATCTGATCTAACTTTAAAGTGGTCTATATAACCTGCTGCTGTTCTGACTGTTGATATAGAGACTTTTAATTAGGTTGATTAGATTTAGGCTTACTCCTAATGTTTGTTAGTATCTAAGTCAGTTGTTCTCTGTTTACTCTGTCTAATGCGTTTTCCTGGTCAATGAAGGCTATGTACAAATTTTAATTGTGTTGTGTCGTCTTTTCTGCCAGCTGTTTTAAGATGAATAGAGCATCATTACATCCTTTGTTTTTTTGTTTTTTTTCGGAACCCCTTTAGAGAATTGCTTTACTTTTAGTTTCATTATTGGTTTCAGCCTTTTTTCCATAATTTTGGCATATAACTTTCCTACATGGTTGAGAAGCATTATCCTCTATATTGATTTAGTCTCTCTTGCTACCTTTCTTTTGGTACGATGATTGCCTGTTGACTGTCTTTTGGGGGATTTTGTTGGTGGCATGCTGCATTAAATATTCTGTGTAGCCATGTCACTACATTTTCTCCCACTGCTGCTATTATTTCTACTTGTATGTTATCTATCCATTGTGCTTTATTTCTTGGCGTATATTTGATTACTTGTGTAGCAATGAGGTATCTTCTTGACTTTCCAACCATGGATGACAGAGTCAAGATATGGAGAGCACGAGCATACCTGAAGATTAGTACAGATACAGAGCATCCATTGCACCACGTGCTCAACACAGAGAAAGGTACCAGGCTAAAAAGAGGGAAATCATGGGTGGGCCGGGCAGAAGATGTCATCAAACAGGTCTGTGGGCTTACCAATATCAGCGTTGGTGAGGAGTGGATACCGGTGCCTACGTCATTCAAGGGAACTTTCTCATGTATTGTCACACTCGACAGGAAAAGTAGGGAACAGAACCCGGTCGTGGTTAATGCTGAGGTCAACGGTCTCATCTGCGATAATACCGATGAGAAAGATGCAGTCATCTATACAGACGGATCTGTAAGACGACACGAAAGAAGTGCATGGGCATTTACAGCACGCTCAGCAGGCAGAATAGCCAAGGAAGACAGTGGTGTATACGCCATGACCACGAGTAGCATGACAATGGAGGTGATGGCAGTGACCAAGGCATTCAAATGGTTAGAGTCACAAGACTACATCCACGCATGTATACTGAGTGATTCGATGAGCATGATAAAAAAAGTGGAGGCGGGCTTTGTACGCATGCACTGGGTAGAGTCGTTGCAGAAATCCAAAATACGTAAGGTCACCTTTGTCTATGTCCCTGGACATGCGGGAGTACGGGAAAATGAGAGAGCGGACAGGTTGGCTAGCTGCGCTGTCGTTGAGGACGGGCAACCAATGGATCGGGCGGACATCATCAATGCCCTTCGAGATGTTGGAAGAGCACAGGACTTCGACAAACACAGATCAACGTGACTTCTTCGGATGATGGAAATGGGAGTTAAGATGGGCACGGCCAGAAATGAGAAACTTGGTGGCCGTGTAAGAAGACTTATCAACCAACATAGAACTGGAGTCGTCAGTCGCTGGACACTGAGGGAATTGCTGAGGAGGGGATCTGAGCCCCTATGGACATGTTCGGAGTGCAATGATGATGACCCGCAAATAACTCAATAACTCAATATTTGATTACTTCTTCGACTTCCCCTTTCATGATGTTCATATCGGTGTGTGTGCATTCTTGCGTGGTTTTTTTTCTGTTTTTGGTAGTTGGTGCCATGTTTAATAGGTCTACCAAATATACTTTCCATCTCTTCATTTATTAATTGTCTGTAATAAAGCATTTTCACCTTTCAATTTTGTTTCAAGCAGCGTGCAGCAGATAATCTTACTTGTTACCTGTTTATGAATTACAACTTATTAGTCTTATTAGTTCCACTACAGAACTAAAATGTTAATTGCAATACAGTATGGGTGTTAACAATAAAAACAAAAGAAAATAATAAATACTGAAATAAAACATTTCATGATGAAATTGATAGCGATAAAATTAGAAATTACGATAACACAATAAATAAGTGGTATCATACCTGTTGTAAGTTAAATTAACAATGATAAGTTGTTTGGACAAGTAAAACTACTGCAAGAAGCACAGAATCATGTAAAGGCATGAGCAACTCTCTCTCTCTCTCTCTCTCTCTATATATATATATATATATATATATATATATATATATATATATATATATAGGGAAAAAAGACATCTAAATTATCTAACAAATTATCAATTCACAAACATTACTATGCAGGTTATGTGAAAAATAAATCCATTCCCAGTCAAAGCTGTAAGGCTCAAGAAAACACAGACAAGAATTCTTTCTTTACTTACAAAAAAAAATGCTCACATTTTTTAAAAAATTCACATATTTGTTTATTTCATTTTGTATTTTGCTGATTGAATGAGGAAATTAGAGAAATCGCCAATCAACCACTATTATCATCAGTTATCAAGAAAAGACGTTGCACATAATTTGGACATGTAATGAGAAAAGATAATAACCGAATAGAAATGCAAGCCCTGATGTGGGAAATAACAGAGGAGGAAAAGAGGCCACCCCAGAGAGACAATAAGAAGATCATTAATCAGAGAGGCAAAAGCAGCAGGAATCAGCCCCCTAAATGAGATTGAGTTGCTTGCACCGAACAGAGACAAATGGCGAGATTTGATAAAAGATCTTTCCAAGGATTGAGACTACTAGAAAGAAACTTTAGAAAGGATGGATAGATGGATGGATGGATGGATAGATTTTGTTGTTGACAATTACTAAGCAGTTATTAATTGATTATAGAAATTACCCCGATGGCCCTCACAGTGCGTGTGTGCACTGTTCTGATATCTTTCTGTGTTAGCAGGTAAAAGACTTGAATGTTAATGTTCCTAATGTAACAGTATTGGATTGGATGAGAGGGGGAGGGAACCAGTGGATAGGTGCATTTTGGAAAGATGCAGACAGATGCAGTAGACTATACACTTCCGAATTCACAAACGAACATATGCTTGGCACGTTAACAACGTCTGACCAAAAGTCCAGGCTGCAGGTGCAGAGAATGAAGCAGATATTTGACACTTGTGACACTATTACAACTTCCGGTGAATGGGCTAAAACTGCACGTGCCCCAAAGTTAGTAGGATCCGAGCAGATGGTCAAAACCTTAGTTTCTTGACAATTCTTCAACGGTAGATCAGACAGCGACAGAAAGCACAAGATGTTTGACACTTTACACGTTATCAACATCTGGTTTGGACTGCATGGTCGACTCTTCCAAACGCCAGATGAACATCGGGCGAACACCTCAACAACATCCGGTCAAATCTAGACGGCTCGTCCACCTGCGATGATGAATACTGTATATATTTAGCCAGAGGTTGTAACAGAGAAGTCAGTTAGAAACAGATAGCCAGAATATTGTTTGCCGTTTCACACTAGATGATGGTTTGTTATTATAACCAAAATACGATAAAACACTAACTTGAAGATAACAATAACAGTTAACGATGGTGTTGAGGTTATTGTTATGGGATCAACGTGAGGCACTAGACCAGGAAGATGATGAAGCGGGTGGCAAAGGTTTTCTTCATTTCCCAAACTTTGATGGATAAGTTTAAATTTATCCATTTTGTTACATAGATACATGAAAACTACGTCATCTATGTAACAATATATGTGAATTAAAGCATGGGTCAGTTAACTTAGTGGCAGTAAGTAAAGAAGTTCATAGAGGTTAGTTCATAAAGCCGCGGAGGAATAATGGTGATGAGTAGGTTGGGATGAAGGAGGGATGGTGATGAGTAGGTTGGGATGAAGGAAGGATGGTAGTCGGACATAACAAATTTCGGGAGAATGGAAATTGTATAGTTGTTGTAAAGGTGTGAATAAACACATGACATGGACATGGCATGGCATTTTGTCCATAAAACATTATTATTTTGAAACTCAGGAGAAGTCAAGCTGACCAGAGGATACTTTGGAGTCACAAACAAGCCTGTTTTGACCATTCTTAAACGTAAGAGTTCACTGAAAGTACCAAGCTGTCAGCTGTTGTGATAGTTTGGAGGCAAAAGTCACAGAGCGGTCAACTTCGTGGCAACATCGCGACAGCCCATGGGACGCTGATTCATCGCGGACGTACAGTGCGGTAAATGAGACTTCGATATAAAAACGTGGGCACGCGAGATAAGTTAAGTAGTTAGGACAGACAAGGAAGTCTGTTAGTTAGGCACAGGAGTCAAACAAATTAGTAAGTGAGCGATAAGAGAGTTAGGTAGTAAGCAGTAGTAAGACAGAGTTAGTAAGAGTTATAACTATTAGTTGGGTAGTAGACAGAGCCAGAATAAGCAAATTAGAACACTGGGAACATTTAGTTCTGAACGTGTTTTTAAGTGTATTTCAAAGTTGAGCTTCAGAGAACAAGTCGTAAGTAAGTTGTGAGAGAAGGAGATTTTACATGTCACAGACAAGACACACTTGAGGAGAGTTCAATCTGTACCGGTGTTAACCTAATTAACGTTCAGAATGAAGAACAATAATTCTAAAGAGAAGTGCTTCCACTATTATGTATCACGTGCCAAGTTAAAGATCAATAAACTTGATTATGAATTATGACTGAATAGTCTGTGATGACTAATGTACCAAGCTATGTTGTTGACTATAAATGTGATCACTGTGATGTGAATAATGAACACTGATATAAACAAATTAAATAAATAACACACTGCTTCACTCTATATCTGCAGACATCACAACTGTTTTTATGCATAGTCTTACCGCTCGTACTGAAAGAGGCACCAATTGGGAGGTGGTAATGTGAGATCTTGATCAGCTATGGACTAATGATTCTACAATAGTAACCTAAGATAGTATGGCTCAAACTCCCCACGTTAACAGTAGAAATCTGTTTTAGTCTAAAGTAAACAACATAGAATGTGAACAATTTTACAGGAATGGTTCCTTTCATATCAAACATACGGTGTTACTGGCCATATTTTTTGAAGACCAAATACGTTATTTGCGACATGGCGAGTATTATGCCAGGTTTTCTATTCATCCGTCCATCCAATCTATCTATCTGTCCGTCCGTCCGCCCGCCCGAAACCCGCCCGCCCGTTTGTCTGTCTTTCTTTCTGTGTGTCTATCTATCTAATGATCATTCGAGCCGTGGCCAGTCCGTAGGGCATAGATACAGATGCTCTTTCTTTTTTCCTAATTTTTCTTTCCAGCGGTCTCAATCCTTGAAAAGATCTTTTATAAAATCTCGCCATTTGTCTTTATTCTGTGCAATCTTCATCTCATCGACAGGGCTGATTCCTACTACTTTTGCCTCTCTGATCAATGTTCTTCTCAGTGTCTCTCTGGTTCGGCCTCATTTCGCTCTACCTGTTGTTTTCCACATGAGATCTTGCTTTGTTATTCAGTTATTATTGCTTCTCATAACATGCCAAACGTCGTCTTTTCGGGACCACCTCGACCATGTGATAACAAAATCCAGCAAAGGATTAGCCGCCTTGAAGGTCATGGCAGCTGCCAACATCGAGCAGAGGCTACTTACTCTTCTGTTCCAGGGATTAGCCCTCGCACCTATCGAATATGCCCTGGCAATTCTTACTGTCAGTACGACTCAAATTGATAGGCTGGAGAAAATACAAAATGAAGCCATGCGCATTATCCTGGGATGTACTAGGGACACTCAAGTGTAGCAATGAGGTATCTTCTTGACTTTCCAACCACGGATAACAGAATCAAGATCTGGAGAGCACGAGCATACCTGAAGATTAGTACAGATACAGAGTATCCATTACACCACGTGCTCAACACAGAGAAAGGTGACAGGCTAAAAAGAGGCAAATCATGGGTGGGCCGAGCAGAAGATGTCATCAAACAGGTGTGTGGTGGGCTTACCAATCTCAGCGTTGGTGAGGAGTGGATACCGGTGCCTACGTCATTCAAGGGGACTTTCTCGTGTATTGTCACACTCGACAGGAAAAGTAGGGAACAGGACCCGGTTGTGGTTAATGCTGAGGTCAACGGTCTCATTTGCGATAACACCGATGAGAAAGATGCAGTCATCTATACAGACGGATCTGTAAGACGACACAAAAGAAGTGCATGGGCATTTACAGCACGCTCAGCAGGCAGAATAGTCAAGGAAGACAGTGGTGCATACGTAATGACCACGAGTAGCATGACAATGGAGGCGATGGCAGTGACAAAGGCATTCAAATGGTTAGAGTCACAAGACTACGCCCACGCATGTATACTGAGTGATTCGATGAGCATGATAAAAAAGTGGAGGCAGGCTCTGTACGCATGCAATGGGTAGAGTCGTTGCAGAAATCCAAAATACGTAAGGTCACCTTTGACTATGTCCCTGGACATGCGGGAGTACGGGGAAATGAAAGGGCGGACGGGTTGGCTAGCTGCGCTGTCGTTGAGGACGGGCAACCAATGGATCGGGCGGACATCATCAATGCCCTCCGAGATGTGGGAAGAGCACATGACTTCGACAAACACAGATCCACGTACTTCTTCGGATGATGGAAATGGGAGTTAAGTTGGTCCCAGCCAGAAATGAGATACTTAGTGGCCGTGTAAGAAGACTTATCAACCAACATAGAACTGGAGTCGTCAGTCACTGGACACTGAGGGAATTGCTGAGGAGGGGATCTGAGCACCTTTGGACATGTTCGGAGTGATGACTCGCAAATAACTCAAATAACGTCGTCTTTGCTTCATTAAAAAATCTACACCATTTTTTAGAGACTAAGTAACCATGTAGCATTTAAGCCCGAAAAACACGCCATATTTAAGAATCGAAACTGGACAATTCTAAACAATAGCTAAAACACTAACAACTCATCACTGAAGCTTTTTCTTATTGTAAAACATGTTTTTAAATATTTATATTACTTCTAGTTTGTATTCACTAATATCATTTTTGTTCTGAGATACAGTAATCAGAGATATATTTACAATATAATGAAATTACTGTACATTACCTCCAGGTAATCACACCAACAATAATCAATAAGACCAGCACGACACAGCCAATTACTGCTCCAACGATAGCACTAACAGGAATAGTCGTTTCACCATCTGATTTTCATTTTGAAAAGAGAGGGAATAAAAGACCGCATAAGAGATTAAATATAATTAATGTAGCTAAAATTGTATAGATAAAACTATTAAGAACAAATTAATAAACAAAACACAATGCCATTAATTATAGTCTTTTTGCTTATTTCGAAGATCAGCAGTATATTCCTTTCTTGATATGAATAACTTACTGTCCATAGTGCTATGTGTTGTATATATACCATCCCTCATTATATTACCTCTACTCTCATGTTTAGAGTTTAAATGTCTAAGGAAAATACTTGGTATAGAATGGAACGAATTCAAAACAAACGAGGAAATTAGAGAAATCGCCAATCAACCACTAATATCTTCAGTAATAAAGAAAAGACGATGGTCATACGTTGGACATGTGATGAGAAGAGATAATAATCGAATAGCAAAGCAAGCCCTCATATGGGAAACAACAGGTAAAAGAAAAAGAGGAAGACCCAGGGAGACACTGAGAAGAACATTGATGAGAGAGGCAAGAGCAGCAGGAATCGGCGCCCTCAATGAGATAGAACTGCTTGCACAGAACAGAGACAGATGGCGAGATTTGATAAAATATCTTTAAAAGAAAACTGCTAGAACAAAAATTCATATAGGAGAAGGTGTATCTTGGTCTACGCCCTATGGGCCGGTTACGGCTCGAAAGGTCAATAGATAGATAGACTCTCATGTTTGCAAGATTTACTGCAATTGAACATAACAATACATGTTATTTCGCCATCTTCTTTCTGGGAGCAAAGGTGTCAGACAGCGTGAGACTAAAAAGTGGTCAGCAAATCATAGCTGACTGTGTACATCCAGATCAGTGAGTCACAACTGACCAACACACTATTCTACTATCTGGTAGTGACTCTTAGAACAAACTCATCCAGTCTTGTCAAGCAATTATGGATTGAGAAAGGAAAGCAAGACGGTACTAGGAAATAGCATTCAGAAGTCAAATGTGTTGGGCCATAAAGTGCAGAAATTACAGCTTGTTATAACCACACCACAATACAACTTTGTTCGCTTTAAACCCTTATAGGTGCACATAAATAAAAATGTGTGATGTGATTGTTATTAATGCTATGATCATCAATGCTGCACACAGGTAAATTCCATAAGTGCTCCGATTCTCTAAAAAAAATCCGAGGAGAGAGCAGGTGGACATACGTACACGCCGCAGCGCGGCGTCGGATCCACAATGTATACAGGATTTTGCTGACAACTTTGCACGAGTTGCAGCCACTTTTTATGGCCTACTCTTTTCGAATTTAATTGTAGTCAAATGTGTAGCATACACTATGAATTATTGTCTACTCAAGAATACAGTGGATAATTCTGGAGCTTACTGAAATTATTTCCCACCGTCTGCTTGGTCTTTGAACTGAATGTCTCTTGTGCTCAAGACAAAGAAATGGTTCCCAGCATGTCTCAAGGTTTATTAAACTGATATCTATAAGTGAAGTTGTCATCAAACCTAAAGCCATTCTTCCTCTAAACGGAAGAACGGCAGTGAACTTCAGCAACAAGAAATCAACAGTTCTGTAGAGTACAAGGTTTGCGGTTTTTCTCAACCTAAGAGATTGCATTTAATATCAATGAATTATTTTAGAATTCTCTGTGAGAAAATCCTCCAACACCAACATTGCAAAAAGGTTTGTGTTTATCAGTGGAAAATGAGGGGGAATGGTTCAGAGCGACCGTTAGAGTTCGAAAAGGCTGCTTATTCCCTCTGACCTTATTTAAAATGTTTTTGGAAAGAATCATAAGATACTTTAGAGAACCATGAAAATATTTGTAGCAGAAACATTAATAACCTGCAGCTTGCTGATACTGATGGTTTAGACAGTGACAGCCCTATAGTTGCTGGCACCCTGGACAAGCTGAACTTCCGAGCCATTTTTAAGTTTATTTATACACATTTTCACGAGGAAAAAAAATAAAACTTTTGGAAGATCCTTGATGGTGCTCCTGAACAGCATCGCTCACCCCAGGCAACTGCCTGAGTTGCAGGTACATTGAGTCGGCTCTGGGTGTAGAAGAACAAGAATTAACAGATCTGATACAATGACTAGATAAAGCATCTGGTGCATATGACATAGATATTAATATTGAAAAAAATACGATTAATAACCGTAGGTGCATTGTCACAAAAATAAAAATAAAAGGACAAGAACTAGAAACATTTGACAAATTTAAACACTTAGGATCAATTGTCAAGGCTCAAAACCTGAAACATCGGCTAGAATATTACAGTAGACCTTGCAAAGCTAAAACCTATTTGGAAATATAAGAACATCATTCTAGACTCTAAATTCAGGGTTATGCATACCTTGGTTATATCATTTTTAAAATATATGCTTATTGTGAAACATTGACAGCAGAGCTACAGAAAAAAAAATAGCTATGGGGATAAAATGTTATAGTAATATTTAGGGTATCTCTTACGTAAATCATATCATGAGTGTAAAAGTTTTCAAAAGAATACAACAGACACTATGAGTACATAATGATCTTCTGACTATTGTGGAAAAATGCAAAATTAAATGGTTTGGCTTCATATCTTATCTTGATCATCTGTTCTGACAAAGACGATTATATTAGGAACTGTGAAAGAAGGAAAACAAAAGACGTACAGACAGAGAAAGAGAGGGGAAAATAACATCAAAGAATTGACAGGCTTTGTCTTTATGCAGTCCCAAGGAATGAATGAAAATAGAGATTTATAGAGAAGGTGGACATAGTCTTTTAACAGTGCTCAACGACCTCCAGGATTATGGAAAGAAGAAGAGGTGGAGGAGGAAGACAAAAGAAGAACAGGTAGAAGAAGACAGAGAGGAGTAGAGTATGAAAGGCATATATAGACAAACATACAATATAGGGTCATTGTGGCTGAATTGACTATTTGCTATCATCATAAGATATTTGCTGTTATGAGTAGAATGCATCAGCATAGCGGTTGGACAAAAATGATAACCAAAGAGGAGGTGTTTCAAGGGAAACACTGGTAGGTTGACTTGAAGAGTAGAAGTCACAAAGAGTTTGATAGATGAACAAGAGCTCGTTACAGTAGTAGTCACAAAGAGTTTGATAGATGAACAAGAGCTCGTTACAGTAGTAGTCACAAAGAGTTTGATACATGAACAAGAGCTTGTTACAGTAGTAGTCACAAAGAGTTTGATACATGAACAAGAGCTTGTTACAGTAGTAGTCACAAAGAGTTTGATACATGAACAAGAGCTTGTTACAGTAGTAGTCACAAAGAGTTTGATAGATGAACAAGAGCTTGTTACAGTAGTAGTCACAAAGAGTTTGATAGATGAACAAGAGCTTGTTAGATTAGTAGTCACAAAGAGTTTGATTGATAAACAAGAGCTTGTTAGATTAGTAGTCACAAAGAGTTTGATACATGAACAAGAGCTTGTTACAGTAGTAGTCACAAAGAGTTTGATTGATGAACAAGAGCTTGTTAGATTAGTAGTCACAAAGAGTTTGATACATGAACAAGAGCTTGTTAGAGTAGTAGTCACAAAGAGTTTGATTGATGAACAAGAGCTTGTTAGATTAGTAGTCACAAAGAGTTTGATACATGAACAAGAGCTTGTTACAGTAGTAGTCACAAAGAGTTTGATACATGAACAAGAGCTTGTTACAGTAGTAGTCACAAAGAGTTTGATAGATGAACAAGAGCTTGTTAGAGTAGTAGTCACAAAGAGTTTGATACATGAACAAGAGCTTGTTAGAGTAGTAGTCACAAAGAGTTTGATTGATGAACAAGAGCTTGTTAGATTAGTAGTCACAAAGAGTTTGATAGATGAACAAGAGCTTGTTACAGTAGTAGTCACAAAGAGTTTGATACATGAACAAGAGCTTGTTACAGTAGTAGTCACAAAGAGTTTGATACATGAACAAGAGCTTGTTACAGTAGTAGTCACAAAGAGTTTGATAGATGAACAAGAGCTTGTTAGAGTAGTAGTCACAAAGAGTTTGATACATGAACAAGAGCTTGTTAGAGTAGTAGTCACAAAGAGTTTGATTGATGAACAAGAGCTTGTTAGATTAGTAGTCACAAAGAGTTTGATAGATGAACAAGAGCTTGTTACAGTAGTAGTCACAAAGAGTTTTATAGATGGACAAGAGCTTGTTACAGCAGTAGTCACAAAGAGTTTTATAGATGAACAAGAGATTACTAATTTCTATATTAGTTAATTAAATAAAAGTAGTCATCGGCATCCCAATAGAAATTTGGTTCAACAAGGATGTATTTTATCGTCCTTGTTATTTGGAGTTGCTATGGACTTCATAATGAAATGCTGCACTAGTAACAAAGGCATCGAATGGATACACGGAGACCAGTTGGAGAACCTTATGACATAGTTCTCATCAGCAGGGAGGTTAAAACGATGCAGGAAAACGCAAATGAACTATCATAAATAGCCAGCAAAATTGAACTTTAGATCAATTATGAAAAGACTAAAGTCATGAAAAGCTTAATTCCAACAGATTACAGAATATACCTGGAAAAAAAAAACAGTGGAAAAGATTGATCACTTTGTCTATCTTGGAAGTTACATTGGTCAGGAGTACAAGTGAAGAAATTAGAATCAGAATGGCTAAAGCAGCAATGTCCTTCATCTGAAAGCTTGAGAAGATGTGGAAATCAAAATTAATCAGTACAAAAACAAAACGTAGACTATACAAATCAAATGTCTACCAACCCTTACATATGAGAGCTGGAAAACAACAAAGAGACATAGAAACAAAGTTGAATCTATGTGAAAACAAATGTTTAAGGAAAATATTTGGTATAGCATAGAATGAATTCAAAACAAAAGAAATTAGAGAAATCGCCTAACAACCACTCCGTTCTTCTCAGTGTCTCTCTGGATCAGTCACTTTTCCTCCTACCTGTTGTTTCCCAAATGAGGGCTTGCTTTGTTATTATTTCTTCTCATCACATGTCCAACATATGTCTATCGTCTTTTCTTAATTATTGAAGATATAACATTGATCAGAGAGGCAAAGGCAGCAGGAATCAGTTCCCCCAATGAGATTGAGGTGCTTGCACAGAACAGAGACAAATGACGAGATTTGATAACTGTTTTTTCAAGGATTGAGACTGCTAGAAAGAACATTTAGAAACAGAGAGAGTATCGGAGCCCATGCCCTATGGGCTGGCCGGCTCAAAAGGTCAATAGATAGATAGTATACAACCTCACTTTCTAGTAAAATATCTATTGATTTACACAGCAGCATAATATCAGATGGGAGCCGCGATAGCTCAGTGATTAGTGAACTAGACTACAAAGCACAAGGGGTAGGGTTCGATTCCACCTTACTGCTTCCGGGTTCACCCAGCCTTGAATGAGTACCGGATTTTTTTCTGGGAAAGTAGAGCGGTACAGCCGTAATACCGACCACATTACCCCAAAAATCATGTGCTGAAGGTCTGTAAAATGTATGGTCACTAACACCATATTCACTATACAACACTTGGCGTGACGAGGGCTCTTTACTTTTTTTTTACTTTTTATAATGTCAGATGGGATTTACATAACTTTTTTTTTTCTTTATATTGTTTATCTGTTGTTTCTTTCCAGTTTGCTAAAGACAACATAAACTGTTAAAACTATTGACAACATGAGATGCCAAAAGATGTGTAATAACTTACATTACATGAAATAACATTGTGTCACATGGACAAAAGTAACAGACAAACATACCATTACATTTGGGACCTGACTTGCCAGGTACACACGATTCGCAGACTCCATCTGTGATGCTACAGAGCTGATCCTTACAGTTAGAGCTGCATCTTTGAGCACAGTTCTCGCCATAAAATGTTACGCTGCAGTCTGTAAACGATAATATTTTGCGATGTGTATTTGAAACATAAGTGTGTCAAACAAAGGTTTAGTGCGTGCGGAGGTAGTTCTTTTGCTGCATTCACCCGACTACATCTCCAACAAAGCGACATGGTTAATTTTCTTTCTTCATTCTTTGTTTCTCATTCGACTTTCAACGGGGGAGGGGGGATTGGAGGGTATAATTCTGAAGACCATTGCTGCTGTTATGTTACCTAGTGTTTCTAATATTTTATCTATCCATCTTTTTTCGTGGTCGGCCCTCAAGAGACTGGTGTTCTCGCAACGTTTATTGTATGTTCGGTGTGTTGTGTTTTCATCATTCTGCCCTATCACGTGAAGAAACCATGCTATTTGTTGTTTCTTTATGTGTTCTCAATTTTTTCTCAGTTCATCGATTCTGATCTCACCTTTCAGGCTGTTTGATCATTCGTCCAACACATTTCATCTTGGTAGTTATTATTTTTCACATTGTTCTTGCATCTAAGGTCCAGATCTGGCATGGTAGCACACCTTTAGAATGAAGATTGTATTGTAGGGTGTCCGTTTTGCCATTAGAATTACCTCCTTGTTGGACAATGGTGGGAATAGCTGTCCGATGTTTTGACAAACTTTCTTGCATCTTGAGTCTATTTCTGCACCTTGTGAGTTGTCGTTTGTCACTAGACTTCCTAGATATTTAAACCCCGCCACTTCTCTGTTCTCTCAACAATCTGTTTCTCTTTTGCGATATTCATGACTTTGTTTTGTTCATGTTGGTTTTCATGTTGTATTGATTGTCTGTGCTGTTAAGTGTATTTAAGTGTTCC
Organism: Megaustenia siamemsis; assembly: GCA_032433765.1. Taxonomy (NCBI): domain Eukaryota; kingdom Metazoa; phylum Mollusca; class Gastropoda; order Stylommatophora; family Ariophantidae; genus Megaustenia; species Megaustenia siamemsis. The sequence continues at coordinate 50,448,337 of JAVIAB010000139.1, read as the reverse complement.
TGTAGGTCTTCTTTTATTCTACGTATTGATGCCTGATCATCTGCAAATAGAGTCTCATTGATTTATAGTTTCCGATGAGTTGGCTAACTTACATATGATGTTCATGTAGGTCATAAACAATAGAGGAGATAGTACACACCATGGCCTCACTTCTCATCTAACTTCGACATTTGCTGTGTTCTGACTGTGCAGCTGGTAGTGCTGTAGAGTCTTTCAAATAGGTTAGACAGATGTTCGCTTACTCCGTATTCTGTTAGTATTCCATATAATTATTTTCTGTTTACTTGGTCGAATTTTTTTCCTGATCAATGAAAGGCGCATGCAAAATGTGATTGTGTTCTGTCATCTTTTCTGCTAGCCGTTTTAGGGTGTATTATGTGTTCGTACAACCCCATTCATGTATTTTTTTCGGAACCCCATTTTTAGAACAGATTAACTTTAGCTTTTTTTTTTAGTTTTGTTGTATGCGTAAAACGTGAATTAGATTTATATATTATAGATTTCTCTTACTAAAAAGTCCAGATTAGTTGGAACAAATTTCCAGGCTGTAAAGACAGCCAACTGGATAGAGTGACACACGCAACGTTTCATAGTAAGTCCTGGGCAATCACAGGACTTTAGCACACACACCGTTGCCAGTCATGATGCTTGCATTGTCCAATTCCTTTCATATTTTTAATGTTGAATCCTTGACACTGAAGCGTTGTCCTTACAACAGCAGCAATGGACTCAGCCTCACATTTGTCTTGTTCAACCAATTCCAGAAATGTCGACTGTACTTTTCTGGCCGCCATACTGAAATATCAAACAACAATTTCTACGAATTTCGTCACACGAATATCGTTGGATTCGTCAATGATAATCCTGGAAGGACCTGTCCCTATATCATCAGGGAGAGACCTTTGAAAGTGAGGTGCCAATGCGAACGTTATTATACCGGTGCACTTAGAGCGATGTCACTGAACTTTGTTTGTAACTGGACTGTAAGAGAATGCATAATTCACATGGATCATCGATTGTTCTAATTGCTGCATGACATGCTACGAATAAGCTTAGAGACCACTGACACGGGTAGTTGAGCAATTATGGAGTTTAATTCGTTTGCAGTGATACAGGGCCTTCCATAACCAAAGAAACAAAGGCTTAGAGACGCTTCAGCGGTACTAACCTTTTCAGAGTCTTTGTTTGTTGAAACAAAAGTGTCCAGTTTTCGTGGAAAGGAAAATGCAACGCTGGCCGACTGATGATTCTTTGATTTGCAGTGAGAAAGAAGATCACAATGTTTCGATGCCAATACACATTTACAAAACTTGCATCTAGCTTTGACAGCATTACTCGGGACTTCTAAGATCCAACCTTTAAGGTCCACTTCATTTAGCCACACTTTACGAAATCGTTGCTGATACTGAAGTGTAATATCTTTACGTTGCTGATAGTTAAAGTCACATATATAATATATAATTACCAAACTTTGTAACTCTCTTATAGCGGTAGGGCCTAGTACTTACACAATTTGAAATAAATATGGACTTGATACTCATGTAGAAAGAAAAACGTTACTGAACACTCACACTAACTCTAAATAAATCCTCAGTTTGAAATATGAAACTTGCTAATTAATGATGACATACTTGATTTAACACTATGACTATAGATCCTCAATTCTCCTACAATTTATTTCCAAAGTAGAAGTTTCAAAACGAAAATCTGTACTACAATACTCTACTAAATTTTCTATTGGTCAGATCGAAAACGATATAATGACGTAGTAGGTACATGATTTCATTTGTCACATAAGCGCTACAGAGCACTCTTATAGTCCGTTCAGATTCGTTTGCCGAGATGTTATGATTTATAATTCAAAAAGTTCTTGATGATTTCACATGATTTTTGGTATACGGTGTTAAAATGTCCATGTCACGAGAACATATGTGTTACTCGATGTCTAGCTATAACGGTTTTCTTAAAGCGGCGAATTCCTTTGATCTTTGCCCATGTAACTATTATTTTGACCCTAATCAAAATGTTTTACAGTAATCTAGTGCAACGATGACCCATAGGCGTGTCCATAAAATTTTACTTGGTGGCAAGTATACAAATTTTAAATTATATATAGAACTTTTGTTCGTAGAGTCAATTTGATATAGTTCCATGCTCTTGGTGTGAGTTTCCCAAATGTTGTCGCTGCCTTTCAAATACGTACATTTAGTTCCTCATCTAAGGAAAGTGTGGCTGTAATAGTGGATCCAAGATAGCTGAACTTCTGTACTGACTCAAGCAGGCTTCCATTCAAAGTAATGGTTGTTGGTTTGCTTATAACATATTTTTGATTGCTTGGGTGGTCTTGAACAATAAACTGTTTAACAAATCAACTAGGAAATTTTGCAAATCAAACTATTTATCTGTAGACTTAATCAGAGTAATGATCATTCAGAATCAGACGAGTCAAATAGGTCGATTACTGCTTTCGGCTGAACAAACAACAAACCATCCTTTTTCCAATATTCCTCTTCTTGTCGTAACACATGATCCTCACATTTTACCCAGTAGTCTTTATTTATATTTGATAGAGCCTGATTTGTAAGTGTCTCAACATCGCATAATTTGAAAGTTTTATTTGTATATGCTACGTGTCCTTTAACTTTTGCCCAAACTAGTTCTATAGGATTTAAGTGTGCATGATATGGAGGTAGTCTCAAACATCTATGGCCATGTTCTTGAATTAACTTGTCTATTTTAAATATCTTTGTACGTTGTGTCTGTTTTACAAGGCTAAGCAATTCGGGTTTCAAGTAGCTGTCGTTAACTTGTATGTGTTCTTTTATGAGCCACGTTTTGATTGCATCTTTTGTACTTGATGATGTTGGGATTCTATCTTCTACGTTAACTACGTTATGGTATGAAGCATTGTCCATTATCAGACAAGAAGGTCGATCTAATATTGGAAGGATACTTTTCTCGATCCAGTCTTTAAATATGTGCCCATTCATTTCGGAGTGGTAGTCTCTATTGTCTATGGATTTTGAAATGAAAACGAGATGAGCATTCTGCAACAACCCATTATGTCTGCTACCTGCATGTGCAACTATCAAACGTTGCCCTTTACTGCTTGGTACTGATCTTTTAATACTTCCATCTGCTAACTGCCATTCCTTTTCATTTGTATGATGAGCGTTGATCCAAGTTTCATCTAAATAAACAATATCATAATCATTTTCGCGCATTTCCTTCACTTCACGTAAATACTTGCTTCTAAGAGCTACTAGATGTGGCTTCTCACAAATAATGTTTTTTCCACCAGCATACTTTCTAAAGGTGAAGCCTGCACTTCTTAATATTTTCCATAATGAAGTTTTTGATATTTCAATGTCGTTGTTAGTTTTCAGCCAAAGCTTCAACTTTCTAAGTGTCACTTCTTCGTTTATATCAAACATTCGACAGATTTCTCTTTTTACTAGGTCCTTATCAAAACTGTCTAACGTTTCTTTCCTTCCTTGCTTTCTTGCATTTGTTGGCAATAAATATCCACTTCCTTTAACTATTCGATCAAATGAACGTTTACACAAACCTAAAATATGCATTGTTCTCTTCTCAGGGTTTGATAAAGAACAATAAAGATGTCCCTTTTTACGCTCTCTGCAGAAGTATTGATAAATCTTTATAGCAATGTTATGCTCATTAAAATATTTTGCCTTTATATTCATTCTCACATAGACTTGCAGAAGATAATATGGATAGTGCCGCCTCCTTTCTGTAAATATTGAGATTTGCCTCTGAATTATGACTCGAACTCGAGTCTACGGCCGTGATTTTGACGTCACATAATTTCCGGTTTCGGCTAAAATGTCATTTTGTGCTAAACGGGAAATTTCATATGTAACATTTCTTTATAAAAATTTATAGTGGAAACATAACTATTTTAGGACGGTGCGCATTCAGCCGTGAAGGTCATGCCTATATGCTAAAGAATCAGCTGTGAGATGTAAGCATCTACATAATCCCGCCGGTGTTTATAATATCGATTAACTTTTTTTTAAATATAGGTTAAATAAGGCATCTTTGAAACTGGATCACATTTCTTTGATAAAAAAATATTTTTATAGCGACATTAGTATTCTAAACCTAACTTCAAAAGATCAATGCAAATGAACAATAAGTTTTTGAAAAAAATAAATTAATGTCTAGGCAAACGAATCTGAACGGACAATAGTTTGTGTTTTGACCACGATAAGGCTATTTTTAGTCGATTATCGTGATAAAAAAATCAGCGATTTGCCGCTGTCATTCAAAATAAATCCGCTGGAAATTCCGCCAGGTAGAGTAATTATTTTTTGTCCGCTAGACGCTGGTCTAATTCCGTTAGGTCCAGCTGAAAATCCACTAGGTTGGCAATCCTGCGAGTGGCCTTCTTGGTTTGCCACGTCTTCATCGAATCCCTGGCAAAGCTCTCAGCGATTACCAGCTTTAAATGTTTTAATTAGATTGAGAGACACCCTGAATTTAACACACAAAAAAAAAAAAAAAAACGACAAAGAAATCAATAAGTTTACAATTAGGAAAAAAAATACGAGGGATAATTATTGTTAGGCTTACGTTGTGGACTAGTAATAGTGGTTAGGGTTATATTTATAAGGTTTCGGATTAGGTTTAGGGTTAGGGTTAGGGTTATATTTATAAGGTTTAGGATTAGTTGTGGGTTTAGGGTGAGGGTTAAGAATAGTAATCAGTGAGAAGGTTTAGGGTTAGGTTTTGGAATAGTGGTAAGGGTTAGTATTAGGTTTTGGAATAGTGGTAAGGGTTAGTATTAGTTTTGGAATAGTGGTAAGGGTTAGTATTAGGTTTGGAATAGTGGTAAGGGTTAGTATTAGGTTTTGGAATAGTGGTAAGGGTTAGTATTAGGTTTTGGAATAGTGGTAAGGGTTAGTATTAGGTTTTGGAATAGTGGTAAGGGTTAGTATTAGGTTTTGAAGTAGTGATAAGGGTTAGTATTAGGTTTTGGAGTATTGATAAGGGTTAGTATTAGGTTTTGGAGTAGTGATAAGGGTTAGTATTAGGTTTTGGCGTAGTGATAAGGGTTAGTATTAGGTTTTGGTGTAGTGATAAGGGTTAGTATTAGGTTTTGGTGTAGTGATAAGGGTTAGTATTAGGTTTTGGTGTAGTGATAAGGGTTAGTATTAGGTTATGGAGTAGTGATATGGGTTAGTTTTAGGTTTTGGAGTAGAGATAAGGGTTAATTTTATGTTTATGATTATGATAAGGGTTAGGAAGAAGAATCAGCGAGTTCGGGTAAGGTTTTGGTGTATTGTTAAGTGTTAGCGTCAGGTGTAGGTTTATGGTGGAGTAGGCGCAAGAATCAGCGAGAACGTTTAGGATTAGGTTCTGGAGCAGTGTCTACTCCTAACTCTCTTTCCTCTAACCCTAACCTTTTATTGTAGATTCTTGATCCTAACCCTAACGCTCACCTTCAACTAAAATCGAATCCTAACTATAATTATCACTCCAAAATCTAATCATAACACGATGTTTCTATTTCCAAACCCTAACTCCCCCCCCCCCCTTTCAACTCTGTCACTAACCCGTTTCCCTAAGATCTAACTCTAACCCTACCCTTTACTCTTTGATTCTTAACCCGTCCCCTAACCTTGATCTAAGCTCTAACACTGACCCTATCACTACCCTAACTCTCTTTCCCCTGTGACCCTAACCATAACTCCCTGATTCTTGTTGCTAACCCTAACCCTAACACTCCCCATAAACCTTCACCTAACATTAACCAAACATACTACTTCAAAACCTAACCATAACTCGCTGATTCTTGTTCCTAACCCTAAGCCTTTTCTCCTAATCTCTAGCTCTAACCTTTTTCTTTAGTCTTTAACCCAAACCATCTTCCTGATTCTTTTTTTTCTAACCGTAAACTTATAGGTTTTTTTGTCCTTTTTTTTAGTTTCAGTATGTCTTTCAACACAGTCTTGGTCTGTCTCTGCCTCTTTTGCCTTGTATTTTGCTTTCAAAGATTACCTTTAGTAGGTTGCTGTGTCTTTTAACATGTCCCAAAAATCTTATTTGTATTGTTTTAATTGTGTTTAATAGTTTTCTTTAATTTGTAGTTGTTTAAAGACTTCATCGTTTGTTTTCATTCCACCCTATTCTTGCTATTCTTCTATAAATCTACATCATTTTCCATAACTGGTTATAGTATGTCAAGGTAGTTGATATCCTGAAATGTCTCCATTCCTTTTCTTGCAATTTTTATATCCACCTGCAGGCTTTGAAAATGTTCTTCGGTTATGATCATATTTTTAAAAATTCATATCTAGTGAATATTTTGTTTGTTTGACATGCTTATTTCATTAAGTTATTGACAACATTAGTTCAATACAACATTATTTCGATCGCAATAAATAATAAAGGACAGTACAGTCTAGGTTTATTTAATTATAGTATTTGTATCATACGCCAGCAGGCACGGTACTTGATGATTATCTGTATCTGCCGTTAACTTCATCACTTAAATAAAATATTAAATCCAGATCAATGTATAAATTAATATAATAAAATGACAGCACAGACTATGGTTTATTTGTACTTTATTTCTATGACTACAATTCAATTAAATTCATAATAAATTGTGTTTAACACCTATTTTATATATTATATAATTATTATGTTATGTTATGGTTATTTATGTTATGTCTATTTCAAGGTAACATCATCAGATAGGCAATTTAGGGCTATATTTCTATAACTACACTAAAATTAAATTCATTATAAATTTGTGTAAAAAACTCACCAAAAATATTGGCTTACTTTGCCGCAAACATTTGCCTAATTTACAGATAATATATAGGGCAACATTACGAAATTGTTCCGTTTTTGTTTTTCAGATTTGCCTTTCCATTTCATTCACCACAAATATTGACCAACTTTGCAGCAAACATTTACCTAATTTACAGATAATATATAGGGCAACATTAAGAAATTGTGCCCTATTGTGTTTTTTCACATTTGTCTTTTTTCCACTAACTAAAAGTATTGACCTACTTTGCTGCAGTTTTTTGCCTAATTTATAGGTATACATAATGTAACATCAAGAAATTTTGCCCTATTGTGTTTTTCACATTATTCTTTTTATCCCACTAACTAAAAGTATTGACCTACTTTGCCGCAAATGGTTGCCTAATTTATAGGTATTCATAACAAGAAATCATCAAGAAATTTGGCTCTTTTGTGTTTTTCCTACTTACCTTTTAATGCCACTCACAAAAATATTGACCTACTTTGCCACACATATTTGCCAAATTTACAGATAACAATACGTAGGGCAACATTACGAGATTTTATACTCTTTTGTTTTTACATTTGCCTTTATATTTCATTGAGAACACCTTTTGGACACACTTTGTCAGAAATCTAACCTTGATCTAAGCTCTAACCCGCTTATTCATTTTCCTGACCATTTTAATATTTTCCCTAACTCTAACCTCGGTTGGCTTACCACGGCAACAGCCGGGGTTCGTAATCCTGGCGAGGACACCTGGGTTTTACTAATTCCCTAAAAATTAGTAGGAGCCGCGATAGCTCAGTGGTTAGTGAACTGGACTACTACGGACAAGGGGTAGGGTTCGATCCCAACCGACGGCTCCGGTTCACCCAGCCTTAAATGGGTACCGGATTTTTTCTGGGAAAGTAAAAGCAGCACGGGCGTAATACCGACCACATTACCCCAAAAATCAAAAATCATGTGCTGAAGGTCTGTAAAATATAGGGTCACTAACACCATATTTCCCTATACGCCACTTGGCGTGACGGGGGGGTACTTTACTTTTTTTAACTCTAACCAACTCTTTTTCTCTAATCACTAATTTTAACCCTAACCCCACCTCACTGATTCTTAACCATAACCCTAATCCTTCTCGCTGATTCTTGCTTCTAACCCTAACACTCACCATAATCATAAATCAAAACCATAACCTTAAACATTATCACTGCTCCAAAACCTAACCCTAACTCGGTGATTCTTGTTCATAACCCCCACCATATTCATAAACTAAAACATAACCCTAACTCGGTGATTCTTGTTCATAAACTCCACCATATTCATAAACTAAAACATAGCCCTAACTCGGTGATTCTTGTTCATAACCCCCACCATATTCATAAACTAAAACATAACCCTAACTCGGTGATTCTTGTTCATAAACTCCACCATATTCATAAACTAAAACATAACCCTAACTCGGTGATTCTTGTTCATAAACTCCACCATATTCATAAACTAAAACATAACCCTAACTCGGTGATTCTTGTTCATAAACTCCACCATATTCATAAACTAAAACATAGCCCTCACTCGGTGATTCTTGTTCATAACCCCCACCATATTCATAAACTAAAACATAACCCTAACTCGGTGATTCTTGTTCATAACCCCCAACATATTCATAAACTAAAACATAACCCTAACTCGGTGATTCTTGTTCATAACTCCCACCATATTCATAAACTAAAACCTAACCCATAACATTTTCACTGATTCTTATTCTTAAGTCTACCCCCATCTCTAATACTAAGCCTTTCCCTAAGTGCTAACTATAACCCTACCACTAACTCACTGATTCTAAAATCAAACCCTAATCTTGACGTAATATCTAACACTGGCCCTAACCCTAAATCTAACTCTTTTTTCTCTAATCCAAAACTTAACTTGCTGATTCTTGTTCCTATCTCTAATCCTCACCATAATTATAAACTTAAACCAAACCATTATTACTGATCCGAAACCTAAGACTCTTTCTGATTTGTTTTCCCAACGGACGGCTCCGGTTCACCCAACCTTTAATGGGTACCGGGTTTTTTTTTCTGGGAAAGTAAAGCGGCACGGGCGTAATACCGACCACATTACCCCAAAAATCATGTGCCCAAGGTCCGTAAAATGTATGGTCACAAACACCATATTCCCTATACGCCACTTGGCGTGACGGGGGTACTTTACTTTTTTTTTTTACTATATTAACCTCGAATTCATTCCATTGTATACAGAATAGCCTTCTTAGGCATTTGTCTTCAAAAGCGTTTAGTTTTTTTTTCTCAATATATTTTGTTGTCTTCCAGCTTTCCCATGAGTAGCAAATGGTTGATAATACATTTAATCTGAATATTTTAACTTTTTAAGTATTTGAATTTAAATATCTGGGAACTTTGTTAACCTCAGACGGAAGATGTACAAAAGAGGTAAGATGCAGAATGGCTCAAGCAAAAGCAGCTTTCCAGAAAATGAGGAACATACTATGCTATCCATTTTTGACAATATAAACGAGCAACAGAGTTCCTTAAATGTTATGTAGAGCCAGTCTTAACATATGGATGTGAATCATGGGCAATAGGACAACAGACAAGAAAATCACTTGAGGCTGTAGAAATGTGGTTTTACAGAAGAATGTTGAAAATATCATGGACAGCTAAGAAGAGTAATGAAAATGTTCTGAAAGAGGTCAAAGCAAAAAGAGAGCTAATTTACAATATTACGAAGAAACAATCATAATTTTTTGGCCATGTAATGAGAAGAGAACAACTGGAATATATTGTAACAACTGGAAAAATTGAGGGACGAAGAGATAAAGGGAAGCAAAGAGAAAAAATAACAGACAGCTTAAGAGAATGGCTTGGCAGAAGGTCAACAACAGAAATGATAACGAACTGTTGAGATCGAAAGTTGTGGAGAGACATGATCACCTACGTCAGCAGGCCCGGTACTTGATGATGATGATCTATCTATTGATCTTTTGAACCGAAAACGACCCATGGGCAGAAATTCTAGACTCTTGTTTTTGACGATCTTTGTTATAAGTGACCTTGTTCTGACCTTGCACAGAACCCCCTTTGTATGTCATCACACGTCTTTGTACTGAGCGATTTGATCCACGTTGGTGAGAGAGATGGTGTCTATTGTTGCTCACACTCGCATTAGTGTTCTTTCTATAGGTCGACTTCTTTTTGTTTTACTCCCTGGTTCCCATTTCAAGACCTCTTTTGAAATTCTCTTGTTGTCTCTTCTCATCATATGCCCAATATATGACCACTCTCTTCTCTGGATTATAGATAATATATTTGGACACATGTTTTGATTTCTTTTATTTCCCAAACGTCTGACTAATAAAAATATTATATGGTGAGTTGAGATAGGGTGGAATAAAGGCATCTTTTTAATTATACACTCAGACTAAAGACATAACTCAAAGCCATTAACTTTTGAAACTTGGGAAAACGTTATATAAGAAAGGAATACCCGGGGAATTGATTCCTGTTTTCTATGTTATTTACTCCTGTTTTGTGAAGAAGATCAAGCCAACTGTAAAATTGCTATATATATATATATATATATATATTATTTTTTAGTTTTTTATTTTGTAAATATATTTCTGGCTTTATATGTTCATTTGTATGATTGATATTTTGGTTTGTTGCAGTTGCTCTATTAGAAACGATAAGTCTCATATATAAACAAACACAGCAAATTGTGGAAGGACATGATTGTTTATGCTAACTTGTATGGCACATTGGATAGTCGGCGGGAACATGAAAAATGTTTCTTGTTGTAGTTTCCTCATATTCTAAGTCCGGCTTGTTGCAGGAGCTACTGAGTTAAGTGTTCTGTGCACACGTGAGCTGTGTGTCTCATCCGTTTTGATCATGTTTCGATATTCCAATTGTTTACGATGAATGATGGTATCGTATGACAGGGAACAGTTGGCTGTGTTAACTTTCTGCGCAGTTTCGCCTTATGCCTTATGTCTTTTGGCGTGTGCTGAGACTGCAACTATGGGGACTACAGTTACCTTTCTTTATTTGGGAGATGAGATATTAATTCGGATGATTACGTTGGCACGGGCGGTTGGGCAATTATGGATTTTAATTCGTTTGCAGTGATACCGGGGCCTTCTATAACCAAATAAATAAATAAATAACCCGGGAAATATTTCTACATCCTGTGAAACAACAAAACAATAGCAATCTAACAACGGAGACAGGCTTGAAAATCATGTAAAATGAATCTTCCACCAGACTCAACAATAGTATGTCAAAACCTAGGGTTACAATTTTGCCAGACAAGCCCTGCTATTAGGATAATTGTTCTGCGTCCCGACATGGATCTTAATATAATACAATATTGACTAAAAATAAACAACACATTATCACGTCCTGCATTTTTTTTTATTTCAACACTTTTCTTTATGATAAAATGTCCTGCTCTTCATGTTGTTTAATGTGGTTACCCTATTCTACGTTGTACTAGATTAATTTGGGCCTGCATCGACCAGAGCAGCCATATTAGCATACACAGACTAACTAACAATTGCTTGAAATGAGTAGTTTTTATCACCCATGATGGACAAGCAACATTTAAACTGAACTAAGATCATATTTCCCAAAGATTTCACATTATTTACAATGTCTGTACACTATTTAATAATTATTTCAGCTTTGGTTAGTAAACAAAAAATAAAGGGAAGGAAAGAACCATGTCATGCTTCAAGATTTGCATATTGTCTGATAACGCCAATGTTGTTTACAGTCTACTATTTTTTGTTTGTGATCAGCACCACACCGAGCAACAGTGACTTTCTTTATTACTGGGACCCGGAGAAATATCTTATTTATCTTTGTGCAATAATGGGAGCTTTAATTATTGTTGTTCAATGCCATTAGACATTGTAATGTCAGAACGTCTGTGTATTTTATGTCCAACCCACACTTCTCTCCTGTCAGAAAAGACGACCACGACAAACATTTTATAGAGAAAGAAGTGTTCAAAATGTGTTTATTTTCCTCAACTTTTTCATGCTTGGGCAGTTGGTCTTCTCTTATTGATTTTCAGTGGAAAAGAGTTTTTGTATTTGCTAATAGGAACGCAAGGCTTTTATTTCTTTATTGATCTATCTATCTATCTATTGACCTTTCGAGCCGTAACCGGCCCATAGGGCGTAGACCAAGATACACCTTCTCCTATATGAATTTTTGTTCTAGGAGTTTTCTTTTAAAGATATTTTATCAAATCTCGCCATCTGTCTCTGTTCTGTGCAAGCAGTTCTATCTCATTGAGGGAGCCGATTCCTGCTGCTCTTGCCTCTCTCATCAATGTTCTTCTCAGTGTCTCCCTGGGTCTTCCTCTTTTTCTTTTACCTGTTGTTTCCCATATGAGGGCTTGCTTTGCTATTTGATTATTATCTCTTCTCATCACATGTCCAACGTATGACCATCGTCTTTTCTTTATTACTGAAGATATTAGTGGTTGATTGGCGATTTCTCTAATTTCCTCGTTTGTTTTGAATTCGTTCCACGCTATACCAAGTATTTTCCTTAGACATTTATTTTCGAATGCGTTCAACTTTGTTTCTATATCTCTTGTTGTTTTCCAGCTTTCACACGCATACGTAAGGGTTGATAGTACATTTGATTTGAATAGCCTAAGTTTTGTGTCTTTATTGATCACTGAATAAATATACACATAAATGCACGTATATGTAAGTCTGTAAATTTGCAGAAATATTCAATAAGTGAAAGGTAGAAATGTACTTTACTTTGGTTACAGTGTTGACCGGTTGTCCCAGGTCCACAAGACAAGCAAGCTCCTGAAGTGGTGTCACAAAGCTGGTCCTTACATTGGGGATAAACATTTCTGTGTACAGTTCTCTCCAAAAAACGTGGCATCACAATCTAGAGAGATTACAAGACATGAAAAGTGATGACATCTTAATATTAAGTAATAATTTGAACTGATTCAATTAAAATCGCTTTTGTCTTCTATTTAACGTAAATATAAATGCAAAATATGATTTATTTTAGGGAAAAGAACTTCCTTGTAAGAATAGTGGTGTAATAAATTAGATTGTATCATAAGAATACCGGAGCTGAGCATAGTCACGAAAAGAAAGTAGTAGTCATCAGATGAATGAATTCAGGTAATGATTTGTCTCCTCAAATGGATTAACCATTTTAAATAGTGGGCCGCCCATGAAAACGATGGATTGGCGTAAAATTGTAAATACTAAAATCAACAGCAGCAGTGGCAAACAGAAGAGCAAAAGACGGCAAATTATATCTCCCCACGACGCTGAAAGGCAAATGAGAAAGGAAAGAAGAAAAAGAAAGAGCGGACTTTTATTGATGGAGTCATGAGGTGAGGAAACTAACTAGACAAGTTTAATTATTTTAGAGAAGGTGACATTTAGAAAATAATTGAATGATGGAGAGATTTGAGTGAGGAGAAGAATAAGTCAAACATTTAAGTACTTGATTGAGTGACGTAATGAGATAAATGGAAGCGTGATAAAAGTAGATAATCTCGAGAAAAAAAGAACTTTACAGAAGTGAAGTTATGAGAAGAGTGACATAATAACATTTGTCTCAAGCTGTAGTCATAATTACATTTGTCTCAAGCTGTAGTCATAATTACATTTGTCTCAAGCTGTAGCCATAATTACATTTGTCGCAAGCTGTAGTCATAATTACAGGGGAGGTCAAAAAGTAATGCACACCAATTTTTTTCTCGGCTAATAATAAAGATAGGAATATGAAATTTTGCACACTTGGAATATGACATGTTCCAATTATGTGCACCAAATTGCACAGCATTCTAAAGAAATATTACGCAATCTATGAACCGTTAAAATGGAGCTTGTCAACAATGTCCGTTACAAACAGCGAATTGTCATAGAATTTCTGGTTGCGGAAAAAGAAACTGTGGCAAAAATTCATAAACGACTGTGTGCAGTGTACAAATGTTCTGCAGTCGATAGGAGCACAGTTAGTCGCTGGGTTCAGAGAATTAAAGCTGCAGAAAGTGTACGAGTGGAGCTGCATGATTTACCGCGTTCTGGACGTGTTGCCTCGGCTACCTGCACAGACATGTTAAACCGGCTGATGCCATTATTCGTAAGGATAGGCGTATCACTAGTCAGCAATTGGCATTGCAGCTTACAGTCAGCAAGGGAAGTGCAATCGCAATTTTTAAACTCTCAGATATTCAAAGATTTGCGCTCGATGGGTTCCTCGATGCCTAACAAATGATCACAGAGTTGAAAGGAAAACATTCTGTTCTGAATTGTTGGAGCGTTTCGGTGTTGAAGGAGAAATGTTTTTGTCAACAATTGTTACCGGTGACGAAACGTGGGCACATTATTATGAGCCTGAAACAAAAATGCAGTCAATGGAATGGCATCATCCGCAGTCACCAAAAGAAAAAATTAAAACATCTCCATCAGCCGGAAAGTGATGATCACTGTCTTCTGGGACATTGATGGTGTGATTCTTGTTGATGTAATGACAAGAGGTGAGACAATCAACTCGACAGCTTAAATCAATACACTGACAAAACTCAAAATCGGTTCCACAGAGTTCGGCCTAATAAGCCATCTGCAGATTTGTTGCTTCAACATGACAATGCACGCCCTCACACAAGTCTGGTAACACGGGAAGCAATCAACAAATTTGGTTGGACTGTACTGCCCATCCTCCTTACAGCCTTGATCTGGCTCCCTCAGATTTCCATCTGTTTGGACCACTCAAAAAATTCCTGCGTGGGACACACTTTGACAATGATGAGAATGTGATCCGTGCAGTTAAAAAATGGCTACGCGAGCAGGACAAAACTTGGTACAAACGAGGCATTCATGACCTAGTTTCGCGTTGGCGTAAGGCAATACGCTTGGACGGAGATTATGTTGAAAAATAGGTAGTGTAAAGGGGATGTTCAGGTACAATCTGTGAAAATTTCACACATTTTGCCCGAATAGTTTCCGAGAAAAAAATTGGTGTGCATTACTTTTTGACATCCCTACGTACATTTGTCTCAAGCTGTAATCATAGAAAGTACTTTGTGCAAACATTTATAAGTACACATTAACTCAAATTCTCATAACAAAAGCTTTGATGGAAAAATTGATAAAATGTACCCATTAACGTCTTGTGGTACATTCTTTATCATTAATTCTTCTTCTTACTATTTCCTACCTCATCTGCTTTTTAGCCTCGAGGAGAGATATAATTTGCGGAGCTTTACTCTTCTGTTGGCTTCTGCTGCTGTTATTGTTTGTTATTGTTTCAAATGTTCCATCCATCTGTTTCGTGGGCGGCCCTTGTTTCTCGTGTTCTAACAACGTTTATTAAAGGCTGGTGTGGTCTTTCTTTTTTATAACGTGGCTAAACCATTTCATCTGTTGTTCCTTTTATGTATTTTATGACGGGAATTATTCCAAGATTGTTCTTTGTTCTTAATTTTGTATCTTATCTCATACGCTGTTTCCTGTCATTCGTCTAATACATTTCATCCTCGTTGTGGTTATTTATCTTATTCTACTTTAATCTAAGGTCAAGGTCTAGCGCTGGTATCACAACGATAATATTAAGATTGTTATGTAAATTACCCACTTTGCCTCTAGAGTTACTCTCTTGTTGGACATTAGTGGTAATAGTTATACAATGACTTGACAATCTTGACTCCATCTTGAGTCTATTTATGTTGTTTGTGAAAATAAATAATTCAAAACTGAATGCAGAACGTCCTTTCCAGCAGCCATAACACTAGATAGTGATTGTGGACAAAAAAGATATTGATCGTGGAGGCAGAAGTGCAGGACACGATTTTCTAGAACTCTACGAAGTGAGTCACAATCATTTACATAAAATGGTCTGTTATTAAACATGTACGGAGATCGTGAGCTTTCAGGGCCCATGTTGGTGGTAGAACTGTGATTGAAGACAGTGATGCTTTAGCGTTGACTATAAATGGTTTTACCATGGAAATAACATCAACTTTAAAAATAGATAATAAACTTGGTGCATTCATTAACAAATGTCTATTGCAAATGCTTGGTAGTTTACAGCGAAATAATTTCAAGACTAAATTAGAAACAATATATGACAATACAATCAAAGTAACATCGATAATCAGGATGTGTAGAAATGCATATGTATGTATAGTGAAGAAAAGAAATAACCAAATACAATAACAAAAGATAGAACAGTCCTGTCTAAATTCTTGTGCACACAAGCAGATTTTCTGTAATATCGAATTTAGCCATGACAATAAAGACATTTTTCATAAAGACAAACGTGTTTTTTTAATAAGTTTGTTTCTTTTATCTTTATATGTATTAATATGCAACAGGCCATATTCTCTACGTATGCATTTAGACAGATTCACAACATAAGGCAATTTCATCATAAGAATGTGATCGAATCTATTAAAAGCTCAGGCTCTTTAGCTTCTTGGCCCACTGCGATGGAGACAGCCACGCATGGGTCATAGCTGGGAGTAGACCTCCTAAATTAATACATTTTAAACCTGAACGCTCACACATTCTTCAGCATCTAATAAATGATATTCAGGTTTGCACGAAACTTTAAACTGGATCCACTGACCATAGCAAGTCTCAAATTGAATATATAAATGGGTGCTACTTTAAAAAAATAGTTATTTAAAAGTCTAACATAACTTAATGCTGTGCTCTGTTCTTAGAGACATGCACAAGTACTATTATATGACTATAGTAAAAGATAAAGTCAGGTCGGGTAATTTTACTTGCTACCATATGCAGTAAACAGTACAACCTGTGGCTGCCCTGCTGCCTTGCAGGTAAGCTCGGGAGAGTAAAATGATAAGGGAGGGTACCCCGAAGTAAAACAACTCCACTGCCTTGTGGGTGAGATTTTTAGTCAAAGCTAGCGGAGCCAACCGTAAACAATCCGAAGGAAGGCAACAGAACACCACAGGCGTAATTTCTTTGTACAAGCATGAGTCGCGAAAGACATCAAAGATATAAGAATAATAAAGTAAAGCAGCACGGACGTAATACCGACCACATTACCCCAAAAATCATGTGCTGAAGGTCTGTAAATATAGGGTCACTAACACCATATTTCCTTATACGCCACTTGGCGTGACGGGGTACTTTACTTTTTTTATATTGGAGGTCATAATACTAATAATCTAAATTATGCTGATGATACAGTCTTAATCACTAAGAGTGAAAAGAGTTACAAGAAATGTTGGACATTATAGTGAAAGAAATTAAAATAAAGGACTCAGCCTTAATTGCAAAAAGACAGAAGTAATGGTAACAACAAAGAAAAAGATATCACCTCAGTGCAAAACAAAGACAAGTGGAACAATATTAAAACAGGTAAATAAATTTAAATATTTGGGAACTTTGTTAACCTCGGACGGAAGATGTACAAAAGAGGTGAGATGCAGAATGGCTCAGGCAAAAGCAGCTTTCCAAAAAATGAGGAAAATACTATGCAATCCATTTTTGACAATAGAAACGAGCAACAGAGTTCCTTAAATGTTATGTAGAGCCAGTCTTAACATATGGATGTGAATCATGGGCAATAGGACAACAGACAAGAAAATCACTTGAGGCTGTAGAAATGTGGTTTTACAGAAGAATGTTGAGAATACCATGGACAGCTAAGAAAAGTAATGAAAATGTTCTGAAAGAGGTCAAAGCAAAAAGAGAGCTAATTTCCAATATCAGGAAGAATATAATCATCATTTTTTGGCCATGTAATGAGAAGAGAACAACTGGAATATATTGTAACAACTGGAAAAATTGAGGGACGAAGAGATAAAGGGAAGCAAAGAGAAAAAATACCACACAGCTTAAGAGAATGGCTTGGCAGGTCAACAACATAAATGATAAATAACTGTCGAGATCGAAAGTTGTGGAGAGACATGATCACCTATGCCAGCAGGCCCGGTACTTAATGATGATGAAAAGCTAAAGTACCTTTATCACACATTGATCCTTGCTTTCCTGGTACACATGAACGACAAGGTCCATTAACGGCATCACAGAGTTGGTCGGTGCAATATGTGCTGCATCTATGTGCACACTCATTCCCGTAATATGTAGAATTACATGCTGAAAAAGATCATATACGATTACCAATACTTATGATTATGTTAATAAACATGAAGTGTGCATTAATTTGTGTATAAACATGAGATGTTTGGTGAATCAGCAAACTGGACAAGGTCTAGCTATGAATACATATCGGTGTATTGTCTATTGTATGAAATGTTGAAGACAGCACAATATATTGAAGGGATATTGTTTCACAAAAAAGCTGGGTGTAAACTCTTATCTAAGTTAAGTAAAAATAAAATCAGATTTTGTACTTGCTAATATTTTTATATATCTTTTTAAATTAATTAATTTATAATTATTATAAAAATAATTAAATTTATTTTACTTGTTTTAAAACAATATATATGTTTGTAAAGTAACAATATGAGAATTATAACGTTGAACATGAAAACAGTTATAATTTATAGGAGGTTTTTTAGTAAAGAAAAATGCAGAATTGATATGTTCAAATTGGGGCTAATATAAGCTTATGCTGTAATAAATTCTGGTGTGTTTGATTGAAAATTGTGAATTTGTAGTATACATATTTATAAAGCCTATTATTAAATCAACGTTGTGATAAATAGCTGCGTTATTTTTGCCAACACATACGAAATTGGTTTGTAGGGATATATTTTTTTCGAACTAAGACAGTTTTCCTTTCTTGAAGTTGTTCTTTAGTTTAATTATAAAACAAAATAATAATTGAGATATCAGGCTTCCTGGCCTTCAGCTGGAACAACAACACAAAAATATATAAAAGGATATATAAACAAATCTAACTACATGGCGATAATATGCTAGATACTCAAGAAAGGAAATAAAAAAGGTCACTTCCCTGTGTTCCAGAGCGTGGTTAGCTTCTGATTGAACTAAAGTAAGAGGTAGGATGACCAACTATATATCTCACTGACCAGGCAGTCAGGCGAGAAGACGGAAGGGTTCTAAAAATATGGGGAGGTGGGTACAAGATATGTATAAACTGTGTATATCTAACTGTGTGTGTGCACAACGAACATCTGTTGCATTTAAAAAAGTACTTAACTGATCTTATCCTCCTCCTTGAATAGAACACAGTACACAACGTTTTACAAATATATCTCCGTTGGAAACACTTTTTCAATCACTTTTAGCACATAATCCACACTCCGAAATTAAACAAACCGCCATCGTGGTGGACCGGAAACGAACCACTATACTATAATAAATCATAAGTTATAAAGGTATGTCATCTTTATTGATACCAGTGATTTGTATAACCAAGAAGTCAAATTGTTCGATACTATTTCTTGGTAAAATACAGTCCACATCCATGTAAACTTAAAATTGTGTATGGGTTCTGTTACTAACCATCGTGATTAAATCAATATGTTTATGTAATGAAACTGAAAACAAAATAATCTTGCATTTTCATGAATGAAGAATGTTACATAACTTTCGCAGGTTCGATTTTTTTGGTCCCAATATAACTTTTCCGTCTCAAGGAAATGTGGCCACCATACGTAATGAATAACTAACTTAGGGGAATGAAAATCTGTGTACTCATTGTCTTAATTAGAAAACTCTTATTTATGTTAGTACTACTTTTATCTTGATATCGCCATGCTCATATTTAACAGTATACATATAGCTGCAGTTTATTGCTTTTATTAGCTACAATAGCACAGCAGACATTTTCAACTCATGGAAATCACATACGGACATATAAATATATTTCTGGATTTCTAAGCACTTGAAACGAATTCTCCGCTTCAGTCTCACTGAACGTTACATTCTCCTTTCTGGCATTTGTGCCTCTTCTTTGTGCAAAAGATGAGTTTTTATTTGTTATTCCACACTGTTATATATCATTGTTGAATCAGATTTACATATATTGATCGATTATGTACTATTTTTATCTAAAGTTACACCAGTACTGCTCAAATTC
The DNA here is from genome assembly GCA_032433765.1 of Megaustenia siamemsis. NCBI lineage: Eukaryota > Metazoa > Mollusca > Gastropoda > Stylommatophora > Ariophantidae > Megaustenia > Megaustenia siamemsis. The sequence continues at coordinate 50,428,501 of JAVIAB010000139.1, read as the reverse complement.
TTGAACATATTCAACATAAAAAGGCCCGACTCATGTCTTCAAATATTCCAGTCGGTTTTATGTCGAGATCATAGGGCTGCTGTCACTTTGTTGGCATCCGGAGAGCGTTGATCACTCAGTATTAGTAGTTGTGTTTCTTTAAGATAAAAGTGGTGCCATTACCAACTGGTAATTATTAATGCAGTTGTCGTTGGGTGATACAGTACTCAGTTCAAATGCAGCAACTCTAGTTTTAAATGATTATTTGTTAAATATGTAATACAAGGTTGCTCAAGTCACTCACTTCTGGCGTTCCAGCCAAGCAAAGCCCTGATTATCTATTGCAGCTTCCATGATTTTGTATGCATTAACCTCTGTACAGGAATACTTACATCAAACAACTCCTTATGACATCTCTCTGACAAGAGAAATGGTCCTTCGTTTAATAGAGACTGTATCCCTTTCAGCAATGTCCGCGTTAGATTCCTGTTCTGTAAAGTTGCACTATTTAACTGTCTTTCCACCTTGTGAGATTTCTCAAGCGCCATCGATCAAACATTTTAGGTCCACTCTCCAGATATGTCGTTCTCTTCTTCCTCTATGATCAATGACAACAATCGCCGTCATGTTGTTCTTGTCTCTCATCCCATAACTGACGATGACTTAGCAAGGCTTACTTGTCAGATGTAGTATCAGATTATGCTGTTAACTTTCTAATTTCCATAGACAGGAGAATTCTGGTTTCAAATGTTGATGTCAGCAATCCTGAGCGAGCAACGCAATACGACTCTGTTAATAACGTGGTCTCCACTCTCGAATCAACATTACAAAAAGCCTGGAAAAGTTATCAGCTCCCTACAACCTTGCCAAGGCTCCGCTTGTTTACCTATATGTATGACCTATATTGACGAGTCTGGTAGAAGATTAGCGGAAAGATTTTGTGAACATCTACGAGATGTCAAACAGAATACTGTCACTCCAGTGTCTTCCCATTTCAACTCCACTGATCACAAGGGCAAAGGCGACATCCGTGTTACTGGTAGTGTCCTCTGTCACTCTGGCGACCGCAGCCGATATACTTTGGAAAATCGCCTCATAGTCCAGTGTGGTTCGCTGACCCCACGGGGCATGAATGTATCACACTCATACACATAGTTTCCTTTCGACTGCTCCTTCCCTCTTGCATAGCCCTCTCTACCACCCATGTTGTGGCTCTTTAGTCTATCTACTATGTCACGCTATTCTTAGTTCTTCTCCACTAGTCCCCGTTGAGGCACTTCGGTGTTCTCCTATATACTTTTTTTCTGCGCTACTTACCCCTCATATGTTTTTATTGCACCCCACTCTCATACATCTCACTCTTTCCGCCTTTTGAGTACCTGTCATTCTACTGTTCTATTCTTTCTCCTTCGAGTTTGCACACTGACCCCGGTGTGAACCCTTCCACACATATGATTGCCCCCGTATGGATGTGCACATGCATGTAGGTGTTCATAGGCACGGGTATTGGTATATATATGTATACGCATATACATGCATGTATATGTGCTCTTGCTTGTATGCATACACATATATGTGTGTGTATATGTATGGGTATGTTGATATGTATTAGTTTGTGCACGTCTTCTTGCACGTGTACATATGCATACACTCATCTGTGTGTGTGTGTATACATGTATTTATGGCCCTTAGATACTTTCAGATATTGCCTGTGCCTTTGTAGTCGACGTACCAAGATAGTGTTCCCCCCACTCGTGTATTTTTAGAACCCTTCACCTCTGACCACAGGGTATAAATTACAGCTACACCCGTGAGAAATTCCTTTCATAGCCTGACCACTGTCCACGACACACAGGGAAGTCAACATATTTCGATTATTTTGTTTTTGATGTTTCATTACTAGTTAGCTATGTAGGATTAGTTTTATTTATTCACATATCTGTGTGTGTATGTTGTTTGTTTGTTCCTGCTGAAGGCCTATTGAGCCGAAACGTCGTTCGAATCTGTGTCGTCTACTAATCACGTAAAGCTTCTAACATACCATTTTTCCTTTTTTTTTCAATTTTTCTCCGCTTGTTTATCAGTCTGACGTTACAACTATAGATTATCCTTCACTGAACTGACATCTCTTGTGCACAATTGAAACTGGTAACTCATATCGAGGACGTTGTGTCACATCCCGGCATGATTGTAATAAATATCGTTTTCCATAATTAACTCGGGAAAAGTAGCATGACAATGGAGGCGATGGCAGTGACCAAGGCTTTCAAATGATTAGAGTCGCAAGACTACACCCACGCATTTATACTAAGTGATTCGATGAGCATGATAAAAAAGTGGAGGCGGGCTCTGTACGCATGCAATGGGTAGAGTCGTTGCAGAAATCCAAAATACGTAAGGTCACCTTTGTCTATGTCCCTGGACATGCGGGAATTCGGGAAAATGAAAGAGCGGACAGGTTGGCCAGCTGCGCTGTCGTTGAGGACGGGCAACCGATGGATCGGGCGGACATCATCAATGCCCTCCGAGATGTGGGAAGAACACATGACTTCGACAAACACAGATCCACGTCACTTCTTCGGATGATAGAATGGGAGTTAAAATGGGCACAGCCAGAAATGAGAAACTTAGTGGCCGTGTAAGAAGACTTATCAACCAACATAGAACTGGAGTCGTCAGTCGCTGGACACAGAGGGAATTGCTGAGGAGGGGATCTGAGCACCTATGGACATGTTCGGAGTGCAATGATGATGACCCGCAAATAACTCAATAACTCGGGAAAGCTTCAAAATTACCATATAAACAAACAATGCGTCTGACACTGTTTTTTCCATTGTGTTATATCTCTATAATGTGTCTGATATTAATTACTACATTCCCCCTCCCTTCCCTTTCTCTGATTGGTGTGCACGTTAGTAGTATACAAGGGTCCATTTGACCCGTATTTAGGCGTAAATTAACAAAGATATATAGTAGGCGTATTTTACGCCTAATGTACACGAGAGACAAGGGGAGTTAATCGGTCGTGCGGCGGGCGGTGTGACCCCTCGTGCGGTCGTCGCGTTGACCTCTAGTCCCGGTGACCCCGGAAGTGCCCTGTTTATATCTGGTGTGTGCTGACTTTGGAGTGCTTGGTGTACTTGAGCGATAGTGATAGGTTAGTAGATTATACAACATCAATGAAAACGATCAATATAAAACAGAAGACAAAGATATATTTTATTCTTTATTATCTCAATAGGTGTATAACATACATTGATATCATATATCATTACAAACATATTCAGGACATTGAGTTAATATATAGTACAAGGATAACATTTATTTATAGCTATGTAGTTGGGTACCTGCTTAGCTATGTGTCATAAATGAATGATAAGGGGTGAAACTGTTAGAGATTGCTGGGTAGTCTAAACTGGTAGTGTAAAGAGTTAAATATCTAAAGGCGTAGTCGAGACGTTATCAGCAGCTACCTTTCTTTTAATATAGAAATATGAAAGAGCATTTCTTGTTTGACTGTAGGAAAATATGGAATTATTTAAGACTTTGAAACCTACATTTTTCCCACCCTTAGCCTTTTGTGTGGCGAGAACCTCTAAAAACATATCTTTATCTAATTTGTTGTGTTGCTTGCTTAACCCTTTACAACTGATTTTATCGTAATCCCCACTACAATGGTACGTCTTACTACATAAGCTAACAAGAGCTGTCCCTTCGTACTCTAGTTTAAAAAGACCTGGCGTTCGTTTTGTGTACGCTTTAATACCCTTACAGTTTATACATTCTGTTTTGCTAGTATGTTCATCGCAACAATGGGTGTATGGAGGTCGCCTAGTGTGTAATAAGGGCTGTATAGGGGTCGGCTAGTATGTCGTGATGGGTGTACGGAGGTCGTCTAGTGTGTCATATTGGGTGTATTGAGGGCGTTTAGTGTGTCATGATGGTTGTATAGGGGTCGTCTAGTGTGTCATGATGGTTGTATAGGGGTCGTCTTGTGTGTCATGATGGTTGTATAGGGGTCGTCTAGTGTGCCGTGATGGGTGTACGGAGGTCGTCTAGTGTGTCATATTGGGTGTATAGAGGGCGTTTAGTGTGTCATGATGGTTGTATAGGGATCGTCTAGTGTGTCATGATGGTTGTATAGGGGTCGTCTAGTGTGCCGTGATGGGTGTACGGAGGTCGGCTAGTATGTCGTGATGGGTGTACGGAGGTCGTCTAGTGTGTCATGATGGTTGTATAGAGGGCGTTTAGTGTGTCATGTTGGTTGTATAGGGGTCGTCTAGTGTGTCATGATGGTTGTATAGGGGTCGTCTAGTGTGCCATGATGGGTACATGGAGGTCGGCTAGTATGTCGTGATGGGTGTACGGAGGTCGTCTAGTGGGGTATGATGGTTGTATGGAGGTCGTCTAGTGTGTCATATTGGGTGTATAGAGGGCGTTTAGTGTGCCGTGATGGGTCAATGGAGGTCGGCTAGTATGTCGTGAGGGGTGTATGGAGGTCGTCTACTGTGTCGTGAGGGGTGTATGGAGGGCATCTGGTGTGGTATGTAGGGTGTATGGAGGTCATCTAGTGTGATATAAGGCTGTATGCCGGGCGTCTAGTGTGACATGAGGGCTGTATACCGGCGCCTAGTGTGGTATGTGTGGTGTATGGCGGTTGTCTGGTATATCATACTTTAATCAACCAATAAGAAAAATGAAGGAACATTACATTCAACATTACTTATCTTAACTACTTTACATCAATACAGTTGAATAACGTGTTATCGTTAAGTCTTACCATACTTTAAGAGAAAACATTCAAACTTACAGCGTAAAATATAGTCTCAATCATCTACACCGAATATAACCTGTTATCGATAAGCCTTAACATACTTTAAGAGAAAACAAGCCAACTTACGGTGCAAAACTCCGCTAGTGTGAACAGTAACTTTCCTTGAATCAATCAAACTTATAACGCCGTCTAGTTTAAATATAACCTGGTAAGAAATGAATAAATTAGCCAATCAGCGAGTGACTATGCCATCATCGCTTGATATCGGATTAACCAATCAGAGAAGAGTATTAACATAGGAGGCGGGGCGAAGAAATGGCTGACAGGTGGATTAACCAATCAGAAAAGCGCGTTAGCCCAAGCGTAGGTAGTGGCTGTCGGGTCAGCAGTGGGGGAAAAATGCGGGTGGTGGGTTACTTGAACTCGTTTTGACCCCTGAGGCAATTCCAGAAGAGTTCTATGACCTCATTTTGACCGCTGAAGGCTTTAATACCAAGGTTTCCCACTTCAACGAACGACATACATCATTAAAGGTGATTACTTCAGCTCTTAGACTTTGGAGTTCCATATCTTTATCACTTCAACGAATGGCAGACAACAGTAAAGATGATCATTTCAGGTAAGAAAACTTAGTTCCAAACCCTAAAATTTTGGTTCATACTCACAAAGTTGAACACAAACTCTACAAATTTAGGCCCAAAGTTGTAATTGTTAGACACGACAGTCGTAAATGTTATATGCAAAGTCCAAAAGTTTGTCAAAAAGATAACTTAAACTCAAAATAGTTAGACACAAAGCCCAACAATTTATAGGCAAAGTCTAAAAAAGTTACTCTAAAAGACAACTAATGTAATACTTAACCCCAAAATTTCGTCACATAACCAAACAGTTGAACACGAACTCTACAAATTTAGTCCCAAAGTCGTAATTGTTAGACACGAAAGTCGTAAATGTTATATTCAAATCCAAAAGTTTGTTAAAAAGACAACCCAAACTCAAAATAGTTAGATGCAAAGCTCAAAAATGTATATGCAAAATCCAAAAAGTTACTCCAAAAGACAACTAATGTAACACTTAACCCCAACATTTCGGCTCATATGCACAAAGTTGAACACGAACTCTACAAATTTAGTCCCAAAGTCGTAATTGTTAGACACGAAAGTCGTAAATGTTATATTCAAATCCAAAAGTTTGTTAAAAAGACAACCCAAACTCAAAATAGTTAGACACAAAACCCAACAATTTATAGGCAAAGTCCAAAAAGTTACTCCAAAAGACAACTAATGTAACACTTAACCCCAAAATTTCGTCTCATAACCAAACAGTTGAACTCAAACCATAAAAATTTAGTCCCAAAGTGATACTAGTTCGACACAAAAGTCGTAAATATTATATACAAAGTCTAAAAGTTTGTCAAAAAGACAACCCAAACTCAGAATAGTTAGACACAAAACCCAACAATTTATAGGCAAAGTCCAAAAAGTTACTCCAAAAGACAACTAATGTAACACTTAACCCCAAAATTTCGTCTCATAACCAAACAGTTGAACTCAAAACCCTAAAAATTTAGTCCCAAAGTGATACTAGTTCGACACAAAAGTCGTAAATGTTATATACAAAGGCCAAAACTTTGTCAAAAAGACAACCCAAACTCAGAATAGTTAGACACGAAAGTCATAAATGTTATATGCAAAGTCCAAAATTTTGTCAAAAAGACAACCCAAACTCAGAATATTTAGACACAAAAGACCAAATAGTTACATTCAAAGTCCAAAAGTTTGTCAAAAAGACAACCCAAACTCAAAAGTTTGTCAAAAAGACAACCCAAACTCAAAATAGTTAGACATGAAAGGTCAAAAAGGTATACTCAAAGTCCAAAATGTTACTTCAAAAGACAACTAATATAACAACAAGCCCCAAAACTTCGTCTCATAACCAAAAAGTTGAACTCAAAACCCTAAAAAGTGTCCACTTATCAACCAGTCTTTAATACAGCTGAGAAAACCCTAATAAATAATTACAATTTACTAAAAATGTTGCCCTTGATGATAGTTGCGACTGTGTCTAAATCATTATTGAAAATATTCATAGAACTCTAGTAAAAACCAAGCACACTAAAACACCACATTGAAAGAATGAACTTAAAGTTCACGCCCCTGTCACAACTCTGCTAAGAAAAGTACTGCGAAGCATGAAAGTTATGTCCCCTGCTATAACTCTACTAAACGAAAGTATTACCAAACACGTAGGTTACACTCCTACCATAACTCACTAAGAAAAACAAGATTTTGCTTAAAATACCACATTTATGATTGTTACGCCCCTTGTCCCTTTATGAGGGGACGCCCATGAAACTGTTAGAAATAGTAAATTTAACCTAGTGGCATACCCCAGATGTTATATTAGACATCCCCGTATCAAAAATTTAATTAAAACTCACTTTTAGGGTTGTTACGCCCCTTGACCCTTTATGAGGGGACGCCCATGAAACTGTTAAAAATAGTAAATTTAACAGCTAGACATACCCTAAACTTTATATTAACCATCTCCGTATCAAGAATTTACATAAAAACAACGTTTGAAATTACTACCCCTGTACCCATTTTTGGCGGTTACGCCCATGAAACTGTTAAAAATAGTAAATTTAACCTCTAGACATACCCCAAACTTTATATTAAGCATCCCATATCAAGAATTTACATAAAAACCACTTTTGAAATTACTACCCCTGTACCCATTTTTGATGGTTACGCCCATGAAACTGTTAAAAAAGGGACCCCAAAAGTGCCTCTGACGGCACAAAATCCTTATATAAATAGTCTACCCGCAGATCGAGGCACATTTTTTGGTGGGTACAAATAATAATACATAAATATTATTATATGGGGAACTTCCGAGGCGATAATAGGGAATAATAGAACAAAGAAGTATGTGTTAGCACTCGGAAAAATTGACAGACAAACAACAATAGAAAAAAACGAAGAACAATATATAGTCCGAAGTGGGATCGAACCCGTACTCAGTGGCACCGCGCCTTGCCACGAGAAGCCGAACGCTTGGCACACTACCACGCAGCCAACTAAAAAATTGGCTATTGCAGTAGTGTCTTACACGATGACGTTCTCAATGACTATAGCATAGGGTAACGATCACAGACCGGAAATAAATTGTATATTTGTACTTTCCTATTAATGCAAGTATCTCCCAGTAGGGCTGAATACTTGTGTTGTAGACAAACATTTATTGGACGAAACAGCACGAATAGTAGTTCCCAGTGTTTATATACTGGGTACAAATAATAATACATAAATATTATTATATGGGGAACTTCCGAGGCGATAATAGGGAATAATAGAACAAAGAAGTATGTGTTAGCACTCGGAAAAATTGACAGACAAACAACAATAGAAAAAAACGAAGAACAATATATAGTCCGAAGTGGGATCGAACCCGTACTCAGTGGCACCGCGCCTTGCCACGAGAAGCCGAACGCTTGGCACACTACCACGCAGCCAACTAAAAAATTGGCTATTGCAGTAGTGTCTTACACGATGACGTTCTCAATGACTATAGCATAGGGTAACGATCACAGACCGGAAATAAATTGTATATTTGTACTTTCCTATTAATGCAAGTATCTCCCAGTAGGGCTGAATACTTGTGTTGTAGACAAACATTTATTGGACGAAACAGCACGAATAGTAGTTCCCAGTGTTTATATACTGGGTACAAATAATAATACATAAATATTATTATATGGGGAACTTCCGAGGCGATAATAGGGAATAATAGAACAAAGAAGTATGTGTTAGCACTCGGAAAAATTGACAGACAAACAACAATAGAAAAAAACGAAGAACAATATATAGTCCGAAGTGGGATCGAACCCGTACTCAGTGGCACCGCGCCTTGCCACGAGAAGCCGAACGCTTGGCACACTACCACGCAGCCAACTAAAAAATTGGCTATTGCAGTAGTGTCTTACACGATGACGTTCTCAATGACTATAGCATAGGGTAACGATCACAGACCGGAAATAAATTGTATATTTGTACTTTCCTATTAATGCAAGTATCTCCCAGTAGGGCTGAATACTTGTGTTGTAGACAAACATTTATTGGACGAAACAGCACGAATAGTAGTTCCCAGTGTTTATATACTGGGTACAAATAATAATACATAAATATTATTATATGGGGAACTTCCGAGGCGATAATAGGGAATAATAGAACAAAGAAGTATGTGTTAGCACTCGGAAAAATTGACAGACAAACAACAATAGAAAAAAACGAAGAACAATATATAGTCCGAAGTGGGATCGAACCCGTACTCAGTGGCACCGCGCCTTGCCACGAGAAGCCGAACGCTTGGCACACTACCACGCAGCCAACTAAAAAATTGGCTATTGCAGTAGTGTCTTACACGATGACGTTCTCAATGACTATAGCATAGGGTAACGATCACAGACCGGAAATAAATTGTATATTTGTACTTTCCTATTAATGCAAGTATCTCCCAGTAGGGCTGAATACTTGTGTTGTAGACAAACATTTATTGGACGAAACAGCACGAATAGTAGTTCCCAGTGTTTATATACTGGGTACAAATAATAATACATAAATATTATTATATGGGGAACTTCCGAGGCGATAATAGGGAATAATAGAACAAAGAAGTATGTGTTAGCACTCGGAAAAATTGACAGACAAACAACAATAGAAAAAAACGAAGAACAATATATAGTCCGAAGTGGGATCGAACCCGTACTCAGTGGCACCGCGCCTTGCCACGAGAAGCCGAACGCTTGGCACACTACCACGCAGCCAACTAAAAAATTGGCTATTGCAGTAGTGTCTTACACGATGACGTTCTCAATGACTATAGCATAGGGTAACGATCACAGACCGGAAATAAATTGTATATTTGTACTTTCCTATTAATGCAAGTATCTCCCAGTAGGGCTGAATACTTGTGTTGTAGACAAACATTTATTGGACGAAACAGCACGAATAGTAGTTCCCAGTGTTTATATACTGGGTACAAATAATAATACATAAATATTATTATATGGGGAACTTCCGAGGCGATAATAGGGAATAATAGAACAAAGAAGTATGTGTTAGCACTCGGAAAAATTGACAGACAAACAACAATAGAAAAAAACGAAGAACAATATATAGTCCGAAGTGGGATCGAACCCGTACTCAGTGGCACCGCGCCTTGCCACGAGAAGCCGAACGCTTGGCACACTACCACGCAGCCAACTAAAAAATTGGCTATTGCAGTAGTGTCTTACACGATGACGTTCTCAATGACTATAGCATAGGGTAACGATCACAGACCGGAAATAAATTGTATATTTGTACTTTCCTATTAATGCAAGTATCTCCCAGTAGGGCTGAATACTTGTGTTGTAGACAAACATTTATTGGACGAAACAGCACGAATAGTAGTTCCCAGTGTTTATATACTGGGTACAAATAATAATACATAAATATTATTATATGGGGAACTTCCGAGGCGATAATAGGGAATAATAGAACAAAGAAGTATGTGTTAGCACTCGGAAAAATTGACAGACAAACAACAATAGAAAAAAACGAAGAACAATATATAGTCCGAAGTGGGATCGAACCCGTACTCAGTGGCACCGCGCCTTGCCACGAGAAGCCGAACGCTTGGCACACTACCACGCAGCCAACTAAAAAATTGGCTATTGCAGTAGTGTCTTACACGATGACGTTCTCAATGACTATAGCATAGGGTAACGATCACAGACCGGAAATAAATTGTATATTTGTACTTTCCTATTAATGCAAGTATCTCCCAGTAGGGCTGAATACTTGTGTTGTAGACAAACATTTATTGGACGAAACAGCACGAATAGTAGTTCCCAGTGTTTATATACTGGGTACAAATAATAATACATAAATATTATTATATGGGGAACTTCCGAGGCGATAATAGGGAATAATAGAACAAAGAAGTATGTGTTAGCACTCGGAAAAATTGACAGACAAACAACAATAGAAAAAAACGAAGAACAATATATAGTCCGAAGTGGGATCGAACCCGTACTCAGTGGCACCGCGCCTTGCCCCGAGAAGCCGAACGCTTGGCACACTACCACGCAGCCAACTAAAAAATTGGCTATTGCAGTAGTGTCTTACACGATGACGTTCTCAATGACTATAGCATAGGGTAACGATCACAGACCGGAAATAAATTGTATATTTGTACTTTCCTATTAATGCAAGTATCTCCCAGTAGGGCTGAATACTTGTGTTGTAGACAAACATTTATTGGACGAAACAGCACGAATAGTAGTTCCCAGTGTTTATATACTGGGTACAAATAATAATACATAAATATTATTATATGGGGAACTTCCGAGGCGATAATAGGGAATAATAGAACAAAGAAGTATGTGTTAGCACTCGGAAAAATTGACAGACAAACAACAATAGAAAAAAACGAAGAACAATATATAGTCCGAAGTGGGATCGAACCCGTACTCAGTGGCACCGCGCCTTGCCACGAGAAGCCGAACGCTTGGCACACTACCACGCAGCCAACTAAAAAATTGGCTATTGCAGTAGTGTCTTACACGATGACGTTCTCAATGACTATAGCATAGGGTAACGATCACAGACCGGAAATAAATTGTATATTTGTACTTTCCTATTAATGCAAGTATCTCCCAGTAGGGCTGAATACTTGTGTTGTAGACAAACATTTATTGGACGAAACAGCACGAATAGTAGTTCCCAGTGTTTATATACTGGGTACAAATAATAATACATAAATATTATTATATGGGGAACTTCCGAGGCGATAATAGGGAATAATAGAACAAAGAAGTATGTGTTAGCACTCGGAAAAATTGACAGACAAACAACAATAGAAAAAAACGAAGAACAATATATAGTCCGAAGTGGGATCGAACCCGTACTCAGTGGCACCGCGCCTTGCCACGAGAAGCCGAACGCTTGGCACACTACCACGCAGCCAACTAAAAAATTGGCTATTGCAGTAGTGTCTTACACGATGACGTTCTCAATGACTATAGCATAGGGTAACGATCACAGACCGGAAATAAATTGTATATTTGTACTTTCCTATTAATGCAAGTATCTCCCAGTAGGGCTGAATACTTGTGTTGTAGACAAACATTTATTGGACGAAACAGCACGAATAGTAGTTCCCAGTGTTTATATACTGGGTACAAATAATAATACATAAATATTATTATATGGGGAACTTCCGAGGCGATAATAGGGAATAATAGAACAAAGAAGTATGTGTTAGCACTCGGAAAAATTGACAGACAAACAACAATAGAAAAAAACGAAGAACAATATATAGTCCGAAGTGGGATCGAACCCGTACTCAGTGGCACCGCGCCTTGCCACGAGAAGCCGAACGCTTGGCACACTACCACGCAGCCAACTAAAAAATTGGCTATTGCAGTAGTGTCTTACACGATGACGTGTAAGACACTACTGCACTTACACTTCGATGACGTGTAAGACACTACTGCACTTACACTTCGGACTATATATTGTTCTTCGTTTTTTTCTATTGTTGTTTGTCTGTCAATTTTTCCGAGTGCTAACACATACTTCTTTGTTCTATTATTCCCTATTATCGCCTCGGAAGTTCCCCATATAATAATATTTATGTATTATTATTTGTACCCAGTATATAAACACTGGGAACTACTATTCGTGCTGTTTCGTCCAATAAATGTTTGTCTACAACACAAGTATTCAGCCCTACTGGGAGATACTTGCATTAATAGGAAAGTACAAATATACAATTTATTTCCGGTCTGTGATCGTTACCCTATGCTATAGTCATTGAGAACGTCATCGTGTAAGACACTACTGCAATAACCAATTTTTTAGTTGGCTGCGTGGTAGTGTGCCAAGCGTTCGGCTTCTCGTGGCAAGGCGCGGTGCCACTGAGTACGGGTTCGATCCCACTTCGGACTATATATTGTTCTTCGTTTTTTTCTATTGTTGTTTGTCTGTCAATTTTTCCGAGTGCTAACACATACTTCTTTGTTCTATTATTCCCTATTATCGCCTCGGAAGTTCCCCATATAATAATATTTATGTATTATTATTTGTACCCAGTATATAAACACTGGGAACTACTATTCGTGCTGTTTCGTCCAATAAATGTTTGTCTACAACACAAGTATTCAGCCCTACTGGGAGATACTTGCATTAATAGGAAAGTACAAATATACAATTTATTTCCGGTCTGTGATCGTTACCCTATGCTATAGTCATTGAGAACGTCATCGTGTAAGACACTACTGCAATAGCCAATTTTTTAGTTGGCTGCGTGGTAGTGTGCCAAGCGTTCGGCTTCTCGTGGCAAGGCGCGGTGCCACTGAGTACGGGTTCGATCCCACTTCGGACTATATATTGTTCTTCGTTTTTTTCTATTGTTGTTTGTCTGTCAATTTTTCCGAGTGCTAACACATACTTCTTTGTTCTATTATTCCCTATTATCGCCTCGGAAGTTCCCCATATAATAATATTTATGTATTATTATTTGTACCCAGTATATAAACACTGGGAACTACTATTCGTGCTGTTTCGTCCAATAAATGTTTGTCTACAACACAAGTATTCAGCCCTACTGGGAGATACTTGCATTAATAGGAAAGTACAAATATACAATTTATTTCCGGTCTGTGATCGTTACCCTATGCTATAGTCATTGAGAACGTCATCGTGTAAGACACTACTGCAATAGCCAATTTTTTAGTTGGCTGCGTGGTAGTGTGCCAAGCGTTCGGCTTCTCGTGGCAAGGCGCGGTGCCACTGAGTACGGGTTCGATCCCACTTCGGACTATATATTGTTCTTCGTTTTTTTCTATTGTTGTTTGTCTGTCAATTTTTCCGAGTGCTAACACATACTTCTTTGTTCTATTATTCCCTATTATCGCCTCGGAAGTTCCCCATATAATAATATTTATGTATTATTATTTGTACCCAGTATATAAACACTGGGAACTACTATTCGTGCTGTTTCGTCCAATAAATGTTTGTCTACAACACAAGTATTCAGCCCTACTGGGAGATACTTGCATTAATAGGAAAGTACAAATATACAATTTATTTCCGGTCTGTGATCGTTACCCTATGCTATAGTCATTGAGAACGTCATCGTGTAAGACACTACTGCAATAGCCAATTTTTTAGTTGGCTGCGTGGTAGTGTGCCAAGCGTTCGGCTTCTCGTGGCAAGGCGCGGTGCCACTGAGTACGGGTTCGATCCCACTTCGGACTATATATTGTTCTTCGTTTTTTTCTATTGTTGTTTGTCTGTCAATTTTTCCGAGTGCTAACACATACTTCTTTGTTCTATTATTCCCTATTATCGCCTCGGAAGTTCCCCATATAATAATATTTATGTATTATTATTTGTACCCAGTATATAAACACTGGGAACTACTATTCGTGCTGTTTCGTCCAATAAATGTTTGTCTACAACACAAGTATTCAGCCCTACTGGGAGATACTTGCATTAATAGGAAAGTACAAATATACAATTTATTTCCGGTCTGTGATCGTTACCCTATGCTATAGTCATTGAGAACGTCATCGTGTAAGACACTACTGCAATAGCCAATTTTTTAGTTGGCTGCGTGGTAGTGTGCCAAGCGTTCGGCTTCTCGTGGCAAGGCGCGGTGCCACTGAGTACGGGTTCGATCCCACTTCGGACTATATATTGTTCTTCGTTTTTTTCTATTGTTGTTTGTCTGTCAATTTTTCCGAGTGCTAACACATACTTCTTTGTTCTATTATTCCCTATTATCGCCTCGGAAGTTCCCCATATAATAATATTTATGTATTATTATTTGTACCCAGTATATAAACACTGGGAACTACTATTCGTGCTGTTTCGTCCAATAAATGTTTGTCTACAACACAAGTATTCAGCCCTACTGGGAGATACTTGCATTAATAGGAAAGTACAAATATACAATTTATTTCCGGTCTGTGATCGTTACCCTATGCTATAGTCATTGAGAACGTCATCGTGTAAGACACTACTGCAATAGCCAATTTTTTAGTTGGCTGCGTGGTAGTGTGCCAAGCGTTCGGCTTCTCGTGGCAAGGCGCGGTGCCACTGAGTACGGGTTCGATCCCACTTCGGACTATATATTGTTCTTCGTTTTTTTCTATTGTTGTTTGTCTGTCAATTTTTCCGAGTGCTAACACATACTTCTTTGTTCTATTATTCCCTATTATCGCCTCGGAAGTTCCCCATATAATAATATTTATGTATTATTATTTGTACCCAGTATATAAACACTGGGAACTACTATTCGTGCTGTTTCGTCCAATAAATGTTTGTCTACAACACAAGTATTCAGCCCTACTGGGAGATACTTGCATTAATAGGAAAGTACAAATATACAATTTATTTCCGGTCTGTGATCGTTACCCTATGCTATAGTCATTGAGAACGTCATCGTGTAAGACACTACTGCAATAGCCAATTTTTTAGTTGGCTGCGTGGTAGTGTGCCAAGCGTTCGGCTTCTCGTGGCAAGGCGCGGTGCCACTGAGTACGGGTTCGATCCCACTTCGGACTATATATTGTTCTTCGTTTTTTTCTATTGTTGTTTGTCTGTCAATTTTTCCGAGTGCTAACACATACTTCTTTGTTCTATTATTCCACATTTTTTGGTGCCGTTTTTCCTTATATGAGTGTCTAATCCTAATTGACATTGTATACTACTAATTTTTGGTTGATTTTTTAGGCAAATTTGATACATGGGCGTGTCACATATTATGTTTGATGTATGCCAATAGGTTAAACTTCAATTTTT
The DNA here is from genome assembly GCA_032433765.1 of Megaustenia siamemsis. Lineage (NCBI taxonomy): Eukaryota > Metazoa > Mollusca > Gastropoda > Stylommatophora > Ariophantidae > Megaustenia > Megaustenia siamemsis. The sequence continues at coordinate 50,412,895 of JAVIAB010000139.1, read as the reverse complement.
TTATCGATTTCATGGGCGTAACCGCCAAAAATGGGTACAGGGGTAGTAATTTAAAAGTTGTTTTTATGTAACTTCTTGATATGGGGATGCTTAATATAAAGTTTGGGATATGTCTAGGTGTTATATTGACTATTTTTAACAGTTTCATGGGCGTAACCGCCAAAAATGGGTACTGGGTTAGTAATTTCAAAAGTTGTTTTTATGTAAATTCTTGCTACGGGGATGTTTAATGTAAAGTTTGGAGTAACCCTAGAGTGTAAATTTACTATTTCTAACAGTTTCATGGGCGTAACCGTCAAAAATGGGTACAGGGGTAGTAATTTCAAAAGTTGTTTTTATGTAAATTCTTGATACAGGGACGACTAAAATGAAGTTTGGGGTATGTCTAGGTGTTAAATTTCAATTTTTTATCGATTTCATGGGCGTAACCGCCAAAAATGGGTACTGGGGTAGTAATTTCAAAAGTTGTTTTTATGTAAATTCTTGATATGGGGATGCTTAATATAAAGTTTGGGGTATGTCTAGATGTTAAATTTTAATTTTTTATCGATTTCATGGGCGTAACCGCCAAAAATGGGTACAGGGGTAGTAATTTCAAAAGTGATTTTTATGTAAATTCTTGATATGGGGGTGCTTAATATAAAGTTTGGGGTATGTCTAGATGTTAAATTTACTATTTTTAACAGTTTCATGGGCGTAACCGCCAAAAATGGGTACCGGGGTAGTAATTTCAAAAGTTGTTTTTATGTAAATTCTTGATACAGGGATGACTAAAATGAAGTTTGGGGTATGTCTAGGTGTTAAATTTCAATTTTTTATCGATTTCATGGGCGTAACCGCCAAAAATTGGTACAGGGGTAGTAATTTCAAAAGTTGTTTTTATGTAAATTCTTGATACGGAGATGCTTAATATAAAGTTTGTGGTATGTCTAGATGTTAAATTGACTATTTTTAACAGTTTCATGGGCGTAACCATCAAAAATGGGTACAGGGATAGTAATTTAAAAAGTGGTTTTTATGTAAATTCTTGATATGGGATGCTTAATATAAAGTTTGGGGTATGTCTAGAGGTTAAATTTACTATTTTTAACAGTTTCATGGGCGTAACCGCCAAAAATGGGTACAGGGGTAGTAATTTCAAACGTTGTTTTTATGTAAATTCTTGATACGGAGATGGTTAATATAAAGTTTAGGGTATGTCTAGCTGTTAAATTTACTATTTTTAACAGTTTCATGGACGTCCCCTCATAAAGGGTCAAGGGGCGTAACAACCCTAAAAGTGAGTTTTAATTAAATTTTTGATACGGGGATGTCTAATATAACATCTGGGGTATGCCACTAGGTTAAATTTACTATTTCTAACAGTTTCATGGGCGTCCCCTCATAAAGGGACAAGGGGCGTAACAATCATAAATGTGGTATTTTAAGCAAAATCTTGTTTTTCTTAGTGGGTTATGGTAGGAGTGTAACCTACGTGTTTGGTAATACTTTCGTTTAGTAGAGTTATAGCAGGGGACATAACTTTCATGCTTCGCAGTACTTTTCTTAGCAGAGTTGTGACAGGGGCGTGAACTTTAAGTTCATTCTTTCAATGTGGTGTTTTAGTGTGCTTGGTTTTTACTAGAGTTCTATGAATATTTTCAATAATGATTTAGACACAGTCGCAACTATCATCAAGGGCAACATTTTTAGTAAATTGTAATTATTTATTAGGGTTTTCTCAGCTGTATTAAAGACTTTGGTTGATAAGTGGACACTTTTTAGGGTTTTGAGTTCAACTTTTTGGTTATGAGACGAAGTTTTGGGGCTTGTTGTTATATTAGTTGTCTTTTGAAGTAACATTTTGGACTTTGAGTATACCTTTTTGACCTTTCATGTCTAACTATTTTGAGTTAGGGTTGTCTTTTTGACAAACTTTTGAGTTTGGGTTGTCTTTTTGACAAACTTTTGGACTTTGAATGTAACTATTTGGTCTTTTGTGTCTAAATATTCTGAGTTTGGGTTGTCTTTTTGACAAAATTTTGGACTTTGCATATAACATTTATGACTTTCGTGTCTAACTATTCTGAGTTTGGGTTGTCTTTTTGACAAAGTTTTGGCCTTTGTATATAACATTTACGACTTTTGTGTCGAACTAGTATCACTTTGGGACTAAATTTTTAGGGTTTTGAGTTCAACTGTTTGGTTATGAGACGAAATTTTGGGGTTAAGTGTTACATTAGTTGTCTTTTGGAGTAACTTTTTGGACTTTGCCTATAAATTGTTGGGTTTTGTGTCTAACTATTCTGAGTTTGGGTTGTCTTTTTGACAAACTTTTAGACTTTGTATATAATATTTACGACTTTTGTGTCGAACTAGTATCACTTTGGGACTAAATTTTTATGGTTTTGAGTTCAACTGTTTGGTTATGAGACGAAATTTTGGGGTTAAGTGTTACATTAGTTGTCTTTTGGAGTAACTTTTTGGACTTTGCCTATAAATTGTTGGGTTTTGTGTCTAACTATTTTGAGTTTGGGTTGTCTTTTTAACAAACTTTTGGATTTGAATATAACATTTACGACTTTCGTGTCTAACAATTACGACTTTGGGACTAAATTTGTAGAGTTCGTGTTCAACTTTGTGCATATGAGCCGAAATTTTGGGGTTAAGTGTTACATTAGTTGTCTTTTGGAGTAACTTTTTGGATTTTGCATATACATTTTTGAGCTTTGCATCTAACTATTTTGAGTTTGGGTTGTCTTTTTAACAAACTTTTGGATTTGAATATAACATTTACGACTTTCGTGTCTAACAATTACGACTTTGGGACTAAATTTGTAGAGTTCGTGTTCAACTGTTTGGTTATGTGACGAAATTTTGGGGTTAAGTATTACATTAGTTGTCTTTTAGAGTAACTTTTTTAGACTTTGCCTATAAATTGTTGGGCTTTGTGTCTAACTATTTTGAGTTTAGGTTATCTTTTTGACAAACTTTTGGACTTTGCATATAACATTTACGACTGTCGTGTCTAACAATTACAACTTTGGGCCTAAATTTGTAGAGTTTGTGTTCAACTTTGTGAGTATGAACCAAAATTTTAGGGTTTGGAACTAAGTTTTCTTACCTGAAATGATCATCTTTACTGTTGTCTGCCATTCGTTGAAGTGATAAAGATATGGAACTCCAAAGTCTAAGAGCTGAAGTAATCACCTTTAATGATGTATGTCGTTCGTTGAAGTGGGAAACCTTGGTATTAAAGCCTTCAGCGGTCAAAATGAGGTCATAGAACTCTTCAGGAATTGCCTCAGGGGTCAAAACGAGTTCAAGTAACCCACCACCCCGCATTTTTCCCCCACTGCTGACCCGACAGCCACTACCTACGCTTGGGCTAACGCGCTTTTCTGATTGGTTAATCCACCTGTCAGCCATTTCTTCGCCCCGCCTCCTATGTTAATACTCTTCTCTGATTGGTTAATCCCGATATCAAGCGATGATGGCATAGTCACTCGCTGATTGGCTAATTTATTCATTTCTTACCAGGTTATATTTAAACTAGACGGCGTTATAAGTTTGATTGATTCAAGGAAAGTTACTGTTCACACTAGCGGAGTTTTGCACCGTAAGTTGGCTTGTTTTCTCTTAAAGTATGTTAAGGCTTATCGATAACAGGTTATATTCGGTGTAGATGATTGAGACTATATTTTACGCTGTAAGTTTGAATGTTTTCTCTTAAAGTATGGTAAGACTTAACGATAACACGTTATTCAACTGTATTGATGTAAAGTAGTTAAGATAAGTAATGTTGAATGTAATGTTCCTTCATTTTTCTTATTGGTTGATTAAAGTATGATATACCAGACAACCGCCATACACCACACATACCACACTAGGCGCCCGGTATACAGCCCTCATGTCACACTAGACGCCCGGCATACAGCCTTATATCACACTAGATGACCTCCATACACCCTACATACCACACCAGATGCCCTCCATACACCCCTCACGACACAGTAGACGACCTCCATACACCCCTCACGACATACTAGCCGACCTCCATTGACCCATCACGGCACACTAAACGCCCTCTATACACCCAATATGACACACTAGACGACCTCCATACAACCATCATACCCCACTAGACGACCTCCGTACACCCATCACGACATACTAGCCGACCTCCATGTACCCATCATGGCACACTAGACGACCCCTATACAACCATCATGACACACTAGACGACCCCTATACAACCAACATGACACACTAAACGCCCTCTATACAACCATCATGACACACTAGACGACCTCCGTACACCCATCACGACATACTAGCCGACCTCCGTACACCCATCACGGCACACTAGACGACCCCTATACAACCATCATGACACACTAGACGATCCCTATACAACCATCATGACACACTAAACGCCCTCTATACACCCAATATGACACACTAGACGACCTCCGTACACCCATCACGGCACACTAGACGACCCCTATACAACCATCATGACACACAAGACGACCCCTATACAACCATCATGACACACTAGACGACCCCTATACAACCATCATGACACACTAAACGCCCTCAATACACCCAATATGACACACTAGACGACCTCCGTACACCCATCACGACATACTAGCCGACCCCTATACAGCCCTTATTACACACTAGGCGACCTCCATACACCCATTGCTGCGATGAACATACTAGCAAAACAGAATGTATAAACTGTAAGGGTATTAAAGCGTACACAAAACGAACGCCAGGTCTTTTAAACTAGAGTACGAAGGGACAGCTCTTGTTAGCTTATGTAGTAAGACGTACCATTGTAGTGGGGATTACGATAAAATCAGTTGTAAAGGGTTAAGCAAGCAACACAACAAATTAGATAAAGATATGTTTTTAGAGGTTCTCGCCACACAAAAGGCTAAGGGTGGGAAAAATGTAGGTTTCAAAGTCTTAAATAATTCCATATTTTCCTACAGTCAAACAAGAAATGCTCTTTCATATTTCTATATTAAAAGAAAGGTAGCTGCTGATAACGTCTCGACTACGCCTTTAGATATTTAACTCTTTACACTACCAGTTTAGACTACCCAGCAATCTCTAACAGTTTCACCCCTTATCATTCATTTATGACACATAGCTAAGCAGGTACCCAACTACATAGCTATAAATAAATGTTATCCTTGTACTATATATTAACTCAATGTCCTGAATATGTTTGTAATGATATATGATATCAATGTATGTTATACACCTATTGAGATAATAAAGAATAAAATATATCTTTGTCTTCTGTTTTATATTGATCGTTTTTCATTGATGTTGTATAATCTACTAACCTATCACTATCGCTCAAGTACACCAAGCACTCCAAAGTCAGCACACACCAGATATAAACAGGGCACTTCCGGGGTCACCGGGACTAGAGGTCAACGCGACGACCGCACGAGGGGTCACACCGCCCGCCGCACGACCGATTAACTCCCCTTGTCTCTCGTGTACATTAGGCGTAAAATACGCCTACTATATATCTTTGTTAATTTACGCCTAAATACGGGTCAAATGGACCCTTGTATACTACTCACGTTCCATTTATGCCTGTTTAGTTTATAGCATATTACTAATTATTTGCATTAAACACACAATTTATCATTCACATAAATATATATTTTGCTATTATTCTTTTAGAAACAAATGCGCATAAATCTTACCATTTTTTCATTAATATAATTTGAAAATTCACACAAACACTTGAAATATCACTTGCAGATGCATATAGACAGACATACAGACAGAAATATAAACAGACATGCAAACAGATTAAATAACATGTGTAAGAATAAAGAACATACGAAGTTGACAATCTTCCCCTTGGTAACCTGGGGCACACCCAGAAGGACATCCACCTGTACTGACAAAACAGTTGTCTCCCTTGTCACATTTACATTCGTTATCACACTCCCAGCCGAATCTCCCTGTCTCACAGGCTGTATCTGAACAATACAACAATTTGTAGAAATGAGTTACTTTCTGCTAATGTAAATAATATTAAAGTAAATAATTCACTCAGTGACTATAAAAACATCATCAAACACCGTGACTGCTGCAAGAGATGATCATGTCTTGTCACATTTCTCTGTATTTATATTTCTTTAGCAATTCAATTGCAGACTTTCATTTGTGCCTTTCTATTAAGTTATAACCTTTAAATTTTATTTATTACACTATATCTCCCTTCCAAAGTTGTATCATTTGTAACAATGTATTGTAACTGTTGCTTTTCTTGCCAAAATATGTTTACTGTTTTATTCTCATGTTAGTAAAAACATGCTTTATTCGCGTTTTTTCATAATACAGTATTTTCACAACTTTTGTTGAACTGTCCCTGAGAGGTAGAGAGCGTGTCAGAACCTGGGATGAAAGTGATCAGCGCGTCATAGGTGACTGCTTACGTCAGGATCACTATCCTAATTCTACTTTGCTTTAAGTAGTGCCTCTAGTGACAAACTAACCAAACCAGCATAATTAGTAAGAATTGAGAAGAAGGCAACACCGTACCAAAAATACCATTCTGTGAAATCGACTGTGTTTGCCAAAATTGAAAATATCACTGCTTACTAGAAACCACAACAAACCGCGTGTACGCCCATTTGACGCGTCTTTAGGACGGAGAAAGAAGTGTAGGTTTTGTCCATAATTGTCGAATAAACGCCAAGAAAGGAGGGAAAACAATTATGTACTTTATATTCTCAATATTTTCCTGTTTAAAATATGTCCATGGCCTCAAAAGATGATTTTGTATATTTTTCGATTGTCCGGGATTCACCTCTACACAATAAATATTTTTCTTCTTGTAAATCCATTGAAGAAGAATACCTCACGGCGAGAGGTAGCCATAATTTGGTCCACCTGCTTCTATCCAGCCCGTGTAGAGCTCCTAGTCTGCTTGTTTACAGCACCGCTACCCAGTCAACGGCTTATCTTTACCGGCTAAACCACGCAGGGCAAATTAAAGAAGGACGTCTACTTTTAATATTACACAACGGCAACAGTGAAGTAAGTCGGAGAATGGACTCCTTGATAGAGGCATGAAAGGCAGAAGCTGGAAGAACCTGGTGCCGGGCTCAGGATGCAACAGTAACTAGAGTTGTTAAGTGACCAGACCCAAACAGAAGACAACGGTAAACTATAGATTTTAGACTACCAAGGAACAAAGACAACCGAAATTAATAAATCTCAAAGGTCTGATGATGATGCCCCTAGGCCATCCAGATCAAATATGCGAACTGGGACGTAATAAAGGAGCAGGAGAAGTGAAACAAAATTGCAAAAAATGGTGTTGTTCAAGCTTTACGTAATTGATAGACGACGCAAATTTGAACGATGTTTCGGTGCTGATGCGAAGAAAAGTGAAGCTAAGTTTTGGTATCTGGACAACTGAGCCGATATATATAACATATCTTCTATCATTCTATATACAATAGAAGTAACAGCGAAAAAAAAGAGGCTAACCAAAGTAATAATTGAAATCGGCATGGAGTTTCGCAACTGAGCCGTCGGAGCTATCGGGGTCGTAAACGGTAATCCATCGAAAAGTGTTGTCACATCAGAACTCCGTCATCTGCACGGATTGTTCTGTATCTCTCGGACAGTGCAGTGGTTGTGATTAAAAGTGTTGTCACATCAGAACTCCGTCATCTACACGGATTGTTCTGTGTCTCTCGGACAGTGCAGTGGTTGTGATTAAAAGTGTTGTCACATCAGAACTCCGTCATCTACACGGATTGTTCTGTGTCTCTCGGACAGTGCAGTGGTTGTGATTAAAAGTGTTGTCACATCAGAACTCCGTCATCTACACGGATTGTTCTGTGTCTCTCGGACAGTGCAGTGGTTGTGATTAAAAGTGTTGTCACATCAGAACTCCGTCATCTGCACGGATTGTTCTGTATCTCTCGGACAGTGCAGTAAAAAAAAAAAAGTAAAGTACCCCCCGTCACGCCAAGTGGCGTATAGGGAAATATGGTGTTAGTGACCCTATATTTTACAGACCTTCAGCACATGATTTTTGGGGTAATGTGGTCGGTATTACGCCCGTGCTGCTTTACTTTCCCAGAAAAAAATCCGGTACCCATTTAAGGCTGGGTGAACCCGGAGCCGTCGGTTGGGATCGAACCCTACCCCTTGTCCGTAGTAGTCCAGTTCACTAACCACTGAGCTATCGCGGCTCCCACTAATTTTTAGGGAATTAGTAAAACCCAGGTGTCCTCGCCAGGGAACGAACCCCGGCTGTTGCCGTGGTAAGCCAACCGCCTATCGATTGCGCTAACCGGACACCCCGGACAGTGCAGTGGTTGTGATTAAAAGTGTTGTCACATCAGAACTCCGTCATCTACACGGATTGTTCTGTATCTCTCGGACAGTGCAGTGGTTGTGATTAAAAGTGTTGTCACATCAGAACTCCGTCATCTACACGGATTGTTCTGTATCTCTCGGACAGTGCAGTGGTTGTGATTAAAAGTGTTGTCACATCAGAACTCCGTCATCTACACGGATTGTTCTGTATCTCTCGGACAGTGCAGTGGTTGTGATTAAAAGTGTTGTCACATCAGAACTCCGTCATCTACACGGATTGTTCTGTATCTCTCGGACAGTGCAGTGGTTGTGATTAAAAGTGTTGTCACATCAGAACTCCGTCATCTACACGGATTGTTCTGTATCTCTCGGACAGTGCAGTGGTTGTGATTTTGTGGCATACCAACATGGCAGAGAAGTGTCTAGGAAATCTGGCATTACGGTGTCTAGCATGATAATGGAGTTGGAAGCAGCAACGGTGGTGATAACATGGCTTCTTTCACAGAATGTGGTTCATGAAGTCTTGGCGATTAACTTGAAAATCATGCTACAGAAGATTGACAGATATTGTCTGAGGCAGGAGTTGTCGCACTGAATGCGGTTTGACTCTAGACAAAGAGGACATCGTCAAGTTTGTTCTTCCTTAAGAGATGATGTGAATGGGTTGGGACAATGATGTACACATTGAAAGATTGAGGAGTCTTAAGGTGGAAAGGTGGTCTTGTCGACCCGGGGTGCACAGTGTGAAAATCAGATTTATCTGCAATCAACACCTTACAGGAACATTCAGTCTGTACACGCTTCAATAAATGCTGGGACGGGTAGTGACAGGGATATGGGGATTCCGGACTGCAATGAAATTTATTCCATGAATAGAATAGAATAGAATAGAATAGAACAGAATATAATAGAATAGAACAGAATAGAATAGAATAGAATAGAATAGAATAGAACAGAATAGAATAGAATAGAATAGAATAGAACAGAATAGAATAGAATAGAATAGAATAGAACAGAATAGAACAGAATAGAATAGAATAGAACAGAATAGAACAGAATAGAATAGAACAGAACAGAATAGAATAGAATAGAATAAAATAGAATAGAATAGAATAGACCAGAATAGAATAGAATAGAACAGAATAGAACTGAATAGAATAGAATAGAACAGAACAGAACAGAATAGGACAGAATAGAATAGAATAGAACAGAATAGAATAGAATAGAATAGAACAGAATAGAATAGAATAGAATAGCACAGATCATTCATGGATGTGTAGGGTAGTGCCTCTGCATTGCTTACAGCCTCTTTTACAGCCCTTCTTTTTTCCATAACGATGCGATGAGTAACTGTTTCCAGTCTTCTTAAAATTTCTCTTGTTGTCATATTGTGTTATATTTTCTTGTCCATCATGTAACTGCTGTTCCTACTTTTTCTGTTTTTCATGTTTCTACTTATATGTTTGCTATCCCTTGTGCTTTATTTTTTGCCGCATGTATTTTGACTTCTTTGATTTCGTATTTTATTATATTAGTTTGCATATCTGCATTTGTATGTGAATTTTATTAACGTCCTTAATAATTGGTGTTTTATTTAGAAAGTCTTTGAAATATTCTTTCATCTCTGTTTCATTCTGTGTTTTTTTAATATTCTTTGTCAATTTTGATTTTACTGAGGATTTTAGTTTTCTTTTCTCGCTCTCGTTGCTTTTATATTGTAAAAATCTGGTGCTGTGGTCTCATAATCCCTGCGTATCCTTCGGCCAAACCCTGTCAAGGTCTTTTATTTCGCTTCTTTTATCCCAATGTTTACTTTCTTTTTTATTATCTTCATAGTTCTTTTTTCCCCTTTCAAACTTTGTGCATTCTTTCTTTTTCCTTTCAATCTTTGTATAGTTCCTTTTTTTCATTTCAACCTTTCTATAGTTCCCTTTCTTCCTTTTAATCTTTCTATAGTTCTCTTTTTTTCTTTCAATCTTGGTATAGTTCCTTTTTTTCATTCGTTTTTTCCTTCTCGTAGTGTTTTATCCCTCCACGGTAAGCTTTTATTCTCTTTTTCTTTCTGGGATTTGTTCCTCCCATTGTTGACATGTTGATTATTGTTTCTTAAGCTATTTTAATTGTTCTTCGGTCATGTTAACTCATTAAGGGAGTTTCTAATTTAGTTTTTCTTCGAGAGTTTTCCATGATTCTTCAATTTTACCTAATATTATCATTGTTTCTGTCTTTTTTTTTCTATTGTTATTTCGTGTTTCTATGCTTGTCCTAAAAATGTAATTTCGCTGATGGCTTCTCTCATTGTGTCTCGTTTCACTTATATTAGCAGACACGTGTCAATGTGATCATTGTTATTTTTACAAACTTATACTGTATTTTTGTTTCGGTTTTGCCATTACAAAATACACTTACGAAATGAAAGAAATGTAATCAATCATGTCACACACATACATGTACATACAATACATACATACAAACATGCATATGACTGTGATACTTACCACCGTAGATTTCAACTTCACACACAGTTAGGTATTCTTTGTTTGTAATTTTAACTCTTGATATCCCAACGTCTGGTATATCGGATGTGACAAAATAAATGTACTTATTCGTGTTGCTTGATTCCTGGTAAGTGAATGCCGCAGATCCATTTGTTTGGTACGTTTGCAGGAGAAATCCCTTCAGTCTCATTTGCTCAACTGTAAAGTGAATGTGTTTGAGATATTATTTTAGACAAGTCTTATTAAGTTGTTACACCATTGTCTAAACTGTTACTGCCATTTTAAAACATTTGCTACATTGTCTAGACACGCTGCATTTTCTAGACTGCTTTTTTTTCTATACTACTGCTGATTTTTTTTTTAAACAATGTCCTGTTATAATAGAGTTAGACAATCACATAGGATCTGATAAGTTGGGAGAGTTAATAAAAGTGAAATTACTTGTGTGAAGCAAAGAGAAATGAACATCATTGAGAGATAGACAGAATAAGGCAGATAGATGAATACAGACGAATACAATGGGACATAAGGAAGATATAAGTGACAAAATAATTATTGCAGAGTGATCAAAGAGAGGAGTGAACGCCAATGATTTGTAAGTCACCACATAATTGGGAAAAGTGAGTTAAGAAAGAAAGGTAAGAATTAGAAACAGTCACAATATACAGGTGTGCTAAAAGTTGAGATCCGAGCGTCATTAAATTAACATCGTCAGTGAGACAGTTGAATGTCAGCAGTGATGTAGCAGTGAGGTAGCTAGCATTAGTTATATAAAGTTATACCGAGTCTTAAAACTATTAGTCTGTAGAGTTAGGTCATTTAGAATGTGAAGAGAATGTGTATGCGGTTTGTGTATTGTCAATAAGATGTCGTTTCCAGTGTAATTACGTGTGACTGCTTTTGTGTATTGGCCAGACAATATCCATACAATAAATACACCATCTTACTGGTTAATATTATATTGTCAACGTTGCAGTTTCTGATCATTTGTTATACCCATGACGTCATTGTGTACATATTTGTAATGTCTTTGAACTGCATCGCGAAGTTGAAGTGCTGACCACCAGCGAAAACAGGACTGGGCCATACAAGTTCTAGCTGCCTCGACCGAAGTGAGGAAACGAGATAGCACGACGAAGCATTGATATATTAAATCCAAGCATATTTAGTCTCTGGCACGAATCCTATAACGATATTCCACAAATGTGCTGCTCCTCTGCAAGTATGCGTGTTCTCAACAAATGGTGCCATGAGCACCCTACATAATATGTCCTATCCTCCTAACGGGGCAGCACATCTACAGCATTTTCTGAGCTGTTGATGCATAGTCTTATCTGTTACTGAGAGTCAGCATCTCTTTATGAGCACTAGTTAGTGATGGCCAGTCAGCCTCTCTTAATGAGCACTAGTTAATGATGGCCAGTCAGCCTCTCTTAATGAGCACTAGTTAATGATGGCCAGTCAGCCTCTCTTAATGAGCACTAGTTAGTGATGGCCAGTCAGCCTCTCTTTATGAGCACTAGTTAATGATGGCCAGTCAGCCTCTCTTAATGAGCACTAGTTAATGATGGCCTGTCAGCCTCTCTTAATGAGCACTAGTTAATGATGGCCAGTCAGCCTCTCTTAATGAGCACTAGTTAGTGATGGCCAGTCAGCCTCTCTTAATGAGCACTAGTTAGTGATGGCCAGTCAGCCTCTTTTTATGAGCACTAGTTAGTGATGGCCAGTCAGCCTCTCTTAATGAGCACTAGTTAATGATGGCCAGTCAGCCTCTCTTAATGAGCACTAGTTAATGATGGCCAGTCAGCCTCTCTTAATGAGCACTAGTTAATAATGGCCCGTCAGCCTCTCTTAATGAGCACTAGTTAATGATGGCCAGTAAGCCTCTCTTAATGAGCACTAGTTAATGATGGCCAGTAAGCCTCTCTTAATGAGCACTAGTTAATGATGGCCAGTAAGCTTCTCTTAATGAGCACTAGTTAATGATGGCCCGTCAGCCTCTCTTAATGCGCACTAGATAATGATGGCCAGTAAGCCTATCTTAATGAGTACTAGTTAATGATTGGCAGTAAGCCTATCTTAATGAGCACTAGTTAATGATGGCCAGTCAGCCTCTCTTAATGAGCACTAGTTAATGATGGCCAGTCAGCCTCTCTTAATGAGCACTAGTTAGTGATGGCCAGTCAGCCTCTCTTTATGAGCACTAGTTAGTGATGGCCAGTCAGCCTCTCTTTATGAGCACTAGTTAGTGATGGCCAGTCAGCCTCTCTTAATGAGCACTAGTTAATGATGGCCAGTCAGCCTCTCTTAATGAGCACTAGTTAATAATGGCCCGTCAGCCTCTCTTAATGAGCACTAGTTAATGATGGCCAGTAAGCCTCTCTTAATGAGCACTAGTTAATGATGGCCAGTAAGCCTCTCTTAATGAGCACTAGTTAATGATGGCCAGTAAGCTTCTCTTAATGAGCACTAGTTAATGATGGCCCGTCAGCCTCTCTTAATGCGCACTAGATAATGATGGCCAGTAAGCCTATCTTAATGAGTACTATTGGTCGTTTCAAATCTAAATGTTCACGATTAACATGAAATATCTCCTCTTTCCCTGCACTTACAAACTTGATTTTTTGCATCTGGCCTTGTTTTTCCAAGGTCCCACCGATTTCACAAAATTTAATGATGTAGGAAGTATGCTTCATCATGAAGCAGCATTTTCCTTTGATCTCAGTGAATTTACGGATCTTTTTGCTCCTGGAGAAAATAATTTACCGTACATTAATGGAAATCAGCTTCTCGACATAGGCGTCTCTACACAACTTGAAAGTTGGAGGCGTTTATCAACTGTTTACTTTCTATTGTTTACTTTCTTTAAAATACTATGAGAATGTCAATGTTATAGCCTTTACAGACGGTCTAAAACAAATCAGCGTATAAACACTTCCATTAATGAAAACTATTTAAACAATATACAACAAAGAATACATTTTAAAAAAATTAATTATCCGTTGCGAGCGATAACGAGCATGACATATCAAGCAAAGTTATTGTTTATGGGTACGCATGTGACTAAAGAGTCCGATGTAAGCACGGGATCCTCTTCACTGTAAAGAGCTACATTGTTCGTTTTATGTCTTTCCATGTGACTTTCATTATTTTACGTAAACAAGACATATGAAAGTGATTTAGTTTCTTTGCATGCCTGCAGTACACATATCAAGAATCTTTACATTTTCAAAACGTTATCAACTTTAGCTAAAGATTGATCATGCGGACATATAAAAACGTCCATTATTATTTCATTTATTCTGAATCAGAGGAGTCTAACATATTGATTACTAATCTGGGCTGAACGAACGATAGTCCATCTTTTTTCCAATAGTCATTTTCTTCTTTTAAGACATGATCTTCACATTTGCACCACAAATCTTTGTCAATCTGTGATAGAGCAGCATATGTCAGTCCTTTTATATCGCATAGTTTAAAACTTGTATTCTCAGCTGCCACCTGACCTTTAATTTTTGCCCAAACGAGTTCAATGGGGTTTAATTGTGCATGATAAGGGGGCAGTCTCAAGCACGTATGACCATGCTGTTGAATGATTTTGTCTATTTGGAATACTTTGGTCTTTTGCGATTTCTTAACAAGTGACAGTAATTCAGGTTTCAAAAATCCCTCGTTAAATGGAATTCCTTCCTTTCTTAGCCAAATCTTTATAACATCTTTTGTACTGGTAGATGTAGGAATTTTGTCTTCTTCTGCCACAGCGTTGTGGTACGACGCGTTGTCCATTACCAGACAGGATGGTCTGTCTAGAATTGGAAGAAGAGTATTTTCAATCCACTCTCTAAATATATGGCCATTCATCTCGGTGTGATAGTCCCTGTTGTCAGTATAATTAGAGGTGAATATAAGTTCTGCATTTTTCACCAACCCTTCTTTTCGGCTGCCTGCATGTGCCATTATAATACGCTGTCCTTTTCCAGTGGGTACACATCTTTTAATACTTCCATCTGATAAATGCCATTCCTTGGCACTTGTGTGGTGAGAATTTATCCAAGATTCATCTAGAAATACAATATCATAACCTTGGTTACGCATTTCCCGTACTTCACGTAAATATTTACTCCTCATAGAAACTAAGTGCGGCTTCTCGCAGATGACATTTCTACCACTATCGTACTTTCTAAACGTAAAACCGATGCTTCTAACAGTTCTCCATAATGTTGTTTTCGACACAACAATGTCATTTTCTGCTCTCAGTCGAATTTTCAGTTTTCTTAAAGTCACAGTTTCTTTGGAATCGAACATTTTACAAATTGCTCATCTAATCACTTCCTTGTCAAAACTATCTACTACTTTCTTTCTTCCTAGCGTCCTAGTCTTGATTGAACTGGACACTCCGTTAGCTTTAAGCACTTGTTTGAAAAAGCGTTTGCTTATACCCAATGCGTGAATAGTTCTCTTTTCTGGCTTTGAGATGCTTCGATACAGTTTTCCACGCTTAGCTTCTATGCAAAAATATTTATACACCTTTATTGCCACTGATTGCAATGTAAGGAACTTTACTTTTATACCCATTGACTAACAGATCACAAATTTAACGAAATTACCCAATAATTAGGATACGCCGTTGCACATAAATCACAACAAAACGACAGGAAATGGGATGCACCGGATATAAAATTATAACTATGACGCGTTTTATGTGTTTTTTAGTGCTTAAAACAGGGAAATTGGCGCGCATTACGTTCAAGATGACAAGTCCGTGGGTGCTCACTCATATGAAGCGGTAATTCCTCCAAATATATGGTTTGACCAAAATGCCTTAAATTTGTATACTTCAAATAAAGAATATTTAAAACTATACGTTTGTTGGTGAGGAAATGAATGTACTTCTTGGGACCAAAAAATCACAAGACCATATGCAAAATTTCAGCATTATCAATCTATTGGTTGCAGAGATATGGAATTTTAAACACCTTCAAAATATTTTGAAACGACCTATAGTTAATGATTGGCAGTAAGCCTATCTTAATGAGCTCTAGTTAATGATGGCCAGTATGCCTATCTTAATGAGCACTAGATAATGATGGCCAGTAAGCCTATCTTAATGAGCAGTAGTTAATGATGGCCAGTAATCCTATCTTAATGAGCACTAGTTAATGATGGCAAGTCAGCCTCACTTAATGAGCACTAGTTAATGATGGCAAGTCAGACTCACTTAATGAGCACTAGTTAATGATGGCAAGTCAGCCTCACTTAATGAGAACTAGTTAATGATGGTAAGTCAGCCTCACGTAATTAGTACTAAATACGGTGACAAGTGGTGGAGTGGATGTGGGTTGCTTCTGACTGCAGTGAAACTTGTTCCATGGGGTGGATAGGAAATGATAGTTGAGGATAAGACAGGATATGATAGGGTTATTGAGTTATTGAGTTCTTTGCGGGTCATCATCATTGCACTCCGAACATGTCCATAGGTGCTCAGATCCCCTCCTCAGCAATTCCCTCAGTGTCCAGCGACTGACGACTCCAGTTCTATGTTGGTTGATAAGTCTTCTTACACGGTCACCAAGTTTCTCATTTCTGGCTGTGCCCATCTTAACTCCCATTTCCATCATCCGAAGAAGCGACGTTGATCTGTGTTTGTCGAAGTCCTGTGCTCTTCCCACATCTCGGAGTGCATTGATGACGTCCGCCCGATCCATCGGTTGCCCGTCCTCAACGACAGCGCAGCTAGCCAACCTGTCCGCTCTCTCATTTCCCCGTACTCCCGCATGTCCAGGGACATAGACAAAGGTGACCTTACGTATTTTGGATTTCTGCAACGACTCTACCCATTGCATGCGTACAAAGCCCGCCTCCACTTTTTTTATCATGCTCATCGAATCACTCAGTATACATGCATGGATGTAGTCTTGTGACTCTAACCATTTGAATGCCTTGGTCACTGCCATCACCTCCATTGTCATGCTACTCGTGGTCATGGCGTATGCACCACTGTCTTCCTTGGCTATTCTGCCTGCCGAACGTGCTGTAAATGCCCATGCACTTTTTTCGTGTCGTCTTACAGATCCGTCTGTATAGATGACTGCATCTTTCTCATCGGTGTTATCGCAGATGAGACCGTTGACCTCAGCATTAACCACGACTGGGTTCTGTTCCCTACTTTTCCTGTCGAGTGTGACAATACATGAGAAAGTCGCCTTGAATGACGTAGGCACCGGTATCCACTCCTCACCAACTCTGAGATTGGTAAGCCCACAGACCTGTTTGATGACATCTTCTGCTCGGCCCACCCATGATTTGCCTCTTTTTAGCCTGGTACCTTTCTCTGTGTTGAGCACGTGGTGCAATGGATGCTCTGTATCTGTACTAATCTTCAGGTATGCTCGTGCTCTCCAGATCTTGATTCTGTCATCCATGGTTGGAAAGTCAAGAAGATACCTCATTGCCACACAGGGAGTGTCCCTCGTACATCCCAGGATAATGCGCATGGCTTCATTTTGTATTTTCTCCAGCCTATCAATTTGAGTCGTACTGACAGTAAGAATGGCCAGGGCATACTCGATTGGTGCGAGGACTAATCCCTGGAACAGAAGAGTAAGTAACCTCTGCTCGATGTTGGCAGCTGCCATGACCTTCAAGGCGGCTAATCCTTTGCGGGATTTTGTTATCACATGGTCAACGTGGTCCCGAAAACACAGGCTGCGATCAAACTTAACTCCGAGGTATGTCATCAACTTGTCCCTGGTCACCTCATCAGCTCCCATTCGTACTACCGGTGTGGTCGTATTAACGATATGATTGTTAAGGGAGAACCATGAAACTGATGCTTTATTAGGATTAACCAAGGCACCTGAAACCCCACACCAGGAAGAAACGCGATCGAGTTCGTCTTGCATTGTGGAGGCGATTCCCCGACTGTCTCTTCCCTGTCTATATACCAGAATATCATCAGCAAAAGTCATAGTTCTTCCCCTCCCATCCAGCTGTTGGGCCGTGATCGTTATTGTGTACACATTAAATAGAACTGGTGACAATGGTGAGCCTTGTGGCAGCCCAGGACAAATGGATGTTGGCTCGGAAGACCAACTTCCACATCTGAGTATCACCTTCCTCTGAAACAGTGCCGCGGCGATCCATCTTATGAGGAAGGGGTTCACCGCCAGTTTGAGAAGCACATGCATGAGATATTCAAATGGTACCCTGTTGTATGCATCCTCCAGATCTATAGCAGCAGCACATGTCTCCTCTCGTCTGTGGAAGCCTTCGAAGACGTCATAGGCAAATACTGCCGCATTGAGCCATGTCTCTTTGTTATATCTATAACCTCCGAGTGTGGATGGGAATACGCGTTTCTGTTCAAGGCGAAACGTGAGGACACGGGCAACTATTTTCTCCAGCAGCTTGCCCGCAGTGTTCTGCATTGTGATGATTCTGTAGGCACTGATCTGAGAATGGTCCTTGTTTGGCTTCGGTAGCGGTAGTAAGTAGCTGTGTAGCCACTCCTCCTTAATCTGGCCACTCCGAATACTGGCATTAAACTCATTGGCCAGTGTTGTCAAGTCGTCATCAGCTAAATCGCCTATGTCATCATACCGAACACCATCTGGACCAGGAGCAGTGTTGTGTGACCTTTTAAGTGTCGCGCGAATGGTATCGGTTGTGATTGTGAGATCTTCTTCCAGCCCTACATCCTTACACAAATTTGACAAAGATCCCCGTATCCTCATTCTTACAGCCTCATTTCTTTGGTCCGTCTGCTCAATGTAGCGGGCAAGCAGGGCCTTCCCTTTGCTCTCATCAGATTTGTGCCATATCTGGTCTGTGCTCTGAAAGTCTGGTATACCTCTGTGTCGTGGTGTGCCATTCATGCACTGATGAAGGCGCCAGAATGTGGCTAGCGATTTTTCTGAGCACACTTTTTATGCAGAAGTCATCCCATTTGGCATCCTTAGCCTGCTTAGCGCATAGTTTAAAGTGCATCATTTTTTGGTCGACCTCTACTTTCAGACGCTTCAAGAGCTCAGATTGTGTTCTACCATACCTTCTGGCTTTCTGCCTTGTCTTGACCGTTTGTCTCTTGCTCCGCCAAGCTTCCTCGACATCTACGTTCCACCAGGGTGGCTGCGTCCATCTCTCCTGCCTCCTACGAGGGGCGCTCTGTTTCCTATGTCTGATTTTGCTAATGACGTCCTGGTCTGTTTTCTCGTAGTTGAATGTGTGGAGCTTTCTTCTCTGGCGTTTATTTCCGCCTTTCTCAATTAGGAGGACACATGGATAGTGATCACTTCCGTGGAACCCCAGTACACTCCACCTGCAAACCGGTGCGAAGTTGGAAGACAACAGTGCCAGGTCTATGACACTATCAGAGTCCCCTGTTCGAGTGGCCATTCTTGTTGCCCTTCCATCATTCAAGCACACTAAATCGGCCGATACCAGTGCGTTCTCTAGGTCTTCTCCCTGCTTGTTGGTTATGACGTTGCCCCACTGGTCTCCTCTAGCATTAAAGTCTCCGCAGAAAATGACATTCTCTTCATCGAACTCGAAGAGATTCTGCCATTGTTGTGTGTTCACCTTCCCATTACAGGCATACACATTAACAATCACGAAATGAACTGGGGTCTGCACCCTAACCGCATGTACCTGCAATTCTGCATTGTTCCACGCAGACATATCAACCTCAGCTGCCACCATATTGTTGCGCACAAGGATGGCCTGCCCAAGGTGTCGTCTATTGTAAAAGCAATGTAAGCCAGGAGTACTTACTGTCCTGTCACCAAGAAGAGTTTCTTGCAAAACCATTATATCGGCGCCGCACAGTAGCTTATCAAGAATGGGCCGTCGTTGATTAATGGACCCACAATTCCAATAAGTAACGCGCACATACTTTAGGCCTAGCCTCTCACACTTTGATAGTTTAGTGCCACCCATATGATAGGGTATGGTAGGATACTATAGAAGAGAGGATAGGGTAGGGTGAGATAGGATAGGGTAGGATACTATAGAAGAGGATAGAGTATGATAGGATAGTATAGGAAATGTTAATTTAGGATATGATAGGCTTGGAGAGGATAGGGTAGTAGAAGATAGAGTAGGATATGATAGGATATGGTAGGATAGAATAAGCTAGGAGAGGATAGGGTAGGAGGCGATAGAGTAGGAAAGGAAAGGAGAGGATAGGGTAGGGTAGGATAGGGTAGGGTAGGATAGGATATGAGATGAGAGTGTAGGATAGGAGAGGATAGGGTAGGGTAGGATTGGGTGGGGTATGATAGGATAGGAGAAGAGAGGAGAGGAGAGGGGAAGAGAGAATAAGGTAGGATAGGAGAGGTTAGGATAGGATAAGATATGATAGGAGAGGATAGAGTAGGATAGGATTGGATGGGATAGGAGAGGATAAGACGTGAGGAGTAGAAATCTCTTGTTAACGTTACCAGCTTTGCGTTAATGACATTCACAGTTTGCTCGGTGAGCGTTTTATTTATTTTGCGTAACAACAAATACGTTTAGTGTGTTTATCATCGCTTTTTAATGTCGACCTCAGTGTTGCCTCCACGGGTATGCATATGGTAATTTTCGACTATCAAGAGAGAACGATATTCTAATATCAAAGTGGAGATAATCAAAGGTACTGGACTTCTGTACTACATATTTCTCGCAATGAAGAATATATAATAAATATATCAAATGCCTAGAAAGTTATCTCATTTATGGTAATAATTTTGAAAGTGAATGACTTTTTTTTTCAAGTCATCATCATCATCAGGTACTGGGCCTGCTGACGAAGGTGATCATGTCTCTCCACAACTTTCGATCTCGATAGTTTTTTATCATTTCTGTTGTTGACCTTCTGCCAAACCACTCTTTTAAGCTGTCTGGTATCGTTTCTCTTTGCTTCCATCTATCTCTTCGTCCCTTAATTTTCCCAATTACAATATATTCCAATATTGTTACAATATATTCCAGCTGTTCCCTACTCATTACATGGCCACCAACAAATGATGATTGTTTCATCATAATATTGGACATAAGCTCTCTTTTTGCTTTGGCCTGTTTCAGAACGTTTCCATTACTTTTCTAAGTTGTCCATGGTATTCTTAACATTCCGCTGTAAAAAAAAAAACACATTTCTATAAACTCCAGTTATTTTCCTGTCTGTTGTCCTATTGTCCATGATTCGCATCCATATGTTAAGACTTACTCTACATAACATTTGTTCTCTTTTTTAGAACTCTTTTTCTTGTTTCTATTGTCAAAAATGGATTGCATAGTATCTTCCTCATTTTTTGGAAAGCTGCTTTTACCTGAGCCATTCTGCATCTCACCTCGGTTATACATCTACCGTCTGAGGTTAACAAAGTTCCCTAATATTTAAATGCATTTACCTTATCAAATAACTAAATCAAAAGCATGAAATGGATTAGTTGGCAAACGTTTTTAAAAACACATTGAGCATTAGCGTTAACTAAACACCAGATTTGGAGAATCATTTGTTGCAAATTTAAGTACAACCCTCGCAGAGTAAATATACATATATATGTGTGTGTATGTGTGTGTGTGTTTGTGTGTGTTTGTGTTTGTTTGTGTGTGTGTGTGCGTGCGTTCGTGCGTGCGTGCGTGTGTGTGTGTGTGCGTGCCTGCCCTTGCGACGACTTACATATAATCTATTCATCAAAATATGCTTTACTATCTCTCTCTCTCTCTCTCTCTCTCTCTCTCTCTACCTCCCACATACTTTCTCGTCTTCGTTCTGTCCTTCTCATTGTCCTCCACTTTCCATAAATAATATTATTTCTACTGTGCTGCAACCTGTGCTGGAAAATCAAATAATTTATATGAGAGTTTCAATAGGTGACAGCGTTCTGCCCACCGCATCTTTTTGTGTGTGTAGGTCTGGCCCTAGTGTAAAGGATGTCCACTTCCGCTCTATGACTTACTGACTAACCCCTATTGCCAATTTTATTTTGTATGTATGTTTGTTTCTCTGTTTTTAATATTATCAGTACTTCCAAATACATTTAATTGAAATAATTTTTGGAATAAGCATACAAGCATCGTAAGGTAGTTGTATACTCACTATTTCTGTTATATAAGACGTATCTGGTCACGCGCCGTGGTTGTTCAAATGTTAGTGTCCAGTTTGATTGAATGTCGCGATAAGTTTGGGAACAGCTGTTTCTGGAAATCTCGCTATCTCTGTTCCCGTCTACAGCTTTGTCTGATGTCCAATGTTCCAAAGTGGAAGATTGTGTGGTGTTTTGCTTCAGTGCAACATTTCGACCTTTAATAAATAAAGATGAACGTTTCATTGAGAAATATGTATTTCTTTCACTCATGTGTCCAGAATTATTAATTAAACCAACTCACCGCCACAGGCACACCAGCGCACACACACATACACACCTACACGTTTTTGTATACGTACAAATTTGCAGACACTTTTCACTTTTTTATTCCATCACTGGCGACTTTTAATGCTCTTGTGTTCTGTATCATAACGGCCTGAAGCACTTTGCCACCAAATAGTTGTCCCCGATGTCAGGACTGAGCTCTCCGACCCCTTAGCAGATAGAAATACTCTACTTCCCATACTCAAAGCCATAGCACTGGAAACCATTGACCAGTATCCACGCAATGCCGTCCACGTTTATACTGATAATGCTGGTTACGGTGCTGTTGTCAAGTATCCCTACTCTCACCCAGACGACTACCCCCAAATTTACGGTCCATGCGGAGAATACTCCTCCAATTACTCTGCAGAAATTATAGCTATAGAGAGAGCACTCAGAAGGATATTTGTAGACTTTGAATGTGACACCGTAGCACCGGAAGATATTTATATTTTCTCGGATTCTAAATCAGCACTCGAAGCAATTGAAAGCGGACTAACATCCGAGGTTTCCAATATAAGATCTGTATCCAACCAACTCTCCACTACCACTACCTATGGCGTGGCTGTAACCCTACAATTGATCCCTGGTCACATCGGCATTGCGGGAAATGAGAGAGCGGATAGGTTGGCTAAACTGGGAGCATATCTACCACAGCTTTCTGTTCAAGTTAGCCTCAAAACATGCAAGCAAATTTTGAGAAACAACTACCACGAGGAATGGATGAGAATATGTGGACTTCAGCTAAGACTGGACGCCTACTCTACAGATATCAAACAAAACCAGACCCCTCGACCCTGTGCGGGAGCGCAGACGAAGGGATCAAAGCCTGATATTCCAACTGAGAACAGGCCATGCTCCTACCAATCAACACCTGAGCAGAATAAAAACACAACATGACCCAATGTGCAGACACTGCCGTCAACAATCTGAGACAGTAGATCACCTGCTACTACACTGTCCCCATTTACAAAACCGACGGAACATGTAACTCCCACTACTTCCATCCATCATTAGCACACTGTATTCTACAGCTGTACAACTGAGAAGGACCTGCGCCTTCATGCGAGAGGCATTAAGCTGTAAAGAGCTCATAGCTCACGGCTAACAAGGGGATTAAGTCAAGTCAAGTCAAGTATCATAACGGTCTAGTACATTCGTTTTCCCTACGTATCTGTCTGTAGCACTTCCCAGGCCTTCATGTGTCGTGTGTTTGCTTGTTTGTTGTTAGGATCATCATCACTGCACACCGAGCGAATCCATAGGTGTTCCGATATCCCATCCTGAATTTCGAGAAAATTCGATGAGGATCCTGACCCACATGTACGAACCCCTAGCACGGTCTGTGATCAGCAGTTTGAGTAGGTTTCTGCTGACAATGTGCCCGGACAGTGGCCAAATTTATGGCCTACTCTGTTTTATTTTAACTACCACGGGTTGTTTAACGTGTATGAGTGCACACGGGTCCTCCTGTTTAATGCCGATATCCGAGAGGGCTAGACATCGAGTATCATTACCCTAAACATCAGGGGAGTGTAACGTCATAAAGAAAACGAGGATTCTTGTTCCTCTTTCCTTCCTCATCTGCCTTTCAGCGTCGAGGGGAGATATAATTTGCGGTTTTTTGCTCTTCTGTTCGCCTCTGCTGTTGTTATGTTTCCTAGTGCTTCTAATATTCCATCGATCCATCTTTTTCGTGGTCGACCCTTGGGTCTGTTGTTCTCACAACGTTTGTTGAAGGCTCGTTGTGTTGTGTTTTGTTCTTTCTGCCTTGTCACGTGGCCGAACCATTTTATCTGTTGTTTCCTTATATATTCTATGGCGGGGGCTATTCCAAGCTTTTTTCTCAGTTCTTCATTTCTGATCTTATCTCTCAGACTGTTTCCTGTCATTCGTCTAACACATTTCATCTCAGTAGAGGTTATTTTTCTTATTGTTCTTGCATCTAGAGTCCAGGTCTGGCATTGGTAGCACAACGTTGGGATGAAGATTGTATTGTATAGTGCTCGTTTTGCCTCCAGAGTTATTTCCTTGTTGGACAATAGTGATGATAACTGTCCGATGATTTGACAAGCTTTGTTGCATCTTGATTCTATCTCTGCTGTTTGGGAATTGTCGTTTGTCATTAGACTTCCTAGGTATTTGAATTCCTCTACTTGTTTTAGTTGTCTGCCTTCTATAGTTATGTTGATGTTCTGTTTATTTTTGGCGACATTCATGACTTCTGTTTTGTTGATGTTGATTTTCATGTTGTATTTTGTTCCTAAGATGTTGAGTTTGTTTAAGTGTTCTTGTAACGAGGATTAATTTTCTATATTTATGAAAATTCACGACCGATTCTGGTGGGCTTTGAACCCAGGTCCCTGTGTCCTGAGGATGATGTCGTACCACACTTAGCCCCATCTTTCTTTTATTTTCTTTTTATTTATCTATTTTAGGAAGCTTTCTGGTCAGAATTGTTTCTCCAAGAATGGCAGTATTTTTACTACACTAATTCTTCTTTCCTCGTCATTTGTTGTTTCAAGTTTTCCTTCGCTTAGGTCAGAGGTTATATAGGACTAACATAATATCTAGTATAGATTTATTTTTACTGTGTTCTCCCTGCTCTATTCTTTACCAAGTTGAGTTTTGTGAATATGCGCATGGTGTTAATTTGTGTAGTTCAGTTGTTATGTCGGTCAATACCTGTTAGATTTCAATATTTGGACTTCCGGGAAAAAAATAAAGAATGCACTAAGGCACTATTTATTCTATAACAATTAGAAGAACCGCCAACATAACATAATCAAAAACTATGCCTAGATTTCACAAAGCAAAAAAAAAATAGACTACCAACTAAACATAAATAATTATGGAAATTAATAACAACATACTGAGTACTTAACATCAAACAAAGCTGTGTAAAAGTCTAGCAACAGACTTCTCACTGTGATGACAGAATAGAAGTACGGCAAGGTGCGTAATTCTTCCTCGTTGCTTATTACCAACCTATTTCATGCCCATATACGGTCAAGACATGCGTTTATCCACACTTCCACAACAACTGGTTGGACAATTTCCTTTCTCCCGAAGCTTGTTATGTCCGAGTACTATTCTGCAACCTTTCTTCATCCCCACTTTAGTCCTCGGCTTTGTCCACAACTCTATGAAATGCCATGGCCTTCGTATAACTTGTTATTCCGTCACTAACACTGATGACCTTTATTCTATGCCACTATTGAAGTGTGTTAAGAAATGGGTATCGGCTGAGTTATCTGACCCATGATTTCATTCACATATACTGTTACATAACAAGAGTGTTTTTAAACAACAAATGCACCCAAAACAATATGTAGTTTAGTTAAACCGAAATAAAACAACAAAAAAAGAAGATCGCAAAAGACAAACAGAAAATCAACATAACAATAGGCGGCAGATAATTAAAATAGACAGAGAAATATAAATACTTAGAAAGTCTTGTTGCAAACGATAAATTACAAGCAGCAGAAATAGATTCAGGATGTAACAAAGCTTGTCAAATCATCGGGCAGGTGTCACCATTACTTTCCAACAGGGAAATAACCCTACAGGCGAAACTTACACTCTAAAACACAATCATCATACCAACGTTGTTCCACCAATGCCAGAATTGGACGCTAAACTCAGCTAGACTCACATTATCCATCAGGAGGAGAGAAATAATAAGTGAATACAAGTACAGAGGGAAACTTCCGAGGTGATCAGCGAATAGCTTCCGGGGAAGAGGTAAGTTTACAACACTCGGAAAAAAACACACACACAAACGAAAAAAAACACGTACAATGCATTGTTCCTTGTTTTCTTTCTGTTGCTGATTATTTGTTATTTTTTCCTAGTGTTGTAAACATACATCTTCCCCTGAAGTAGTTTGCTCACATTATCTTTAATAAGACAGTATAGTCCATCCAGAGCTGGAAGGAGAGCCTTCTCTAGTCAATCTTTGAAAAAGTGTCCATTCTGTTCAGTTTGGTGGTCTCTTCTATCTGTAGACTTTGTTTGGAAAATAGGTTGTGCGCTATTGACTTGACCATTATCTCTGTCCCCAGCGTGTGCTAGTATAATGGGTTGTCTGTAATCCCGGGGTTTCTCCTTTTATTTTATCTGTCCCCAGCGTGTGCTAGTATAATGGGTTGTCTGTAATCCCCGGGGTTTCTCCTTTTATTTTATCTCTGTCCCCAGCGTGTGCTAGTATAATGGGTTGTCTGTAATCCCCGGGGTTTCTCCTTTTATTTTATCTCTGTCAACTGTCGTAACCCTCTAGGTGAGGCATATTAACCGTGAAGTTGTTATTTCCTACATAAAATAGCATTTAATAAAGTCTGCTTCAGACACCATTACTTAGCTTCTTAATGTAAACACTGGGACTACTTTGTAATGCTGACATATCAACACAGCTGAAAATGTGACTTCTCTTTGCAGTGAGCAGGAAAGGGAGAACAACACAAACGAGAAAGAGCAGCAACAACTTACCAACAAAATGTTCAGAGTTGGTGTTTTGGACACCTCTGTAGCAACCTAAGATGCGGCTACCATTTGTAGAACGTGATAAAGGAGACCTACCTCCACTGATGTAGAGAGAGCACAAAGAGGCTACCCCCTCTCCTGATAGAATCAGCTGTTTAAATGCGACACCGCTGCCACAATGGATGTCCAGGACTGTATCGTTGACGGACGCACTCTTCATCTCAGAGCAGAACGAATATGGCCCACTCATGTCTCTTGAAAACTGAATGTTGTAGTTCTTAGAAATACCTGGTGTGTGTGTATATATATATATGTATATATATGTTTATATATCAGTGGCGTATTATCTATGCTACCGCAGCTACCGCCGATAGTCTGAACATATTAACGAAATACAAAAGGAAATGATAATTTATTATATATTTTCATAATTATATTACAAATTTTCGAATATTCTATTACACATTTCGTAGAACAATATGATTTATTTGGTTTGATTTGCATTTATTAAAGCAAAGTTTTCCTTTGGCCACTATAACGTTTGTAAATGAAACCGAAACTAAGCTAGTACATGTAACCGCTAATAAGCAGCGGTACAGTTCTCTTCTCTCCGACTTAGAATTAATGACCTTGGCATTTAAAAATTCCCTTAAAAAATTATACGCCGAGAGCTACCTATACAAAAAACGGTTTCATGGGTTATTTTTAGTTCCAGCCAATCAGAAGCGTCACAAAGTGAAACTATGTCTGATTACCGGAACTTCCTAACCTATTTATAACTACGTTATGCGCATCATCATATGTAGAAAGAACTTTTTCTGCTCTCAAGAGAATGAAATCTTATTGTCGCTCAATTCAGATACAAGAACGCTTATCTTTTTTTTGTGGCAATAATGTCCATTGAAAAATCATTCCTTCGGAAACTTAGAAACCAACCCAACAGTACATTCAATTACAGTCATCAAGACATTTTCGTCCCAAACAAGACGGATAGAGTTTACATATAAATAAATATTTAAAATGTAGTGATGTCATTAGCAAATATTACTTCATGTTAGCCTACTGAATATAATGTATGTCTTTATTTATTATGCCAGCGGTAGCCCAGACCCCAAAACCAGTATACGCCACACACATATATATATATATATATATATATATATATATATATATACATAATCCATGAAAAAATTAGATAAAATGCGTTTGTTGCAATAATAACAGTAATAACAATACGCATAATAATGACAGAACGGTTGTTTACTGTTCTAGCTATCTTAATGATCTTGTTTTTAGCTGTGTCATATAAAGTGATATTTGCTGTACTTGCGTCTTTTTAACAAGACCTGGAGTCAGTAAAGGACTGCCACATCAACCAACCATGTTCTACTCCAAGATAATGTAACCAAGTCCTGGTTCACTTTGCTAATTCGCCTGCTCATTGCGCAGAACTTTTCACAGGTTGCAGACTAGAACCACCCGTGTTAGGCAAAGACAATGACAAACAATGAAGAAAAAAAAAAGTAGATGATTGTGACAAAGATGTTATTAGATATGAGGTTCTGAAAATGTTTCAGGCAGCTGAAATTATTACTCTCCTTAAACAGAAAGTTAAGTTACAATCGAAATGCAATCTTAAACTTTCAAAAACTACTCTGTGGAAAATTATAAGAAACGTTCGTTTCAGTATTTTGAAAATGTGCAGGCAGCAGAACATTGTTTGTGATGCGTGAAGATCGATTGTTTCTCAGAGTAAATACCTGAGGCAGATTCGAAAGAGAAGGAAGGAAGGTCACAACATCGTATATTTGGATAAACGTGGGTTAATGCTCACCATACCTTAAAGAAAGTATATCAGCCACTTCAGAGAGGGATTAAAAGGTTTATATCTTGTACCAAAGGACAGCGAATTATGATAGCACATGCTGGCAGCATATTTTATTTTCCAAGTGAAGTCGATAGATAGACGGTAGGGTCTACCACTCTGAAATGAATCGACATTTTTTTCAGGGATTAGATAGAGCACATTATCCTGCCCAGCTTGAATAGACCGGCATGCTTGGTAATGGACAATGTATCCTATAAGGATGTAATAAAGCAGCAAGTCAAGGTTCCAGCTTTTTCAAACACAATATATATATATATATAATCCCAACGTGCCTTGCAAATCAAAACGTCCACTTTCACGATAACCAGTTGAAATCAGAGTTGTTGCAGCTATTAAAACAAAGGAAGAAGGAAACGAATATTGTTTTATAAAATAAATTAAGATCATGGCTACACGTCTCCTCAAATACCTCCCTACCATTCGCCTTAAGACACATTAGCTCTTGGGGTCAAAGGACAAGTGACAGCACAGAACTCCACGTTTAAAATATATGATGTTAAAACCTTAGAACGTGATGCCCTCTTACAGACAGACATTGAGTTCTAGAACAAATGTGAAGAGCATTTAGAAGAAGTGCACTAGCAAGGAGATGGTTTACATTTTCTCCAACCAATAACAGTTGTCGAAGTCAAGGAAAACTGCATATTAAAGTTCAGACCAATACACCAAAAACTGCTCCTGGTCCTGGCGGTGTTCGGGACGACGACATTAGGCAATTCAGTCGACGACGACTAGAAAAACTGGCCAAAGAGTTTAATGTCATTCAGAGTGGCCAGATTAAGGAGGAATGGCTACACAACTACTTACTATCGCTACTTACTATAAGCCAAGCAAGGACCATTCTCAGATCAGTGCCTACAGAATCATCATGATGCAGAATAGTGGAGAAAATAGATGCCCGTATCCTCGTCTGTTATCTTGAACAGAGATGCGCATTCCCACCCACACACGGAGGTTATAGATATAACAAAGAGACATGGCTTACATGCTGAAACCCTTCTGTTCCAGGGACTAGTCTTCGCACCAATTGAGTATGCCATGGTAGTTCTTACAGTCAGTGAGACGCAATTTGACGAAGCTGAAAAACAGAATGACGCTATGCGCATTATCTTGTGGTAAACGAGGATAACTCCCTGCATAGCAATGAGGTATCTTCTCGACTCTCCAACAATGGATGATAGAATAAAGATCTGGAGGGCACGAGCATACCTAAAGATAAGTCCAGATAAAGAGCATACATTGCATCATGAGCTCAACACAGTGAAGGATGTCAGGTTAGAAAGAGTCAAATCATGGGTGGGCCGAGCAGAAGATGTTACCAAACAGGTCTGTGGACTTACCAATATCAACGCTAGCGAGGAGTGGATACTGGTGCCTACATCATTCAGGGAGACATTGTCGTGTATTGTCACACTCGACAGGAAATGTAATGAACAGGCCTCATCGTGGTCAATTCGGAGGTCAACGGCCTCATCTGGTATAACACTGATGAGAAAGATGCAGTCATCTATACAGACGGATCTGTAAGACGACACCAAAGGAGTGCATGGGCATTTACGGTACGCTCGACAGGCAGAATAGTCAAGGAAGAAAGTGGTGCATACTTTATGACCACGAGTTGCATGACGATGGTGGTGATGGCAGTGACCAAGGCATTCATCTGGTTAGAATCACAAGACTACACCCACGCATGTATACTGAGTGATTCGATGAGTATGATAAGAAAAGTGGAGGCGGGATCTGTACATATGCAATGGGTAGTGTCATTGCAGAAGTAAAAAACACGTAAGGACACCTTTGTCAACGTCCTAGGTTATGCGGGGGTACGTGGAAATGAAAGAGCGGACAGGTAGGCTAGCTGCGATATTTTTGAGGACGGTCAACAAATGGATCGGGCGGACATCATCAATGCCCTCCGGGAAGTGGGAAGGACACATGACTTTGACAACCATGAGTCAACATCACTCCTTAAATGAAAGAGATGGAAGTTAAAATAGGCACAGCCAGAAACGAGAAACTCAGTGGGCGTGTAAAAAGATTAATCAACCAACACAGACCTGGAGTCGTCAGTCGCTGGACACTGTAAAGACTTGCTGAGGACGGGATCTGAGCACCTATGGACATGTTCGAAGTGTAATGATGATGACCCGTTAATAACTCATTAATAACTCAATAACACCAAACAATGTTCGAGAAAATGTTTGGTGAGTTTGGGCACACATTTGTGGATGGACTTTAATAATAATTTAGGTCATAGAATATAATCTATTTTGGTTAAATGGCGGAAACATAAATGGATTACACTGTTTGTCTCAGAATGGTTACAGGAACCGTCGACAGACCTGACTGATAACACATAGTGGTTACTGAGCTTTTGTGTCAATGTCTTTTGTCTTAGTGTCATATAATGTGTTGGTATTGCTGATGGGTATACGCATTTATTAGATATAAATACATATATGTGTGTACACACACACACACACACACACATATATATATATATATATATATATATATATATATATATATATATATATAATATCAAACTAAAATGATTCGTACATATAAGCATCAAGTGTAAATGACACCGTTGTAAGATGAGCAATAACTAGAACTGTTGAATCTCCCTCTCCACCGTTACCAAAAATAGAGGAGACAAAGGTAGTACATGTATGACTGCCACCAGCAAACATCATCTGACTTTAAGCATTTACATTAAGATACAACAGTAAAAGAGAGAAAGAAGTTATCAAAGATTATAGATTAATTAGGTATAAATAGTATTATAACTGAAAGTATGAAGCAGATATTAGTACAAAAATGTATAATAAATAGAAATACAAAAAAAAAATAAAACCTAGTAAGTCCACTATATGGCTCTACGAGACACAAGATGAAAAAAAAAAGAAAATAATTGTGCATATGTGACAGAGAGAAAGAGAGAAAGAGAGAGAAACAAAGTTCAGATTTTACAGGCAGGTGTCCATGTTAAAAGACATATTATACCTGGTCTGCCAACTCGTAACCTGAGCCAGGTAAAATAGAAGACATCGTCTAAGGTAACCATCACTGTCTGTGGTCCTCCACCAGCAGAACAATCGTTGCTCAACCAGGACGGTGTTTTCGTTGTGGAGTTGGTCTGTACTAGATCCACTGTAGTAGAGATATTACACATTGTTTTCTTTTATCTTTATTATTACTAGATCCACTGTATTAGAGATATTACATACTGTTATATATATCTTTATTATTACTAGATCCACTGTAGTAGAGATATTACATACTGTTATATATATCTTTATTATTACTAGATCAACTGTAGTAGAGATATTACATACTGTTATATATATCTTTATTATTACTAGATCAACTGTAGTAGAGATATTACATACTGTTATATATATCATTATTATTACTAGATCCACTGTAGTAGAGATATTACATACTGTTATATATATCTTTATTATTACTAGATCAACTGTAGTAGAAATATTACATACTGTTATATATATCTTTATTATTACTAGATCAACTGTAGTAGAGATATTACATACTGTTATATATATCTTTATTATTACTAGATCCACTGTAGTAGAGATATTACATACTGTTATATATATCTTTATTATTACTAGATCCACTGTAGTAGAGATATTACATACTGTTATATATATCTTTATTATTACTAGATCCACTGTAGTAGAGATATTACATACTGTTATATATATCTTTATTATTACTAGATCCACTGTTGTAGAGATATTACATACTGTTATATATATCTTTATTATTACTAGATCCACTGTTGTAGAGATATTACATACTGTTATATATATCTTTATTATTACTAGTTCCACTGTTGTAGAGATATTACACACTGTTATATATATCTTTATTATTACTAGATCAACTGTAGTAGAGATATTACACACTGTTATATATATCTTTATTATTACTAGATCAACTGTAGTAGAGATATTACATAATGTTATACGATCTTTATTATTACTAGATCCACTGTAGTAGAGATATTACATACTGTTATATATAGTAGCCTCTGTCAGTCATTGTTGACTATGGATTTTTCAGCGCCCCTAGAAATGCTATTTTTTCCTTTCTTTTCTTTCGTCGTGTATTCTCTTTCTCTATGAATATGTTTCCTTCTTCTTTGAGGTGAACCTTTAGAGTGTGTTTCCAGAGATTGCGGTCTGCAGCTTTGTCTTCCCATGCTGCAGGGTTTATGTTTAGAGTCTTCATGTCGCGTTTACACACATCTACAAATCGAAGTTTTGGGCGCCCCCTAGTTCTTTTACCATATGCCAGTTGTCCGTAGAGTATATCTTTTGGTACGCGGCCGTCTTTCATAAGGTGTACATGGCCAAGCCAGCATAACCTATATTGTTTGAGCAGCGTGTAAATATTCGGTAGGCCTGTGCAAGTCAGGAACTCCACGTTTGTCACTTTATCCTTCCAGGTGATACAAAGAATACGGCGAAGACATTGCACATGGAATCCATTTAGCCTCCTCTCCTGCTTTACATATACTGTTATATATATATATATATATATATATATATATATATATATATATATCTTTATTATTACTAGATCCACTGTAGTAGATATATTGCACATTGTTATCCATTAATATTATTACTAGATCCAATGTAGTAGATATATTGCACATTGTTATCCATTAATATTATTACTAGATCCAATGTAGTAGATATATTGCACATTGTTATCCATTGATATTATTACTAGATCCAATGTAGTAGATATATTGCACATTGTTATCCATTAATATTATTACTAGATCAATGTAGTAGATAATTTGCACATTGTTATCCCTTATTATTATTACTAGATCCAATGTAGTAGATATATTGCACATTGTTATCCATTAATATTATTACTAGATCCACTGTAGTAGATATATTGCACATTGTTATCCATTAATATTATTACTAGATCCACTGTAGTAGATATATTGCGCATTGTTATCCATTAATATTATTACTAGATCCAATGTAGTAGATATATTGCGCATTGTTATCCATTAATATTATTACTAGATCCACTGTAGTAGATATATTGCACATTGTTATCCATTAATATTATTACTAGATCCAATGTAGTAGATATATTGCACATTGTTATCCATTAATATTATTACTAGATCCACTGTAATGCAGATATCACATAGTGTTATCTATCTCTATTATTACTGTCATCAAGGTTATTAATTATTATTAAAAAGTTACCTTCGTTTCCTAAATTGTCACTTATTGCATAAAAAAAGCAAAGTACCCCCGTAACGCCAAGTGGCGTTTAGGGAATATGGTGTTAGTGACCATAAATTTTACAGACCTTCGGCACATGATTTTTGGGGTAATGTGGTCGGTATTACGGCCGTCCCGCCTTACTTTCTCACAAAAAAAATCCGGTACCCATTAAAGGCTGGGTGAACCGGAAGCCGTCGGTAGGGATCGAACCCTACCTCTTGTCCTTTGTAGTCCAGTTCACTAACCACTGAGCTGTCGCGGCTCCCATTTATTGCATCAACAATCCGAAAATATTTCAAATTGTGTAGATCGTCATCATTTCTCATTTCACAAGATCATAGAATAACGGAATTTTCTTCTTTCTTCGTTCATCTAGCTGCTGATGTCTTTAAGCGTCCCATAGAAAGAAGGATGTTGTCAGTATACTATGATGTTTCTAGATATTTGGTTGCTTGTTGATTGATTCTCAATTTTCATAAATGTAACGTCTTTCTTTGGTTTATCTTGCTGTTGTTAAAAATGGAAGTGTTTTGATCTTTGCATATATTTTATTTCAGCTATCCATCTTTTCCTCGGTTTTCCTCTTCTTTACTTCTTCGTCTACTTTTGAGCTCCCTATATAGGTCATCAACAAACACTTTCCAAGTCGTTATGTTTTTGCCATTCTTTTAAGATCATTCTATGTTTTCCCGATCCTCTTCATCTCGGCTTCTCAAGGAATATTTTGGTCTTCCTCTTTGTCTTGTCCCCTGGGGATCCTAAAAAGGCATGTTGTGTAATACTCTCAGTTGGCTTCGCAGTGTGTGTTCTATCCAGCGCCATCGTCTTCACTGTATCTCTTTATCCACAGGCGTTTGACTGGTACATTTCCACAACTCTATGTTAGTGATTTTGGCCTGCCATTTCCTTCATTTTATTCTGCGTAAGAATCCATTAATGAAGGTATGTATCTTCACTATTGCCATTTTTGTTTTTATCCATGTTTCACGGCCATATAATAATAATGACTTAACATTGGATTTGAACATTTTAATTTTTTTTTAAATCTTATGTTGACACAATACTTTAGAATCGTCAGGAACTTTAGTGTGAAATTAAAGAGTAACATGACTCTTTATTTAGCAGTTGATGAGCGTCATGTGCATAAACAAATATTCATTCAAGGTTCACAATGAGGTTTCCATTGATGTACCTGTTCATTAATTCGTCTCTATTTTCCTATTTGATTGTCTCATACGATACTTTTCAAATACCGGAGAAAACATTGTACATGTGAAGTGTGATTCTATATACTTACCATACTGGCATGCTGGACCAAACCATCCCTTCTCACAAGTCGAAGACCCATTGCATTCTCCATTACCGTCACATAAGTTGTTGACACAGCGACATTTGTAGCGACAGAGCTTCCCGAACCAGCCAGGGTCACATGTATTAGCTGTGTAAGAATGTGGTTGACGTTAGCACATGGTAACTAATGATGTGGAATCAGAGTGGTGGATGTTGGTCAGAAGCAATTTTTGAGTTGAGTCAGCAGAAATATCAACCATTGGTAGTTGAAGTTAAAGTTGCGTGTTTTTTTATGTTGGGCTCCCTTGCATGAAAGCAAACTTATCATCATCATTGAGTGCTGTCTCCGCATAGAAAGGTTGGCTACCAAGAAGAGCCATTCCGCTCTGTCTGTTGCTTTGATAGTGCAGTAGTGCAGGTTGTCATGGCCTGACTTGTCCATATTTTATGTACTCGTCCATGTTTGTCATTGGTCTGCCTCTCGTTTTTTTTTTTACCCTGTATTTCCCTTTTCAAGATTACTTTTAGTAAGCTCTTGTCTCTTTTAACATGCACCAAAAATCGAATTTATCTTATTTGAATTGTATTTAGTAGTTCTCTTTTCATGTTTAGTTGTTTTAAGACTTCATAAATTGTTTTCTTTTCTTTCCATTCAGTTCTTCTCTTCTTCTATAAATCCACATTTCAAAGGCCGTTTTAAAGTTTTTATGTTTGATGTATATGTTTCTGCACCATACATGAATGTCAAGAAGGTACACAATTTTTCTATTCTTAGTTTTAGCCCTGGTGTTATTTGTTTTGATGTTAGTATAATTTTCATGGCATTAAAATTACTTTTTGGATTCCTCTTCTTTTGTTTATTTCAGTTTTACATTTTCCATCACTGGATATAGTATGTCCAAGGCAGTTGTAGCTCTGAACTGTCTTCAGGAATATTCCTGCAACTCGTAAATCCGCTCGTGGGTTTTGAGTATTATCTTTCTTTATGATCATAGTTCTAATCTTTCTGAAATTCTTGTCTAATCCATATTTTTTGCTAGTCATATTTATTTCACTAAGTAATTGTTGTAGACTTTTAGGAATTTTTGCTATTAATACACTATCATCAGCATATCTTAAGTCATTGATTATATTTCCATTAATTTGTAGGCCTGGCATCTCTGTGATGTTTTTAAAGATATTCTTAGTGTATAGATTGAACAAGATTGGTGATAGACCAAGAGTGACATCCTTGTCTCACTCCTCTCTTGATATCAATGAGTGTAGAGTTCTCTTTGTTATATTTTATTATTGCTGTTTGCTCCCAGTATAGATTACATATTAGTCGTTTATCTGTGTCATCTAGACGTTT
This sequence comes from Megaustenia siamemsis, assembly GCA_032433765.1. Taxonomy (NCBI): domain Eukaryota; kingdom Metazoa; phylum Mollusca; class Gastropoda; order Stylommatophora; family Ariophantidae; genus Megaustenia; species Megaustenia siamemsis. The sequence goes on along the minus strand of JAVIAB010000139.1, from coordinate 50,376,353 downwards.
ATCTTTTCTGTAGTCTATAAGTTGTTTATTGTGTGAAAACAAACTGCTTAATAAATTTAGGATCGCTATAGTTCCAGAAAATGAGAAAGAGAGTTCATCGTGCTATATAGAACCAATTCTGACCTATGGAAGCGAATCATGAACAGTATACAAACAAATGAAAAGATGATTATGGGCTACAGAGATGGGATTTCTCAGAAGAATGTTGAAAGTTCCCTGGACAGCTAAAAAGAGGAAGTTCTCAAAGAGGCCAGCACAAAAAGGGAGCTCTTAAAAAACATCAGAAAGAAGCAATCAACATTTTTCGGGCACATCATGAGAAGAGGAAAGTTGGAATACTTGGTTACAACTGGCAAAATAAAAGGAAAGAGAGATCGCGGACGACAAAGAGATAAAATACTGGATAGCTTGGTGTCATGGCATGGAAAACAGTCAACAACAGAACTGATACGATGCACTGTAGATAGAAGATTGTGGAAGGACATGATCGCCTAAGCCAACCGGTATGGCACATGATGGTGATAGTTCCCTCAGCAGTGAGGTCAATAGCAATATAAAACTTACTAATGTAGCACCACTAGGACGGACACAATTCACATTCTCCAACATAAACATCAAAATCAACAAAGCCGTTAAAATCGCAACATCAGCTTCGGGAATCTAGTCGCTAGAGTGTCATGTCGACCTTCTTGAATTCGACTATAATCTTCACTGAGTGCAATTAGAAACTACAGTACTTCTGTTGTTTCTGAACTATTTTTATTACTTAGTTTACAATTACTTTAATTGTTTCTTAACTATAGTCAAAGCTTAATTTAAAGCAATTTTTTGGGTAACAATAAATGTGTACAATGAAGAATAGATGTATTTTAAACAAATATAATATGTACAAAACTATTTACCGAAAGAAGCATATCCTATCAACAAGACAGCAACCATGAGCATTTCAAGATGTGTGAGATGTATATTGATTGCTAACCTCATAGTTAAAGCTATTTCTGAAACGAGAAATAAATTTATTTTGTTTCATTATTAAAATAAAGCTATAGTTAAAGTAATATGTTTTTGTTCCTAAAGGTATGTTTCAAACTACTATTCATTGCACTGTTGCATGTATTTCAGCAATAGATTAGATATATTTTCTCGTCAAAAATGTTGGTTAAAAACAATAAGCATGTTCATCAAGTACCATAATTGTTGATGCAGCTGGTCATTTCTCTCTGCAATAATTTATCTGGACAACTGTTTATTTATTCTACTGTTGACTTTCTAAAAAAAAACCCGTTCTCAAAAACTGTTTTGCTTTTTTTTCTTTGACCCTCCATCTCTTTTTTTGTCACTAGTTTTCATTTGCCACGATGTATTCAAACTATTCCCTTCACATTACTACATGAAGAAGCATGCCTGTTTCACACTGACGCGACAACAAACTGCATTGGCTTCCTCTAGATCAGCAACATTTCTCTGTTTAGTTGTCCAAAGCGTTTTCATCATTGTTTTGTAAAAAAATTGCTGTTCCCTTCAACGACTTTTTAAATTTATCTATAATCTTATAAAGTTCCTTATATGTCAATACTGGCTTCTTATAATTTTGAAGATCTCTTTTCTTTTTCTAAATTATCAAAATTAAAATGCAAACTATCTTTTAGTTTTCTTTCGAGTTTCACTCTAACTCTAATTCCATCAAGTCACATCGATATATTCCAGCTGTTCGCCATGGTGATAATAACGAAAGACGCTGCCCGAGTAACATTATAGCAAATTAAAGTATGGACAACGGTGATGAGGTTCTTGAAAAAAAAATGCTACTGATTTTATGAATAAATAGGAATACAACCTGGGCGGTTTCTAAAATACGTTAAGGAATATCACAATCTTATGAATAGGGACTGAATGTAGTCACGGTTGTGTGTCTCCTGTTATAACATTACGGAGTTTGGAGTAGATCAGTATGTGGTTATAAAGGGAAATAACATTGAGGCAAAGAGAAGAAAAGGAATATCAGGGGAGGAATATCTTGTTGGGTTATACAGTTGACTCCTTAAATATAAGCTTGAAGATTTAATTAGAAGGCATCAGCAGAAAGAAAGTGAGAAAGTGAAAGAGATGAGAGTAATTTAGAAATACAACTCTTGATAGCCATGAGCGAGATTTTGATCGAAAATGCAACGATGAAAAAAAGTGAATTTGTTTATTTTAAGTTATTGTATCTTGTACGTCGCTTGAAATTGGATTTGAGAAGTCTACTAACTAGCCATTTTCTATGTTCTATGTTACATGTTCTATGGCACACAAAAACATAACTTTCCGTGCTACTTACAGGTGAGCGCATATACACACCTCCTTAAGTAAAAGTAATGTAACTAAAAACATCAACTTTCATTGCGTTGCATAAAAAGCAAGGTGCAGTTGAATGCAGTGACTTTAGTACAATAAGCCTAATGAGCCATGTTACAAAAATCTTGCTAAAAGTTATATAGGGAAGGATTCAGAATAAAATCAATACTGATTTAGATGAGCAACAATTTGGATTTAGGAAAAATAGCGGGACAAAAGAAGCCATATTCTGCATGAGAACATTAATCGAAAAGTACACAGAAGTAAACAAACCAATATATGCCTGCTTCATAGACTACACCAAAGCTTTTGATAGAGTACACTACAAACAACTTATAGAATGCCTAAAAGAGATACATCTAGATGACATGGACATATGACTAATATTTAATCTATACTGGGAGCAAACAGCAATAATAAAATATAACAAAGATAACTCTAGACCCATTGATATAAAAAGAGGAGTAAGACAGGGATGATTCCTTTCACCAAGCTTGTTCAATCTATACACTGAGCAAATCTTTAAAAACATCATACAGATGCCAGGCCTACAAATTAATGGAAAGATAATCAATAACCTAAGATATGCTGACGATACTGTACTACTAGCAGAAAATCCTAACGATCTACAACAATTACTTAATGAAATAAACATGACAAGCAAAAAATATGGACTAGATATGAATATCAAAAAGACTAAAACTATGATCATAAACAAAGAAAATACTCAAAACCCACAAGTGGATATCAAAATTGAAGGAATAGACCTTGAGACAGTTCAGAACTACAACTACCTTGGACATACTATAACCAGTGATGGAAAATGCACAAATGAAATAAACAAAAGAGTAGGAATGGCAAAAAGTAATTTTAATGTCATGAAGAACATACTAACATCAAAACAAATAACACCAGGGCTAAAACTAAGAATTGCAAAATGTTACGTCTTCTCAATATTCCTATATGGTGCAGAAACATGGACATTAGACAAGAAAACGGAATAGAAAATTGAAGCCTTTGAAATGTGGATATATAGAAGAATAGGTAGGATTGGATGGAAGGAAAAGAAAACAAACGATGAAGTCTTAAAACAACTAAAAATGAAAAGAGAACTACTAAGCACAATTCAAACAAGACAAATGCGATTTTTGGGCCATGTTAAAAGACACAATAGCCTACTAAAATTAATCCTGGAAGGGAAAATACAAGGCAAAAGAGGCAGAGGCAGACCAATACTAACATGGACGAGTAACATAAACAAATGGACAAATCAGTCTATGACAACCTGCACCATCAAAGCAAGAGACAGAGCAGAATGACTCTCCATGGTAGCCAACCTTCGTTGCGGAGACGGCACTCGATGATGATGATGATGATTATAACATAAAAATAACACTTGCAATAATCTTCACAAATAACCGTAGTATAGCCAGTGAGATTAGTTCACTTTGGCTATTACATACGTGTATCCTTCTTGATATTCGAGATATTAGACCAGTGGTGGCCAACTTGAGGTTGCCCGAGGGCCGGATTAAAGCCAAGACCAAGACCCGCGGGCCACACTTAAGAATATCGTCAAAAATGACAGTAGGGACCTATGCGATATAGTAATATATAAATAATGCTTGCACTTTGACTACATATTTGATTTGTAACAAATCCATTAATTATTCATTTTAAAATTACCTTTAATGTCTCAGTGCGACGATTGTGACTTGTCACAGCTTTCCACCAGAGATTTGAAGTCCACTTCCATTTTTGACGTGGCGATTCGGAGAGTATGGGACAATGTCGAATCGGTCATTCTGTTCCTGGTCTTAGATTTAATTAACTTCATGGAAGAGAATGTTGTCTCGCAGAGATATGTGCTGCCGAATATAGAGCACATCTTTAGTGCCCATTTTCTCAGACACGGGTAACGTTCATTTGGTAGCAATTTCCAGAAGTCAGCTCCTAATGCCTTTACAGTACTGAGGAAGGGGTCACACTGAAGGTCACACAACTCTAGTTGAAGATCTGATGGCTGGCACTCCACTGTGCACTTAATTGGGTTATTAAAAAGTTCCGTTTGCGGACGAAACATTTCAAAATCTTGAAATCGTCGATCAAATTCACAAATCAAATGTTCAATGTCAGCTGCGTACTTACTGAAGTTTGCACTTTCTATCTCTGACAACAACTGCTTACAACTTGAAAAACGGAACAGATCATTTTTTTGCAAAGAAAGTCTAAATAGATTCAGCTTCTTTTTAAAACCATCAACATATCCCATCAATTGAAAAATGGTTTGTTTTTCCCCTTGTAGCTGCAAATTCAATATGTTCAAATGTTGTGTGATGTCTGTGAGATATGCCAGATTATGAAGGAAATTAATGTCTTTGAGTGCATGTTGAAGATCAATGGAGCATGGTAAGTTCTCTCGCAGGAAGTCATAAATGTCATTCTTCAGTTCAAAAAATATTATTAAACATTTCCCTCGACTAAGCCATCTTACTTCTGTATAAAGCAGGAGATCACCGTAGCTAGAATCTACTTCCTCTACAAATGATAAAAACTTCCTGTGATTTAAAGACTGGTGTCCTCCTCTTATCAAATTTGTTATTTTCACAACAGTAGCCATGGTGTCTTTTAGATTTATGGACTTTGCACAAAGGGCCTCTTGATGAATTATGCAATGCAATGTAGGTACGTTAATTTTGTTTTGCTTTAGAAGTCCAACAAAACCAGTATTTGAACCAATAAAAGCTTTGCAACCATCAGTACACACTGCAGACAACTTTCCAAAACCACCTACTTCATCTACGGCACTATGAACTGCAGAAAATATGTCTGTCCCTCTACAAGTGTCATGCAAAGAGCAAACTTTCAACAATTCTTCAATAACAGTAAAATCCTCCTGGATAACTTTAACAAAAATAAGAAGCTGGCAAGTGTCAGTGATGTCAGTACTTTCATCAATCGCGAGCGAAAAATATGAGCAGTTTTCGATACAAGATTTTAAACTTTGAGACAGTTGCAGACTGATGTCTTCTGTTCTTCTGGCTACAGTTTGTTTTGAAAGAGGCACAGATTCAAATTCTTTGGCTATTTTTTCTTGACCGAATGCCTTTGCCATTTGAATCGCACATTTCTTCACAAAATTTCCGTCAGTAAAGGGTTTTTTAGATTTTGCTAGCTCATAGGTAACTGTATATGATGCAATGATCGATGACTCATTAATTTTATTGCCCTTTGTATACATACTTTGCTGTTGATTCAACTTTGTCTTCAGCTGTTCAACCAAAAGCTTCCTAGCTTCAATGCTTTGTTTCTCATACATGTTTTGATGATGTGTGGCATAGTGCCGTTTTAAATTATATTCCTTCAAAACGGCTAACACTTGAACGCAAATTAAGCACTGAGGTTTACTATCCTTATTGAAGATGAACAAATAATCTAATTCCCATTCAGGTTTAAATATGCGATTTTCACAATCAACTTTTCTACGCTTTAACATGATTTAATACAAAATCTCACATCAAAGTTAAAAGTCACAGAATGTTGGTCCACTATCGAAAATAAGTCCAGATTTGACAGTTATACACAGACTTGTGTTTGACAATGAAATGAAAAGATTGTGACCAAATAAACACGTTGCAGTCATTTTATGGACAAGACAAGACGATGGGATCAAAGGAAATGAAGGCGAACAGTGAAACATTTTGAATGTAACTTCAAAGACAGAATTAGAGCTACGAAGTCCCCTCACCCCTGTCCCTCCCAACCTCATTAACCCCTTACCGCGAATTGAAAGAGCCACCACAAGTCCAGACGACAAATGTTGAGCCAAAGATCTGACGCTATCACCGCACTGACAATAAAGCAACTTTGCGGTACCAACTCGAAGCAAAGACTTTGAATATTGTCGGCACCATTAGTTGTGCAGTGTGTGTGTGTGTGTGTGTGTGTGTGTGTGTGTGTGTGTGTGTGTGTGTGTGTGTGTGTGTGTGTGTGTGTGTGTGTGTGTGTGTGTGTGTGTGTGTGTGTGTGTGTGTGTGTGTGTGTGTGTGTGTGTGTGTGTGTGTGTGTGTGTGTGTGTGTGTGTGTGTGTGTGTGTGTGTGTGTGTGTGTGTGTGTGTGTGTGTGTGTGTGTGTGTGTGTGTGTGTGTGTGTGTGTGTGTGTGTGTGTGTGTGTGTGTGTGTGTGTGTGTGTGTGTGTGTGTGTGTGTGTGTGTGTGTGTGTGTGTGTTATTTGAAATTATGTTGCCAATCTAGCTGTTGCGAGAAATTGACAGAGATTTTCAAATTGTGTATTCTTGAACGATAGAAGAGTTAACTCCGACACGGATTAAAACCAGGAGAAATCCGCTATTAGGGGTAAAAAATGAAGTAAGTCCGTGGAGCTTCGCGGGCCAAGAAAACTAGGCTGGCGGGCCGGATCCGGCCCGCGGGCCGCCATTTGGCCACCCCTGTTAGACGGTGGTTTCAAGACATCAATGAGGCCTTGAACATGACAACAGAAAAACTGAGGTGACATGGCTAAAAACACAGATTCTCTGAGACGGTTGTGGTGAATTCAACGCTTTGCGAAGGACATGCTACAATGTCTTGATAGTAAATGATGCATTAGATACCAGAAAGAGAAAACTAAAATGTCTTGTTCAACACAAACTCACGAATATTATAATGACAAGATAGTCTCAGTTTTAGGAAGAGTGAATCTGGAACGCAATAATTAAAATGAAGACAAGAAAACAAAGACAAAGAGGTAAATATCTTACGGATTATCAAAATGTAACAATGAACAAACGATAACATACATACCCATTCAAAGGATTGGAGAGAGAGTGAAAGAAAGAGATAGAGAATTAGAGACACCTGTATATCAGAGCTATGAGTCATACAACTCGCTACTGATTTAAAGTTTGAACTTTATAAAGCATGTAATCGATGTCTTTTTATCGAAGAATCTCATTACAATTCCCATATTAATCTTTTGTAATAAACAGTACAGCAAAGATTCCTCTACCTCTAAAACTCTCGGAAATCTCAAATGTACTCTTTCTCTCTACATACGTCTAAGGCGTAATATTTTCAAATTATAACAGTTCATTCATTCCATATTTGTGCATATTGCATAAACAAATTGATATAGCTGAACTAACAATCCTTGCCTTGCCTAAACTGGTGTTCATTGAAACTGCAGATTACGCCCACAAGTTGAACTAAAACGCGACAATGTTGGATCTATTTGCATTCACAAGCAAACACAGACAGGGACGCAATTCTTCCTCTTCCACCTTTTTAGCTCCCAGTGGAGCATAGGTCTTAAACAAACACTTTCCAAGTCGTTCTGTTTTTTTTGCCCTTCTTTTAAGATTATTCCATGTCTTCCCCATCATCTTCATCTCTGATTCTATTTGTCTTCTCCAAGAATTTCTTGGTCTTTCCTCTTTGTCTTGTCCCCTGGGGATTCCAAAAAAGGGCCTGTTGTGTAATACCCTCAGTTGGCCTCCGTAGTGTGTGTCCTATCCAGCGCCATCATCTTCGCTGTATCTCTTTATCCACTGGTATTTGACTGGTACATTTCCATAATTCTATGTTAGTGATTTTGTCCTGCCATTTCTATCCTTTTATTCTGCGTAAGCATCCATTAATGAAAGTATGTATTTTCGTGATTGTCAATTTTGTTGTTCTCAATGTTTCACAGCCATATAATAGGACCGACTTAACATTTGAGTTCAAAATTTTTATTTTTGTATTTAACCTAATTTCTTTAGATTTCTATGTTTCCCAGTGTAATGAAAGCTCCTCTTGCTTTTGATATCCTTATTTTGGTATCATTTTCTGTTCCTCCCTCTTTATCTATATTACTGCCCAGATATATGTAAAATTGTAGGTCTAGTAGAGATATTTCTCCTAGTTTTATTTGGTTATTGCCAACTGTATTAATTCGCATAATGTTAGTCTTATCTCTATTAATCTTCAGTCTTAGCTGTTGTGATCTCTCATCAAGTATGCTCATTTTATCCTGCATCTGTTGATGGTTGTGTGATAGGAGAGCTATGTCATCAGCAAAGTCTAAATCATCAAGTTGTTTGGTCAGTGGCCACTGGATTCCATTTCTGTTGTTTTGAGTTATTTTCATAATCCAATCTATGGCCAGTAGAAAGAGAAATGAAGACAGAAGGCATTCCTGCCTTATTCCTGTTCTTATTTCAAATGCTTCTGTAAGCTGTCCTTCATGCACCACACTACATTTCGTTCCTTCTTACATTGTTTTTATCAGGTTAATAAACTTTATGGGAATTCCGTAATGACTCAGCAACTTCCAAAGCATTCTTCTGTCTAAACTATCAAATGCTTTTTCGTAATCTATGAATCCAATATAAAGTGGGGATTTTGGTTCTAAACTTTGTTCATCTATTCAGGAACCATTGAAGGCTATGTCTGAAAAGTGTTTCTTCTTGCAGTTTCCTCATATTCCAAGTCCGGCTTGTTGCAGGAGCTACTGAGTTAAGTGCTCTGTGCACACCGTGAGCTGTGTGTATCATCCGTTTTGATCCTGTTTCGATATCCCGCTTGTTTACGATGAATGATAATATCGTATGACAGGGAACAGTTGGCTGTGGTCACTTTCTGCGTGGTTTCGCCTTATGTCTTTTGGCGTGTGCTGAGACTGCTACGATGGGGACTACAGTTACCTTTCTTTGTTTGGGAGATGTGTTAGTAATTCGGATGATTCCACTGGCACGGGCGGTTGAGCAATTATGGATTTTAATTCGTTTGCAGTGATACCGAGGCCTTCCATAACCAATAAGAGTAGTTATTTGATCAGCACATGATCTGTTCTTCCTAAAACCTGCTTGTTCATCTCTCAAATGTTTCTCTATAGCTTCTTTTAGTCTCTCCAGAATGATTCTGCTTAATATTTTTCCTGGCACTGATAGTAGCATAATTCCCCTATAATTTGTGCACTTCTGTAAACTTCTTTTCTTTGGTAGTTTGGTCATATAACCTTCTGTCCAGTCTTTAGGTATTTCTTCCCTCTCCCAAATGTTATCTAATAGATTATGTAATATCTTGGTAGAGATGTTAACATCTGCTTTGATGGCTTCCGAAGGAATTTCATCTGGTTCTGTGGCTTTACCATTTTTTAATAGTTTGATGGCTTTCATTATTTCTTCTTTGCTTGGTTTTCCACAGTTAACGTGTAACTCTTCTCCTGCTGATAGTATATCTGGAGGATAATTTGAGCCGAGTCTGTTCAAAAGTTCTTCAAAGTGCTCTTTCCATCTCTCCATGTGTTCCTTTATATTACTAAGCAGATTTCGTTTCTTATCTTTAATAAAGGCATTGATCTGTTTGTATTTTCCACCTAATTTCTTTGTGCTGTTGTACAGTTCTTTCATATTCCCTTTATTTGCTGCTTCTTCTGCCTCTTTAGCTAGTTCATCTATATATTTCCTCTTATCCCTTTTAATGCATCTTCTCACTTCTTTGTTCACCTCTGTGTAAGCTTCCTGTGTCTTGGCTTTATTACTTCTCATTTTGCTTTTATTTATGTCTGCTTTCTTGTTCTTTCTTTCTTTAATTTTATCCAGGGTCTCTGCTGTCATCCATGCCTTATTGTGGCGTTCTCTTTTCCCCAGTGTTTCTTCGCATGTCTCTTTCCATATATCTTTTACCTGTTTCCAATGATCTTCTATATTTATTGTATTTTCTAGTTGTTGGAGGACTTGGTATTTGTTTGATATTGTGAATGCTAATTTATCTTTAATTCCTTGTTCATTAAGAAATCCTACATTGAAATACTTTCTACCCTTATTCGCTGTAGTATACCTTTTTAGTTTAATTTTAAGTTTGGCTATCAGAAGATGATGATATGAAGCTACATCTGCCCCTCTATATACTTTTACATCTTGTAAGGATGACTTAAACATATTATTAATACTTATGTAAAAAAAAAAAGTAAAGTACCCCGTCACGCCAAGTGGCGTATAGGGAATGTGGTGTTAGTGACCATAAATTTACAGACCTTCGGCGCATGATTTTTGGGGTAATGAGGTCGGTATTACGCCCGTGCCGCTTCACTTTCCCAGAAAAAAATCCAGTAAACATTAAAGGATGGATGAACCCGGAAGCCGTCGGTTGGGATCGAACCCTACCTCTTGTCCTTTGCAGTCCAGTGCACTAACCACTGAGCTAGCGCGGCTCCAATACATATGTGATCAATTTGATTTTCAGTTCTATGATCTGGTGATAACCATGTAGCTTTATGTATTCTTTTATGTTGGAATGTTGTTCCTCTTAGGCTCACTTGATTAAGGGCGCAGAAATTCACAAATATCTCTCCATTCTTGTTTATATCTCCAAGTTCATGTTTTCCCATAATCTCTTCGAATCCTCTATTGTCTGATCCTACTTTAGCATTTAGGTCTCCCATCAAGATTATAATATCCTTGGCTCGTCTTGCATCCATCTAACATTGTAGCTGTTTATAGAAATCATCTTTAATTAAATCATCCTTATCGTTGGTTGGTGCATAGCATTGGATAATGTGTAATTTTATTTTGTTTTTGGTTGTTTTAAATGTTGCTATCATTAGTCTTGGTCCTACTGCTTCCCATTCTATTAGTGTCTTCTGTGCATTCCTTGATAGCACTATAGCTACCCCTTCACTGTGTTGTGCTCCAGGTTCCTAGTGTCCTGATGATAAAATCATCTCTCCTGTATTTAGTTTTATTCTTTCCGTTCCTAACCATCTTGTTTCACACATTCCCAGAATATTTATCTTGTAGTTTGTCAATTTTTGCTGCTGCCTGTGCAGCTTTTCCCTGTTCGTTTAGGGTATGTATATTCCAGGTTCCAATTCTGGAGGATTTCCTGGTAGACAAAGGGTGAATCGGTAACCCGGACTCCTTACGGCTTTCTCCGGCTTGCGTCAAACGTCTCTTAGACAGAGAGCCCTTATCTTTCCTGGATGGCGGATTTACTTTTTCTCTCTTTGACTTGTCCATATTTGTGAAGTTTTTTCTACTTATTTTTTTACAGTATGGGATAGCCAGTCCCATGCCCAACCCTCCTTTCTCGCCTCTTACGAATATACCTGGTAGGGTACAGTGACGCTATTCTTTAATCCCCTTTCGGGCCCCGGCAGCGCACTAGCGAGGGACGCAATTGTGTTTGCAGAAATAAGTGACTGAAATGAAATTTCTAGGTCAGCAAAATATGAATAGTAATACGACGAACTGACACGTATTTCCTTGAGTGGTAATCACCTCCAGATCAACACGACTACAACGAAATTCCTGGACATTGCTAACGTGACCTTCTATATAACGTTTAACAATGAAATTTTACATAAATTAATTTAAAATTGTAACTATCTAGGTAGCAAAATGTCCAGAGATGGAGATATCCTGATTGATCATTATCATCATCAGGTACCGTGTCTGCTGGCGTATCTGATCATGTCTCTCCACAACTGTCGATCTCGACAGTAATTTATCATTTCTGTAGTTGACCTTCTGCTAAACCATTCTCTCAAACTGTCTGGTATTTTTTCTTTTTGCTTCCCTCTATTTCTTTGTCCCTCAATTTTTTCAGTTGTTACAATATATTTCAGCTGTTCCCTTCGCATTACATGGCTCCCAAAAAATGATGATTGTTTCTTCCTAATATTGGAAATTGCCTCTATTTTTTCTTCGGAATCTTTCAGAACGTTTTCATTACTCTTCTTAGCAGGCCTTGGTATTCTCAACACTCTTCTGTAAAACCACATTTCTACAGCCTCCAGTGATTTTCTTGTCTGTTGTCCTATTGTCTATGATTCACATGCATATGTTATGACTGGCTCTACATAACATTGAAGAACTCTTTTTCTTTGTTTCTACTTTCAAAAATGGATTGCTAGTATCTTCCTCATTTTTTGTAAAGCTGCTTTTTCCTGAGCTACTCTGCATCTCACATTTATTGTACATCTACCATCTGAGGTTAACATTGTTCCGAGATATGTAATCTCATTCACCTGTTTTAATATAGTTCCACTTGTTTTTATTGTGCACTGAGGTGATATCTTTTTCTTTGTTGTTACCATTACTTCTGTCTTTTAGCTATTAAGGCTGAATCCCTTATTTTTGCTTTCTTTCACTGTAATGTCTAACATTTCTTGTAACTCATTTTCACTCTTAGCGATTAAGACTGTATCGTCGTCATACCTTATATTATTTATATTATGACATCCGATTGTTATCCCAGACATGCTCTATAATTAAGGATCTTAAAATAATGTCCCCATACATATTAAATAAATCTGGTGACAGCACACAACCTTGTCTACCATCCTGTTACCTGATTGATACTAGTCCTAAAATATGGACATGAATGTTAGAAATCCACCCAGATTTTATACAGAAAATGAAATGCTTTTGAAATCAAATGTATTCGTACAATCTCAATTATAAACTGGAAAAATACAGTTCAAACGAACAGAGAAGAGACAAATCCAACCAGGAATGCCTGTCGAGCTTTATAAGAAGACGTTGGAAATGCATCGGTCATGTCATGAGAAGGAATAATTAAAGACTTCCCCATCTGGTATTCAAAGGGAACCCATCTGGTGAAAGAAAATAAGGCAGATAAAGGGAATTACTGCGCAGAACAATTGCTTGGAAAGGTTCGACCATGGGACCAAGAGACAAACAAGAACGAACCGCAAATCGTCAATTCTGAAGAACTGTAACCTCCGTCCATTGTGTCATCTTCGGGCAGAGAAGAAAAATGTCATAACTTTAATTGGTGATCTTTATTTATGCCAAATGGATAAGTTGTTCGATGTTTTTCTTTTTGTTTTTCCGTACTCTTCTTTCGATCGATTCTGCCATTATTATTTAGCCGTCGGATTATCCTCATAGCATATAAAAAAAACTGTTCATAAGCGCTCTAATCTCTATCCCTGCAAATCCCGAAGTGTGAAACGAAAAACTGGTTCACAAGTCCTCTCGCAGCAGCTCTCTTAAATTTAGGTATCATCACTCTTGTCTAATATTAAGATGCAGGAGACATACCAGGGCCTCAGATTCACGAACACCGTCGAAATCTTTAACCTCTCGCCATTCTTTTGAGCGTAGGGTTAGAGTTATACGTCGCCTATCATTATGTCGTAGCATGCAGAGTAACACCCATTAAACATCAAGATCAAAGATAAAGAAATAAAACAAGTAGAGGAATTCAAGTATTTAGGCACAATGTTCACAGAAGATGGAAAACTAGACAGAGAAATTGACATGAGAATACAAAAAGCAAATGCTGTCACATACCAGCTTTCACCATTGCTAAGACATCCACACATTTCTATGCCAGCTAAACAACAAATGATAAATAGCATCTTCATACCAACTTTATGCTATGAAAGTCAAACATGGACCCTTTCTAAATCACATTTAAGAAAGATGCGTTGCTTGAGAAAAGTAACAAACAACACAAGTAAAATAGTAGGAACAAAACCCTGCCAAGAATATATAGAACAACAACAACTTAAATGGTTTGGTCACCTGGTCAGAATGAATCCTCACCAATCACCATCAAGGGCGTTCTTCTCTAGAATGCATCGAAAAAGACCAAGAGGAAGACCCAGAAGAAGATGGATAGATGCAATGACAGAGACATGCAACAACAAAGGAAAACCACTAATTCAGACAATTCGAGCAGCACAAGAACGACAAATGATATAATCCACGACACCTTTTAGGTATCAGTGAAAAGAGAAAAGAAGAAGAAGATGAAGAGTATTATAAATATTTAATGAACCAACAACGCTTGATTCACTTTCAAGACCGCAGCCAGACACACGAACACCGCATCACCAGCGCAGAATCCTTAAAGTTTAACCTTCGGTTTACTTCGAAGGTCGATCTACATGAAGGAGTTTGTACAAATCGACGCCGAACAAATCCAATGGCGGTTATTTAACAGCCTTCAATGACGAACTATGCATATCGACTTCGAGACATATGAAGGTTGTATTCACACTGCCTGATTTACCAAAAAGAACCGCTGTAGGGTGCACGAACTCCGAAATACTGGCACAAATTCGTGAAGTGGAACAGTCGGCTAACTGTAATGCATCGATCTTCCTTAGAGAGCTGAAATTAGTCAGTCTCCAAACAGAAATACTGCAGCGGTCGATGAAAACAAATTCTATTCCACCATCTTGAAACCGGAACGCCCGTTTTTATAAAATGTTCAGTACCTTCTGTTCTTATCACATGCCCCAATAAATGTATATTGTCTTTTTCGTATGATTCTGATTTTTATGGTTTTTTTCAGCTCTTTTTAAAGCATTCATTAGTAATCTTTACTGTCCATGGACTTCGTAGAAATCATCTGATACATTACAACTCAGATGCCGCCAATGTTTTATGTGTTGTCTTGCTTATCTTTTATTACACACTTCCATGTGGTAGAACAGGTAATTGACAATGATCTGTTACATAGGATGTTTTTTTTCATTCGATGGAGTTATGTCATTGCTTGTCCTATTCAGCTTATAATGTTTGCAGTGTTTCGGTCCACTGATGTTATTATTGATCACATATATTTGAATCTATGCACCTAATTCGAAACTGTTCCTTTTAGTTTTACTCTACATTCTTGAGTGTTTGTTTCATTTGATATTGTCATAGTCTCTATCTTTTTATGTTGATGGTAAGACCTTTTTTTAAACTCTCCATTATAATTTCATCTAATAGATTATGTAAATCATACTGGTTTTATGCTATCAACACTATGTCACCTGCATACCTGAGCATGCTTATATTGTTTCACCCTTTTCTCACCTTTAATGCCAGGCAGTCTATCACCATATATATGAACAAATGGAGAGATGGAAAGAACACTTTGAAGAACTTTTGAACAGACCCGGCTCAAATAATCCTCCAGATATACTACCAGCAGAAAAAGAGTTACACGTTAACTGTGGAAAACCAAGCAAGAAAGAAATAATGAAAGCCATCAAACTCTTAAAATTGCTAAAGCCACAGGACCAGATGAAATTCCTTCGGAAGCCATCAAAGCAGACATTAACCCCTCTACCAAGATGTTACATAATCTGTTAGACAAAATTTGGGAGAAGGAAGAAATAATACCTAAAGACTGGAAAGAAGGTTATATGACCAAACTACCAAAGAAAGGAAGTTTACAGAAGTGCACAAATTATAGGGGAATTATGCTACTATCAGTGCCAGGAAAAATATTAAGCAGAATCATTCTGGGGAGACTAAAAGAGGCTATAGAGAAACATTTGAGAGATGAACAAGCAGGTTTTAGGAAGAACAGATCATGTGCTGATCAAATAACTACTCTACGTATAATAGATGAACAAAGTTTAGAACTAAAATCCCCACTTTATATTGGATTCATAGATTACGAAAAGGCATTTGATAGTTTAGACAGAAGAATGCTTTGGAAGTTGCTGAGACATTACGGAATCCCCATAAAGTTTATTAACCTGATAAAAACAATGTATGAAGGAACAAAATGTAGTGTGGTGCATGAAGGACAGCTTACAGAAGCATTTGAAATAAGAACAGGAGTAAGGCAGGGATGCCTTTTGTCTCCATTTCTCTTTCTACTAGCCATAGATTGGATTATGAAAATAACTCAAAACAACAGAAATGGAATCCAGTGGCCACTGACCAAACAACTTGATGATTTAGACTTTGCTTATGACGTAGCTATCCTATCACACAGCCATCAACAGATGCAGGATAAAATGAGCATACTTGATGAGAGATCACAACAGCTAAGACTGAAGATTAATAGAGATAAGACTAACATTATGCGAATTAATACAGTTGGCAATAACCAAATAAAACTAGGAGAAATACCTCTACTAGACCTACAATCTTACATATATCTGGGCAGTAATATAGATAAAGTTGGAGGAACAGAAAATGATACCAAAATAATGATATCAACAGCAAGATTAGTTTTCATTGCACTGGGAAACATATAGAAATCTAAAGAAATTAGGTTAAATACAAAAGTAAAAATTTTTAACTCAAATGATAAGTCGGTCCTATTATATGGCTGTGAAATATTGAGAACAACAAAATTGACAACCAGGAAGATACAGACTTTCATTAATGGATGCTTACGCAGAATAAAAGGATGGAAATGGCATGACAAAATCACTAACATAGAATTATGGAAATGAACAATTCAAATACCAGTGGATAAAGAGATACAGCGAAGACGATGGCGCTGGATAGGACACACACTACGGAAGCCAAATGAAAGTATTACACAACAGGCCCTTTTTGGAAAGCCCCAGGGGAAAAGACAAAGAGGAAGACCAAGGAATTCTTGGAGAAGACAAATAGAAGCAGAGATGAAGATGATGAGGAAGACATGGAATGATCTTAAAAGAATGACAACAAAAAAAACAGAACGACTTGGAAAGTGTTTGCTGAAGACCTATGCTCCACTGGGAGCTGGACTAGGTAGAAGAAAGAAGATTCTATCACCATGTTTAATCAGCTTACACACTTGAGCATATCTTTAAAGACAATACATAACGGAGATGCCAGGTCAAAACTTTAAATAATAGATACATGATTAATAATTTAATATCTACTTATGGCAGAGTATTACTAGCAGACGGTCCAGAAGAATTACAGCTAATTAACAAATAAACCAGATCAGCAAATAATTGTGTTTGTATGTAAATAGTTAAAAGACGGCATTTATGATTATTAACAGACATAACATCTTCATCCCAACGTTGCAGTGCCAGATCTGGACCCTAGATGCAAGAACAATAAGGAAAATAACCTCTACAGAGGTGAAATGTGTTAGACGAATGACAGGAAACAGTCTGTGATGGTGATGGTTATCATAGACTAACTTGAACAAACAAAGAAATTGTTAAGAATATAGATATCTTGGAAATATATAACAAATGATGGCAAATGTAAGACAGAAATAATAAAAGTGTAGGAAAGGCAAAAGCTATTTTTAACAAAAGAAACAATATGCTAACATCCAAGCAAATAACAGCAGAAGTAAACTTCTAATAACAAAATAGCATATCTCCTCAACATTCCTACATGGTGCAGAAACATAGACGTTAAATAAGAAAACAGAAGAAAATCGAAGCCTTTGAAATGTGGATTTACAAAAATAGGGATAATTGTGAGGAAGAAGACAAACAGTGAAGTTTTTAATCAGCTAAAAGTGAAAAAAGAACTACAATTCGAACAAGACAACTCACATTTTTAGGACATCAAATATGAGACACAATACCCTTTACTGTGCTAACTGGAGTTGCGACACGCAGTTTGTGAACCGTGAATTTAGAGCTTTCACATTACCTATACAGGAAACCCAGAAGTACAACACTACTCGTTGATTGAATATAGAAAAACATTTGAGAAAATTGATATATTCAAGAAATGTATTATATATTCTCGCATGTATTTAGGCCTATTTCCGAATTAATACAGAATTTAAATGATGTTTCTTTATTTTTAAATTACACCGGACAGTCTTTCTTTCGGAGATGAAATTAATAATATGCAAGAAAAAGATAGATATATATATATATCTATTTTTTTTTTTTTGCCTTCGTCAGCTTTTCGCATCTGGCGAAGTCCCTAGGAACTGAATTTTGAGTGTTAATCCGTTTTGTTTCCTGGCAGCCATGTAACAGGGGTCCCTCGCCCCACAGGCATACAACTCTGTTTCTGGAGGTACTCATATTTTCTTCAGTGGATGAGTAATTGACGTTTCAAGCCGGGCCTCGCTGCTGAGACCAGGGGTGGTTGCCGCAGAGAGAAATCAGAAATAAAAATCCCAACTGGTGCAGTCGGGATCAGAACTCACAATTGTCTCAAGACCGGCGTTTTACCTCGAGACCAACCAGTCTCCCGAAAGGAAATAGAAGTTGGGGACACGATGGACAATATCTATTTCATATGCTCATTCTCGAGATACTTGACTTTAGTTCGATTTGTAGTGAATTTAATTCCCATATTAGTGTACATATACATGGCACATACACAGATAATTTAAATGACGAATTTTGTTTCTAATATAGTTTTGCTTTCATTTTTGTGTTATATTTTTGTTTGTTTTGTTTCTGAAGTCATGTTGGAAAAGGAGAAATTAATATGAGAATGAGTCTGTATCCATGCGCATCTTTTTTTCTATCCATATTCCTCTTCCCATTTCTTTCTCTTTAACTCAATTTATTTTTATTTTGTTTATTATGTATATATTAATTTATTTGGTAAGCGTTATATAAGCATAAGCAACAATGTACTCTATTTATTCACGTACTTCGTTCAATCTCTTTATTTATTTTCATTTCTCTTAATATAATTCGCTCATTATATTTATTTCTTTAATACTCTCTGTCTTTATTTCTAACATCCTCCTATTTCTGTCCAACTTTTTATGTCATAATATTTGTTTACTCTTTAACTCTCCCTCTTATTTGCTTCATCTCTCTGTCTCTCCTTTTAGACATATTATGTGATTCTCTCTCTTTCTGTCATTTCTTTTCTCTCTCTATTTCTCTCTCTCTCTCTCTCTCTCTCTCTCTCTCCCTCTCTATCTCTACGTGTTTCTTTAATTCCTGTATGTATTTTCAGAAAAATTATATCAACAGAAATAGTCTCCAGAAACTATCGTCGCAATGAACATAATTAAGTTGTATGTAGTTTACAAGAAACATGGAATATCGTGTAGGTTTGTCCGACGACTTATAAACCAGCAATACTTGCATACACATGTAAGCACAAGCGTCCTTTCATATGCAAGTGTATTGAAGTAAGTACTAAGCTGCCTATTTTAAACTTGTGATTTAACAGAATTCCAACAAATCGTGCTTAAAAACCTATAAATCTCTATAACTCCAAAACTTTGTGATTGCTACTTCATGGAAGTAGAGAGGATTAATAAGGAGTAGTAATAAATAAAAGTCAAAATTGAGCCCAAGAAATACAACAGTGCTTGAGTTAAAAATAGGCAGCAACTCAAAGCTGATTGCTGCATGAGGATCACTGAACCACAATCCGTATCATATTACACCTCCCCACGGTGGGTCTAAAAACAAATTAACCAGCCTGGCCAGACTTGTAGAGATCGATCAAATATGGTGACCGGATATCCACAAATGGTGACACAGTGTTGGAATAAAAGACGCAGATATCACATTTAGCTAATGAATCACATCAACGCTCATTTAATTTAATTTAATGTACTTTTAAGAACAATGAAGAGAAGTTGTCGTTAGATAAATGTATATAATGTAAACAATGTATAGAGATGTTTAATGTAAAGATGTGTACTTCATATGCCATGGTATTGGGTTCAAGACTTGTGCAGAAATAAGAGAAATGATAAAACATTTTAAAAATATGAACTATAATCTAGAGAAGAAGGTGGTCACATGCTGGTAAAATAATCACAATCCAAAAATACATTTGTTTCCGAGATATTTGACGAAGATTGAAGACATAAGTTTTGGAACGGGTTACAAGATGTCTAGTAGAGATAAAGGTGGGTCCCACATCAATTTCCGTTAGTTAATGGTAGTGACGTCATTGTACCAAGCTTCAGCTTCAAGAGGTGAGTTAGTTCCCTTCCTTTCTGCCATTCGCTCTCAGAGAAAATCTCCGGTACCCATTTATTCAGGCTGGGTCGACAACGAGAGCATTTAGGTGGGAAAAATAATGTTATTAGACTGATATTAGAGCCCTGAATCTTCAGGTCGGCAAGTGGGGGTACTAACCACAACGCTATAAAGCTCTCAAGGAAGCCTAATAAAATATTTTAATTGAGAAGCAGCTGAAGTAGACACAAGATACAAACAAGCTTTGGACAGATATCTCCATTTTGTCCAATAAGGAAATAACAATAGAGGCACAACTTGCACTCAACAACACAATTCACATTTTAACGTTGTGCTACCAAAGTCTGACCTGAACGCTGCTCATGAACAACATTAACAATAATCAGCACTGTAATTTAATGTGTTAGGCGCATGACAGGAAATGGCCTGAGAGATAAGTTAATAAGTGAAGAGCTAAGAAAAAAAGTGGCAGTACTTAAAACCATTGAAAACATCAAGAAACAACAGATAAAATGTGTTGGTATATGATAAAAAAGAAAGATCCAAAATACAAGGCTACCAGCCTTTAATAAAAACCACAAAGAAAACCAGACTCAAACGTCGACCATGCAAAAAATGTATTGATGGAATATTAGAGACACTACAACTGCAAGACTGCAAACTGCATTGCATCTTCCTCGACGCTGATAGGCAAATAGGAAAGAAAATATAAAAAAAGAAGGCGATGTTAAACACCCTCGCTTAACACCTTATTTCATTGAAACGTCCCCAACTGACTTCCAGTTCGTGTAGCTGTTATTTGATACAAGTACACATTCTTTATTATTCTTAGATCATTGATATCAACGGGGAACCCGTCAATACCACATATATCACCACCACCATATTAAAACATTTGTACTATCGCAAAAGCTATTTAGCTACCCCAACATGATCTTATCTTGAACGCCTTTCATTATCATCGAGTGCCATCTCCTCAACGAAGGTTGGCTACCATGGAGCGCCATTCTGCTCTGTCTCTTGCTTTGATGGTGCAGGTTGTCATACGCTGGTTTGTCCATCTTTTGATGTTACTCGTCCATATTAGTCTAGGTCTGCCTCTGCCTCTTTTACCTTGTAATTTCCCCTGCAGGATTACTTTTAGTAGGCTTTTGTGTCTTTTAACATGGCCCAAAAGTCGCATTTATCTTGTTTGAATTGTATTTAGTAGTTCTCTTTTCATTTTTAGTTGTTTTAAGACTTCATCGTTTGTTTTCTTTTCTTTCCATTCAATTCTACATATTCTTCTATAAATCCACATTTCAAAGGCTTCAATTCTCGTTTCTGACTCGAAACACCCGTTTCAAGATCATTATGTTCCAACAATATATTTTAAGCACGGCATGCAACACGAAATACATGGGACAATTGTGAATGGACAGCTCGAGCAAGGGTTCCCAACCTTTCTGGAACAGCGAACTCCAGTTTGAGAACTATGATTGTAGAGATTTCAAATTAACAGTACAGATCCGGAAACATAACACTGCTCTTGGATTGTACGTAAGCAAGTCTTTGTGAGTAAATGACGCATTCATTGAATTAATCATAAACTACGCCCATAATAAGGGCTGCATTTCTGGGAAAGATGGCGACTATTGCCGCAGACCTCTTTAGAAAGTGCCAACACAGAAACTGCTTTGTGGTGATTTAACAGGTTTTTATGTGTTTTTTATTTATTTATTCGAGTGAAATGCAAACCAACGACTGTGGACACTCCTCTCTTTTCATTTATGTCGTTTGAAATTGTTGCCTACGAACCGGCTGGAGTTCGACCTTAAAAAAGTCAACTAACAATGCAATTTCAAAATGGCTGTAGCAGCCCTATTTTTGCAGAGACTAATGTTATCACTTAAACCGTTTTAGCTGTTTTGTTTGTTTTAATTGTCTCTTTTCGATGTAACTTGAGTAAATAGTCACTGTGCACTCTATATGTGTTTGAGGGACTCTCTATGTGACTGAAGCACTCTCTATGTGACTGAAGCACTCTTTTTTGACTGAAGCACTCTCTATGTGACTGAAGCACTCTCTATGTGACTGAAGCACTCTCTATGTGACCGAAGCACTTTACAAACGTCACCTGAGCGTTAGTTTGTGGCTTCATGTTAGTCGACTTTTACAACAAAATGTACCAACGCGTTTCTGCGGGAGCTGTGGCATGAGTGGAGCGGATATGGACAACTCTCGATTAATTTGTGGTAGTCAGTATCTAATCACGACACTTATCCATGAGCAACATAACTATATCCCTTAAATAGTACACATACATATTGACAATCTATAAAACAATAATATATCTTCGGCAAATGTAGACAATAAAATCTATGTTAATAGTGCGGTCAGTACAGGTGAACATAAATCAAAGAAACTTAGTAAACAACTAGCGAAAAAAAGAACGTTTACATTTACACACATACACAAATACATGCAAAAAACACTTACAGTTTTATATGCGAGTGCCAAAGTTTAATCAAAGGCAGCTAGTTTAATACATTTGAATAAATATAATGCAATAAATCTATGTCAATACGAGTGAGAAAGAGAGTTCATCTGTGTTATATAGAACCAATTCTGCCCTATGGAAGCGAATCATGGACAGTAGACAAACAAATAAGTAGACTATTAGAGGCCACAGAGATCTGATTTCTCAGAAGAATGTTGCAAGTTCCCTGGACAGTTAAAAAGACCAATGAGGAAACTCTCGAAGTGGCAAACACAGAAAGGGAGCTTATAATAAACATCAACATTTTTCGAGCATATCATGAGAAAAGGAAATTTGGAATACTTGGTTACAACTGGAAAAATAAAAGGAAAGAGAGATCGCGGACGACAAAGAGAGAAAATACTGGAGCTTGGTGTCATGGCATGGAAAACGGTCAACAACAGAATCTTTCTTCTTCTGCGATCATGGCTCATTCAGACTAGGATTCCGGAGTCTCTTATGAAGGCAGCTGTCTGTTTAAGTGATTCGGTTGCCCCAAATAGTTTCTCTTCCAGGGAGGTGTGCGTGGAACCACATTGTCTTTCTCAGGTCTGTGTACTGAGGACAATCCTGTAGAACATGTTTTGTTGTCATGTTATCCAGTGTACCGTGGCATAGGCTGGTAGTTCATATTTTGAGTTTGGTGAACATGTGATCCCTCATTGTGTTGTGGCCAGTGCGTAGGCAAAGTATGATGACTTGATCCCTCCATGATAGTTGGAGATATCCATCCTTCTCGTTATATTTTGGGTGTTCTTTGTTTCATTGTTCATGGTACTGACCTTAGATGCTGGATTTGGCTTTATCGTAGCTGACCAGATGGTTCTCTTGTGGCAATCCCTCATCCCTCTGTATGTAATTTGTATGTGCGCAACAACAGAATTGATAAGATGCACTGTAGATAAAAGATTATGAAAAGACTTGATCGCCTACGCCAACCAATATGGCACATGATGATGATGATTAATATAATTTAAAAAAATAGAGAAAGCAGCTCGCCATTAAAATACATCGTCGATGATTGCTAGAAGATTGTTTCCCTTGTTGGCTGAAGAAAACGAAGAATTGTGATCAAGATAATTTCTATGTAATGGCAGAGACATAGTTCTTGGTGAAGAAATGAAATGGTGGTTTCTTCAGCAATATTAATTTTTTTTTAAACATTGTTTGTTACTAGATATCTATGTAGATCACGTTGTATTGTTTGTTACTAGATATCGATGTAGGTCACCGTTGTATTGTTTGTTAGTAGATATCGATGTAGATCACGTTGTATTGTTTGTTACTAGATATCGATGTAGATCACGTTGTATTGTTAGTTACTAGATATCGATGTAGATCACGTTGTATTGTTTGTTACTAGATATCGATGTAGGTCACGTTGTATTGTTTGTTACTAGATATCGATGTAGATCACGTTGTATTGTTAGTTACTAGATATCGATGTAGGTCATGTTGTATTGTTTGTTACTAGATATCGATGTAGGTCACGTTGTATTGTTTGTTACTAGATATCGATGTAGATCACGTTGTATTGTTAGTTACTAGATATCGATGTAGATCACGTTGTATTGTTAGTTGCTAGATATCAGTGTAGATCACGTTGTATTGTTAGTTACTAGATATCAGTGTAGATCACGTTGTATTGTTAGTTACTAGATATCGATGTAGATCACGTTGTATTGTTTGTTACTAGATATCAGTGTAGATCACGTTGTATTGTTAGTTACTAGATATCAGTGTAGATCACGTTGTATTGTTAGTTACTAGATATCTATGTATATCACGTTGTATTGTTTGTTACTAGATATCGATGTAGATCACGTTGTATTGTTAGTTACTAGATATCGATGTAGATCACGTTGTATTGTTTGTTACTAGATATCGATGTAGGTCACGTTGTATTGTTAGTTACTAGATATCGATGTAGGTCACGTTGTATTGTTAGTTACTAGATATCGATGTAGATCACGTTGTATTGTTAGTTACTAGATATCAGTGTAGATCACGTTGTATTGTTAGTTACTAGATATCGATGTAGGTCACGTTGTATTGTTAGTTACTAGATATCGATGTAGATCACGTTGTATTGTTAGTTACTAGACATCAGTGTAGATCACGTTGTATTGTTAGTTACTAGATATCGATGTAGATCACGTTGTATTGTTTGTTACTAGATATCAGTGTAGATCACGTTGTATTGTTAGTTACTAGATATCGATGTAGATCACGTTGTATTGTTAGTTACTAGATATCGATGTAGATCACGTTGTATTGTTTGTTACTAGATATCAGTGTAGATCACGGTGTATTGTTTGTTACTAGATTTCGACGTAGATCAATATTGTCATCATTTTATTTAACTTTCCTGAGAAACAAAATAAAGGACGGACAGGCGTTGTGTTGGTCACCTCCCCCATCCTCCCAAATAACCTACACTCGAGGAATGTCGATGTTCTTTCTTTTCTTCAGCTTATTTAGCCTGGTTGTATAAAATATGAAGAAAAGAATATTCGAGAAACACTCGAAAATGCAACAGAGTCCAACCAATCCAATCAAAGAGCAGAAGACCATAAACACCTCACTAAGGTAAATGTGGAAGAAAATAAAAAAATATATATAAATTAATAAGAATTTGAATGTTTTCGTTACTTCTTGTCATGAAAATGTATTTCCTAAAACTGTCCACCGACTCTACATTATGATTTTTTTCAAAAACATATTCTCACATTTAAATTGAGGTAGTTTTTTTCAGAACTGGGAATAACCTTCTGATTTCCACATAATATGTCCGCAGATTTGATTCGCTGAAATGTTCAAAGAAAATGCTGGAATTGAATTAAAAATTAACTGGGACATGCCATCTTTATTTTGCAACCCCACCCATCTCCCCCTATTTATAAATACTTTCCCCACCCTTCCCATCACCTACATGCCTCAGAAAATGGGACATCATATCGGATATTTGTTCTGTGTATACTTAGAGCCATCGACATGCCTCAGAAAATGGGACATCATATCAGATATTTGTTCTGTGTATACTTAGAGCCATCGACATGCCTCAGAAAATGGGACATCATATCAGATATTTGTTCTGTGTATACTTAGAGCCATCGACATGCCTCAGAAAATGGGACATCATATCAGATATTTGTTCTGTGTATACTTAGAGCCATCGACATGCCTCAGAAAATGGGACATCATATCGGATATTTGTTCTGTGTATACTTAGAGCCATCGACATGCCTCAGAAAATGGGACATCATATCGGATATTTGTTCTGTGTATACTTAGAGCCATCGACATGCCTCAGAAAATGGGACATCATATCATATATTTGTTCTGTGTATACTTAGAGCCATCGACATGCCTCAGAAAATGGGACATCATATCAGATATTTGTTCTGTGTATACTTAGAGCCATCGACATGCCTCAGAAAATGGGACATCATATCAGATATTTGTTCTGTGTATACTTAGAGCCATCGACATGCCTCAGAAAATGGGACATCATATCAGATATTTGTTCTGTGTATACTTAGAGCCATCGACATGCCTCAGAAAATGGGACATCATATCAGATAGTTGTTCTGTGTATACTTAGAGCCATCGACATGCCTCAGAAAATGGGACATCATATCAGATATTTGTTCTGTGTATACTTAGAGCCATTATTTGCGTCCTTTCGTCTTCGTTTTGTTGCAACTTAATGTTTACACTTACGGACATGTACTTTCAATGTACTCGCTCCTATTTTTTAGTTGCAATTAGTCATTTACTTTTTTTTATCCTGCTCGGTTTTTTTGTCCACTTTAAATAGTTAAATATGGTTTAATCTCGAATCTTATTCTAAAAGAAAAGAACATTCGTAAGATATTAATGTCAAGAGCGTTATCCGCCCTTACTTGCGAGAATTTGAAAACACCGAATGAGAATATTGAGACGAATTCGAGAACAACTGTCTAAGTAAAGTATTTGCATTCTGATGAATGAATTTAAAACTTGTGCAGAAAAGGAAAAGAAAGGTCATGCACAAAAAAAACAATGTTATTTATAATCAAGAAAAGATGACGACCGTATGATAAAAAAAAAGATAACAAGTGAATCACAAAGAAAGCAGTCAAATGAAATAAGAAGGGAGAAAATGAGATTATTCTACTACAGAAAGTTAAAATCTCAAACTGGTCACGTCTTAATTGCGGCCGCCATTCCCAGCAGCTCAGAAATGTGATAATGTCGCAGACAACGGTGGGTTCAGAACTTCAGGTGGTCAGGAGGTGAGATCAAACATTTTAGGTTAACCTTTAACCTGACACTTTGCAACATAAAGATTGTTGCAGTTTTGCTATGTACATGAATGCCTTCCATTATTATCCTAAATTATCATAATTTCATAATAATATCATAGTTATTTGCGTTGTAAATTACAAAAACAACAAAATTCGCATTGGTACTAATGAAAATCTCCTACAGATTTGTTGAATTATACATATATATATATATATATATATATAGCACAGTGAATGAATGGTGCATTTTAGTCAAATTGACCTTTTGTCGCTCTTTACTTCTCTTCTTTACGATGAAGAGAGGAAAAATCCATCTTATTATTTCAGTTGAAATTTAATTGTATTGTATAGGATACATATTAGAGCAGTCTAGCCTCCACTGCCTCCTCTGAATATCCGCTGCTGGTCGCAGAAGATAATTATCGTTTCATAGACACGCAATGTAAGGAACCGAAATGAGATGCCTTTTGCTCATGTTGGTGAGGTGTATGGTAGACTTGTACGTTTCGAAATGTAAGTTTTTTTTTTTAATGTTAACTGTTGTACAATATGGCATATCCAGCAATGGAAAAGATATTTTTGTTAACAGTAACCGAATGTCTCAAACACCTTTGTTGTTGAAAGTATCAATCAGTAAAACCGAAAGAAAAGGTCTAGACATGTCTTGTGAGTAGAAAATGACTACCCATAACGCATTTAAAGTGGTTAGACATGTTGTTTGAGTTTTAATTACATATAACGATCAGTACATTTGTGAATCATAAGGTCAGTACAACTCCAAACTTTCAATTCCCTTCTTGTCCAGGTAAATCTCCAGTGCCCATTTTTAAATGCTGGATAAACCCCGAAGTAGCATCGGCTGGTGAAACAAATGGTTAAAGGTTGGAAACCAAACCATGTGGTCATTAGACAAGTACACCAACACCACCCTGGCTTCTCTATGCTCTGGATTAGTTTTGTAAACAAATGAGCACAACAATATGCGGTCTGAGGTGCGAGGGTTAAAACAAATAAAGAAACAAATGACTCATAGCTGATTTTTATACCAGAAAAAAAGGATTAGAGCTGACCAGAATTCTACTCTATCAACCATTTCATGTGATTTCAGAAACATGAAGCTCATTCTGAGCAATAGAGAAAAGAACGAAGAGTAAACGACAGTAAACACTGGAGAAATTCTGCTTCAAATAGAATGAAGCGTAGACTCGCTGTAAGCTTAGACACAAGCGATCAAAGACGAAGATACAGAAGAAGGAAATTAAGATGATGATAGAGTAAAAGGTTGTGAGGTTAAGTAGAACATTATAATAATTGTTACGGTAAATAAAGTCTGTTTTTGTGTTAAACCGTTGATCTCTACTTAATGTGCACAAGGAAATCTAATTAATTACTTACCGGTGTTCAATTAATCTCAATTTAGCCTTGAGTCAGTCGTTTATTTTTATGCATTTTCGTAAACAACAATATTATTGCTTGTTTATGAAGCTAAGATTATTTTCTGCTCTTTGATCATTAACAGAAAACATTATGTTGGTATTACAATAATGAGGGAGGCCTCGGTGGCCTAGTTGGGAAACCACCAGTCATTGTTACCGACGTTCGGACAACCCGTGTTCGATTCCCGCTAGAAGCAGTGTGAGTTGTACTCATGATTGGAAAAAAATATCCTCCCCATGGTCGACCCAGCCGTTGGCAGAAATGGCTACCAGGTTAGTACTCTAGGAAGGCGAGGAATGCCGCCTCGTTTCGTGAGTTTTGATGCTTGAAGCGACACTATCCAGAAGTCTCCGAACACTTCTGGATAGGCGTCTGAGCACATATGGGTGAAAACTCGCGTGCTAAGACCTCGATTCAAGTCTCGTACTTTACAATAATGAGTCAGGGTGCATCACAGGGGTGTGTTGCAGTGTTTAGATTAGGGTGATCGTCTCATAGTCAAGAGCTGCCCGGATCTGTTTGGAACGTTGAAGCTATTTTGAAAGTGAACCCAGATCTCAAAACAGGTGAGATCGAAGGCCATATACGATCGGATATGAATAACACAACATAGAGGAGGTGGCATAAAATAATGACGTTGGCAAGACGGCGATCAATCCCCGATATCCATTTAAGGCTGGGTGAAACTGGAAGCCTTCTCGACCCCATCTCTTCTCTGCAGCAGTCCCAGCTCTATATCTACTGCACTGCCTCGGTTAAAACGTATAAAGGCAATCAAGTAATTATATTTTAAGTTACGATTATAAAAACACAAATATTAATACTGGTGGACCGATAGCAATATGCGACACAAACATAATTTGTTTGACGTTTCGCTGCATTAAATACGATCATTTGTGAATACAAGGGAAACAATTAGAGACGTAATTTTATATATATATTTGAAACTTAACCAGTAAATGTAATAATATACTTTAAAAAGTATTAAATTTCTATTTCATGCAATAACAAAGGTAGACGTCTGAAAATGTGGATTATAAAACAATACTAGTCGCCAACTTTATTACTACTTCTTGTGAAAAGGACACCATTTTCCCTCAGGCATTTCTAGAAGGAACGGAACACACCTCCCTTTTTAACTTTATAACGTCATCAACTAAATGTTTATGTAAAATTAAAGGAAAACATTCAAAAAAGCACAAATAAAAAACAAACACTCTTTACTACATTTCATGTGTAATATCGTGAATTTAAAATGTGAATAATAAAAAATCTGTACTTAGCGAGAGAAAATAAATATGTACCATTCAAGAAATAAATATGTACCATTCAAGAAATAAATATGTACCATTCAAGAAATAAATATGTACCATTCAAGAAATAAATATGTACCATTCAAGAAATAAATATGTACCATTCAAGAAATAAATATGTACCATTCAAGAAATAAATATGTACCATTCAAGAAATAAATATGTACCATTCAAGAAATAAATATGAATTATGAAGAAATACGTGTGTCCTAATCTTATTCTTCATTCTTTCCTTCCTCGTCTGCCTTTCAGCGTCGAAGGGAGATATAATTTGCATTATTTTGCTCTTCTGTTCGCCTCTGCTGCTGTTATGTTTTCTAGTGCTTCTAATATTCCATCCATCGATCTCTTTCGTGGTCGGCCCTTGGGTCTGGTGTTCTCACAACGTTTGTAGAAGGCTCGTTGTGTTGTGTTTTGATTTTTCTGTCTTGTCACGTGACCAAACTATTTTATCTGTTGTTTCTTTATATATTTTATGTCGGGGGCTATTCCTAGCTTTTTTCTCAGTTCTTCATTTCTGATCTTATCTCTCAGACTGTTTCCTGTCATTCGTCTAACACATTTCATTTCAGTAGAGGTTATTTTCTTATTGTTCTTGCATCTGGGGTCCAGAACTGGCAGTGGTGACACAACGTTGGAATGAAGATTGTATTGTATAGTGCTCGTTTTGCCTCTAGAGTTATTTCCTTGTTGGACATGATTCTATTTCTGTTGTTTGTGAATTATCGTTTGTCACTAAATTTCCTAGGTATTTGAATTCCTTTACTATTTCCTTGCCTGCCTTCTATAGTTATATTGATGTTTTTGTTTATTTTTGGCGACATTCATGACTTCTGTTTTGTTGATTTTCATGTTGTATTTTGTACCTGAGCTGTTGAGTTATGTGTTCTAATGAAAAACTAAATATATATTTTAAAAGAAATTAATATGAATTTACGATGAAATAAATATCTACTTATAAAGTAATAACTATGCACTTATGAGAAAATAAAAATGTACTTAAAAGGAGGAAGCAATTATGTACTTGTACAGTAATAAAAATATATAACAAAGAGAACTCTACACCCTGTGATATAAAAGGAGGAAAAAAAGACAGGGATGCATTCTATCACCATGATTGTTCAATCTATACACTGAGCAAATCTTTAAAAACATCATAGAGATGTCAGGCCTAAAATTAATGGAAAGATAATCAATAACCTAAGACATGCTGATGATACTGTATTACTAGCAGAAGATCCTAAATATCTACCAAAATTACTTAATGAAATAAACATGACAAACACAAATTATGGATATGAATATTATATTATATAGATATAAATCTCAAAAAGACTAAAACTATGATCATAAACAAAAAAAGATACTCAAAACCTACAGCGGATCAAAGTTAAATGAACAAACCTAGATAGAGTTCAGTTCAGAGCCACAACTACTTTCGACATACTATAACCAGTTATTTAAAATGTAAAACTAAAATAATCAAAAGAATTTGATGGTAAAAAGTCATTTTAATGTCATAAAAAGTATACTAACATCAAAAGAAATAACTCCAGGGCTAAAACTAAGAATAGTAAACTATTATATCTTATCAACATTTATGTATATTGCAATAACACCAACATTAGACAAGAAAACAGAACAGAAAAATGAAGGCTTTGAAATGTGGAATTGTAGAATAATAGGAAGAATTGGATGGAAAGAAAAGAAAACAAATGATGAAGTTTTAAAACGACTAAAACTTAAAAGAGAAATACTAAACACATTTCTAATATGACAAACATGATTTTTGGTCCATGTTAAAATACACTGCAGCGCCTAATAAAAGTAATCTCTAAAGGGAAAATACAACATAATAGATAGACATATTTAGCAGACCAAGACTAACATGGATGAGTAACATCAAAAGATGGACAAATCAGCCTATGACAACCTGCACCATCAAAGCAAGAGGCAGAGGCAGACCAAGACTAATATGGATGAGTAACATCAAAAGATGGACAAATCAGCCTATGACAACCTGCACCATCAAAGCAAGAGGCAGAGGCAGACCAAGACTAACATGGACGAGTAACATCAAAAGATGGACAAATCAGCCTATGACAATTTGCACCATCAAAGCAAGAGGCAGAGGCAGACCAAGACTAACATGGACGAGTAACATCAAAAGATGGACAAGCCAGCCTATGATAACCTGCACCATCAAAGCAAGAGGCAGAGGCAGACCAAGACTAACATGGACGAGTAACATCAAAAGATGGACAAGCCAGCCTATGGCAACCTGCACCATCAAAGCAAGAGACGAAGCGGAATTGCGCCCCATGGTAGCCGACCTTCGATGTTGAGACGGCACTCAATGATGGTGAATTATGTACTTGTGAGTAAAAAAAAACTCATTGAAGAGATGCATAAATGAAGTAAATATGATATTGGGTATCATAACAACACTCAGAAACTTCCAGAAACGATATTATTTTTTTCAAACGTTGTAATGAAACCCTCTGATCATGTATCAATTTTATTTAAATGGAACACTTACTTGTCTTCCTATAGCTCACTGTTCCTCAGCCAGTGCTCAGGTGCGATATCATGTCTTAAAAATGACACTTTCTCCTACTAGTTTTAGCACTAAAACCCAGATTAACAGGAAGTAAATTAAATGCATAAATGGTGTAACCCCAAGAGAACGCTGTGATGTATCACGTTTTACGTGGGAAATGCCAATACCAGTGACAGTTTACTTGTAAACCAATATTGATCCAGGATATAATGAACTATTGAGAACATAGCGCTGTGTAGCTACCAACTTCTCTAATACCCTTATTCCTGTTTGCTCTCATTCTGACGATGCTATGACTATTTTTCCTGTCAAAAACAATAATGTGTTTCCCGTTTGCGTAGGTGTGTGTGTTTTTTTATTTGCATTTGATAATATCCCTCCCCTCTTACTATAATACCTAGCAGGAAAGTTACATTAGCCTAGTATCAGCGTCACAAGGCACCGCAACGAAGGTTGGATGTAAATCTCCACCTCAACACACTTTCTAGATACAGTCTGGAGTCCATAAAATAACTACCAGAGGGGACAAGATTAGGATATGTTTTAAGAAAAAAGTAACATTGGGAGACTAAGAATGAAATACATCAGCGAAACAAGAGGGCTGAAGAAACCTATTTACATTTCGTCAATAAAAACATGTATTCATGAATTTATCGAAGTAAACAACAACGACAATAGTTGATGAATTTAATCTTTTCAAGAACAACACGAGGAACTCTTTAGAAATATACATGGCAATAAAGAACAAGAAAACAAAATAAAGAACATACATTGTGTCTCGAAACTGTGTTTCTCCATCGTTTCAAAAATATTCTGACTTCGGAATATTCCTCCTTACCTTAGAATCATTTTTTTTCAATAATTTTGTTCAATTAATTTTTTAAAAATAGCACTTTCCTAATGTTGTCTTCTAACATTCCCTCCTATATCGTCTCCAGAACATCAACATATTTGTGTATGAGTTGAAACTGGTCTTCTGTGAAGTAAAGGTTACTTAACAAAAATGTCCAGGAACGCTGGAGCTCCAAACAATGAAGAAGCAGATAAGTTATCTAAACCATGTGTAGAAATGTACCAGGCAACAATATACACTATTTTCAACAGAAGAAACATACCCTTCGAAGTAACTACAAACAGGAGGATGGCTAAACGGGTGGTAGCTATAGAAAGTGACAGCTCATCGTTCAAATATCAAACACAAAACAAGACAGCCATGATTCCGTTAAGTCTAAAATGAATAAACGCTTGTCTGATGCTTTAGCTGAGAACATGTCATGATTTTGTCAATCATTTAAACGGACTAAATCTCCTGCACCAACGACACTGCAGTGGGTCACATGTTACTACATAGCACATATGTAATGGACATGCGGTGCTGATTCGTAACAAATATTTATAAAATTGTAATTCAAAGCACGTCAAGGATATGCTATTATATAGATAATAAACATTAGTTACTTGGGTAAAATTTACCATAGTAATAAAAAGGCTTCACTTTCGACGTAACTGTTAATTTTTTTCCTACAATATGGAGTTCAAGCAGTACACATTTAATTCTAGTCGTAGTGAACTTATTGTTAAGTTAAGAAAATAGTCACCAGTAATGTGTATAATCGTTGATTATATGTTTTGGGATAATATGTTGAGAGATCGACTTGTTCTCCAGTGGAGAAATATTAATGATTCAATCGCGGCGAAATACAATTCAACCCAGTCTCTCTAAAATCGTGTTTAGGTTCTGTCAGTAGGAATAATTCTAAAAAAAAATATAATTAAAAGTTTTTTTTAAAGTGATCGTCGTACATTTTTAAATTTAAAATATTATTGAATTGACGTGAGGTTGATGTGGGTGGATCGGAATCTGGTCCCGGGTTTGAATCTATCACTTGCAGTAGGAATTTGTTTAACCTTGGTGACTATACCCTCCCAGTCTCTGTGTAGCGAGATTTGATGTCGAGCCATCTGGAATAACGATGACAACAAAATGTATTTATAGTAGTGGCATATTCTCTATGCTACCGCCGGTAACATGAACATATTAAAGAAAAACAAAAGGAAATGATAATTTATTATATTTTTAAAAAATTATATTACAAATTTTCGAATATTCTATTACACATTTCGTAGGCCAATATGATTTATTTACTTTGATTTGCATTTATTAAAGCAATGTTTTCCCATGGCCACTATAACGTTTATGAATCTACTCAAGGTAGTACATGAAACCGCTCACAAGCAGCGGTACAGTTCTCTTCTCTTCGACTTAGAATTAATGACCTTGGCATTCAAAAATTCCCGTCAAAATAATACGGCGAAAAGCTACCGCTAGAGGAATGCGGTTTCATTTATTATTTTTAGCTCTAGCCAATCAGAATCGTCACAAAGTGAAAGTGAAACTATGTCTGATTACCGGAACTTCCTAACCTATTTATAACTACGTCATGCGCATCAGCATCTGCAGAAAGAACTATTTCTGCTCTCAGGAGAATAAAATCTTATTGTCGTTCAACTCAGACACAAGAACGCTTATATGGTTTGGCAATAATGTCCATTGAGAAATCATTTCTTCAGAAACTTAGAAATCAACCCAACATAACTTTCAATGACAAAGTCATCCAGACATTTTCGTCCCAAACAAGACGGATAGAGTTTACATATATATAAGTAAGTAATTTAAAATGTAGTGATATCATTAGCAAATATTACTTCATATTAGCCTACTGAATATAACGTATGTCTTTATTTATTATGTCAGCGGTAGCCCAGACCCCAAAACCAGTATACGCCACTGATTTATTGCAGCACGTAACATAGTATCAAACTTGCAGCAACAGATATTCTAATGTTATAGCAGTTAATGAATGACCCATGCTGAACACAGTTCATCGAGGGGCAGGTTTACTTCACGTTAACTAGCGAAACTACACAGGAAGAAAAAAGTAGGCAGTTTAACTCCAGTCAGACAAATTTGATCTCACGGAAATTTGGTTCACGTGCACATACTTCCCCCTTGTAATGTTTTCCTTACTACATATCCTACTAACTGCATAAACAGTGGGAGGAAAAAGAGGAAGACGTGTATTTATTTGGTATTTTTAAATCAATTTTTCTACGTCACAATCTTTAAGATACTTTGGATAATGAAAAAGAGCAATGATGGCATATTAAAAGATTCATTATCAAGAACTGGATTATAAACAACATTCAACAGATGAAATTCAAATACTATGGTCACGTCAGAAGACACAACAGGTTGGAACAATAATGGAAGGCATGGTTCCAGGGCGGGAGCCGCTATGGCTCAGTGACTAGTGAACTAGACTAAAAAGGACAAGAGGTCGAATTCGATCATGACCGACGGCTTCCAGGTTCACCCAGCCTTAAATGGGTACCGGACTTTTTCTGGGAAAGTAAAGCGGCACGGGCGTAATACCGACCACATTACCCCGAAAATAATGAGTTGAATGTCTATAAAAATTATGGTCACTAACACCACATTCCCTATGCGCCACGTGGCGTGACGGGGCTATTTACTTTTTTACGTTAGTTCCTGGGCAACGCATCAAGGGCAAAGCAAGAAGAAGATGGTTTTAAAAGGTCAAGCATGACAACAGAAGTTTCAGATTTTATTCCGGACATGAGTAACAGATTTGAAAGTGGTGCAGGACAAAGAGACTTAAAATAATATCGCACAAAAATTAAAATCAATCACAGGCTCATGCACCAGATCCTGTCAGAAGCAACAATTATCAGATGCGAGGATACATTGTTACTAGCACAAGCAGATCTGTGTGCTGGAGCTATCCAGTCAACTACTTACATTCACACATTAGAAATTAACAAAGGAGGAAACAGAAAACTGATTCTGAGGAAGCTGCCGTCTATAAGGCATTTATGTATTAGATAAACAGACTAATAATAATATGAAACATAATTTCAGAATGTTTCAACTTGATCAGAGTACTGAACATAAACAATTATATTTGGGAAAATCGGAATATAAAGGAAATAAATAAGAACTCCTGAGGAAACCCATCATTGTTCACTCCGCATGTACTGGATATGTTGTTTTGTGTCACAGACT
Source organism: Megaustenia siamemsis (assembly GCA_032433765.1). NCBI lineage: Eukaryota > Metazoa > Mollusca > Gastropoda > Stylommatophora > Ariophantidae > Megaustenia > Megaustenia siamemsis. Next base: position 50,340,198 of record JAVIAB010000139.1, on the reverse strand, counting down.
GCAAAGTTGAAATGCTGGACAATTTTGGCTCAACATGTTCAACATTAACACATATTTTATATATTGTTTTTAAATTATAACATGAAAAGAGAGCACACACCTTCCATGTTTTTCAAAGGCAAACCACATAAGAATAAACGTTCTTAAAGGACAGGCAGATAATATCAGATTTTTTTTCTTTGTATTATATTGATGTCTACTCAATGTCTTTATTATACTATCCTGCTATCTAATTGTTGATTGAAAGAGATTCCTGTATTTTGATTGTCTTGCCGTTTGTGCATTCAAAAATGCAGAAACAATCAAATGTTCATCTGTGATTGTTCCAGTAGGATCTGTGCAAACTGAGCTTAATGTCTCCACATTGTCTAACTCTCAATAAAATCAATCAATCTTGGAAGTTTGGCTAACAACTTTGAAACATCATTAATGAGAGCATTTTAATTGCAAGGTATTACAGAACGTTTCTCATCATCATTTATTGAGATATAACAAATATTACAATATATTTTTAAAATACAATTTTAAGATAATTGTCCGTCTTCCTCACTTTGATTCACGCAAGTCCACGTAAAATACAGAATTTCTGCTAATAGGACTGACCCTAGATTGAAAGTCAATGACACAAATTGATATTGCTCGCTAGCAGGTGAAATGAAGTGGTCTGTTTCTATGTCAAATCAGGGTCAGATAAAGTGAGGTATAAAGATCTAAGGTGAGATAACAAAGAGATTACCACACCACGGTGACCATAAACACTAAACAGCATCTGGATTGAAGGCCTTCAGCGACTAATTACTGGCTGGTTGCGCCAGAAGCAGTGAACCAAAACTGATCAAGATCCTGTTTCACCATCTGGCGGTGGGCCAGTAAACGGACACATCGATCCGAGCAAACAAGAAGTCATCCAGAGAGGAAAGGTAGCTTGTTATTTAGAAATGTCTTTCTGAAATCGGGAGTGCTGGGCTGAAAGTCTCAGAGAGTGCGGATTGCTGTAATTCAAAAACGTAAGGGAGATGATGGCATAAAGTGCTTTCATCAAATACATTACCTGATGTGGATCAACGCACAAACAACATTCCAAGGTTGGGAGAAAGTGTCCATTACAAGAGTTTGAAAAACAAAAACGTGTCAAAAGAAATGTTACTAAACACCAAGCAAACTTCTACAGTAATCCTTAACGGATTTTTTGCGTCAATAGTAAAGGAGTGTCAGGTTGCATTTATAAAAAAATAGAAACTGTACACAAACTATTTTTTCTAGGATACAGCTGATTTGGAAATACTATAATGGAACACACGTTAATAGTAGATCAACTAACGACATTTAATATAGGAGATAGAATAAGGCAGAGGGAAATATCACAGCAGTAAGCCAATACATTTCATATTTGAATAATCAACATGTGCAAAAGGTTACACAGAAACATGCAATATCAAGAAGGAATTAATAATGGCCAAACAGAAACATTTATAATAAAATCTGAAGTACGAGAAGGATATGTCTTATCATCATTACATACATAGACTACATAAGTAAACTGTAATCACTACTTTATACAGCACTTTACAATCCGCCTTGCTGGCATCAAGAAATAATAGTAGCATCCCAACAGGAAGTACAACAAAATTGAAATGAAATGTGGAAAGAACGAAGCTTGAAGAAAACAACAGAAGCAAAACAATGATCACTGATATTGGCAAAAATATAATGATGTCGCTGTGATGCTGAATGAAACGTATAAAAATAAACAAAAACTTGTATGCGGGTACTTTACTAAACAAAAGACAGTACAAAGCCAGTTTGTTCTGATTTGGAATTGAGCCCCCTTTCCTTTTAATAAATTAGCTACATAGAGCTTTTATCTATACTTTACAACAATGATCATTAGAAGAAGAGCAACACGTGTGATGATCTATCTCTATAGAAAACAATGTGCCACTTGAGCTGTTAATGGTAACGTTCCGTCTTGGTGAACGGCGAATCATTTCAGGGGAAGAGGTATATTTTACAACACGCGAGGAAAAAATCACAAATAATCAACAACAGGAAAAAAACATAGAACAATAGATGGTCCGAAGCAGGATCGCACCCTCACGGCACTGCGTCTTGCCACGAGAACCAAACACTAGAGCACACGGTAAGCTCAGCTACCTAAAAATATAGCTATCACTGGCGATGTCTTTCAAGCACGCATGTGTACTCATGACTATAGCATAGGGTTGCGATCACAACTCGGGAATAAATTGTGTATCTGTATTTTCCTATTAAGACAAGTATCTCCCGGATAGGGTAGGACTGAATACTTGCGTTGCAGAGTTAGATTGCTGCTTCACCCAGCCCAGCCAACCTGGCTGTTAAGAGCACCCTTCCCATCACATCCAAATGTTCTGGCCTAGCACGATAAGTTTTATTACTTCACTTCCATACGATATTTAAATATGTCACGTAACACACCTTAATTAACAATCTATGTCAAGTCATCAAAACGGATAAAATAGCATCTGAAATAGTGGACAGACACAACAAACAAACTACATAACTGGACACATGACATCATTAAAAAAGAAATAAATAACTAATAATAAACGCATAGATAACTATCCTTTTCCAAACAAAAAGAGCAATATAAGGCAAGATCTTTGTGTCGATACTTTTATTATTATGTCAAACATGGACGTTAACATTAAGAGGCAAATAGATTTGAAAACTACTCTAAAATCTCGGAATAAAACAAAACGTAACAAAATGAATAACACAAATTTGAGAATTAAAAAAGTTGTTACACTAATTCTTAGTCGAGAAACACCACATTTAATTATTTAGACTTGATAACTCAATAAGCAGTAAACAACATCTCGCAACTGACAATTTGAAACTGCGACACACACAAAAGGAATATCTCACATAATATGTGGTTTCAAAATGTCGGATACCATATACGATTAAACCAACTGCAGTGATATGTCAAGAGTAGTCTATTTACTCTCGACGCTGTAAACATCAAGAGCATTAAGAAATCATTCTCCAGCAGGAAAGATAGCGCTTCAAACTAAATTTCATTATTAGAGTGGTATAAACACACAAATACCCACATATCTACATATTTATCATACCCTCAAATGAGTATCAAAGAAAAATGAAAACTTACTGGCTTTCTTCATGGCTGCTTTTATGACAAGGCACCTCTTCAGATGGCACTAGGGTTTCACCTGCCAACTTAAGAAATAAACCTCGAATTGGCAGGAAGTGAAACTTATAAATAATTATATACCAGCTATAGCAAAAGTTTCTATTCCTAGACGATATTGGCTTAACTTTGTGGTCTCATTTGAGATAGAAAGACAGACAGACAGACTGATTACACAGACCGTGCACAGACATGGTGACATATAGAAGGATGTCTTGCAATTCATTTAAAATAACATGACTCTATACGATACAGACCTATAAGTCTTTCACTGTTCGTGCGCCGTGTGTATCTAAAGTTATACCCATTTCACTTGCGAGTTTAATAACTCCAAAGTAAATATTTTGTTAGTTGTAGTTGTAGTTAGTCGAAGGTCCTGGTATCACTGCAAACGAATTGAAATCCATAATTGCTCAATCGCCCGTGCCAGTGGAATAATCCGAATTAACACCTAATCGCACTGAAGGATCCAAACAAATAAAGGCAGCTGTATTCTCCATAATAGCAGTTACAGCACACGCCAAAAGACATAAGGCGTAAGCGGACCGAAAGTGAACGCAGTCAAACTGTCCTTTGTCACACGATATCATCATTCATCGTAAACATTCGGAATATTGAAACACAATCCGGATGAAATATACAGCTCACGATGCGCACTGAGCACTAAACTCAGTAGCTCCGGCAGTAATCCGGACTTGGAATATGAGGAAACTGCAACAAGGAACACTTTTCAAACTGAGCCTCAACGGTTCCTGTCGTATATCCGCCATATTGACAGGAAATAATTTGTATTTATTTGTAGTGCACTTTTTCTTTCTAAAATAAAGTTTCCGGAACTTTATCATCCTATCCCAAAGGATGAGAAAATTGTAATATACATCTCGTTGATCTGACAATTTTATTCTTCTTTGTGTTGTGTGTTCGCGGTTCGATAGGCAAGCACATGGTTTGACAAAAATGTCAACGGAAAAACGGGTATGTTCAACCCTTATGTGAAAAGTCTGTGACGGTGGATGGAGGCGGAGGAATCAAGAATGATCAACGGCCCAGAAAGCGAAAACAGCAAAGTGTGTGGTACACAAGAGGCATGTTCAGAACACGAAAGACGAACATGGCTGACCACCGTGAAAGAGATTGGAGCCTCATCACGTACCAGTCCAGAGGAAGCCATGGAGAGTCGGAGAAATTCGAACTTATGTCGGAGGAAAGATCTTAAAATAAGTACTTGGAATGTTAGGACTCTATATCAACAAGGGAAATTGGAAAATCTAATTCAAGAAGCAGAACGAATAAATATAGATATTTTAGGCATATCAGAGACTAGATGGAAGGAATGTGGGTACATTGAAGACGAAAAATATACATTTATATACTCAGGAAACACAACAGAACATCAAAGGGGGGTAGGAATACTGATAAAAAGAGAGCTACAAAAATATATAAGTACCCACTGGACATACAGTGATAGGATTATACTACTCAAGTTGAAAGCAAAACCATTCGACATAGCAATAATACAGACATATGCACCTACTCAAGACTACACAGATGAACAAATAGAGGCATACTATGAAGACCTAAATAAAGTTATGAAGCAAGTGAAATCTTCAGACATCTTGATTGTAATGGGTGACATGAACGCTAAAGTAGGAAAAGGTAGATATAAGACAATTATAGGAAATCATGGTTTAGGAAAAAGAAATGACAGAGGAGAAAGATTAATACAATTCTGTGAAGAAAACAGGCTGATAATATGTAACACCTACTTTGAGCAAGAGAAAAGGAAACTATACACATGGAAAAGCCCTGGAGATAGGAAGAGGAATCAAATAGATTACATAATGATAAAAGAAAGGTTCCGTAACAGCGTAAAGAAAGCCAAAACCTACCCAGGAGCAGATATTAATTCTGATCACAATCCTGTAATGATTAAAATGAAAATCAAACTAAAGAGAAACAAGCAAAAATCTGATTCATCAACAAACCCACTCGACATAACAGCTTTAAATCAAAAAGATATTAAAGATACCTATACAATACAAGTAAAGAACACATACCAGAAGCTGCTAGAGGAAGGAATTGAACAATACAGAAGAGAAAATCCTGATGAAAAAGTAACAACCAAATGGCAATGCATAAAGAAAAGCATACAAAAAGCCTGCGACACCTTACCCAAAAGAGAAAAGAACAAAAAACAAAAATGGATAACTAACACCATCTTAGAAAAAATGGAAGAAAGGAGACAAGCGAAGAACACTGCCCAATACAATAAAATAGATAATGAGATACGCAAAATGTGCAAAAAGGCAAAAGAAGACTGGCTCAGCCATAAATGTAGAGAAATAGAAACTATGGAAAGCAAACAAGACCTAAGAGGAATGCACACAGAAATAAAGAGAATGACTAATAAAAATAAAAAAGCCACAGAAGGTGGATGCATTGCAGACAAAAAAGGAAAAATGCTAACAGACAATAAGGATATCATAGATAGATGGCAGGAATATATAACAGAACTATTTCATGATCAAAGGGACAAGAAACCAGTTATAAAATGTACATCAGGCTATAAAATCTTAAAATCTGAGGTGGAAAAAGCTATAAAAACAATGAAAAGGGGAAAAGCAGCAGGACCTGAAAGCATACAGATAGAGATGATACAGGCACTTGAAAATTTTGGCATTGAAGTGATTACAGACATATGCAACGACATATACCACACAGGATACATACCAAATGAACTAAAAACATCAACTTTCATTGCATTGCCTAAAAAGAATGGTGCAGTTGAATGCAGTGACTTTAGAACAATAAGCCTAATGAGCCATGTTACAAAAATCTTGCTAAAAGTTATACAAGGAAGGATTCAGAATAAAATCAATACTGAATTAGATGAGCAGCAATTTGGATTTAGGAAAAATAGCGGGACAAAAGAAGCCATATTCTGCATGAGAACATTAATCGAAAAATACACAGAAGTAAACAAACCAATATATGCCTGCTTCATAGACTACACCAAAGCTTTTGATAGAGTACACCACAAACAACTTATAGAATGCCTAAAAGAGATACATCTAGATGACATGGATATACGACTAATATGCAATCTATACTGGGAGCAAACAGCAATAATAAAATATAACAAAGAGTTCTCTACACCCATTGATATAAAAAGAGGAGTAAGACAAGGATGCATCCTATCACCAAGCTTGTTCAATCTATACACTGAGCAAATCTTTAAAAACATCATAGAGATGCCAGGCCTACAAATTAATGGAAAGATAATCAATAACCTAAGATATGCTGACGATACTGTACTACTAGCAGAAAATCCTAAAGACCTACAACAATTACTTAATGAAATAAACACGACAAGCAAAAAATATGGACTAGATATGAATATCAAAAAGACTAAAACTATGATCATAAACAAAGAAAATACTCAAAACCCACAAGTGGATATCAAAATTGAAGGAATAGACCTTGAGACAGTTCAGAACTATAACTACCTTGGACATACTATAACCAGTGATGGAAAATGTACAACTGAAATAAACAAAAGAATATGAATGGCAAAAAGTAATTTTAATGTCATGAAGGACATACTAACATCAAAACAAATAACACCAGAACTAAAACTAAGAATAGCAAAATGTTACATCTTCTCAATATTCCTATATGGTGCTGAAACATGGACATTAGACAAGAAAACAGAACAGAGAATTGAAGCCTTTGAAATGTGGATATATAGAAGAATAGGTAGAATTGGATGGAAGGAAAAGAAAACAAATGACAAAGTCTTAAAACAACTAAAAATGAAAAGAGAACTTCCGAACACAATTAGAACAAGACAAATGCGATTCTTAGGCCATGTTAAAAGACACAACAGCCTACTGAAAGTGATCCTGGAGGGGAAAATACAAGGTAAAAGAGGCAGAGGCAGACCAAGATTAACATGGACGAGTAACATCAAAAGATGGACAAATCAACCGATGACAACCTGCACCATCAAAGCAAGAGATAGAGCAAAATGGCGCTCCATGGTAGCCAACCTTCGTTGCGGAGACGGCACTCAATGATGATGATGATCTGACAACGGCTGAATCAGTTAGCCTTTGAAAAGTCTCACCCACAAGGCGGTGAGCAGTTTTATGCTGGTGTACACACACCACTTTTTGCAGCAGAGCGGATACAGGTTTCACAGTCTGTTGCATATAGTTACAGATAAGATATCGACAGATGTTCTCCTCTGGATATGCTGCAAAGTAATGGCGATGCATCTATTTAGCAGTACATGGGTGCAGTTAAGTTATCATCTTTCGACTGCGTGCATAACAGTTATTGAGTTATTTGCGGGTCATCATCATTGCACTCCGAACATGTCCATAGGTGCTCAGCTCCCCTCCTCAGCATGTCCCGCGGTGTCTAGCGACTGACGACTCCAGTTCTGTGTTGGTTAATAAGTCTTCTTACACGCCCACTATGTTTCTCGTTTCTGGCTATGCCCATCTTAACTCCCATCTCTTTCATCCAAAGGAGTGACGTGGACTCATTGTTGTCGAAGTCCTGTGCCCTTCCCACTTCTCGGAGGGCATTGATGATTTGGTTATTTGGTTATGGAAGGCCCTGGTATCACTGCAAACGAATTAAAATCCATAATGGCTCAACCGCCCGTGCCAGTGGAATCATCCGAATCTCATTTCCCAAACAAAGAAAGATAACTGTAGTCCCCATCGTAGCAGTCTCAGCACATACCAAAAGACATAAGGCGAAACCGCGCAGAAAGTGAACACAGCCAACTGTTCCCTGTCATACGATATCATCACTCATCGTAAACAATTGGAATATCGAAACATGATCAAAACGGATGAAACACACAGCTCACGGTGTGCACAGAGCACTCAACTCAGTCGCTCCTGCAAAAAGCCAGACTTGGAATATGAGGAAACTGCAACAAGGAACACTTTTCATGCATAGCCTTCAATTGTTCCCGCCGCCTATCCACCATATACCGGAAGTTCACGTCCTCCTGAAAATGATGATCGTCGTAATTTTTTTAAAATGTATAGCGCTTGATGATGTTTGGCCATCGTTGTTGACTCTAATTCCGAACATATAGACAGACAGTCAGTCGTCAGATTATCCCCGTGGCACATCAAACAACAGACCGTAAGATTAGCGTACAGCCGGTCTAGGGATGTACGATGAGCCATTACGATGACGTAGCGCACAGCAATGTCGTACACACAATTTTGCTCCCTTTAGATTCCTGATTACTCTAGTGAAAGCAGCCTACGACGAACAAAACACTGTGCAAATTCCCTAAAGAGATAAAACTACGGCTGACGAAGTAGTTTACATTAATGAGTAATATGTAAATAACTTGCGTCAAGGAATTCCAACAACGGTCATGAACAACACCATTGTGACGTAAAGCGCAGATCAAGTCTAGACGTTGGAAGGTCTCATTCACAACACTTGATTTGTCAAAAAGGGACTGTTGCCGGCGTACGACTCCGCTTTAGCGGCGCAGATGTAATCAGTAGCATTGATGGTGTCCGCCCGATCCATTGATTGACCGTCTTTAATGACAGCGCAGCTAGCCAACCTGTCCGTTCTTTTATTTCCCCGTACTCCCCGCATGTCCAGGAACGTAGACAAAGGTGACCATCGAATCACTTAATATGCAGGCGTGGGTGTATATCTGTGACTCCAACCAGATAAATACCCTTGTCACTGCCATCACGTCCATTGTCATGCTATTCGTAGTCATAACGTATGCACTACTGTCTTCTTTGACTATTCTGCCTGCTGAGTGTGCTGTAAATGTTCATGAATTCCTTTGGTACACAATGAAGCGATGCGCATTATCTTGAGGTGTACGAAAGGCACTCCCTGTGTAGCAATGAGGTATCGTCTTGATTTTCCAACGTTAATGGCAGGATCAAGATCTAGAGGGCACGAGCATAGATGAAGATGAGTGCAGATAAAGAGCATCCATTGCACCTAGAGCTCAACACAGGGAAATGTGACAGGTTATAAAGAGGCACATCATAGGTGTATCACGAAGATATCATCAAACAGATCTGTGGACTTAACAATATAAATACTGACGTGCAGTGGATACCAGTGTCTTTATCATTCAGCGGCACAGTTTCGTGTATTGTCACACTCGGAAGGGATTGTACGGAGCAGAATCCAGTCGTGGTTGGTGTGGAGTCAGCGCCCTTATCTTGGACAACACCGGCGAGGAAGATGCAGTCATCTATAGCGGATCCGTAATACGCCACCGAAGGAGCACATATGCATTTGCATTATGCTCTGCAGATAGAGAAGTCAATATAGACAGTGGTGCATATGTTATGGCCACGAGTAGCACCACGTGGTGTGTGATGGCAATGACTAATGCATTCATCTGGTTGGAGTCAAAAGACCCACGCCTGTTTACTAACTGATTCGATGGACATAAGAAAAGTGGAGGCAGCCGCTGTACGAAGGCAATGGGTCGAGTCATTACAGATGTTAACAATACGTAGTCACCTTTGTCTACGTCCCTAAACATACGGGAGTACGGGGAAATGGGAAAGCGGACAGGCTGGCTAGCTGTTCTGTCGTTGAAGACGATCAACCAATGGATCAGGCAGGCGTCATTATTGTCCTCAGAGATGTGGAAAGAGCACACGACTGCTGCAACAATGAGTCAAGTCTCTCTTTCGGATGAAGGGGATGGGAATAAAGATAGGTACGTCCAGAAACAAGAGGTTTAGTGGGTATACAAGAGGACTCATCAATGAATGCAGAGTTGGAGTCGTTAGTCGCTGTGGGACATGCTGAGGAGGGGATCTGAGCACATATGGACACGTTAAGAGTGCAATGATGATAACCTACAGATAGCTGAATTACAATATGTCAATAACGTGTACGCTTATATGTTCGCATACTAATCTTTGATGGATCCCAGGCCCATCTCGGAGATCCCAGTATGAGTATCTCGAGGAGAAGACCAGAGCACATATTAATTTATCAATAACGCAGTGATAATGGCACAACTGTAGGCACCAGACCACGGGTTTTACAGACCTCGTGACAACTGATCAAAATAATATTGACTTAAAACTTGAAATATAATTAGAACCAAGCTTTCTTAAATTGTTTCAAGAAGGTAGAGCAATAAAGAATCTACTCAAAGGAATGATACGTTTGCATAAATGACGCTATAGAGAAAATACTTAGTCAACGTTATCTGACTAGAGTGCGTGAACGAGAACAGTTATATGAAAACACATAACAAAGTTCATTCTCTTCAAAGTTCATAGCCTCTATTTGGCTTCCTCGTTGAGTTCCAGTAGACATTAATGAAGCTGCTCAAAAATATAAAGATAATTATCGTGAAGATATATACAGCTAGAGTTTGCGGAAGAAATGGTTCATTTCAAGTATTTCATATCACATTTAGATGATGTTAAGCTGATGAAATAGTACAAAATTTGTCATTACCCAAGCTAATGCATCATGTAAAGAAAAAGCTGCAAACCATCCTTGTTTACCCCGCAGATTTGCCAAGAGTACAAAAAGCCACGACTCTCTTGATCTAACTTTCCTTCTTTATTTAAATGTATACACCATTCACTCTCACTGCCACAAACACTTTCTCACTCCAACAGACAAAAACTGTATCAATCTCCTCATCTTGTAGATTAAATGAAGGTTTGAGTGCTCTCGTCTAAGTGTCGCATTATCAAAGACACTGATGATCTTCGCAGTCTTGCATTACCAGAGATTTGACACAATCATTTTCCACTTGGTAGAGTTGCTTGCACAGAACAGAGACAAATGGCGAGATTTGATAAAATATCTTTAAAAGAAAACTGCTAGAACAAAAATTCAGATAGGAGATGGTGTATCTTGGTCTACGCCCTATGGACCGGCTACGGCTCGAAAGGTCAATAGATAGAATACTGTAAAGCAAATGCTATTGTTGATTGAAAAATAATTATTGTGAATATGTGTTACTTTTAAATTATTTTTTTTTTCTGCTCAGGGACTAGCGTGTACAAATGTTCATTCAATCTTGCGATCTGTTCAAGAGTTGATTGACTAGCAGATTAAGGCCTGCGTTGCCAACTCCTCGTCTAGTCTCATTTGAGGTGTGTGGGCTGCTCTATTATGTAAGTTATCTGCTTTTATGTGTAGCCTAGTTTAGTTTAGTCTACGGATCATCATCATAGGACATCGGATATGCCCATAAGTGCTCAGATCTCCTGACCAGTATGTTCCTCTGTGTATGGAAACTGATAACTCCAGTTCTGTGTTGATTTGTTGTTTATCTGTGTTTTCCCACAGCGCTCCTTTCTGGCATCCGCAGGTTTGACCTGATGTTCGTACAGTCACAATAAGGTTGTAAATATATTTATGTAGTCTGCTGGTGTATGATTATGATGGAGAGAGTTGTTGCAGATGTTTGGGGTGATCGATATTCATACTTTGGATACCACTAATACCATTCGAGTACCTCTTCAAGTTCCAGATGTGCAGTTCTCCTCAGAGTCCGTTTTGCAGAGATCATCAACATGTTCCAGTGCCAGCCAACTCAAGTTTTACGGTATTGACAACAGAAAATAAAGAAACAGATAAAAATAGTTTGGTCACATGACAAGACTGATAGATCAAAATAAGATGTAATAGGCCATCAATAAACACAACGAGAGCATCAGATCCAAGGGCCAACCACAAAAAAGATGGACCAGACTGACTGAATATTGGAAACAATAGAGAGCAAAGCTACAGGAGAGGCCAAGAGAAGAGTTAAAGATTGTATTACATATGTCCCGTCGACATTGACAGGGAAATTACAAAAAAAGTTACATATCAAATACAAGTGTACTCATTTGAAAATAATTATAATTCTTCTATGATGTATATATAACATTATTTATTGTCACAACATTTATAAGATCACCACTGCAATTGACTCTCTTGCATAAGTTCAAGCATTAGCTCATCATGAACCCCTTCATGTGTTGTTTTCTGTCATCATCATTGGGTGCCTTCTCCACATCGAAGGTTGGCTACCATGGAGCGCCATTCCATTCTGTCTCTTGCTTTGATGGTGCAGATTGTCATAGGCTGACTTGTCTATCTTTTGATGTTACTCGTCAATGTTAGTCTTGGTCTGTATCTGCCTCTTTTACCTTGTATTTTCCCCTCTAATATTACTTTTATAAGACTGTTATGTCTTTTAACATGACCAAAAAATGTCATTTGTCTTGCTCTAATTGTGTTTAGTAGTTCATTTTTCACCCTTAGTCATCCTAAAACTTCCTCGTTTGTTTTCCTTTCCTTCCATCCAATTCTACCTATTCTTCTGTAAATCCACATTTCAAAGGCCTCAATTTTCTGCTCTGTTTTCTGGTCTAATGTCCATGTTTCCGCACCATCCAGGAATATTGAGAAGATGTAACATTTTGCTATTCTTAGTTTTAGCCCTGTTGTTATTTGTTTTGGTGTTAGTATATTTTTCATGGCATTGAAATTACTTTTTGCCATACCTATTTTTTATTTATTTCAGTTGTACATTTTCCATCACTGGTTATAGTATGTCCCAGGTAGTTGTAGTCCTGAACTGTCTCTAGATGTATTCCTTCAACTTTGATATTTAATTGTAGGTATATTGTTTATTGTATCACATTGATTATGAGATGGCTAATCTCTTGTACAAATACTGTTAGAAATATCTAACGGCTAATCTCTTGTACAAATACTGTTAGAAATATCTAACGGCTAATCTCTTGTACAAATACTGTTAGAAATATCTAACGGCTAATCTCTTGTACAAATACTGTTAGAAATATCTAACGGCTAATCTCTTGTACAAATACTGTTAGAAATATCTAACGGCTAATCTCTTGTACAAATACTGTTAGAAATATCTAACGGCTAATCTCTTGTACAAATACTGTTAGAAATATCTAACGGCTAATCTCTTGTACAAATACTGTTAGAAATATCTAACGGCTAATCTCTCGTACAAATACTTTTAGAAATATCTAACGGCTAATCTCTCGTACAAATACTGTTAGAAATATCTAACGGCTAATCTCTTGTACAAATACTGTTAGAAATATCTAACGGCTAATCTCTTGTACAAATACTGTTAGAAATATCTAACGGCTAATCTCTTGTACAAATACTGTTAGAAATATCTTACTGCAATACTTAACAGAGATGTAGACATGATTGATCGATGGCTTGACAAGCTGTCATTGTAAAAAGCATTGTTATGGAAACAGACCATAGATTTTAGAAGCAGTGATCTCTGCAATATGTGCCACGCAAGGTTTCTGTTTTTGAGATTGTGGTTCTGCCCTATGTGCCGTCTTCGGCTCGAAAGGACAATAGATAGATAGATAGACATGATTGGGTGACTGCATACTGTGTGTAACATTTGACGTTACTGGAAAGAAGAAGATGATGATACATAGTAGCACTAAACAGTCATGAAAAAAAAGGTCATCATGGTCTCTAACTGATGAAAGCAAAATTCAAAATGCACATTCCTGTGGTAGACAATGAGAATCACAATATATGTGATATCATAGCTTGGAAACTGACAATCCATTTTTGAATAAATGTACAATTTTACAGATAATAAAATAATGATACTCACTTGACCTGATATGCTCAAGCTGATCAATCACTATAAGCTTTGTTTTTTCTTAGATCTAGCTTACCCTCTCATATTTTAAATTGACAGAGGGGACGATTTTTGGAACTGAAATCCTGGATTACAGGAATTAACTTCATTCCTCTTAAACTTGAGACTTCTTATAATCCAGGGATTTATGACAAACTGAGTCTCACTCACTACTACTACTAACACACACCAAACTCCAATTGGTCAGGTTTCAAATACTCTGAGTTCTATTTAAGTTTCATCCAGCTTATCATTGACTTCAGCTATCTTCTGATTCTCAGCTTCATTTATCAAGTGTCAGGCTTCAACTGACTTGATTTCTTGATTCGTCTTAAGACTAACAACAGCTAATGATAAACATCACAGATGGAATCTAGATAGTTTATATTTTCTTAGAGACATAGCTACCTGATTTATTTAATCCCAAACATATATACAGAAGTATATAGAAAAAGTAAAAAATAGTGTATTTAAAAAAAGTAAAAGAAAAGTATATAAAAAAGTAAAGATTAGTGACACTGTGACCTTCCAGGCATATCGTAAGAGGCGACTAAGGAGATTGACAAACTGTCATGGTAAAAAGTATTGTTATGGCAACAGAACCATAAATGCAGAATCAGTGATCTCTGCAATATGTGCCATTTTGGCCTTCAAGGTTTCTGATTTTGAGATTGTAGTTCTGCCCTATGTGCCGTCTTTGGCTCAAAAGGACAATAGATAGATAGATATAAAAACAAACTTTCATCCCAATCTCTTATCAGAAATAATCCAAAAATACTGTCTAGCTGACTATATTGATTGATACACAATCTGTCTCTAAAAAACTGTGGTTCCTATCTATTATAATAATAAAAATAAATAAAGATTATAGATAGATAAATATATATATAAACTATTCTACATTCTGCTCAACTTCTGCACATCTCAAGCTCTCATCCAGCTGACACATTATCCCAATGGGCTTCCTGGTCTGAATGACAAACTCTCCTTAGCTGGACATGACATCAGTTAATTCACACTTAAACCTTTTAATCGGATTCGAAATAATCTGATGAATAATAAACCATGCACTTTCCATTCTCTTTGTCAAAATCCCTTTTGAACTATTAATTATTCATCTGACCTTACTTATTTGGCGTATCTCTCATTATTCTCTCGACTGCTATTTTAGGTAAATGTTCTTCTAACACCAACACATGTGCTGTAAATATACGATTGTCTTTATCTGTGATTGTTCCATTGAGAACTCTACAAACTGAACTGTGTAGTCATAGCATAGTTTAACTTAAATTATAACATGTCAATTTTGATAGTTTAACAACTTTACAACATCATTTGTGAAAATATATTGGTAATTTCCTAGTTTGATCAGATATAGTATTTCAGTTTGGAAGAGTGATGTCCCCTAAAATATGTCTGCCAAAATACAGTGGTTCTACGCATTCTTGGCGTTGGGGTCATTACGATTATGATTGGTAATCAACCGCACAATTCCCTTCGATCAGAAGATCATAATTAGGCCGAGTGGCGTCGTTTTTGTCACGCGTTATAATATATTTATAAATATTTAACACTAAAGCTAAACCTAACCCCTGGACCCAACGCCCAATCAACAGATACTCCGAAATGATTACATGCCAGCGTAATGACCCAACGCCAAGAATGCGTAGAACCACTGTATTTTGGCAGACATATTTTAGGGGACATCACTCTTCCAAACTGAAAGACTATATCTGATCAAACTAGGAAATTACCAATATATTTTTGTAAAGGTTGACAAAATGTTATCATTATAATATACAGAAATGTTGCAAATATTACAACATACTTTTATATTGAAAATTCATAATCAAATGTACAATTACATCTGTCAACAAACATTACTCAAATATTGTAATGTTAGGTTCAAGATTTGTATAAAAATTTGTTAACTTCCTGTAAAATGTCTGCTAATCTGATACTGACTCAATTACTGTACACATTGTTGGTCTCAACAAACAAATGCAGCACCCGGTAGAGAAGTCTGTACTGATTCTGTGGACATTTAATATGGAGAAATGTACCCAATTACCTTGCCAGTCAGGTTATTTATTACCATAGAAGAAAAGATAACTGTAATACCATCTTTATTTGCAAATAGCTTTACTTTAAGTTCTTAAAATTAAGATTTACCTGTAAAGTTATAATTTAAGCTTAAATAAAATTATAAATTAATAATAAAAATTAATATATTTAAATATTGTCCCTTTGAGCCTAAGATGGCACATAGAGCAACAAATTCTAGACTCTTCATGTCCAACAATCTGCTGCAAAGTGTCAGACTTTGCACAGGGCCTGCATTGTGTCTCGTCAAATGTAATAAAAAGTAATACAATAATATTTTCAGAGTTCTTGTCAAAACCAAACAGTAACCTATGAAATTATTAATAAAATGTTAAAATCACCAAATTTAAGCTAAAATATATACTTGTTGAGAATAAAAAATCAGATTACTGACAATAAAGTATTTAATCACAGAATCACAAAGTAGTCAGTGCCTGACTACAGTGCCCTGTGGTGCCTTGTAGAGTAAGAACAAAGCTACATCACTTCAAAATGTCCCTGCCCATCCTTCATGAATTCCTTTCTCTTTCCATTTCTCTCAACCAGGGTGTGTTCATGGTCTTCTGTTTTCTATCTTGAGTCCACAAAAAGTACGTTCTTGTGAGTGTTTCTAGATCGCATGTAAGTACATGACCTATCTTCCATTAGTTTGCCTTCAGTCGCTTTGTTGTTGATTTTCTTTGCCAAAATATTAAGAGAACTTCACTCTTAGAGTTTCTATGTAATGATGACAGTCCTGGCACATTTCATTTTCCTTTGTTATCCAGTAAAAGATTAGTTACATAATACTAATTACTTTTAACATCAACAACAAAATAAATAAATGCCTATGAAGAATAATGGATGGAAAAACAATGTTAAAATAAATTTGGATTTGGCGACATAAAATAGTTTCTTTTTAGGCTGTCAAGTGCTCAATAAAGCAATTAAAATTAATAGCAGAAAACTCATAAATTAAAAAGACTAAAAAGAATATTATATAAAAGGAAAATAGGAATTATTTATCTAAATCATCTTACTCACAATTGTTCATAGTTTTTAAAAAAAAGCTTACCAGTGTTGGAATTACTTGTGATCTGATAGCTTTGACTGTTCCAACAACAAGAGGCACAGAAACCTTCTGGTCATTGTCCATTTGTTCCAAAAGATTTGATAGTGTACAAACCAAACCACTGATTGTAGCTCCATTTCTGAATATAAAATGTTACACAATTTTGTACGAATTTTGCTGAAGTCAGATATCTGGGATCAAAAGGCACATCACAGATTTACTGGGAACCACAACACAATGAATCTATACCCAAAGTCCTTTTACGGATGGATGATGAAGAAGACAATTCATTTCTTTAGCAATCATCGGGTGAATGCCAGAAAGAAAGAAGAAATGAATTTAAATATTTTCAGAATCATTCTTTTGACAAGCATGTTGAATAGTTGTGTAACATTTTTTTATATTACGTTTTAGTCTAGATGTTATTTGCTTTAATGTTTGCACATGTTTATTGTTAATATCATTTTGAAAAAAAATGTTCTTTTGTGTTTATATCTGCTTCATATTTTCCATCACATATTATGATAAACAATTGACAGCATTCGTAGAGATTCTTTGTGGAAAATTCCGAAGCAATATTGCTTACCATTAAAAATAATAAAAATTATCAAAGACATGTATGATGGATACACATGTGCAGTTCGTACAGAGGAAGGACTGAATGAATGTTTTCCAATAGAAACTGGGGTTAAACAAGGATGTATTTTATTGCCCTTGTTATTTGGAATTGTTATGAACTTCATAAAGAAGAAATGCTGCACTGGTAACAAAGGCATCAAATGGATACAAGGAGACCATTTGGAGGACCTTGACTTTGTTGATGACATAGTTATCATCAGCAGTCAGATAAAAACGATGCAGGAAAACACAAATGAACTATCATCAATAGCCAGCAAGATTGGGCTTGATATCAATCATGAAAAGACTAAAGTCATGAAAAGCTTAATTCCAACAGATGACAGAATATACAAGAAAAACAAACCAGTGGAAGAGATCGATCACTTTATCTTTCTTGGAAGTCACATTGATCGAAAAGGGAATACAAGCAAAGAAATTAGAATCAGAATAGCTAAAGCAGCAATGTCTTTCAGAAGCCTTGAAAAGTTGTGGAAATCAAAACTCATCAGCACAAACAAAACTTAGACTATTCAAATTAAGCGTACTATCTTACCTTACGTATACTTGTGAGAGAATACAGAAAATAACAAGACACATAGAAACAAAGTTGAACGCATTTGAAAATAAATGTCTAAGGAAAATACTTGGTATAGCATGGAACGAATTCAAAACAAATGAAGAAATTGGAGAAATCGCCAATAAACCACTAATATCTTCAGTAATTATGGTCATATGTTGAACACGTGATAAGAAGAGATAATAACCGAATAGCAAAGCAAGCCCTCATGTGGGAAACAACAGGTAAGAGAAAAAGAGAAAGACCCAGCGAGACACTGAGAAGTAACACTGATAAGAGAGGCAAGAGCAGCAGGAATCAACTCACTCAGTGAGACAAATGGCAAGATTTGATAAAATATATATAAAAGAATTGAAAACTGCTAGAACAAAAATTCAGATAGGAGAAGGAGCATCTTGGTGTACGCCCTATGGGCTGGCTAGGTCTCGAAAGGTCAATAGATAGATAGATTGTTCCTGCTTCTGGTATAAGATTGTCAAGCTTTCTGTTCTAATAGAACCATAATGTTCAAAATACATATCCAAAGATATTTCATTTTTGTATTTAGATATGCCATGTCAGAGTGTGACCTTGTAGTCATTTTTTATTTTGTTCAGTCCAACTAACAAAAGTTAGTATCTCTTTCCTGTTTTGTCTTGAAAAGAGGGAAGAAAAGGGGGGGGGGGGGGGGAGGGGGGGGGGAAAGGGTCAGACAAAACGTACATCTCTGGCTTCAGTTAAATTCCTCTCTAATGTTTACAATGGAATCATACATAACAGGTTCTGCTTGGTACATAGTGATACTGTATTGTTTTATTATGTTTAAATTCCCTCAATCCATTGTCAGATTTTTTAAAATGTATAATAATTTTAAAAATCTGATAAAAAGAATTCAATAAAACAGTCTTTATAATGTCAGCTGTGTACATATCCTTATGAAACCGTTGTTCACCATCTATTTGGGTATTCAAAAGCCAATGTTTAAAAAATGCATTTCATGCTGAAGCCAAAATCATTGAGGATTGTTATTTTAAAATAAAATGTTTAAACAAAATCAGAGCATACATACTGGCAGGGACTAGACTATGACATTTTATAAAAAATTAAGAGATCCTAAGTCAAAAATGAAGAGATACATCAATCTATCTATTGTACTTTCGAGCTGAAGACAGAACTTGCATTTTACCACACAATGTGTTCCTTTTCTGGGTGAGTTTCTCAACCTCGCAAGAAAACTGATGCCTGCTGTTGTTGCCACTCATCTCAGTGTTATTTTTAGTGTTTTTCTAGATCAGCCAGCCTCTTTGTCGTTTGGACTATATTTCCCATTTAAGGGATTACTGTGGGATTTCCATGTTATCCCTTTCCATCACATGGTCGATATATGCCCACCTTACATATGCACAACGATTTCCCATATTTCTGCACTAGTCTTAAATTCATTCTATGGCATTTTAGTAAAGGCATTAGTTGTCAAATGCACCTAATTAATTTTATCACTTTAGTTATTATCCAGCTCTCACACACATAAGTAGAGTGGATAATACATTCCATTTAGTTCACACATTAGCCAACAAAAATAAATGAACTGTAATACATAAATATGAATGTGAGATCAAACTTATTTTGATGCTCTGTAGTTAACCCAACTGAAATTAGAATGAGTGCCTGGCTTACTGAGTTAGGAAAAAGTAATGACAGCAAGAAAGAGCACTGGCCCTTCCCTACAAATGCTGTGGTCTATGATAGTAAAATTGTTAATTTTACTTCTCAACGACATTATATTAGTCACTGGACATAATTTTCCATCTCATTTATAAATAATTGTTTTATTTTATGATCATTTAAAAGTGAATGATACCTGCACATGTAGAGTATTCTTCCTTCACCAACTGGTTTCAATGACCAAATCTGTCTCACTAGCTCTAGAAGATCTTGTGAGTTAAGATCTGTACTTTCACAGGAAATATGTGATAGACAATATTCTTTATCCACCTGTTCAGATAACGTAATTTTATTTATTTATTTAAATATTCCAATGTAAACATTTTAGACATTAGATAACAAGAAGAAACAACAAAAGCAGGCTTGTGAAACATAGTAGTCATTCATTTTCCTCCCTGGCCAAAGATGGCACATAGGGCGGAAGTCATTGTTCTCTACAACTGACATTTTGCTGCTAGTTCTTTGTTATTTCTTAGCCCCATAGTTGAACCTTCCCTAACAATTGTTCTGCATCTCTTGGTCTGTCTTGCTTACTTTTACCAGACGGTTTCCACATCAACACCTTCATCTTATACATAGTTCGATAAAAATAAATTTAGCTAGAGAATAAATAAATAAGAACATGCCATGCCACATCCTATGAAAACATGATTCATCAACAAACTAGAATGTCTCACTACTTCATAATTCAGAAAATTAATGATAGAACCTTGTTTTTCCGTAGTGTATTTTAAGACATGATGACAATATTTATACATGTTCAATGAAGACATGTAACTTGTCTGCACTGTGCTACCTCTTCTGTGATATTCTTTATGTTGCTTTTGACAATATTGTCAACTTACTGTACAATGAGTTAGAATTTCAAGACTTTTTTTGTAACAGAAATATTCCTTTCTCATTTCTCATTCATATAATCAGCATTAGAAAAATATTAAAAAGGTGAAACTTGGAATTGCACTTGTAGCTTAATTATTGTTGACACATCAAGTGCCAAGAAAAGATAAAAATAACTACTAAAAAATTGTCATTCAAGGGAACACTGAAAAAAGCAATAGAAAAGTAGGCAAAAACAATCCAGCAGTGAATAGCTGATCAGAGGTGTACAGTGAGAGTAATTTTGTGCAGCTCCATTAAAGATGACCATAAATCAAACAAAATATGATTAGTTTGTTGCTGAATAATGGCATGTTCATAACTGCTGCTGTATTGGTCTGTGGCTAGGTATAAGAACAAGAAGCTGGAGATAAATTCATGAAGAATAATGAGAAAGCATTACACAAAATAAACATGTAAGTATTCAAGAGAGAATAAGAATCAAAGCAAGAGAGATTATCAGAAATAAAGAAGAAAGAATGAGAGTTATGATAGAATCAGCAAATTCATCATGACTACGAAAGTTTAATTTGAGTAAAATATAAACTTTATTTCTGGAACCTTACATCGGGAGCAATTGTCATTCTTGAATTTTTCTCTGCTTCTATCTTGATGGCAATTTTCTGTATTTTCCATTTGAAATATGAATCACTATCTTTTACTGTGATGTTCAAAAGGGAAGAAGCAGTGTTGACATAATCATCTTCAGCCAGATAGTCACCAATAGTCTGAAAAATATTTAAATCTCTTAGAATAGTAAACACACCAGAGACAAACCTTTATCAAATACATTAGATTAGTTAGCGGATGTGATGTCATAGCCCCAACTTTCAGTTTCTCTCAACAGATGGAATGAGAATGCATTCTGACTATTTCTACTTAAAAAGGGCCCACAGGTACGTCAGGTTGTGATTGCAGCATAAGTCCTACTTTGTTTATTAATGGCTTGCATTCTACCATGCTTTTCATTGATGCAACAATTCTATCTATGTAAAAAGAGATCTATTACAGTAATAACTTACTTCTATAAAGCTATATTTTGCATTTATTCAATTATTATTGTTTTATTGTTCAATGT
The DNA here is from genome assembly GCA_032433765.1 of Megaustenia siamemsis. Classification (NCBI taxonomy): domain Eukaryota; kingdom Metazoa; phylum Mollusca; class Gastropoda; order Stylommatophora; family Ariophantidae; genus Megaustenia; species Megaustenia siamemsis. The sequence continues at coordinate 50,318,311 of JAVIAB010000139.1, read as the reverse complement.
TCTCATTCTATATGGCAATCATTGAGTGATTTTTTTATGTCCCTCTTATCCAAAATTAGTATGTTACAATGATATTAGCACAAGAAGATGGATTTCTCCAACTATAGGATTTATTGATAATCTAATAAATGACAAAAACAATGATAAAATATCACTTCCAAAACACATCAGCAAAGAGCAGCCCTAGTCGCATTACAATTGATTCCTATCACCATTTGTGCAATAAAGTCACCATCAACAGACTGCACACAGGGAACAACAGAATAAGACATCATTTCATAGAAAAGAGATTGATGAAACTGATGCATATCTATGTAGCAATAGCCACATAAAAATTGAATATAAGTGTATACTTGCCCAACATAAAATAACAAAAGAAGTAGAACATGGCAACATACAGTCTCCCCCATGACAACACTCCAGGGTCACCCTTCCAGGTTGTCTCTACAATATACTTGACTATGTATTACAAACTGCTGCAGCATCAAGGCTGCATCCTTGTTGAATTGTTGATAACCATATCTTTTCTTCACCCAACTTGTTCACCCATCAATTAGTTCACTTCTTATCTACACTCAAAAGAACATTAAGTTGGTGTTGATGTATTGTGTTGCAAGCTACAATAGTTGCCCCTTTTTGTTGCCCAATACATCCATCTTTAGTACAGCATTTTTGGGTACTTTGTTTTCCCTCTTTGATATCTACTTGCTTAGCCCAAGTGGTTTCCAGGGTTACTGCTGGAACATGGAGTAGGATTTTGATCAACTGTTGTCACTGATCCTGATTCAAGCAACCGTCTTTGAGTCACTGAACATTTTCAGTCCAGGTGCTTGATGACCTATCACACAATCATTTAGAGTCATCAAGCCACATCAACCATGTGCATAACCACCATCCTTACCATGAAATAACATCTCGTCAGTCTATAAGTTCTTTCATTGTCATGAATACCAACATGATCAATGCAGTATATTAAACAAGATTTGTAAAATTTGAGGACTCTTATTAATCGTGCAGGAGACATTGATTCTGGATTATTTAAAGCATTGGCCAAGAGTCTGTCACAAAAACTCCACCATTCAACTGTTTAAAACCAAAGATTTCTCTACCTATCATTTCTTTCAAAATCGTATCAATGAATATAAGCTCAATTACAAATATCTGAAATTTATAAAACTTCCTTTTATTTGTTAGTGAAGGTTCATCAATTTTCCTTCCTTTTGTTGCTTCTAATTGTTAATTCTTAATATAGGATGCTCTTTGCTGTTAGCCACAATACAAGCCTCATCATTAAATTTGATATATTTTTTTATGTAACTCAGAAAGCTGCAAGAATTAGAAGAAAAATGGAATCAAGTTAAATCCATACCATGTCCTCAGCTTTCAAATCCTTTTCAAATGCCACAATCAGTGCCACTTTGTACTGAGTGACAAGTCGCCAAAAATCAGTGACTGTTGTAGGAAGTGGTAGTTGAGTCAATATCTGGTGATCATGTCTCCTAAGACTCTGTTCATTCAGTGTTACAAATTAATAATTGATATCATTTTAAAGAGCAAACATCTTTAGTAAGTAAGTGAAACTCAGTAAGCAGCATTGTAAAATATAGTATTCCAGTGCAAGTAAAGAATATGTCATTTAATGCATGATAATAAACAATAATAAAGATAATTTGCTACCAGAAATTTAAAACATAATTGTAAATAATTTAACAAGTAATGTTTCCCAGGAACAATAGCCATGCAATGGCTGGGTGATAGAGTGGGTTTATTTTCAGTTCAACACTCCAGTTGACCTAGCTGGAAAAAAATGGGGTACCTGGTACACTGAGTTGGGAAAGGTAATAATATTGTGGAAGAGCACTAGTGCTTTCATTTTGAAATGTTGTCATTTAGTATGGTTTAGGCAATAGTTTATTCCTCTATGACATCACTGGACATCATTTACCTTCATTTTACTCAAATTTAAGAAGATAACAGAAAGATTCAGGTCAAAGTTATATGGATATGATCTTATAATGATGCATTTGTATGAAGAAATACAAGTTAGAAAAAATATGTCAAGCTAATTTTGAAAAGATTAAATTGCTTTTATTTCTACTTTGTTATTATTTCTTTCTTTTTCTACATGTCCATGTTTAGTATAGTATAAGAGATTGTTCAACTGAAGTTCACTGCTCCTGCATACACATTTTAGAGATTTGCATGTAACGATATTTAATAAGACTGAATAAGACCAATTTTTAATTAAACTTATTTGCTATATACAACAATTATTTAAATGATTTTGTTTCATTACTCATACAAAAAAGTATATTTCAAATACTCCTTCTAAAGTTGACACAACACTTTTTTACCATCAGTTATTGGATTTCAAAACAAAATATTTGTATTGTTCCAAGTCTTAATGTCTTGTTTAAAAAATTAGAGAATCTCAAAAAGAACAATGTTCTCTGTGCATCATAGCTGAGTTGCTAATTCTAAAGAGCTGCCTAAATGAAATTAATATTTTATTTATATGTAGAGCAGCATTTCAAAAACACACAAGAAATTAAATGCCTAATCATTATCAATATGAAAGGTATCTCTTTCTAGTATGATTTAGATAAAAAGCAGCTTAAAGAGAAAAATTAATCGCACTAATTTAAAATCCTGCTTAAAATGACAGATAAGCAACCACATAGTAAAATTATCAAACTTTTTGTATATAAAGTCATCATTCCGATCAGTATTTAAGCCAACTGTTAGTTAATTTAATATTTAAACTCCATTCATTTGCTAATTCTTTCCATTTTTCTGTTATTTTCCAATAAAAAAAGGTTATATTTTTTCAAAGCTTGTTTTATTTGGTTTCATTTATTGTGGTAGAAAAATATCATATTGAAGGCTTCAGTAGAAATTTTAGATTCCTAAACAGAAATTTTTGTTGGGAGCTGCGATAGCTCAGTGGTTAGTGAACTGGACTACAAAGGACAAGTGGTAGGGTTCGATCCCAATCGACAGCTTCCAGGTTCTATCTATCTATCTATTGACCTTTCGAGCCGTAACCGGCCCATAGGGCGTAGACCAAGATACACCTTCTCCTATATGAATTTTTGTTCTAGCAGTTTTCTTTTAAAGATATTTTATCAAATCTCGCCATCTGTCTCTGTTCTGTGCAAGCAGTTCTATCTCATTGATGGAGCCGATTCCTGCTGCTCTTGCCTCTCTCATCAATGTTCTTCTCAGTGTCTCCCTGGGTCTTCCTCTTTTTCTTTTACCTGTTGTTTCCCATATGAGGGCTTGCTTTGCTATTCGATTATTATCTCTTCTCATCACATGTCCAACGTATGACCATCGTCTTTTCTTTATTACTGAAGATATTAGTGGTTGATTGGCGATTTCTCTAATTTCCTCGTTTGTTTTGAATTCGTTCCATTCTATACCAAGTATTTTCCTTAGACATTTATTTTCGAATGCGTTCAACTTTGTTTCTATATCTCTTGTTGTTTTCCAGCTTTCACACGCATACGTAAGGGTTGATAGTACATTTGATTTGAATAGCCTAAGTTTTGTGTTTGTGCTAATGAGTTTTGATTATTTTATACCAAGCCTTAAATAGGTACCGGATTTTTTTCTGGGAAAGTAAGGCAACACGGGCGTAATACCGACCACATAACCCCAAAAATCATGTGCCTGTAAAATTTATGGTCACTAACACCATATTTCCTATATGCCACTTGGCATGATGGGGGCTCTTTACTTTTTTTTTTTTTAACAGAAATTTTTTACTCTCCATATGCAAAACTTCTCTCCAGAGTCTGCCTGTCTTTACTGTTTCAAATTTTTAAATTTGTTCATGAGTTTGTCTATTGTTTATTTCCATTTCCTTAAGAATCAGCTTCAAGCACAGTACTTATGATGGTTTCTAGATCTCTTCTGAGCATGTGACAAATTCAGCTCAAGTGTCTGCATGTTATCACTCTGTGTATTTTCTCTTGGTTACACAAGTAGAGCAATTCTTAGATGTTTATTTTATTAAGTGAAAATATTGTGAGAAATGTTCTTTTGCAGTTCAAGCTGTAGATATCCATCCTTAAGTCAAGTGTTTTTTTTCTGTTGCTCCATCCACAATACATTTTACTTTAAACATACAGAGTGGTTGGTTCTATGCTATGACTCCAAACATGTGCAAAAATTGTATCAAAACCTTTCTTTAAAAAGATGGTATGCCAAAAGTCTGTAGCAAGTTTCTTAGTGTTTGACTTTTTTTTAGAATATCATTATTTTTTTCAACAACATTTTGATTCTGAAGATTCTCTGTATCAAAAATTATCATAAAAGAAACCATAAAAAGCACAAGGCAAACAAAGAAAAGAACTGGAAAGACATCAAGGGATAAACAGATGACTTTGCTAAATCACAGATGGAAAAGTGGAAGAAAATAGTTCCAATTTTTTTATTGTGATCCAATATGTCATCAACTTATGGGATGATGAAGAAGAAATGGAATTTATTAGAGAAGCTTATCTATGTGGCATTAGTTGAAGTTTTTACTTGCTCTTGAATATTGCAAATTTACTTTACCGGAACAAATACTGCATTGATATAATCTTCCATATCCTCATTTGTAGATGCCAAAACAGGTCTGTAACATTCCTCTGTATGGAATATGATCAAACTTTCTTTATAGTTTCACATTTCACAGCACATTAAAAAAGAAATGCACAAAATATCCTTAAAGAGGTATATAAATACAAATATACAAATGTTGTTCTTTCTGGCATTTAATTAAAATTTGTTATGCTTGCCAAATGTATGTATATGCATGTGTATTGATCCTTTTTATATTTAAATTATATTGCTGTTAGCATCTTGTATTATATTTAATATAAATGTATTCATGAAAAAAAAAATGTTAAATTCTAAAAAAGATTTTTTTTTTAATAAAAAAAAAATGCTGTAACTCCAGACTGACGTTCCTGGTAATTAAAAAGTAGTAAAATCAAATATTATTATGGCTCCTATTATAACTATATTATTTTAATTTCTTTAAACATTCTCTCTTTATACTTTAACAAATTTAAATTTGGAATAAAATTTATACAAAATTTTGAACTTGATAACATAGAGTATAGTTCATAATTTCAAGTCAAATAATTTATGTTCAAAAGAGTAAATAAATTCTGTAGTTAAAGAGTAGATGTAATGAGACAATAACCAGATCCATATAAACTTTTACACTAGTTATATTTTTTTAATTTGCATTACTTTTAATTTCAAGTTAACTGCAGTCGTTTATAATTGTCATTCATTATTTTCTTGTTGAACATATGAATTTGTTCTTACTTACTTGGTAAAACATTGTGGAATCTGTTTTTCATGCTATTTATGACAATGTTACAATAACCACCATCCTCATCACCATCTTCTTCTTTATATACTGTACAGATTGACTAAAGAAATGTAAACAGAAATAGAAATATTGTTAGGTACTTCTCCTTCCTCATCTGCCTTACAGCGTTGAGGGGATTGTCAGGTCTAATATGGATAAATGTAATATAGATAAAAATTGCTTTACAAAAAATTTGAGACAAAAATAAAAAAAAAGAGCAAATTATGACAACCTTTCAAAGCAATAATTGAAAGCATCGTTAAAGGCAATCAGAAGATTTATGCAGCTCTGATGACCAAAGATTAACATTAATGGATGAAATTATGCAAAGAAACATTTAAAATATTGATTATTTGTTCATTTTTAAAATTAAGTGTACAATATTTCAGCTACAAATATCTCTTAAATATAAGCTCTTTTTCTTGAATTATAGCACCAAAAAATCATTAAAGGAATATATATTACTGTATTATTTAATTAATGAGGTCTGTGGGGACTTTACAGAATGACTGCAGGTTTTTTGTTTTTATTTCTTCACTAATGGAGCAAAGACGTTGGTCTGATTGAGAATCAAATCAGTGTTCATCTGAAATGAAAACAAGAGGTTTGATCCACACTGTCACATGCTTCTCACTAAATATTATATTAATTTTATCTGAAATTATGAACATTACATGACAAGACAATTAAATATAAGCAAATAGCAGTGAAAAACAGATATCACTGTTTAGTTACAATCTGTTGTACAATATATTTCCTCTATCTGTTTGTTTATCTGTTGTCTTAGCTTAGCTATGGATGAGCCTCTTAATCTTGTCATGGGAGATTAGACCACTGTCATTGCCTCTCATATCAGTGTGCTTCTAAGTGTTTCTCTTGGCTGACCTGTTTTTCTTTTGTTATGTTTTCCATTTGAGGGCTCTGTGGAATTCTTTTGTTATCTCTTCTCATCATGTGGTCAACATAGGCCCACCTTCTTTTCTTGATTATAGATGATAATGTTGGATGCATGGCTATTTTTCTAATTTCTGCATTAGTTTTGAATGAATTCTATGGTATACAAAGTATTTTCCTCAGACATTTGTTTCTGAACGCATTTAATTTATTTTCAATTTTTGTTGTTGTTTTCCATCTCTCATATGCAAAAGTAAACATTGGATTTAAAAAAAAATGAAACTTTGTTTTTGTGGGTAGTAGCTTTCATTTCATGTTTATATTAAAAACAAATAATGAAAGAAAAGGAGTTATATAAAATTATGCATAACAGCATTTGGTGAATAACAGCCTGCTTAAAATCATCTCAAAAGACGAAAAATGTTGTTTTTAACATAATCCTAAATACTCAATGTAATATTTAGTTTTCATACTTTGAATTCTTTTTCCAAATTGGTTTCGCCTGTGATTGACACTTCCTCATGACTCTGTATTATGTTCTGTATTTCACTTGCTGTCACTGTTGTACCTTTACACACGAGGGCTATCTGTGTTGCTTTGTGTAAAAACTCATACTGAATCTGAAATGATGTTAAAAAATACAATATTTTAAGTTCCACTAAAAATACAACTTTAAAAAATCCTGTATAAATTATCAACAAGTTCTTATACACATTTTTTGGATCTGCTATCTGCACAGTTTCATTCATTCTGCAAAGATGCTTCAGCTATAAGTATCCTTTCTAGAATCATGTAATCTCTAGAACTGTGATAATTAAGTAACCTTCTGAATTTATAAACTTGCTGCCTGTTCTGCTATATTTTCTGTTTTTTTTTTTGGTTTCTAACATTCAACATTCATCAAGTGCCATCAACTTTTACATTGGGTTTACAATGTATCTCATCATAGGTGAGCTACACATACTGTGGGTGAGCATTCAAATTCTCAGTTTTAAAAAAATCATTGCCTGTTCTCTTTACTTCTCTCATCTGTGTCACTTGAGGTTGTCCTCTTTTTTCCTGCTGTTCCTGTTTGAGTATTTGCTTTGTGATTCTCTAGTTATTTCTTCTCATCACTGATTGATATGTGACCACCTTCTCTTTTTGATTATAAATGAGAATGTTGGTGGCTCATGTCACTTATTTCTGCACTAGTCTCAAAGTAACTCCTTTGTACATAAAGTAGTATCCTTAGACATTTGGTTTTATGGTTTGGAGGTATGACATTTTTGTTCTAGTTCTGAGATGGATATTGATCTCAATATCCTTGTAAAGACTCAATTTTGGCTGTCCTGTAACACCAACCTCAAATAACTGGTATCACTTTCACTGGTTATAGCTTATTTGGCAAATTCAACTCCAAGTTTGCCAGAGTTTTCAATAATTACCTCTCTGCATTTCACACTTTGTTGGCTTTCTTCTTTCTGGGTTTTCCATGTTAAATAATAGTTAATGTTATTTCAGACATTTTGAGTTTTCATTCAGATGTAGATTTTTCTCATTTAACATTAGTCTGGAACTTTGTGGTTTGTTTGAGTGTAAGGTTGTAAAACTTGACATTTGCTATGTTTTCATGTGAAAGAACAGTTCATACAATGGAGATGAGTTAGAAGATTATCTGACACTGAAAAAAAAGTGTGATACTAATAATCAAAGAACAATAAATTAAAATGAATAGTATTTGATTTAATTACATGTCAGTTACTTAACAATTTAATTGCAATTGATAATAGTTCATCAACGGCCCAGAAAGCGAAAACAGCAAAGTGTGTGGTACACAAGAGGCATGTTCAGAACACGAAAGACGAACATGGCTGACCACCGTGAAAGAGATTGGATCCTCATCACGTACCAGTCCAGAGGAAGCCATGGAGAGTCGGAGAAATTCGAACTTATGTCGGAGGAAAGATCTTAAAATAAGTACTTGGAATGTTAGGACTCTATATCAACAAGGGAAATTGGAAAATCTAATTCAAGAAGCAGAACGAATAAATATAGATATTTTAGGCATATCAGAGACTAGATGGAAGGAATGTGGGTACATTGAAGACGAAAAATATACATTTATATACTCAGGAAACACAACAGAACATCAAAGGGGGGTAGGAATACTGATAAAAAGAGAGCTACAAAAATATATAAGTACCCACTGGACATACAGTGATAGGATTATACTACTCAAGTTGAAAGCAAAACCATTCGACATAGCAATAATACAGACATATGCACCTACTCAAGACTACACAGATGAACAAATAGAGGCATACTATGAAGACCTAAATAAAGTTATGAAGCAAGTGAAATCTTCAGACATCTTGATTGTAATGGGTGACATGAACGCTAAAGTAGGAAAAGGTAGATATAAGACAATTATAGGAAATCATGGTTTAGGAAAAAGAAATGACAGAGGAGAAAGATTAATACAATTCTGTGAAGAAAACAGGCTGATAATATGTAACACCTACTTTGAGCAAGAGAAAAGGAAACTATACACATGGAAAAGCCCTGGAGATAGGAAGAGGAATCAAATAGATTACATAATGATAAAAGAAAGGTTCCGTAACAGCGTAAAGAAAGCCAAAACCTACCCAGGAGCAGATATTAATTCTGATCACAATCCTGTAATGATTAAAATGAAAATCAAACTAAAGAGAAACAAGCAAAAATCTGATTCATCAACAAACCCACTCGACATAACAGCTTTAAATCAAAAAGATATTAAAGATACCTATACAATACAAGTAAAGAACACATACCAGAAGCTGCTAGAGGAAGGAATTGAACAATACAGAAGAGAAAATCCTGATGAAAAAGTAACAACCAAATGGCAATGCATAAAGAAAAGCATACACAAAGCCTGCGACACCTTACCCAAAAGAGAAAAGAACAAAAAACAAAAATGGATAACTAACACCATCTTAGAAAAAATGGAAGAAAGGAGACAAGCGAAGAACACTGCCCAATACAATAAAATAGATAATGAGATACGCAAAATGTGCAAAAAGGCAAAAGAAGACTGACTCAGCCAAAAATGTAGAGAAATAGAAACTATGGAAAGCAAACAAGACCTAAGAGGAATGCACACAGAAATAAAGAGAATGACTAATAAAAATAAAAAAGCCACAGAAGGTGGATGCATTGCAGACAAAAAAGGAAAAATGCTAACAGACAATAAGGATATCATAGATAGATGGCAGGAATATATAACAGAACTATTTCATGATCAAAGGGACAAGAAACCAGTTATAAAATGTACATCAGGCTATAAAATCTTAAAATCTGAGGTGGAAAAAGCTATAAAAACAATGAAAAGGGGAAAAGCAGCAGGACCTGAAAGCATACAGATAGAGATGATACAGGCACTTGAAGATTTTGGCATTGAAGTGATTACAGACATATGCAACGACATATACCACACAGGATACATACCAAATGAACTAAAAACATCAACTTTCATTGCATTGCCTAAAAAGAATGGTGCAGTTGAATGCAGTGACTTTAGAACAATAAGCCTAATGAGCCATGTTACAAAAATCTTGCTAAAAGTTATACAAGGAAGGATTCAGAATAAAATCAATACTGAATTAGATGAGCAGCAATTTGGATTTAGGAAAAATAGCGGGACAAAAGAAGCCATATTCTGCATGAGAACATTAATCGAAAAATACACAGAAGTAAACAAACCAATATATGCCTGCTTCATAGACTACACCAAAGCTTTTGATAGAGTACACCACAAACAACTTATAGAATGCCTAAAAGAGATACATCTAGATGACATGGATATACGACTAATATGCAATCTATACTGGGAGCAAACAGCAATAATAAAATATAACAAAGAGTTCTCTACACCCATTGATATAAAAAGAGGAGTAAGACAAGGATGCATCCTATCACCAAGCTTGTTCAATCTATACACTGAGCAAATCTTTAAAAACATCATAGAGATGCCAGGCCTACAAATTAATGGAAAGATAATCAATAACCTAAGATATGCTGACGATACTGTACTACTAGCAGAAAATCCTAAAGACCTACAACAATTACTTAATGAAATAAACACGACAAGCAAAAAATATGGACTAGATATGAATATCAAAAAGACTAAAACTATGATCATAAACAAAGAAAATACTCAAAACCCACAAGTGGATATCAAAATTGAAGGAATAGACCTTGAGACAGTTCAGAACTATAACTACCTTGGACATACTACAACCAGTGATGGAAAATGTACAACTGTAATAAACAAAAGAATAGGAATGGCAAAAAGTAATTTTAATGTCATGAAGGACATACTAACATCAAAACAAATAACACCAGAGCTAAAACTAAGAATAGCAAAATGTTACATCTTCTCAATATTCCTATATGGTGCTGAAACATGGACATTAGACAAGAAAACAGAACAGAGAATTGAAGCCTTTGAAATGTGGATATATAGAAGAATAGGTAGAATTGGATGGAAGGAAAAGAAAACAAATGACAAAGTCTTAAAACAACTAAAAATGAAAAGAGAACTTCTGAACACAATTAGAACAAGACAAATGCGATTCTTAGGCCATGTTAAAAGACACAACAGCCTACTGAAAGTGATCCTGGAGGGGAAAATGCAAGGTAAAAGAGGCAGAGGCAGACCAAGATTAACATGGACGAGTAACATCAAAAGATGGACAAATCAACCGATGACAACCTGCACCATCAAAGCAAGAGATAGAGCAAAATGGCGCTCCATGGTAGCCAACCTTCGTTGCGGAGACGGCACTCAATGATGATGATGATGAATAGTTCATAATATATACAATATCTTAAAACTCTAAATATTCAAGTAAATTAATTTACAACATTTGAAAACTAATTTAAGAAAATCTTTACAAACAGATAAATAATGCCATAGTCACAATCACCTGAGATTTCTATCCTTAAAACGTGATACTTATATATTTTATGGTCTATAAAAAATAAGTAAAAACTTAAAACATTTCCGCCATGCCTCGATAGGCAATATGGAATATGGTGTTTGTGACCATGTTTTTTTCATAACCACATGTTGGGTGATGCAGTCAGTATCACATCAGGCACTTTACCTGCCAGAATAATCTCAGGTACCCTATAATAGTGGCTAGGTGAACCCCGAAGCATTGTTAGTCTAAAAAAGTAAATATTCTACTCCTGGAATTTGAACCTGTACCTTTTTGATCAGTAGTGAGTGTACTAACCACACAGTCACTTAGGCCACTTTTATGGCCTGTAATTAAGACATAATTTTAATCCCTTTGACTACTTACATGTGTCTGTACCATAAATCCCCTATCATTCCGCAGCCTCTGAACAGTTGTGAAAAAATCCATGTGCCTTGTTCCTTCTATCTCTTCTAGAACATTGTGCAAAGCAATAAATGTTCCCGTCCGTCCAACACCAGCACTAGCAGTGCAGAAACATAAATTTGTTATATAAACACAGTTAGCATGTATAAAATAGATTTTCTTTATACTAAAACAAACTCTCCCATGTATTACCTGGGCCTCATTATGTGCGAAGTAATGAATAGTGACACTGTGACCTTCCAGGCATGTCGTAAGAGGCGACTAAGGGGATTGATTGATGGCTTGGCAAGCTGTCATTGTAAAAAGTATTGTAATGGAAACAGACCATAGATTTTAGAAGCAGTGATTTCTGCAATATGTGTCATTTTGGCATGCAAGATTTCTGCTTTTGAGATTGTGGTTCTGCCTGTCTTCGGCTCGAAAGGACAATAGATAGAGATAGAGAACAAACCTGTATATATTTATGACCCATCACATGCTCTCACTTTAGCTATATCATAAATGTAAATCATTCATTCATCGGGTGCCATCTCCACATCAAAGATTGGCTACCATGGAGCATTATTTTACTTTGTCTCTTGTCTTGATGGTGCATTTTGTCATAGATCACCTGTCCACCTTTTGATGCTATCTGTCCACTTTAGCCTTGGTCTACCATCTCTCTCATATGCATTGTTCCTTCCCTTCCAAGACTTTTAGAAAGGTATTATATCTTTTCACATGTCCAAACAATTTCATTTGTTTTTTTTTTCAAATTGTTTTAAGTAGCTCTTCTTTTTTTTTAATTTTCATCTGATTCAGAGCTTCCTTGTTTGTCTTTTTTCCCTTCCACCCAATTCTCCCCATTTTACTACAGATCCACATTTCAATACAGGAATCTTGAGTAAACAAAGCATTTTGCTATTCGTAGTTTTAGTTCTGATGTTATTTGCTCTGATGTGAGTATATTTTCCCTGTTGTTAAATTTTTTTTGCCATGCATATTTTGTTTGCTTATTTCTGTCTTACATTTTTCATCATTTGTTATTTGTCCAATACATCAATACATGTGAGATGTGATGCATGAGAAAAGTAACAAACACAACAAGAGATAGAATACCAAATGAAACCATAAGAAAAATAGTAGGAACAAAACCCTGCCAAGAATATATAGATCAACAACAACTTAAATGGTTTGGCCACCTGGTCAGAATGAATCCTCACCAATCACCATCAAGGGTGTTCTCGAGAATGCATGTAAATAGACCAAGAGGAAGACCCAGAAGAAGATGGATAGATGCAGTGACAGAGACATGTAACAACAAAGGAAAATCACTAATTCAGACAGTTCGAGCAGCTCAAGAACGACAAATGATGCTACGACACCTTTTAGGTATCAGTGAAAAGAGAAAAGAAGGAGAAGAAGTTATTTGTCCAAGATAACTATATTCTTGAACTCTTTAAAGGTTTTATCCATCTAATGTAATATTTCCTTGTATATTTTGTACCTTTTCTATGCTAATAATAATAGTTTTAGTTTGTATAATATTTATATCCAATCCATTTTGGCTTGCCTTGTTTACTTTGTTAACTAGTTGTAGATCTACATTTTCTGCCATTAATATGGTATCATCAGAATATCTTAGATGATTGATTATATATCCAATGTGTTGATGTTTAGTCCTGGCATACCTTTGATGTCTGTGAAGATCTGCTCATATGGCCCATTTCGTCTTGTCAGACGGTCTCATGGAGGCTATTGTGTATTTTTTTAGCTTTCGTTTTTGTCGAACAGGTTTTCTTGTGGCTAATTCTACCAATGTTTGACAAACACACACGGCCACAGAATGAACAAGTCAGGCCCACTGATCCACAGGGTTTTCCATCCTTTTTCATGAGTCTTTTCTCTTTTAAGTTGTGCCATAGCACAGTCTCAAATAATGTTACACCATTCCCTATACACATGCTCTCCATGATGTGCGATCACTTGCCAGATGCTCCCAGTCATTTTCACAGATGGAGAAGTCATTCAGAGATGATTTACAGATAGTAACTACGACGTAGTTTAGGTCTGCCGATTTGTCTTTTTCCGTGTATTAGTTCACCATATAGTATTTGCTTGAAGATGCGTTTTTCTTCCATTCGCTGGACGTACCCCAGCCATCTTAGTCTTTGACATCTGAGCATCGACATGATTGTTGGGGTCTTAGCACGTTGCAGGACAGTTAAGTTTGTTATTTTGCCTTGCCATTTGATGTACATTATTCTGCGGAGACATCGCATGTGGAAATCATTTAGTTTTTTATCGTGATTTGAGTATGTTGTCCAGGTTTCAGATCCATATAACAGTGTACTAAGCACACAAGTTTAATATATTAAGAGTTTGGTCTTCAGTGTTAGTCCCGTGTTGTCGTAGCTGCCCTTCCAATTCGGGTTATTATTTCATCATCAAGAGAAGTGGTTTGCGTAATTGTGGATCCAAGAAACCTGAATTTCTAAACTGATTCTAGTGGACAATCTTTTATAGTGATTAATAGAGGTTTGATGTTTCCTTGACTCAGAATTACTGTTTTCTGAACACTAATTGACAGTGAAAAAAGGTCGCTTGCCCTTTCCAGGTGCCGATCAGCAATTATAGGGTGGCTTCACTATGAGCGACAAGGGCTGCATCGTCAGCAAATAAAAGTTCTTTAATTAAGTAGGGCAACATTTGTTTTTGTTTTTGCTCTTAGTTGTGCTAAGTTGAACAGTGAGCCATCTGATCTTGTGCGAATGCAAATGTCACCTGAGCTGTCCTCAAAGGTGTAACTCAGAATGGCAGCAAAGAATATGCCAAAAAGGGTGGTGGCGAGGATACATCCCTGTTTCACTCCGTTGTTAACCCCAAAACTCTGTGATGAACTCCCATCAAAGTGGATTTTAACCGGTCTGATCAGTGCATAAGTTAAATAGAATGCAACTCTTTCTCCTCTTTTTTTTATCAATAGGTGCAGAGTTCTCATTGTTGCATTTTATCATAACTATTTGTTTCCAATTTAAATTAATGGGAGCATTATCCTAATGTATATCTTTCAGGCATTTTATTAATTGTTTATAGTGTATTCTGTCAAAGGTTTTCGTGTGGTTTAAGAAACATACATAAATTGGTTGTACTTACTTCTATCTTTTTTTCTATTAATGTTCTCATGCAGATAATGACTTCTCTTGTTCCACTGTTCTTTCTAAATCCAAATTGTTCTATTAATTTCATATTGATTGATTGATATCTTTACTCTCTGGTAACATTTATAATTTTTTGTTTACAATACATCCCCTATCTGTGACTTTTTAAAAATCATGTTGATCATTCTTTTTATTTCTGTGTGCATCCTTTTAAAATCTTGTTTTTATTTTCCATTGTTTCTATTTCCAAACATCTTTGATTGAGCCAGTCCTCTTTTGCCTGTTTGCACATATTGCAGAATTTCAATTTCTATTTTGGTGTGTTGGCTAATGTTCTTTGCCTGCCTTTTTTTATCCATTTTTTTTTCTAATCTAATATGGCTTC
This sequence comes from Megaustenia siamemsis, assembly GCA_032433765.1. Lineage (NCBI taxonomy): Eukaryota > Metazoa > Mollusca > Gastropoda > Stylommatophora > Ariophantidae > Megaustenia > Megaustenia siamemsis. Next base: position 50,303,152 of record JAVIAB010000139.1, on the reverse strand, counting down.
AGTCATCCCTTTTTTTCTCTTGACCTTTTCCATTTTAGGTACGATATTGTTGGCTATAATGTAAATCACCAGTCAGAAACAACATTCACTGTGCAATAACATCCTCCCAACATCTCAAGATTGAGAATTAGAGGAAGCAATATAAATGACAGTATCAGAAAGAGTTACTGAATATGTAAGTTCATTTGCAACTACATTCAAAAGAAAATAATACATTTAAGGGATAGAATTTAGAATAAACATATATAAGGGAGGTCAAAAAGTAATGCACACCACTTTTTTTCTCGGAAACTATTCGGGCAAAATGTGTGAAATTTTCACAGATTGTAGCTGAACATCCCCTTGACACTACCTATTTGTCAACATAATCTCCGTCCAAGCGTATTGCCTTACGCCAACGCGAAACTAGGTCATGAATGCCTCGTTTGTACCAAGTTTTGTCCTGCTCGCGTAGCCATTTTTTAACTGCACGGATCACATCCTCATCATTGTCAAAGTGTTTCCCACGCAGGAATTTTTTGAGTGGTCCAAACAGATGGAAATCTGAGGGAGCCAGATCAGGGCTGTAAGGAGGATGGGGCAGTACAGTCCAACCAAATCTGTTGATTGCTTCCCGTGTTACCAGACTTGTGTGAGGGCGTGCATTGTCATGTTGAAACAACACATCTGCAGATGGCTTATTATGCCGAACTCTGTGGAACCGATTTTTGAGTTTTGTCAGTGTATTGATGTAAGCTGTCGAGTTGATTGTCTCACCTCTTGTCATTACATCAACAAGAATCATACCATCAATGCCCCAGAAGACAGTGATCATCACCTTTCCGGCTGATGGAGATGTTTTGAATTTTTTTCTTTTTGGTGACTGCGGATGATGCCATTCCATTGACTGCATTTTTGTTTCAGGCTCATAATAATGTGCCCACGTTTCATCACCGGTAACAATTTTTGACAAAAACATTTCTCCTTCAACACCGAAACGCTCCAACAATTCAGAACAGAATGTTTTCCTTTGAACTATGTGATCATTTGTTAGGCACCGAGGAACCCGTCGAGCGCAAATCTTTGAATATCCGAGAGTTTTAAAAATTGCGATTGCACTTCCCTTGCTGACTGTAAGCTGTAATGCCAATTGCTGACTAGTGATACGCCTATCCTTACGAATAATGGCATCAGCCCGGTTTAACATGTCTGTGCTGGTAGCCGAGGCAACACGTCCAGAACGCGGTAAATCATGCAGCTCCACTCGTACACTTTCTGCAGCTTTAATTCTCTGAACCCAGCGACTAACTGTGCTCCTATCGACTGCAGAACATTTGTACACTGCACACAGTCGTTTATGAATGTTTGCCACAGTTTCTTTCTCCGCAACCAGAAATTCTATGACAATTCGCTGTTTGTAACGGACATTGTTGACAAGCTCAATTTTAACGGTTCATAGATTGCGTAATATTTTTCAGAATGCTGTGCAATTTGGTACACATAATTGGAACATGTCATATTCCAAGTGTGCAAAATTTCATATTCCTATCTTTATTATTAGCCGAGAAAAAAATTGGTGTGCATTACTTTTTGACCTCCCTACGTAGTTACCATTTCAGTAATGGATACCGCATGGAATAACATGTTAACAGACTTTGAGATTAAACAGCTGATAAATGAAAAAAAGTAGAGAAGATGCCATACTGATAGGGGGTCTGTGTGATGTGGGTGAAAATCAGAATAAAGAGTATTTCTCTAGAACAATTAATGAAAACACGATGACAAGCAAAGTAAGCATGTATATAGCCAACCTCCAAACAGAAAAAGACATGCACATCAATTGCAGGAAGAAAAAATTGTGGGTAAAAGTGTTTTATGATACTTCTGATAATATTTCTAGATTGGGTCAGAGCTGAATGTAGTCAGAGGCATATAGCTAACTGCTAGGTCAGGAAACCAGAGCTGATCAAGATCCAACCCCATCCCCATGAAGTGTAGCTGGAAATAGCATACTCAGCCAAATATGCATAATTAAGGATCATACTAGGAATGTAAACCCTGGCTTTACAAACTGCCATGACTCACTGCAAATGATTGGCTGAAAAGAGAAGATACCCCAATTTCACAGTAAACTTGACATATTAAATCATCTGTCATTTTTCTGCTGAACAAAAAGAAAGGAGACTGGACCTTCTTCTTGCACTTCCTCATGTAGCAAAGGACTGCAGCCACACTCTGCCAATGGATCGGTTCTGTTCTATCTTCCTCAGATGAGCCCATCTCCATCCTGCAGGCTTACATTTGCTTCTGTATTGATGGTTCTTCTCCAGGTTTACTTGCACCTACCAACTTTCTTAGTTCCTTGTGGATTCCAGTTCGTTGACTTATTGTAATATTGGTTGGTGGTCTTCGCAATGTGTGACCAATCTATACCCATTTCCATTTCTTGATTTCCACTCCTATTGGTTTCTAGGTAGTTCTTTCCTAAAAGGGCCCAATTTGTAATTTTATATTGCCATCTAATATTAAGAAGCTGTTAGAGGCATCTGTTTATGAAAGCTTGAAGTCTGTTACTATTAGTCTGTGTTTGCCTCCATGTTTCCAAACCTTAGATTCAGACTGCCTTGACATTTGTATTGAAGATCCTGATTTTATCCTGCAGAGACAGGGCCTCCATACAGGGTGAAGAGTAGGCCAATTGCAAACAGTTCCAGCTTTATTAATTCTGTTTCTAATGCCAGTTCTACCATTTACGCTAACTACACTTTTTAAATAGGCGAACTATCTACTAAGAGTCAACTGGATACAGGTATTGTTCCCTGATGTTGTTTCTTCTTGATCCTATCTCTCATTAGTTGAAAAATCATTGACTTGACAGAGGAAGACATCTTTGATAGATCTCTCTTTGTATTGTGATAGGGTCTGTGAGCTTCCCAAATTGGACAACCCAGCATGTAAAATGTGCATACATTTGTTGCAGTTTGATGAATTTGTGGGGAATCCTGTAGAGTAGCATCAGTTTCCAAATCACATCAAATGCTAATTCAAGTCCACAAAAGTGCTATACCATTTGGACCACCCACTTTTTCAGAGTTAATTTTTTTATGGCTCTAATGATTTTTACTTTTGTTTAAAGTTTTATATATACAGGCTTAAAGGTAATTGCTGAATCAATTTGTGCTGGTGGCGGAGCTCCTTTAGGATCCCTGTGAAATATGAATCAGTCTTGTAGTTTAATAAATAAATAGAACCCAAGTAACCATTTTAAGTTTGTCAGACCCACCTGCAATGTACAACTATAGGCTTATCAGTTGTAATTTTAGCCATTTTTTTTTCAAGCTCCACAAGTCCCCAGGCAGTTGAGAGGACATCTTTATTAGTTCGCCATGTTGTGAAATGAAAATGAGTTAAAGTCTTCTTAGATTCAGCTTCCTGAAGACATTACAAATTAATATATTTTTATTTTAAAATGTGTGACATTACAAAAAAATAGGTATTAGTACAGCTTTACAGGGGTATAAGACATTATAAATACTAACATATCAACCATGAGGCTTTCTTTTTGGATATATATATATATACATATATATATATATATATATATATATATATATATATATATATATATATATATATATATATATATATATATATATATATGCAGTATCAAGCTGAGGGCAGTGACCCAGAAATCTTTGTAAATGACATCATGGATTTGCTTTACAGATTTGCTCTGCAGGTGAAGGAATGTTGATTATGCACAAAGCATTTATTTTGTTCATGATAATGTTTGATACGCAACAGCATAAAATTCACACCATTCTCTTTCAAATGACATCATATGCATGATGTGTACTAGCAGAGAATTTCAACCAACAACATGCCTTCATGATGGTATATAGCATTCACATCTGCCTTTCACAATTTCGTATTTATTTATATAGAGGGCTTCTTTCAGATTCAAAAGTGCTAAACTTAAGCTTTTACGCATTTAACAGTCACTGAACTTTGTAACTTACTTCAAAATTTCAAATTTTACAAATATAGTAATATGAAAAAATATAATATTCAATAAATATAATATAATTTCCTATATATAATATCCATATCCACAGCTTCAGAGACCTGATATATTATGATTTTTTGGCTTCATGCAATGAGTAGATAAAGCACTTATAAAACTATTTGTTAGGAAAAAATGCATAAAAATATATGGCACCTGGCCCCTTGACTAACGGATGGTAACAAATAATCATAATTAGTAAGTAGTTTGTTAATATATTAGTGCCTTATTCTGTGTGCTTTTTTTCTGAGCAGATCGGATAGACAGATTTGTCCATTTTTGTAATTTTGTTCTCCATGTTCTAATCACCAAAAATGCCTGTCATCGTTGTGTTGACCTCTTTGAGAACTTTCTCATTGGTCTTTTTAGCTGTCCAGGGAACTTTCAACATTCTTCTGAGAAATCCCATCTCTGTGGCCTCTAATCGTCTTTTCATTTGTTTGTCTACTGTCCATGATTCGGTTCCATAGGTCAAAATTGGTTCTATATAGCACCGATGAACTCTCTTTCTCATTTCTATTGACATAGATTTGTTGCATAAGATATTTTTCATTTTCTGAAACGCTATTTTGGTCTGAGCTATTCTGCTTTTTATTTCCGTGGTGCATCTTCCATCCGATGTTATTATTGTGCCCAAGTATTTGACGCGTTGCACTTGTTTCAAATTTGTCCTGTTTATTTTTATGCTGCATGCTGGTGATGATTGTTTCTTCGATATAACCATTACTTCTGTTTTCCTACTATTCAGACTGATACCCTTCTTGTTGCTTTCTTTCACTATTATGTCTATCATTTCTTGTAGTCCATTCTCTGTCTCTGCCATGAAAACTGTGTCATCCGCATATCGCAAATTATTTATGTTGTGACCGTTGACTTCAATTCCATTTTTGTCTACTATTGATCTCATAATATATTTGCTGTAAAGTGAAAACAAATCCGGCAACAGAACACAGCCTTGTCTGACTCTTGTTTTATAAGTTGAAATTGTCCTGTTTGGTTGTTAATTCGTATAGCTGCTGTTTGCCAGTACATGTATTTTTATGATTCGCAGATCCTTGCCATCAATGTTTAATTTTTCTAGCATATTGATTATTTCCACATGCTTTACTTTGTCAAATGCTTTTGTGTAGTCTGTAAGGCACATATATTGATCTTTCTTTACCTCTATAGATCTTTCTATCAATGTTCTTAAGATGTATATTGCATTATTGGTGCCCTTTCCTTCCACAAATCCACATTGTTCCTCACTTATTTCTGGTTTTATTTTGTTCCTTACATGTCCCATGATGATTCTTAGTAATATTTTAGTCATATGGCTCAGGAGACTAATAGTGCGATGGTTCTCACAATCAGTGGCGCCTGACTTCTTCGGTTTGGCTACAAAGATAGATTTTAGTACATCTTCGGGTATGTGTCCAGTGTTATATATGTCATTGAGTAGTTTTGTTATGACTTGTACTCCCAGCTCGCCTAATGCATTTATCTCTTTGATTGTTATATTGTCGGGACCTGGGCTTTGCCTCTTTTCATGTGTTGAATTGTGTCCTCCACTTCACTCTGCATAATTGGTGGTCCTGTGTCTTTGTTTGAATTGTTTAACTCTGGTCTTTTATCATCATAGAGTTGACTGATATATTCTGTCCATCTTTCTATTGTCTTCTCCTGTCCCATTATTATATTTCCTTCCTTTGATTTCACACATCCTGAAACTTTGACTTCTTTTCTTCCTGCTAATTTATTTAACTGATTGTGCATAAATTTTGAGTATTTCCTTTGTTATTTTTCCATTTCTTCACATTTATGTTTTAATCATCCTTCTTTTGCTTCTCTGCATTTGTTCTGGATCTCTTTGTGCAATAGTTTGTATGTCGGTTCTTCTTTCTTATGTTTTCTTCTTTCGTCCATTAGTTGTAATATTTCTTCTGTCATCCATTTCTTTTTGTTGATTCTTTTGGTCACTGATATTACTTCTTTTGATGTTTGTTGAATCGATTGTTTGAGCATTTCCCAATGCTCCTCGATGTACTGTATTTTCCTAATAGTATTATTATATCTATTTTGTACTATCGTGCTATACTTATCACTCATCTGTTATTATCCATCATATTTGTCATCCATTATATTTCTTGGGGATTTCTGTGCCTTCCACAGTTTTATTCTTATCGTTCCAACTACTGGTACATGGTCACTATTGTAATCTGCTCCTGGCCTTGTTTTAACAGATGTTAGCCCATTCCTGAATCTTCTCTGTACCAGTATAAAATCAATTTGATTGTGTACTTTTTTGTCTGGGCTTTGCCATGTCCATAGTCGCCTAGGGTGTTGTTTGAACCAGGTGTTACCTATCATCATTTCATGTGTTTTTGCCCAATCTATCAATCTATCCCCTCTGTCATTCGTCTCTCCTAGGCCATGTCCCCCAGTCACATCTTGCACCTTAGCTGTTCCTACCTTTGCATTGAAATCCCCTAATATAATAGTTATTTCTTGGGATTTACACTGTTGCATGGTCATCTCTAACTCATTGTAAAAAGTGTCAGTGTCTTCTTCTTCGCTATAACTTGTTGGTGCATAAGCTTGAATTATGTTGATATCCATTGGTCTACCTCACAATTTTACTAGCAGAATTCTGTCTGATACAGACCAAAATCCTTTCACTGTTTTGCTTTTTTCTCTATCTAACATGATGCCTACACCTCTTTCGTGTGTGGTTTCCCCCAGAGTAAATCACATTTTCGCTGTCACGGTGTAATAATCCCGTTAAATAAACTTAACTCACTGTTCAGCAGTTAAAATGGAGCATTAATTTCATGTTACATGATAAATAATTAATTGGGAAAAAATGCAAACTGATTATACAAAGAAAGATAACCAATGAAAAAGAAAAATAACAATAATACCAAAACATCATAGATACCACATGTGCACATATGTTCACCTTCTTAGGGTTCGGATTTTGAAAAGAACAAAACCTATCATCTTACTTGCCTCAAAATTAAAGCAACAAATCCTCATAATTTTAGCTTTAAACGCTAGAGTGTTTTGTGCGTGGTTGTATGTTGATTGGGATATATCGTTTTGAAGGGGAGTAACTATTTGTCTTCAAGAAATTAATAAGAGTTTCTTTTTTAGAAAATATGTAAAACACATATATCTATATAGCACTTATATTTACAATATGCATGTGAAAAATCTCAGATATATGGAAATGCATCTTCCCTTATGTATATATATATTATGCATATGTGCTTACACATATAAAACAGTTTTATTTAGATAACCTTACCTTATAGAGTTCCAATCTTCTTATTGTGAAATCAGCATAAACTTGAGTATATTTCAACTTTACTGTAATCTCCCCAATATCCACTTGACCATTGTCAGGCCAGTATTTCTCACATTTTAGCTGCAGATTTTACATTTTTTCCTATTTAGCCATTTATCATTCTCTATTATTATCCTTAGAACATCAACATTATTATTGAAATTGTGGAAAATAACCGCTACACTCATTATTCACAATTTTGTATAACTGTATGTGCATTATTCTACTGATTTCCAACTGCCTGACATCTCATCGTATACAAAAAATATCAATTTATCAACCAACACAGAGCTGGAGTCGTGAATCGCCTGAAACGATGAGACTTGGAGGGAATCTGAACACTTATGGACACGGTCAGAGTGCAATGATGATGACCCGCAAATAACTCAACAACAAAAATATGCTATCTACTTATCTGGAAGTCATGTGGTGAAGTGATAAATGCCATCATCTACTGAAAATGTTGGGATCAGGTTTCCAAAACGCTGTGAATATTTTTTTATTAACCAAAACAGCTTTGATTTCACCAAGCTTCTGAAAATTGGTACCAAGGATTTTCTCTGAAAATGTAGTGCAACCTAACATGGTGACTACATCACACAGAAATGTGTTGATTTGACATGTATGGGCTCTAACATAGATGTGGTGATGGGTACACTTTACTTCATTTTTTTTTTACTTATTCTTGCATGTTTTGTTTCTACAAAATCAAATATGATGAATACGGTAGAAATCACTGATCTTTGCTTACAAACTACATATCTAATTCCTGCAGATCTTTTTTACATCTCAAGATGGAGCCTTCTTTTTTCATAATTGTACACAGGGTTTCTCAGCTTTTCTATTTTTCACTTTCCAGCTATCCAGTCTAAGTGTCTGAAAAGGAATTCTATGTTCTCCTATAAAGAATAATTATCATTGTTCTATGAAAATATCTATGTGTTTGTTTGATGATGTCAATTAGAATTCTGATCTCTTTCTTGATCACACACAAAAACCCCATTATAGTGCACAAACTCAATTGAATTTGTGTTAGTTTAAAATATCAGAACATTATTGTTAACTATTAAATTTTACTTGGTACAGAGTGAAACGAATTAAAAACAAAGGAGGAAATTAGAGAAATCGCCAATGAAACACTAATATCTTCAGTAATAAAAAAAAATGATGGTTATATGTTGGACATGTGATGAGGAAAGATAATAACCGAATATCAAAGCAAGCCCTCATGTGGGAAACAACAGGTGATAGGAAAAGAGGCCAACCCAGAGAGACACTGAGAAGAACATTGATCAGAAAGGCAAGAGCAGCAGGAATCGGCTCCCTCAATGAGATAAAGCTGCTTGCACAGAACAAAGACAAATGGCGAGAATTAATAAAAGATCTTTACAAGGAATGAAAACTGCTAGAATAAAAATTTAGATAAAAGAAAGAGTATCTGGGTCTATGCCCTATGGGCCGGCTACGGCTCGAAAGGTCAATAGATAGATAGATGGATCATTAACTTTGCTCAGACAGAATGAACACATACTAATTCATTTAGATTTCAGCTGTAAAAATTATTTTGGGTGCACAAATTGAACGTAAGACCTATTTTCTATCATCTGTTTCCAATAAGGCGAGGCAATAAATCTCAGAAATCACTGGGAAAAAAAAAAACTTGACTGCTCTACACAGGATTTGTGCTGGGTACTTTTGAGCAAGAAGCTAACATCACATCTAATGTCACAGTAACACCTTTACTTGAGTAATCTGCTGTTCCAAGCTTAACCCATTTACTGCCAAGCCACTCATATAAAAGTTGTTATAATAGAGATATTATTTATATTTTAGCAGGACAGAAGAGAAGATGGTAAAGAGTTCACATATTAACCCTAGATTACGGTACCTATCTGTGACTCCCATTTTTACATTACCGTAATAAAAAGTACTACTACTTAAATTTAACATTCATTTTGAGTTTGGAAAATCAAATTTTCTGTGAACTTTTGCTACACATCAGTGTTTTTACCCAATAAAAAAAGACGGGGATCCAATGCGGTAATCATTTCATGATTTACAGTCAATTTTTAACCTGCAACTGGACCACATCCCAGCAGATACTGGTAACTGAGGAAATATCTCTTGTCATGAGGACAAAAATGGGGAAAAAGAAACATTTTTTTTTAAATTGGTCGAATTTGAAATAAAAAACATGCATCGTTTACTATACCACTAGTAATTTTAACTACATTATTGAACAACAAAACAATGCAAAATCAAACAAACAAAATCAAACACTGAAGGGGGTCACCATTAGTGGCATTTATGAAGCCATTGAGAGGTAGGGAATGTTTGTCCCTGACAAACTGTCAAATTTCAAAAACAATTTGTTGGAGGCAGTAATTTTTTAGACAGTATCATAATCTACAGTTAAATTTAAAGTTGCAGCCATTGACACTGCATATTCTAAACCCCAGCAATGTTGTAACAAACCTTTCCATCTTCTACAAGGTTTGTGAGCATGACCACCACTTCAGTTTTTTGTTCCCATATCATGTGAACAAAGTCTTCTAGAACATTCTTAGTTGGACCTGAAAAGTGTAAGAACACCCAACCATATATACTAAATTAATAAAGATAAGAGTAAAATGTGGTGCTGTAAATAGACATGCAAGCTAATAAGTACTTGCAACAAGTCAATTAAGTTCAAATATAAAAATACTAAATGTGTGTCAGACACTAGTAATTAAGGACTTCTGTGACAGATAGAAAAGAGAACCCAGCAGGCTACAAGCATATCATAAGGTCACATCAAAATGAAGTAATTAAGATCCAAACAACAATCATAACTATATTTTTGTGATTAAATGGGATAAGCCTTGTACTCATGCTATTGTTTATTATGTTATATTAAGGTCATCATCACAGCACTTCGGACACATCCATAGTTGCTCAGATCTCAAAAAGTTTATCAGCACACAGCAACTAATTTTGCCAGTTCGGCATTGGTTGACAAATCCTCTCATTCTTCCAGACCATTGCTCTGTTCTCACAACACCGGTCTTCACTCTGAGTTCACACTGTCTAAATAGCCATGTATTTGTACTTTTGTCAAAGTCCTTTGTTTCACCCATCTCTCATAGATTGTTAAAGATATATGCCCAATCCATTGGTTGTTCATCAGCTAATATTGATGACACAATAAAAAGAAGGAAAACTTGTAATTTTAAAGAATAGCAACCATATATTCATGTGTTATCTCTCTCTCTCTCTCTCTCTGCGATCAAGACTCAATCAGAGCAGGATTCCAGACTCTCACATGGAGACAGCTGTCTGTCTAAGTGAATTGATCGACCCCACAGACAGAACATCATAATTAGAGTCTGTTAGATCCACCCTGATTGAATACCTGTTAAAACGTTGCACTGTGTTCTACTGCTACGCCAGTGGCCCAGCGCATCCGATTTCAGCCAGCATTTTATTCAGGTTTGCTTTCCTTAGCCTTTGATTGTCCCCAATCTTCCTGCAAGGCAGCAGATTGTCTTTTCTGTAGGGGATTCCGCCCTTAGATGGTCGGCCCTTGCAGTTTTACAGGCACCATCTGCCCGAGTCACTAGAGGTGACTAACACAGACATGTACACACAAAGATATGAGATGTGACTAACACTGACATGCGCACAACGATATGAGGCCTGACTAACACTGACACACACCAAGATATGAGATATGACTAACACAGACACATACACACACACAAAGATATGAGACATGATTAACATAGACAGACACACATTAAGATATGAGATGTGACTAGCATGGACATACACATATGAGACATGATTAACACGGACACACACCAAGATATGAGATGAGAAAGATGCAGTCATCTATATAGACGAATCCGAAAGACGACACCAAAGAAGTGCATGGGCATATACAGCACGCTCGGCAGGCAGAATAGTCTACGAAGACAGTGGTGCATACGTTATGACCACGAGTAGCATGACAATGGAGGCGATGGCAGTGGCCATGGCATTCAAATGGTTAGAGCCACAAGACTACACCCACGCATGTATACTGAATGATTCGATGAGCATGATAAAAAAGTGGAGGCGGGCTCTCTACGCATGCAATGGGTAGAGTCGTTGCAGAAATCCAAAATACGTAAGGTCGCCTTTGTCTTTGTCCCTGGACATGCGGGAGTACGGGGAAATGAAAGAGCGGACAGGTTGGCTAGCTGCGCTGTCGTTGGGGACGGGCAACCAATGGATCGGGCGGACATCATCAATGCCCTCCGAGATGTGGGAAGAGCACAGGACTTTGACAAACACAGTTCCACGTCACTTCTTCGGATGATGGAAATGGGAGTTATGATGGGCACGGCCAGAAATGAGAAACTTAGTGGCCGTGTAAGAAGACTTATCAACCAACATAGAACTGGAGTCGTCAGTCGCTGGAAACTGCGGGAATTGCTGAGGAGGGGATCTGAGCACCTATGGACATGTTCGGGGTGCAATGATGATGACCCGCAAATAACTCAATGGACATGCACACAAATATATGAGACATGATTAACATAAACATGCACACACAAAGTTATGAGATGTGATTAACATAGACATGCACACAAAGATATGAGATATGACTAACACAGACATGCATGCACAAAGATAAGACACATGACTAACACAAATACACACTAAGATATGAGATATGACTAAACACAGACACGCACAAAGATATGAGACATGATTAACACGGACACACACCAAGATATGAGATATGACTAACATGACACACATCAAGATATGAGCCATGGCTAGCACACACACACACACACAAGCTAAGATATGAGCCATGGCTAGCACAGAAACACATTACGATATGAGCCATGGCTTCACGGAAACACACCAAGATATGAGCCATGACTAGCACTGAAATACATTAAAACATGAGCCATGGCCAGCACATACACTCATCAAGATATCAGCCATGGCTATCACAGACTCCCACTAAGATATTAGCTACGACTAGCACGGATATACACCGAGAATTGAGCCATGGCTATCACAAACACTCACCAAGATAGGAACCATGGCTATCACATACACACACAAAGATATGAGCCATGGTTAGCACAGACAACCACCAAGATATAAGCCACGACTAACATATACACTTGGTAACGTCCACTAAAGTTTGTCTGAGGTTCTTGGTAAAGTTTCTACTGACGACCACGAAGATCCAAAACTTGCAGGCATGGTGGGCGTGGCTGACGTGCTGGAAGATCAGCCTTATAAGATCTTCAGAGAATGTCAATTTAATGTTCCTTGAGTTTTGAATCCGCATCAGATAGTACAGTCTTGCCACGTGGCTGGGTGCGTTCATGATGATGTAAGACAGAGACAAGGCAAAGAGCATCATATCCACACGAACCTGGGCGCTAGCTCGCACTGAGCTCCACATAGGATCGTTGATCGGTTTCAGCTCGGAAACTTCCAACATCGGCAGGCCACTGAGCTTCTTCCACCGGAACTTGTGTATGATGGACGGAACGATCGTGAAGAGCATGACAGTAATAGCGATCAGCGGTAGTAGCAACGTTACTACCGAGTCAATGTAGGTTATTATGTGCAAGAACATCAGCCTTGGACTTGGCAAGCATTTCTCCGAACCTATATCGTTTGGCGTTACCTCAGCAGCAACAGCAGTGGCCATATACAGCAACAACGACAAGACTAGAATGCACATGATCACGATACTCATGGCGCGTCGCTTTGTGCACACAACCACAAAGCTTGTTGGATGACATATGGTGGTGTAATTCTCCACTGTTATGCGAACAAAGTACGATACGGACAGAAAGCTAAACTCCAGACATTGTGCCAGTAAAAGCTAAACTACAACGGTCGCCGTTGAGAATGAATGAAATTAACGAAATTGAAATAAACGAAATTCAGAACGCTCATAAAAGTAGGCCTATCTATCTGCAGCATATTGCAATTGAAAATGGTATGATTTTTATGTTTGATAGTACATCTTACTTTATATTTATGTATTTTGTTTAGTATGACCACACATATATAGCAGTCAAATTGTAATGCACTCATTACGTCTTATTTAGAACTTATAAATGATCCATCAACTTGCAAATAGCAAACAAATACATATGCTCAATACAATTTCATAGCTGAAAAGACTGGTTAAAGGATGAGTCAGTTACTCCATGTATAAGGAAATTAATGAATGATTTATTGATTATCCTTTTCGGCCAAATATGGTGCATTGGGCAGAAGTCATAGTTTTCCATGTCTGGTGGTTAGCCTTGACCTGTTTTAGTTCATGGTTGCTTCTGAGACTTCTTTTATGATGGTTCTACACAGGGTTTCTATCGGTCTTCTTCATTTTCTTTTACCTTCTGGTCTCTATATTAGAGCTTGGTGAGGTAGCCTTCTAACGTCGATTCTGAGAACATGGTCAAGGTAATTCAAGCGTTGCTTTCTAACATAATTGAATATATAGTGCTGTCTAGCTTCATGTTTTATTTCTGTAACTGGTTTGAAGTCTGACCAGCAGATATATAGAAGTCTTCGAAGGCATTTGTTTCAAGAAAGTGTTAGAAATAAGACATAAATAGATCACACAATTAGATAGCAACATCTATTTTTAAACTGAAAATCAGATGCCTGATATTTATTTTTTAAAATAAAATATGAGATTAAAATAATGTAAGTAAAACTGTCCAAAGATCAATGTCACCTATTGTTTAAAAGCAATTTATCACTTACTTTGTGAAGCTATAAATTTCTTCTGTTTATTAAAACCCTGAGAAAACAAAAGAGCACAATTTGTATGTGTGATACACGTATGTGTTCCTTCCATAAACAATGAGTTCAAGACATTTACAACTAAGCTATAAAGTACTTTGCATCTCGCCATCATCATCAAGTACCGGGCCTGTTGGCGTAGGTGATCATGTCTCTCCACAACTTTCGATCTCGACAGTTATTTATCATTTCTGTTGTTGACTTTCTGCCAAGCCATTCTCTTAAGCTGTCTGTTATTTTTTTCTCTTTGCTTCCCTCTATCTCTTCGTCCCTCAATTTTTCCAGTTATTACAATATATTCTAGTTGTTCTCTTCTCATTACATGGCCAAAAAATGATGATTGTTTCTTCCTAATATTGGAAATTAGCTCTCTTTTTGCTTTGACCTCTTTCAGAACATTTTCATTACTCTTCTTAGCTGTCCATGGTATTCTCAACATTCTTCTGTAAAACCACATTTCTACAGACTACAGTGATTTTCTTGTCTGTTGTCCTATTGTCCAATTTTTGATTCAATTTCCCATAGTATAGGCCTAATCATAGCCAATGAAGACACTACATCTTCTGCATCATCACCCGATGTTGGTGATATGTTTAACCACAAACTTCTATCCCTAAAATTGTTTATCAGTTCTCTTGTTGGCTTCCTACAAAATCATTCTCTTAAACTGTTTCATATCTTTTTTCTCTGCTTTCCTCTATTTCTTCTTCTAACAATTTTTCCTGTTGGTAAAATATATTCCATCTTTTCCTTTTTCGATTCATGGCCAAAAAAGATTATAGTTTTGTTTTTTTATGTTGGAAATAAACTATCATTTTCCTTTGGCCACTTTTAGGACATCCTCATTTCTCCATTTTTTTCTTTCCTCATTCTTCCAGTTTTCCATAGTATTCTCAACACATTTCTGTAAAACATTTCTGGGACCTCCAACAAATTTCTTGTGTGCAGTTCTGTTATCCTGAACTCACATTCATAAATCAAGGCTGGCTCTATAAAGACTTTTTTCCCCTATTTCCATTGACAAAAATGAACTGTATATTTTTCCCATTCTGTGAAATAGCACATTTGCACCTCACATATATTGTACATCTACCATCTGACACAACACCTACTATAAGATGATCACTGTAGTAGGTTATTAGTTTAGTCAGTTTCACTTAAGATTAACCATTGAGCAAAAACACTGACAAGGAAGCAAGTCAGACTGAATTTACACATGCAAGTATAATTTTGTAATGTATTATGTTAAAAATAATGTGAAATGTAAACCATTATATAAGTGAACAACATAAAACATGATATCATTATAGAAAAAGAGGTCTCTTACATGAAAGATTAGAGACATGGAGTATGGTAATGTGTCTTCTTCTTCTTCTTTTCTCTTTCACTGATACCTAAAAAGGTATCGTGGTTTATATCATTTGTCGTTCTTGTGCTGCTTGAATTGTCTGAATTAGTGATTTTCATTTGTTGTTACATGTCTCTGACACTGCATCTATCCATCTTCTTCTGGGTCTTCCTCTTGGTCTTTTCCCATGCATTTTCGAGAAGAACGCCCTTGATGGTGATTGGTAAGGATTCATTCTGACCAGGTGGCCAAACCATTTAAATTGTTGTTCTATATATTCTTGGCAGTGTTTTGTTCTTACCATTTTTCTTATGGTTTCATTTGGTATTCTATCTCTTCTTGTGTTGTTTGTTACTTTTCTCAAGCATCGCATCTCACATGTATTGATCTTTCTAAATCATGGTAATGTATAAATTATGTAAATGTTTACCTTCAAAAATCTTAATTCAATACTATTTTTCCTAACTATATTTTCTATTGTTAATTTAAAAAACTGCACAGCAGACCTTAGAAAATATTTGTACAAAGGGATATATGAATGTGTTATATCAGCTTACATTTAGAAGCTATTAACTACAAAGATATTTAAGTTGTGAGACTAAACTCACTATTCAAATGAGAAAGCATCTAAAACATGCTATAAAATATCTCTCTGATATCCTTTAGAAAAATAAACAATATTGAAAGTTAACACTATGATTTCTCTATTTTATTGCAACACACAAAGAAATATCGTGACAAAATAATTGTATCATACATTTATATATGATGCGTTGATGTAATCACCATGTTTCTTGGCTGCGTTAATCTGCAGGTGCACACGGGAATGATCATCTATAAATGGATGGAAGTAAATGTAAAAAATATAGCACGATGTAAGTTATAAACACTAAACAATAAAACCACTCCAAACTCAGAATGTGCAGAAAACTTTTTATATAGACAGAAATAAGTGACTATCCTCAAGTAGCAAATATACATGCCCCCTTTAACACACATTTACATAGTACAATGTCTAATATCATTTCAACATGTTTTCCTGTGCAACTGTCTAAGGGAAACAATCACACACCATCTCTTGGAATGTCGGTTCCTTATTAATGACTTCAGGCAGAAATAACTTCATCTCCAAATATTAGAAACACTCTTTACAAACACCACAACTTAAACAGACTTGTATTTTTTACTATGGCGTCTGCAGAAGATGAAATTTATGCATTTCTAAGATTTATCTGCATTGTCAACTGTACTTACAAGCAACTATATTCTTATATCTGTTTTTGTTCTTGTTATTTGGATTTAAGGCTACAGTTGTGGTTGCGTTGCTGTTTGCTGGAATATTCTGAAATAGAATGAAGAAGATGATTACATATTAAAATATGAATTGATACTTTATTATTTACTTACTATTTTATTTAATTGCTGACCAGATGGTTGCATATCAACTTACTCAGAGGTGAGTTATATTTTTTTTTTCATGTTGTGGTTCAACTAACCTCAGAGAGTTATAGACTCCTAAAACGCAGGACAATAAAGTGTGGTACTGACACCATCATACATAAATGTGTGTCAAAGGTCAAGGAAAAATATGAACAATGACACTATGTTTCAATCTGCTAATGGCATGACAGGTATACTTTCATTTCAACTTATCTTTACATTCATCTGACAATTATGTTTAGAGTTCAAACTAGTGTTGTTAATTCAAACTTAAAAAAGAAACTTGGACAGTAAGCAAGCAACCTATTCATTGCAGAAATGTTGGCCTCTTTCATTTTCTCTCTGTTTCCTATTAGAGGGTTTGCTTTAAGATTCTCTTGTCTTTTCTTATCACATGGCAAACATATGCCCAACTTCTTTTCTTCCTTAATGATTACATTCTTGGATGCATGGCCATTTCTCTTATTTCTGCACTATTTTGAATTCATTCCATGGTGTAATAAGTATGAGTATTTTCCTGAAACATTTGTTTTCAAAAGTATCTAAATTATTTTCTCTTTGGTTGTTTCCAGCTCTCACATGCATAAATAAGGGTGGATAAAACATTTGATTAGAAAATCCTGAAATTTGATTTTATGCTTAGTAATTCTGATTCCCATATTTTATCAAGGTTTCAGAAAGTTATTCCTTACTGTCTTGCCTATTTATATTCTCATTTCTTTCTTTTCATTTCTTTCTTGATATCATCATCATCATCAAGTACCGGGCCTAGTGGCGTAGGTGATCATGTCTCTCCACAACATTCGATCTCGGCAGCTATTTATCATTTCTGTTGTTGACCTTCTGCCAAGCCATTCTCTTAAGCTGTCTGTTATTTTTTCTCTTTGCTTCCCTCTATCTCTTCGTCCCTCAATTTTTCCAGTTGTTACAATATATTCAAGTTGTTCTCTTCTCATTACATGGCCAAAAAATGATGATTGCCTCTTCCTAACATTTCTTGATATAATCAACTTCAAAGATGTACTATGTGATTACATCTTCAACTGTTTTTCCTTCCAGGTATAATGTTTATTCCTCATCACATTCACATTGCTACAGTTTATAGCTACATTGTCTGAGATTGTTCATGACATTTTGTCATCCCATGGCTGACAAAACTTTCTGGTGTCTTGTAGAGTAAAAATATACAATCTCTTCATCTTGCTTTATTATAATCAAGGAGAAGCTAACCTAAGATAATATTACACAGAATAAGTTGGGGATGGTTAGAACCCATAGCGTAAAGAGGGATAGGTAAATGATAGTCATGGTGAAGTCTAAAGGTCAAGTCAGAGAATGGTGAACAATGGGTGTCACATAATGATTCTCATAAAAAATTTAACAAGATGTTAATGGGAAGATAAGTTGATTTGAATGGCATTCAAGCTCAGAGATTCCATTTGAAGGAAAACATACTGACATATTGAGAAGACCAGTGATGCAAAAGGGTACTATCTAGAAGGAACAGTAGTCAGCTAGTAATAGAGAAATGATTCATCTTCAACAGAACCAACTTTGTTCACATATACTTGGTACACAAGATGACTATTATTATATTTTTAAATATTTTAGTTCTCATGGCAGTGCCACTGATTCATCAATGAGTTATTTATAATCTTGAGTTCAGACATGGCTGATTAAGTCAATACAAGTCCGGAATTCATCATTGAGTGCCGCTTCTGCATCGAAGGTTTGCTATCATGGAGCACCATCCTGCTCTGTCTCTTGCTTTGATGGTGCAGGTTGTCATAGGTTGACTTGTCCATCTTTTGATGCTACTTGTCCATGTTAATCTTGGTCTGCCTCTGCCTCTATTACCCTGTATTTTCCCTTCTAATATTAATTTTAGTAGGCTGTTATGTCTTTTAACATGCCCCAAAAATCTCATTTGTCTTGTTCTAATTATGTTTAGTAGTTCTCTTTTAAAATTTCAAAAGTATTCAAAACTAGATTTTATTTAGTTGTTTTATTTTTTTAATGTTTATCCCTTAAGTGGATGTAAATGTATAGTGTTGTGTGGCTAGTTTACAGCAAAGTTGCAATATCTGCTCATAATATCAACTCAATATCAACTACCAGTTGTTCCTTAAAGTGCAAAAGTGCACAAGGGACCTCCCATATTTTAAAACTATCATAGAGGGTTAGAGATCGGATCTCACTACCCAGACACCAGAGGAGGATACAGCAATGAAGAAACCATGGATTCAAAATAAGATTTGGCTTGGCTATGGGTAAATTAATTTGTATTCCAAGAAACAACTGGGAGTGTTGTATTAGAGACTATAATAAAATTAACATAGAATGTATTAGGAATGTATATGTATTTTATATATATATATATATATATATATATATATATATATATATCATACTACGTAAATAACAAAGAAGCTCTCTCTAGATTACATTTATCCTCCCTTCCTTCTAACTATCACTTCCTAATACATTCTGTGTTCACTTTATTTTAGTTTCTATTACAACACTCTAGTTGTTTCTTGGAATACAAATTAATTTATCCATCATCATCATCAAGTACCGGGCCTGCTGGCATAGGTGGTCATGTCTCTCCACAACTTTCGATCTCAGCAGCTATTTATCATTTCTGTTGCTGACCTTCTGCCAAGCCATTCTCTTAAGATGTCTGTTATTTTTTCTCTTTGCTTCCCTCTATCTCTTCGTCCCTCAATTTTTCCAGCTGTTACAATATATTCCAGTTGTTCTCTTTTCATTATATCACTTTGATCACCCATAGCCAAGTCAAATCTTATTTTTTATCTCACTAAATAAATGGAAGACTTGGTGCTCAAGAAGTAAAATGTAAGATATATATATATATATGTATATAATGTATGTATGAGTTAGGATAAATGTGTGTCAAGTAAAAGATTGTTAGTGTTCAATATAACCCCTTTATAATGAAATATGAATTTGGCAAGTCTTCCTAAAAGCATGTCTATTAAAATTATTATTATTATAAATGTTCCTGTAATTACAGTAAGCATGATGCTTTATTTTGTTTTCCATATTTTTACCGTAAGTATTGCGTTTTTTTTCAAGTTAACAAACAATTTTATTTATTTATTTTTTTAATAGGTTTTAAATTTGCCTTTGCTGCTGTCTCCTAACCACAATATAGAAGCTGTATTTAGGTATACAGAACAGAAAAATTAGAAGTACATTTGAAAATGGGAGATGGTAAGAGTTATGTAATCACTGTGTTTTATGTAAAACTAAACCCATAAACAAAACATTACCATACACATACAAAATACTGAAAACATATCATACTGCAAACTGTTTCTGAAAGAATTCTTCTGCATGGGTAGCCATAAAGTCATTTAGGTCTTGAACACTAATTGCAGTGTCACTCAGCTCTAGAACATGATTATAATAGGCATTCCCTGGTACAACGTTCTGCTTGTCTTTGTGGCCTTGACTGAGATGAGGTTTTGCTTCAACTGTAGCAAAAATGTCATTCTGGACATTAGTTATATTATTTTAGTGAAGCAATTACAAACTGATTTGGAACAACAAATGTAAGATATAAATGTAAGATATAAATGTGAGATATAAATGTGAGATATAAATGTAAGATATAAATGTGAGATATAAGGTGAATAAAGTTTGATGACATTCATAAGAGCTGTAGAGTGGTTGCATACATCGAGATAGTGAGAAAGAAGTTGACAGCATTGTTGAGAGTGGAATAAGTATGTGTGTGAGTCTGAATTCTGAGGAGTAAATACATTTTGTGACTATGAATAAATTTTCTGGCTGATGTTTTTGTTAAGCTGCTATTTTATTTAATTAAGAAATTTATGCTAAAATTCTACTTTTTTATTTTAAAATTGAAACTAAATTAGAATGAGAAATTTTTATAAATAAATATTTGTATATCTATAATTCATAATTCACAAATGTTGTAAATAAACTTCATAATTTAAATATACAGTATGTTTTAGATTAGTTTAGTCTATAGATCATCCTCATTGAGCATCAGACATGTCCATAACAAATATATGGTATAATAATGATGTTGAACTAAGAAAGAATTTGCCTACAGTATACTAAAGATAAGTATGTTGTAAAAGGCTAAGGATGGCTGTAATGAGGTTGACATTCTCATCATGTTAAATAAGCTGTTTATAATAATGTGTGTGTCAATGGTACAGCAATCAGAACATTCTTTTAATAATAAAAGAATAGTAGTGCATTACACATACTTGTTGATGATTTCTGTTTGGTAGTCAGCTCAGCGGATATGGATTTTGAAGGTACCTCACTAGCACCATGTCTAATTTCCATGAATTCATTCAAACGGCTTCCAGCCTCATACCCAGGGACATCTTTCTTGAGGCGATATCTCCTTAATTAAAAAAATATAACATTCTAAGGCATTCTTTAATTTAGAGCAATATGTTTAAAATAAACACACAATGGTAATGGGCAACTAGACTAACAGAAAGACAAGCCAAGCTACGTTTAGGCACAAGCATTAATGAGGTAAAACAAACAAATTATACACATTAAACACAATAAAACACAAAAGTCTAAGCCAGAAAACACGACGACACAGCTCTAAAAAAATGGCAGAAAAGACAGTGGCCAGGATGTACATAGAGTTTGGTTAAAAGATGAATAGACAATAGGGAAGGTAGGATTTAATTAGACCAAAAAAAAACTAAACAAAGAAAAATTATAAATATGAAAGACAGGGTACATAGGGTATAAAAAAAAAAGAGAATGAGAGTAAGAGAGAGAGAATAGGGGTGGGATGGTGAAAGAAGATCAAGAGAAGTAATAAAAATAATACAGGGAGGATTAGTGTATCCTAATAAAAAAAAATGTATTTCACTGAAGGCATCATGCAGCAAATGATCTTATAGTTTACTTATTGTCAAAAAATCTCAAACATTTAGCATTAAAAGTTTCAATATTGAACATTTTTGTTTGGTGATGACTGAGATCTTTCGTTCTCATGTTGTTTTTTGGTGATGACTGAGATCTTTCGTTCTCATGTTGTTTTTTGGTGATGACTGAGATCTTTCGTTCTCATGTTGTTTTTTGTTGATGACTGAGATCTTTCGTTCTCATGTTGTTTTTTGGTGATGACTGAGATCTTTCGTTCTCATGTTGTTTTTTGGTGATGACTGAGATCTTTCGTTCTCATGTTGTTTTTTGTTGATGACTGAGATCTTTCGTTCTCATGTTGTTTTTTGTTGATGACTGAGATCTTTCATTCTCATGTTGTTTTTTGTTGATGACTGAGATCTTTCGTTCTCATGTTGTTTTTTGGTGATGACTGAGATCTTTCGTTCTCATGTTGTTTTTTGGTGATGACTGAGATCTTTCGTTCTCATGTTGTTATTTGGTGATGACTGAGATCTTTCATTCTCATGTTGTTTTTTGGTGATGACTGAGATCTTTCGTTCTCATGTTGTTTTTTGGTGATGACTGAGATCTTTCGTTCTCATGTTGTTTTTTGGTGATGACTGAGATCTTTCGTTCTCATGTTGTTTTTTGGTGATGACTGAGATCTTTCATTCTCATGTTGTTTTTTGGTGATGACTGAGATCTTTCGTTCTCATGTTGTTTTTTGGTGATGACTGAGATCTTTCGTTCTCATGTTGTTTTTTGGTGATGACTGAGATCTTTCGTTCTCATGTTGTTTTTTGGTGATGACTGAGATCTTTCGTTCTCATGTTGTTTTTTGGTGATGACTGAGATCTTTCGTTCTCATGTTGTTTTTTGGTGATGACTGAGATCTTTCGTTCTCATGTTGTTATTTGGTGATGACTGAGATCTTTCGTTCTCATGTTGTTTTTTGGTGATGACTGAGATCTTTCGTTCTCATGTTGTTTTTTGGTGATGACTGAGATCTTTCGTTCTCATCTTCACCAATGACTACTCCTCTTCACCATCTAACTTCAAAAGAGCAGTAAGTGGGGGTAGATGCATTGTTTAATGGTGACTTCAGTCCAACACCTCTGGTATAGCATCTTTGAGTACTAATACTGCCTTCCATCTTTGATCACTACCTGCTTGGCCAGACTTATAAGCTTGAGTCACCACTGATAGGGGAAATAGGAACAGATCAGCTGTTGTTACCACTGATAAGGGAAATAGGAACATGATCAGCTGTTGTTACCACTGATAGGGGAAATAGGAACATGATCAGCTGTTGTCACCACTGATAGGGGAAATAGGAACATGATCAGCTGTTGTTACCAATGATAGGGGAAATAGGAACATGATCAGCTGTTGTTACCACTGATAGGGGGAATAGGAACATGATCAGCTGTTGTTACCACTGATAGGGGAAATAGGAACATGATCAGCTGTTGTCACCACTGATAGGGGAAATAGCAACATGATCAGCTGTTGTTACCAATGATAGGGGAAATAGGAACATGATCAGCTGTTGTTACCACTGATAGAGGGAATAGGAACATGATCAGCTTTTGTTACCACTGATCTTGTTGCAAACAGTCAGTTATGAATCACTGACCACATGCAGCCCTAGCTGTCATGACTGAGGCAAAAATAACAAAAAAACATAGTACTTCCAGTCAAGCACAGACAATAACAATGAAATCAAATGAAAAATCATAACTATTGGGATGAAAAATTGTACCTATTGAAATGAAAAATTATAACTATTGAAATGAAATATTATAACTATTGAAATTACAAAATAACTATTGAAATGAAAAATTATAACTATTGAAATGAAAAATCATAACTATTAAAATGAAAAATCATAACAATTGAAATGAAAAATTATAACTATTGAAATGAAATATTATAACTATTGAAATGAAAAATAACTTTTGAAATGAAAAATTATAACTGTTGAAATGAAAAATTATAACTATTGAAATGAAAAATCATAACTATTGAAAATGAAAAATCATAACAATTGAAATGAAAAATAACTATTGAAGTGAAATTGTTTCTTTTGCGTACACTTTTAGATAGCAGCCTTAAGTTCATGTTCAGGAATGGTGCTGATGGTGAAAGAAAAGCCTTCTCTGTTAGTTAAATGTTAAGCACAATTGTAGTAGATGTACAATAATGTCCTTATACGTTATTTTATTTGATGCCAAATTTTTGTAATCATCAATTCCTTTAAAAATGCATATCGCTGCACTGTGCAGGATTCTTAATGAAATCTACATTTTTTTATATCCACATAACTTATATTTTGTATTTATTGTTATTGTTTCATTCTAATATGCAATCACTATCATCATGTGCCATACTGTTTGGCATAGGCATTCATGTCCTTCCACAATCTTCTATCCACAGTGCATCGTATCAATTCTGTTGCTGACCGTTTTCTGTGCCATGACACCAAACTAAATAGCATCTTCTCTCATTGTCATCCCGGATCTCTCTTTCCCTGTATTTTTCAAGTTGTAACCAAGTTTTCAAACTTTTTTCTTTTCATTATGTGTCCGAAAAATGATGATTGTTTCTTTTTTTATATGTTTTAGGGGGTACCTTTTTGTGTTGGCATCTTTGAGAGTTTCCTCATTGGTCCTTTTAGTTGTCCATTGAACTTTCAACATTATTCTGATAAATTCTATCTCTGTGGCCTATAATTGTCTTTTCATTTGTTTGTTTACTGTCCTTGATTAACTTCAATGGGTCAGAATTTGCTTTATATAGCACAGATGAACTCTCTTTCTCACTTCTATTGACATAGACTTGTTGCATTAGAAGTTTTTCATTTTCTGAAATGCTATTTTGGCGTTTTATTTCTATTAGTTCATCATCCATCTGATGTTATTATTGTGCTCAAGTATTTGACACGTTGCATTAGTTTCAGATTTGGTTTTTTTATTTTTATGCTGCTTGATGGTGATGGTTGTTTCTTTCATATAACCATTACTTCTGTTTTCTAACTATTCAGACTGAGACATTTCTTGTTGCTTTCTTTTACTATTATATCTATCATTTCTTGTAGCTCATTCTCCGTTTCTGCAATTAAGACTGTCATTCGCATTTCGCAAATTGTTTATGTTGTGATGGTTGACTTCAGATCTTTTTGTGTCTACTATTGATCTTATAATATTTTCACTGCAAAGTGGGAATAAATCTAGCGACAGAACACATCCTTGTCTGACTCCTTGTTTTATGTATTGGAACTGTCCTGTTTGGTTGCTAATTCGTATAGCTGCTGTTTGTTGCCAGTAAACGTTTTTTATGATTCTCAGATCCTTGCCACGAATGTTACATTTTTCCAGCATAGTGATAATTTCCACATGTTTTACTTTGTCAAATGGTTTTGTGTAGTCTATAAAGCAGATATATAGATTTTTCTTTACCTCTATTGCTCTTTCTTTCAATGTTCTCATGATATATATTGCATTATTGGTACCCTTTTCTTTCACAAATCCTCATTGTACCTTACTTATTTCTGGTTTTATTTTTTTCCTTATATGTCTCATGATGATTCTTAGTAATATTTTGGTTATATTGCTCATGAGACTAATAGTGTGATGGTATTCACAATCAGTGGCACCTGACTTCTTTGGTATGGCTACAAAGATAGATTTTAGTAGATCTTCAGGTATGTTATTGAGTTATTTGTGGGTCATCATCATTGCACTCCAAACATGTCTATAGGTGCTCAGACTGCCTTCTCAGGAAGTCCTGCAGTGTCCAGTGACTAACGACTCCATTCTGCGTTGATTGATGTCTTCTTACACGCCCACTAAGTTTCTCGTTTCTGGCTGTGCCCATCTTGGCTCCCATCTCTTTCATCTGAAGGAGTGATGTGGACTCATAGTTGTCGAAGTCTTATGCCCACATTTCGGAGGGCATTGATGATGTCCGCCTGAACCATTGGTTGACTGGTCTTCAACTACAGTGCAGCTAGCCAACTTGTCCCCTCTCTCATTTCCCCCTATTCCCGCAAGTTCTGGGACGAAGACAAAGGTGACCCTATGTGTTTTGACTTCTGTAATGACTTTACCCATTGCATGTGTGCAGAGCCCACCTCCACTTCTTTTATCATGCTCATCTTATTACTCAGTATGCAGGCTCAGTATGTACTCAGTGTAGTCTTGTGTTTCTAACCAGATGAATGCACTTGTCACTGTCATCACCTCCATCGTCATGCTACTCGTGGCCATAACGTATACACCACTGTCTTCTTTGACTATTCTGCCTGCCAAGCGTGCTGTAAATGCCCATGCACTCCTTTTGTGTCGTATTACAGATCAGTCTGTATAGATGACTGCATCTTTCTCATCGGTGTTATCGGTGTCAACCTCCACATTAACCACGACTGAGTTCTGTTCCCTACATTTCCTGTTGAGTGTGACAATACACGAAAGTGTCCCCCTGAATGATATAGGCACCGGTATCCAATCATTGCCAGCGTTGATTTTGGTAAGCCCACATACCTGTTTGAGGCTGCTCAGCCCATACACCATGATTTGCCTCTTTTTAGCCTGACACCTTTCCCTGTGTTGAGCGCGTGGTGCAATGGATGCTCTTTATCTGCACTTATCTTCAGGTATGCTCATGCCCTCCAAATCTTAATCCTGTGATTCATGGTTGAAAAGTCAAGAAGATACTCCACGATACCCACTCTTTATGTATGTGTCTGTTGTTGTATATGTCATTGAATTGTTTTGTTATAACTTGTACTCCTAGCTCTTGTTACGCATCTTTCTCTTAGAATGTTATATTGTCGGGACCTAGAGTTTTGTCTCTTTTCTTGTGTTCAATTGCCTACTCCACTTCACTCTACATTATTGGTGATCCTGTATCTTTGTTTGAATTGGTTAGCTCTGGTCTTTCATCATCATAGAGTTGACTGATATATTATGTTCATCTTTCAACTATCTTCTCATGTCCCATTATTATATTTCTATCTTTTGATTTCACACATCCTAAAACTTCAACTTCTTTTTTTCGTGTTAATTCATTTAACTGATTGTATATAAATTGTGAGTCTTTCTTTTGTTGTTTTCCCATTTCTTCACATTTCTGCTTTAACCATCCTTCCTTTGCCTTTCTACATTTGTTTTGGATCTCTTTGTGCAATATGTTGTGTGTATATTTTTCTTATGTTTTCGTCTCTTGTCCATTAATTCTAGTATTTTTTCTGTCATCCATTTCTTTTTTGTTGATTCTTTTAGTCACTGGTATATTTAGTTGTAGTTTCATATTTCTTGGGGATTTCCGTGCCTCCCTCAATATTATTATAATTTTTCCAGCTACTGGTGCACAGTAACTATTGCAGTCTGCTCCTGGCCTTGTTTTAACAAATGTTAGGCTATTCCTGAATCTCCTCTGTACTAGTATAAAATTGATTTAATTGTGTCCATTGTTGTATGGGCTTTGCTATGTCTATAGTCATCTAGGATGTTGCTTGAAACAGGTATTACGTTTAGTAATTTCATGTAAAGGTAAAGGTAAAGTACGAGACTTGAACCGGCGTCTTAGCACGCGAGTATATACCCATATGTGCTCGGCCGCCTATCCAGAAATGTTCGGATATTTCTGTATAGTGTAGCCTCAAGCATCGAAACTCAGATGCGAAGCGACATTCCTCAACTTCCCAGTATAATATACCCTGGTACCCATTTCTGCCAACGGCTGGGTCGACCGTGGGGGTATTTTTTTTTTCCAACCACGAGTACAATTCACACTGCTCCCAGCGGGAATTGAACACGGGTTGTCCGAACGTCGGTAGTCTAGTCGGGTGGTTTTCCCAACTAGGCTACCGAGGCCCCAAGTAATTTCATGTGTCTTTGCCTAATCTATCAATCCCCTCTGTCATTCGTCTCTCCTAGACAATGTTACCAAGTCACATTTTGCACTTTAGCTGCTCCTACCTTTGCATTGAAATCCCCTAATATAATAGTTATGTCTTGGGGTTTACACAGTTCCATAGTCATCACTAGCTCGTTGTAAAGTGTGTCAATGTCTTCTTCTTCGCTGTTACTAGTCGGTGCATAAACTTGAATTATGCTGATATCCATTGGTCTACCTCTCAATTTTACTAGCAGAATTCTATCTGATACTGGCCAAAAACCTTTCACTATTTTGCTTCTTCCTCTATCTCACATGATGCCTACTCCTCATTCATGTGTGCTTCCTCCAGACTAAATTACATTTCCACTGTCATGTTGTGATAATCCTGCTCCTTTTCATCTTATTTCACATAGTCCCGGGATGTTCAATTTTATTATCTTCATTTCTTTACTGATGTTTTCTAGCTTGTCAACCTAGAATGCTGATCTAATGCTCCAAGTTCCTATTTCTAGTGTCTCTCTATATTCTATATTTGATCTTGCATACAGTTGATTGATGACGATCGAGTGTGACCTGTAGCACATGATGCTCCCTACCGGACAAGGTGGCTGTGCGGTCCCCAGTAAAGTCGTTAGCTGTATATATTATATTGTATTTTGAAATAATTTTTCTTTACAATATAAGAAAGTAGTTTGCCATTCTTTTCCTTCTTGGGCAGTGACTATACTAGTCAGAGATGGCAGCCATTGTTTAGACAGCTGAGATCTGTTGCTTGCCATCATGGAGTTGGAGTCATAACCAGCTCTACTTGTTGGCTGCTCCTACAACACCATCTTCCACCAGCTGTCATGGTTTCAAGTAACCCAGATGGGGGGGGGGGAGTGTTAAATGGGGACTTGGCCATGCCCAAGGGTGTCACGAAGACTAATGGAGGGAAGGGGACATGTTATTCTTCCTTTGGTAGGAGATAACTCTCCCCGCGAACCTATGCTATGCAGTAGATAATATAGATAAGCTTAAATAATTCTGACATGGAAGATGCACCATAGAAATAAAAAAGCAGAATAGCTCAGGCCAAAATAGCATTTCAGAAAATGAAAAATATCTTATGCAACAAATCGATGCCAATAGAAGTGAGAAAGAGAGTTCATCGGTGCTATATAGAAACAATTCTGACCTATGGAAACGAATCATGGACAGTAGACAAACAAATGAAAAGACGATTAGAGGCCACAGAGATGGGATTTCTCAGAAGAATGTTGAGACTTCACTGGACAGCTAAAAAGACCAATGAAGTAATTCTCAAAGAGGCCAACACAAAAGGGAACTCCTAAAAAACATTAGAAAGAAATAATCAACATTTTTCGGGCATATCATGAGAAGAGGAAAGTTGGAATACTTGGTTACAACTGGGAAGTTAAAAGGAAAAAAGAGATCACAGATGACAAAGAGAGAAAATATTGGATAGCTTGGTGTCATGGCATGTAAAACAGTCAACAACAGAACTGATACGATGCACTGTAGATAAAAGATTGTGGAGAGACATGATCACCTACGCCAACTGGTATGACATATGATGATGATGATGATGATGAAATGATTGTATATTACCTCCATATGATGATACCAATAACAACAACTAGTACAATGAAGGCAATAATTGGTCCAGCAATAGCACCAACAGGAAGAGGCTCAGGAGGATCTGAAGAGAGAAAAGAAACATCCACATACAAGATTGAGCTGTGGTTGATACTATTCAAATGATAATGCTGATTGAAAAAAATAACGTTGTTAATTTGTAAAACACAATCATCATGTACCATACAGGTTGGTGTAGGCGATCATGTCTTTCCACAATCTTCTATCTACAATGCATCGTATCAGTTCTGTTGTTGACTGTTTCCCATGCCATGACACCAAGCTATCCAGTATTTTCTCTCTTTGTCGTCAGCGATCTCTTTCCTTTTTATTTGGAAAGATGTAACCAAGTATTCCAATCTTTCTCTTCTCATGATGTGCCCGATAAATGTTGATTGTTTCTTTCTGATGTTTTTTAGGAGCTCCCTTTTTGTGTTGCAAAACACAATAGCGGGCATATTTAGTTGTATTTAAAGCTTATGTCTTGGGTGGCTTGGTAGGTAGCACATATTTTCAAAATAGACATGTGAAGATTATGTGAAAATTATTCCAGTATATGCAATAAGTCCAGCTTTTAAATGTGTCACTGCATTACATGGATACTGCACATAAAATATTAAATATTTATTTGAAAAAAACACAAGAAGTTCACAGTAAATGACAGTCCGCGGAGAGCTGATTGTTTGTTTTTAATCCTGCGTTTGTGTATACAGCCACCATTATTGTACTTGTATCCTTTCTTTTTCTGGTTACACAAAAATATCTTAGCACCTGTCTATGAGTCATGACCCAGGCGGGCCCAGCTCTCCTAGTGTTAAGTAGCTGAAGGGCCAAAACACTTGCTTGTTCAAGGGGGTCCTCACCGATGATCAGATTACCTCCTGCTGCACACTGAATCAAGAGTTTCCAATTATTGCTGTTTGTTTCATTTTTAAAAAAGTAAAGTACACCCGTCACGCCAAGTGGTGTATAGGGAATATGGTGTTAGTGACCATACATTTTACAGACCTTTAGCACATGATTTTTGGGGTAATGTGGTCGGCATTACACCCGTGCCGCTTTACTTTCCCAGAAAAAAAAATCCGGTACCCTTTAAAGGCTGGGTGAACCGGAAGTCGTCGATTGGGATTGAACCCTACCTCTTGTCCTTTATAGTCAAGCTCACTAACCACTGAGCTATTGCGGCTCCCTGTTTGTTTTATACATGCTTTAAATGTTTTTAATACTTATGTTTTATTATACATTTTTTCAGTTACATCTATATATGTTGAAGTCAATATTAAGGCTGAAATCAACTGAAAACATCAGTTGTCAATAATATGTTATATTTTACACTACAAGAAGAAATTATGAACCACAGACAAAAGTAACAGTTAAAACATACCAACACAATAAGGACCTATCTTGCCAGGTATACACGAATAACAGATTCCATCTGTGCTATTACAGAGTTGATCCTTACAGTTAGAGCTGCAGCTTTGAGTACAGTTCTCACCGTAGAACGCTGCACTGCAAGCTGTAAGTGATTTTTTTTAGTTTGAACTTTTTAAATATTTATGTTAAACTATGACATGCAGACATGATATGTTTAATTAAATAATTAGTTTGTGTGTGTGTGCATGTGTTAAATATGATGTCATGATGTCATTATTTGCATTTAAAGTGCGAACATCAACATTCAGAGTTAAGGGAATTGAATTCTTGAAAAAGATGTGAATTTTACTTTTGGACTGATGAGATTGCTGGCAATTTAAATAAAACAGATGTATATCCAAATTCCATAGGAGCGTGACAAGGGTTGCTTACTCTCCCGACATTGTTCAACATTTTTCTTCTAAAAGTCAAGACAAGATACCCTTGAAAACCATATAGAGACTGTCGACATTTGAGGCAGAACAATCACCGACCTATGTTTTGCTTATGATATAGATAGACTGGCTGGCAGTATATCAGAAGCTCAAAGAACTCGTTGTGTGCCCAGATAGCATGGCAAGAGCTTATGAAAAGAAGGTCAATGTCGACAAAAGCATAATGATAAACAAGACACTATGCAGTAGAACAACACTATACATGGATGGAGAAAATCTCAAGGAGTTTGGCAAATTCAAACATCTGACCCCTATTGTCGCTGAAGGATCAAGACCAGACGTACTAGTCAGAATAGCACAAGCGATGGTAGCCATGACAAGACTCGACCATATTTGGAAGAGCAAAAACATCTCCCTAACAACGCAGGTCAGACTATTAGAACATTAGTTACATCTCTATTTCTACATGCCCATGAAAAGTGGACACTTACTGCTGATCTCCAAAGAAGAATACAGGCTTCTATAGAATGATATTACACATATCATACATAGAGCATATCACCAATGAAGAAGTGATTGAAAGAATCCAATGATCCACTGGACCAATACAATAATTATTGTCAATAACAAAAGATTGGCAACACCACATGGCCCACAGACCTTGCCAAAACTACTCTACAAGGGACAGAACCAGTAAATATAATACAGGGGAGATAACGTCAGAGAATGGACATAAATGTCCATTATATCGCAGAGACCTGCTCTAAATGGCGACAATTGGAAGCAAATTGTGAAAATATGATCTATGGTGTCCCAACGACCGACAAGATTACAGGATAACTGAGTGAATGACTGACATTCAAATTATAGGCAATTTGTGATGAAAAACATCTGTTGATGTAGCATATGCACATATTGAATGGAGTAAATATTATTTGGTAAAATATTTTAATAATAAAGTTAAATAAAAGAAGACACAAGAGACAAATTTAGATTTAGTTGGTGACACTTCATTTAAAACATAACATCATTGAAGAACTAATCCATTTATGGATTTAATAGAAGCCTGTCATTTCTCAAACTTCTTCCAACATTATAGAAGTCACTACCAGACATGATATAGATGAAACAACATGAATCAGTCATCGCAAATAATAATACAAATACAGACACAAATAATATTTAAGAGATACATCAATCTGTCACGTTAACTCAGTCAATGACACCAGGAAGTAAAAAGATCACAAAGGCAGCAGTGCAAGAGATGCACCCCATACATTTGATCATGTAATGGTTTTTGATTAATTTTAAAGGTTTTTCTCTTTAAAAAATGGACTTGTATATTTACTAGACAATTTGTAAGGAAAAACTTATGCAACTTTCTACATCTTCTTATTTAAATAAATCCTCTCATATTTTACAAACATAACTTCTACACAGAAGTTCAAACATAAATATCATATACATGTGCTAGTTAATTAAATCATAGCAAACCTACATTTTCAATGAATTATAAATATTAAGGCCAACTAATTACAACATCAAGTACCTGGCCTGTTGGCGTAGGTGATCATGTCTCTCCACAACTTTCGATCTCGACAGTTATTTATCATTTCTGTTGTTGACCTTCTGCCAAGCCATTCTCTTAAGCTGTCTGTTATTTTTTTCTCTTTGCTTCCCTCCATCTCTTCGTCCCTCAATTTTTCCAGTTGTTACAATATATTCTAGTTGTTCTCTTCTCGTTACATGGCCAAAAAATGATGATTGTTTCTTCCTAATATTGGAAATTAGCTCTCTTTTTGCTTTGACCTCATTCAGAACATTTTCATTACTCTCCTTAGCTGTCCGTGGTGCTCTCAACATTCTTTTGTAAAACCACATTTCTCAGACTCCAGTGATTTTCTTGTCTGTTTTCCTATTGTCCATGATTCGCATCCATATGTTAAGACTGGCTCTACATAACATTTAAGAACTCTTTTTCTTGTTTCTATTGTTACAAATGGATTGCATAGTATCTTAATCCATGCATACACGATATGAATAGAAATGTAGCTGAAGTTTAATTACGATTTCGTAATGGCAACTGCAGTCTAGGCTGAAAAAATATATGTGCAGATAAAAATGATATAGTAAATGTAGCCTTGTTTGAACAAAATATATGTAGATAAAAATGATATTGTAAAGGTGATCTGGTATAACCTAGAAGACATAGTCAGAGGTCGATTGAATTGTGCATTTCCAAGAAGAATGCAATAAAAACCCTATATCAACCGGCAAGGGTACCAATGGGAAAAGGGGAGGAAAAAGGGGGGGTGAGATATGTGATGCTTTGACAAGTGAAGCTTTATTTTGCATTTGTAATACTTCTTTGTCTGGTGTACTTTGTCTTTTGAAAAAAAAGATGGAAGGTATTTATACCAACCATGGTAATAATATAATTTAGATACATGCTTGTAATAATACTGATAAAATCTAGACACGTTTTGACACATTACAGACGATCTAGGGTAACTAATTGCATGGGATACCTCTTTCATAAAGGCATAGCCAACCCCTTAGGGATAACATTTCAGTTCCTGCCATAATGGAGTAATAAGTGTGACACACTCAATGTGTAATGATAAACTTTCAGCAAACCAATGAATGTTTCGTTATTGGTTGGCTATGTAGGATCGGTTTTATTTACTTGCACATCAGTGTGTGCGTGTTTTATGTTTGTTCCTGCTGAAGCCTATTGAGCCGAAACGTCGTTCAAATCTGTGTCGTCTACTAATCACGTAAAGCTTTTAACATACCATCTTTTCTATTTTTTTTTCAATTTTCCCTTTCAGCAAACCATCATTACTCATGTTAAGGGCATGTTAATTATGACAAAGGATAACATATCTTAATTTAAACACCTGTTTAATTAATTATTATACTGGTGAGAATATTGCAGTCTCTCTCTCTCTCTCTCTCTGCGTTCAGGACCCAATCAGAGTAAGGATTCCAGATTCTCACATGAAGTCAGCTGTCAGGCTAAGTGTGTAGATCGCCCCCACAGACAGAACATCACAATTAGAGTCTGTCAGGTCCACTCTGACTGAACACCCGTTAATACGTTGCACTGTGTTCTGCGCCAGTGGCCCAGTGTATCCGATTTCAGCCAGCATTTTATTCGGGTTTGCTTTCCCTAGCCTTTGATTGTCCCCAGTCTTCCTGCAAGGCAGCAGATTGTCTTTTCTGTAGGGGGATTCTGCCCTTAGATGGTAGGCCCTCCCAGGTTTACGAGCACCATCTGCCCGAGTCACTAGAGGTGACTAACACAGACATGCACACACAAAGATGTCATATGTGACTAACACAGACACGCACGCACAAAGATGTGAGATGTGACTAACACAGACATGCACACACAAAGATATGAGATGTGACTAACACAGACATGCACACACAAAGATATGAGATGTGACTAACACAGACATGCACGCACAAAGATGTGAGATGTGACTAACACAGACATGCACACAAAGATATGAGATGTGACTAACACAGACATGCACACAAAGATATGAGATGTGACTAACACAGACATGCACACACAAAGATATGAGATGTGACTAACACAGACATGCACACAAAGATATGAGATGTGACTAACACAGACATGCACGCACAAAGATGTGAGATGTGACTAACACAGACATGCGCACAGCGATACGAGGCATGACTAACATTGACACACATCAAGATATATGACACATGACTAACATAAACATGCACATAAAGATATGAGATATAACTGACATTGACATGCACACACAAAGATATGACACATGCCTAACATAGACATGCACACAAAGATAAGAGATATGACTAACATAGATAAGCACACACAAAGATATGAGATGGGACTAACATAGCCATGCACACACAAGGATATGAGATGTGACATACACAGACATGTACACAAAGATATGGGATATCACTAACCCAGACATGTACACACAAAGATATGACATATGACTAACACTGGTACACACTAAGATATGAGATATGACTAAACACAGACACACATAAAGATATGAGACATGATTAACACGGACACTCCGAGATATGAGATATGACTAACATGACACACACCAAGATATGAGCCATGGCCAGCACACACAAGCTAAGATATGAGCCATGGCTAGGACAGAAACACATCAAGATATGAGCCATGTCTTCACTAAAAACCACCAAAAAATGAACCATGTCTAGCACAGAAACACATTAAAGTGCCCATATGCTTGGGCTTGTTGTAGTCGGCAGACTCTTCTGAACGTGGGAATCACAGGTTTCGTTAAACAGTTGTCTGGAGATTTGAGAGTGCAGTCTGACCCATAGAACGTTCTCTTGCATGTACAGATACCCGATCGACTGTTGACATGTGTCGTTGAAACAGTTGTCGGACATTTGAGAGTACATATGATGTCACAGCCATCAGAACACATCTGTTCGCACTGTAGCCCAAAATTACCATCGGGACAAGTGTCATTACAGGTATAGCCAAGATGTTTACATTGTAGGCATTTTCCAGATTTTTCCTCAAATAAAGGACAGACACTGAGACAAGACCCGGAACAGTCGTGTCCATAGATCCCATGTGAACAGTTGCCGTGACAAGTACCGATGATGACATTGCAGCCTTTACTACACCCACTACACACTACACAAAACGACCAAGAATGCTCGTCCAGACAATAGGTGTCTGTAAATGTTTGCACCTCACATACCGTCAGTGCACTGTCGGCCTGCGAAATGGTCGGTGAGAACTCAATCTTAATGTGTGCCATTGGCGTTTGTGTTTTGACTACAATAGTGTTCACAGATAAATTAGGGTATGATATATCATTATACTGGAACACTACTCCACCACTGTCAGAGAAAGCCTTTAGAGTGGCATTCTTTACCCGAATCATAGTGCTAGCTCGATGATAGATTCGAATGACGTGAGTCTTCTGGGGTGTTGCAAAGTTCAGATACCAGTAAACAGAATTGGTTCCACTTCTCCATTGTATGTGTGTGTGCAGTCATTGTCATAGAGATTGGTCTTTATTTTGCTATTAACTGCGGCCTATGATCCACATCCGTCTCCTGTATAACAAGCATCAAATGTGGTTGAGAGCCACTTTCCGACCACCGCCAATGTAGATGGAGCAGATATTTGCAACTATCGCCCTTTCAATCCGTAACTTGTTGATCAGATCAGCCCCAGAGCAGAAGACATCAATCTCGTGCGGACTAACTACAAACCTTGATACATTGTACCATGAGGCAGAACCATTCAGTTTTACCGTGAAACTGTCCGGATATTTTAAGTCATTCGCATAAATCCTAAACCAAGAGCACGGCAAAGATGGATTGAGAGTTGTCTCAACTGATGTAGAATCTGTGTCCGGATTACATGAGGTGTCGTTGTTATCAAACAGGAAAGTAGGTTCAGATTTTTGGGCATATTTGCAAATAAAATCCAAGTACTGACACTGGGGTCCGAAAATTTCGTGCTGACAACTGTCATTGTTTGAGCATGTCCCTGTAGTTTTGTCACAAACTGAGTCATTATAGCAGTGATATCATTGTATATCATTGTAACGTACAATTTGCCCCAAACCAACCGGCTGCACAAGTAAGGTCATTAGCTTCCATGGTCGGTAAAAGCCAGCGAATAAAGACTTAATCCACAGCGATGGTTAACGAAATGTGTACACACGTTTATTATCAAACCCGTGAGTACATTTACAAGGAAAGTCAACATTGTTTACATGGCTTGGACGCAAGAAGCGTCCATTTTGGTGCGTCCCATCATATTGCAGTTATAAGTGTGGAAGAGAGTAAAGAACAGAAATCAGGATCTAGAGTATAAGGTAAAATTCACCAAAGTGAAGCTTATATGTTAACAATCTCCAGGTTTAGAGTAGAGGTTAAAGTGGTTATCAGATTTTCTGAGACTCCTTTCAAGAAAACAATATTGTATCAGATTATCGACCATGCTTTGTGGATTCAGAATATGTGTTTCTGTTAGAAATGAGGACAGTATTTGGAGATGTCAATCCTTCAAGAACTTGTGTGGATCTACTGTCTGGATACTCAGAGTCCATTGTAATGAAAAATCTACCAGACTTGCCTTCAGTAGCACCTGTAGAAGGAAACTGAGAGCATGTCAAGAAAGACATACTGAAGTATTTCTATTTTAATTTATTGTATAGCAATATGAGAGAAGTTACTAAACCATCTCTGATAGAATAAAAGGCACATTATTGAAACACACACAAATACATTTGTAGATATTTAAACAACTTGAATATTAGCTTTAAAGATAAATTGTACCTTGGTCACACAGTGGGCCAGTTATCCCAAGTCCACAAGACTTGCAAGCTCCTGATGAAGTGTGACACAGTTGGTCTTTACACTGAGGGCTACATTTCTGTGTGCAGTTTTCACCAAAAAATGTGGCACCACAATCTGGAGAGATTAAATGACATGTTTACTGCTGACAAATAGTTAATACTGATGATTTGAGCTGTTTACTTGTTACTTGAGTCAGAAATAAGTTTACTTCTGTACTCGTTTTAAAGTGTATATGTACAGTTTTGTTAGTGCTTATATATTAAGAAAATAGTATGGCCAATAGAAGATTGAAATTATGTGAAGAGTGGCTTTATGATAAAGGTCAGAGGCCATAAGAGTTATGAGCTGAGTATCATCATCATCATGTACCCTGCCGGTTGGCGTAGGCGATCATGTCCCTCCACAATCTTCTATCTACAGTGCATCGTATCAGTTCTGTTGTTGACTGTTTTCCATGCCATGACACCAAGCTATCCAGTATTTTCTCTCTTTGTCGTCCGCGATCTCTCTTTCCTTTTATTTTGCCAGTTGTAACCAAGTATTCAAACTCTCCTCTTCTCATGATGTGCCCAAAAAATGTTGATTGCCTCTTTCTGATGTTTTTTAAGAGCTCCCTTTTTGTGTTGGCCTCTCTGAGAACTTCCTCATTGGTCTTTTTATCTGTCCAGTATAGACATGAGATAAAGGACACAAGAGACAGCTGGAAGAAATGAAGTCTACCAAGGAGTGGAGTTATGAGAAGAATGGTTTCCAGGATAAAACAACTACAGTCATGAGAAGAATAAAATATTGGGATCAACGGTTTCATGTAGCAAGTGGAGTCATGGAAAGAATGAAAAGCAATGGGTGAATGCAGTAATGAATTTAGTGCAATCATGAAAAGATTTAGTCATAAAAAAAGTAAAGTTATGCTGAGAATAAAGTCACAAGAAGATTTAAGACATGGGAAGAATGTGTTGAAAAAAATAAACAATTGAATGAAAGAAACAAAGAGACAGATGGAGTCATAAATTGAATGGAAATATTGGAAAAGCAGTTTCAATTGAAAAGAGAAGTCATCAGGTTACTGGAGTCTTGGAAAGAGCAAAGGATAATTCATGAGAAAAGATGTAATCATGAGATAATTTGAGTCATGAGATAAGGTTAAGATGATTGACAGATAAAAATAAATTTGTTCTCAGAACGTCTATCTTTTTTTAAAGGCAGACCTAATTATTGACCTACAAAAATGACTTATAAATGGGATAAAAAAAACCTTAAATGTAAATTCTCCACACCCCCCTTTTTTTGGCTTCGCTTTTTCCAATCCATGTAGCAGCACAGGCTGGCTAGCTTATATACTAGACTGCATTTTAAATATTTTGTTAAAACATTTGTACTGCTTATGTGAACTAACTTAGCATGATTGGTTTTGGTATTTATAGTTCATTACAAATTCTTGCTATGATTTGATTGGCTAGCGCAAGTATACAAAACGTTTTTTCAACATTTCTGCGTACATTTTATTTTAGTAAAATTGTATGTGTAGATATAATTTAATAAGAAAAAAATCCTATACACTGTATCCGCGTTCTGTCTGTTATTGTATTTGACACGACACCGCACATTCATAGAATCAACAAACTTTGTGTGTTACAGGACAATCCTCATTTATTATGTTATATACAGGTATATATATATATATATATATATATATATATATATATAGAGAGAGAGAGAGAGAGATGCTGTCTGGCTGTCCTTCCTAGCGTCTCTGTTCTGTAGACACTTGTTTGATCTAATAAGTCTTGACCGCTGAAGTATTTCGACTACCGTCGGTGTTGCACCTCAGCTATTCGTATAGTGGGCATTCTAGCTTTCTCTCTATCTATATTGTTTCTCTTTCGTCTGTGTCTTCTGTTTCTAAAGTTCTCCGATGGCTATCTCGATGTGTATCTCTAGTTCTACGTCTCTTCTCTACGTTCTCGTCCTCTAGTTCTGTTCTGGTGCCTGACTTCTAATTCTGATCTGTAACTCTAATTCTGCTCTCCTGTTCTACTCTAGTTGAAGTTCTTCAGTGACTATCTCAATTCCTAAGTTTCCTGTCTCTCCTAAGTTCACTGCAAGTCTCTAAGTGTCCTCTCTAAGTTCTATAAGTTCTGTTCTAAGTTCTCTCTGTTCTGTCTGAGTTCTATCTATCTTAAGTGTGCAAGTCCCCTAGCTTTTATACTCCTGTCTTTTGCCGACAGTTTACATCTGCCAATTATGACATTGACAGATTCCCTCTTTCTGCACTCAAGTGACTCTCTCTAACCATCTGACACGCGTGGCCAGGCCTTCATTTGTTTACAGTTCTAGATTCCTCTACTCACAGCCAGGGCCATCTGGCCATTTTAATTTATATATGCCAACCGCTAGGGTCATTCAGTGCTAGGGTAATTCAGTACGGATTCCCGTGGTCTCTAGCCCTCCCTATGTTAATTTTGTCTAATCCTGTTTTGTCCTCACTTAATTATGATTTAAATATGTATGTGCTATCATTCACGGCTACATACACAACGATATCATTGTTATAACATATATTCTTAGTCTGTCATCTCAGCATTTTCTATGTTTTATGTAACCAACCATAATAGTGCCACTGTTGCTAGACCCAATAATTCTACAATTGGCAGATTTTATAGACACCATTCTGCCATATATTTGTGCCCAAAATCCAGAACTGCTGTGCTGGCAATGAGACACAGAATTAGAGATGTCTTTGAGGATGATGAGGTCTTGAGGTGATGATAATTCTTATATGAATTCACTACCATCACCTCAGTGGCTCTGTAGGCCAAGATGTAATCTCATTGCTAGGTCTCTTTTTTCATGTCACCTCTGTGTCCAAAGCGAAATATGAGATTTGGTGCATGAAAAATGCAAATCAAAACATTATGCAGCCATCATCATCATTGACAAGTACCGGGCCTGCTGGCGTAGGTGATCATGTCTCTCCACAATTTTCAATATCGACAGTTATTTATGATTTCTGTTGTTGACCTTCTGTCAAGCCATTCTCTTAAGCTGTCTGGTTTTTTCTCTCGTTGCTTTCCTCTATCTCATCGTCCCTCAAGTTTCCCAGTTGTTACAATATATTCCAGCTGTTCTCTTCTCATTATGTGGCCAAAAATGTTAATTCATTCGTCCTAATATTGGAAATTAGCTCTCTGTTTGCTTTGACCTCTCTCAGAACATCTTCATTGCTCTTCTTAGCTGTCCATGGTATTCTCAACATTCTTCTGTAAAACCACATTTCTACAGACTTCAGTGATTTTCTTGTCTGTTGTCCTATTGTCCATGATTCACATCCATATGTTAAGACTGGCTCTACATAACATCTAAGAACTCTCTTTTTTGTTTTCATTGTCAAAAATGGATTGCATAGTATTTTCCTCATTTTTTAGGAAGCTGTTTTTGCCTTAGCCATTCTGCATCTCATCTCTTTTGTACATCTTCCATCTGAGGTTAGCAAAGTTCCCAAATATTTAAATTCATTTACCTGTTTTAATATTGCTCCACTTATCTTTATTTTGCACTGAAGTGATGTCTTTTTCTTTGTTGTTACCATTACTACTGTCTTTTTGCCTTTAAGGCTGAGTCCTTTATTTTTGCCTTCTTTCACTATATAAATGCAGCCATAAATATGTATAAATTTTAGCAATTAAAAAATACCCGAATATTGAAGGAGGAAGAAAGAAAGAAAGTGCCATGTCATGCCATGTGGCGTATATAGTAGTGTTAGTGCCCACAAATTTTATAGACCTTCGGCACATTATTTTTTGGGTAATGTTGACCATATTATACTAGTGAGTGTGGAAGGTCATATGTAAATTAACAACGATGTACATATACCAAATGAAGGATTAATATTTTTCAAGAAAATTCTAAATTGAAAATTGTTTTATTTAATGAAGTTTAACACGATTCTTATCTACAGGCATGTCTGTAAAAATTATATGAAGGACTTCGACATGAGAATAATTAACAAAGAATAGTTGGATAAAAAGTGATCCAATGGGAGGTAGGCAAAATGTGCTGGTCTGAAAGTGAACTTCATGAGATTGACTTTTGAAATAAAAATGAGAATGAAAATGGCTTTTACAGCTTCTGACATGATCCTCACAGCAGCACTGTCTCTAAAAACCGACAGATTGTCAAAGCGGAGGGAATGAAATGTAATATTTAGTACACATATGTTAGCTTAAAAAGCTTGTTTATTTCATTAAACCACGTATTTGTGTAAATGTATCTGCTGTAGATGTTACTTGATTGAAGACCTATGCGTTGCACAAACAGTACATACATGACAGGTAGAAAGAAAAAACAAGGTGTATTGGAAGACAAGCTACACATACCTTTATCACATATGGATCCTTGCTTTCCTGGTATACATGACTGACAGGTTCCATTGCTGGCATAACAGAGCTGGTTCGTGCAACTTGTGCTGCATCTCTGTGCACACTCCATGCCATAATATGTGGCACTACATGCTGATAAATAAAACATGTAATTAGCAATATCCATGAACGTTAGATGAGCGTGTACTGTACATGTTTTTAGTGTGTGCGTGAAAAAAACCCATTATGCATGGGTATATCATCCACATAGTTGGGTCAAATAAATAGTTGTCGACGTATGTGTGTTTGGTGGGGAGAGGTAGCAAGAAGGGAAAAATGGTGGGGAGACTCATTTGTAAATAATGTGAGTGTTCAGTCATTATCAATATGTTCAATATTTATTACTTGAAACCTCAAGATTATTGATCCATTTTGTATACGGGGACTTTCATGTCCACATGTTGGCATATAAAA
Organism: Megaustenia siamemsis; assembly: GCA_032433765.1. Lineage (NCBI taxonomy): Eukaryota > Metazoa > Mollusca > Gastropoda > Stylommatophora > Ariophantidae > Megaustenia > Megaustenia siamemsis. The sequence continues at coordinate 50,260,725 of JAVIAB010000139.1, read as the reverse complement.
CACTGAATTTGTGCTGTAAAGGAAAGTATATAAAACAATACAAACAGTGATTGCTTCAAAATTACTCACTAAAAATCAGCCTAAGTGTAGTTTTTAGAGAAAAGGAATAACTCACTATCTATAACTCTATTTATCTATCGATCTTTCTATCTATTGTCCTTTCGAGCCGAAGACGGCACATAGGGCAGAACCACAATCTCAAAAACAGAAACCTTGCGTGCCAAAGTGGCACATATTGCAGAGATCACTGCTCTAAAATATATGGTGCTGTTTCCATAACAATACCTTTTACAATGACAGCTTGTCAAGCCATCGATCAACCTTCTTAGTCGCTTCTTACGACATGCATAACTCTATTTGTCAGGTGCAAATAAGATGGAAGAATTCCCATTTCGGAAAGGGAAGAGAGATATATTTTAAAATTATATATATTGTAAATGTACATATACAAAATATATATTTATAATACATTTATTTCAAAATGTGTTACATAAATTACATATAGCATATAGGGCTGTATATATGTCTCTTATATGTCTTAGACGGTTTAGTGGAGGCTATTATGTAATTAATTTTTTTTGGGGGGTGGGGGGGGTTGTTTTTTGTCGAACCGCTTCTCTCGGGCAGTGGCTGATTCTACCAATATTTGACAAACACATTATGAGAATTAATACAGTTGGCAATAACCAAATAAAACTAGGAGAAATACCTCTATTAGATGTACAATCTTACATATATCTGGGCAGTATATAGATAAAGAAAGAAGAACAGAAAATGATACCAAAATAAGGATATCAAAAGCAAGAGCTTTCATTGCACTGGGAAACATATGGAAATCCAAAGAAATTAGGTTGAATACAAAAATGAAAATTTTCAACTCAAATGTTAAGGCGGTCCTATTATACGATTGTGAAACATGGAGAACAACAAAATTGACAATCACGAAGATACAGACATTCATAAATGGATGCTTACGCAGAATAAAAGGATGGAAATGGCAGGACAAAATTACTAACATAGAATTATGGAAATGTACCAGTCAATACCAGTAGATAAAGAGATACAGCGAAGACGATGGCGCTGGATAGGACACACACTACGGAAGCCAACTGAGAGTATTACACAACAGGCCCTTTTTGGAATCCCCAGGAGAAAAGACAAAGAGGAAGACCAAGGAATTCTTGGAGAAGACAGATAGAAGCAGAGATGAAGATAATGGGGAAGGCATGGAATGATCTTAAAAGAATGGCAAAAAACAGAACGACTTGGAAAGTGTTTGTTGAAGACCTATGCTCCACAGGGAGCTAAAAAGGTAGAAGAATATGAAGACGTTCGGTCACAGAATGAACAAGTCAGGCCCACTGATCCACAGGGTTTTCTTTTTTCATGAGTCTTTTCTTTTCCATGTTTTGCCATTGTACAGCCGCAAATGATGTAATGTTTTATACAGTCCCTCCATGATGTACGATCTCTTGCCAGATGTTCCTAGTCATTTTCACAGTTGGAGAAGTCACGGAAGAGATGATTTACATATATCTCTATATTGTAGTTTTGGTCTGCCTATTTGTCCTTTTCCATGTATTAGTTCACCATAACAGATTTGCTTAGGAATGTTATCTTCTCCCATTCACTGGACGTATCCCAGCCATCTTAACCTGCTTCTGAATATTAACATGATTGTTAGGGTCTTAGAACTTCGCAAGACTGTTAAGTTAGCTTGCCCTGCCATTTTGTATGTGCATTATTCTGCGGAGACATCGCATATAGAAGATATTTAATTTTTTTTTCTTACTGATTTGAGTATGTTGTCCAGGTTCCAGATCCATGTAACGGTGTACTAAAGCATACACGTTTGATATATTAAGAGTTTGGTCTTTAGTGTTAGTTTCGTATTGTTCCAGGCCCTTTCTGTGAGTTTGCCGAAGGTCGTAGCTGCCTTACTAATTCGGCTGTTTATTTCGTCGTCAAGAGAAAGGGTTGACGTGACTGTGGATCCAAGATACGTGAATTTATTAACTGCCTCAAGCGGACACTCTTTCAAAGTGATTAATACAGGTTTGATGTCGCCTTTACTTAAAAGTACTATTTTCTGAACACTAATAGACAGTGAAAAAAGTCGCATTTTGTCAATGTTGTCGATCAGTGATTTTAGAGTGGCTTCACTATGAACGACTAAGGCTACATCGTCAGCAAATAAAAGTTCTTTAGGTAGGACAATTTTTTATTTTGCTCTCAGTCGTGCTAAGGTGAACAGTGAGCCATCTGAACTTGTGCGAATATAAATGTCTTCTGGGCTGTTTTAAAGGCGTAATTTAGAAGGGCAGCAAAGAAAGATGCCAAAAAGGGTGGGGGCGAGGACATTTCCCTGTTTCACTCCACTGTGGACTTTAAAACTCTCTGATGAATTCCCACGAAAATAGATTCTAGCATTCATGTTTTCATGAAAGGACATGATCAGCTTAAGTAATTCAGGTGGGCAGCCTATGCTTTCGATCACCTTGTAGAGCCCAGCTCTATTTACTGAGTCGAAGACCTGTGTGAGATCCACATTGGCAATATAAAGCGGCATAGCTTGTTCTCGGCATTTATCGTGTAATTGTCTAGGTGTGAAAATCATGTCTTTGGTTGATCTCCCGACTCTGAAACCGCATTGAGACATGGGAAGAAACGCTTTGCAATTCTGTTCGTTTAAGGACTGTTCTTGCAAAAGTCTTGCCGTCTATGCTAAGAGAGAGAGAGAGAGAGAGAGAGAGAGAGAGATTTCTCTGTAGTTATTGCAGTCATCTCTGTCTCCTTTGTTTTTGTATAGTGTTATGGTCTTAGCAATCCTCAAAACAATGGGGTATTTCTCCAGCATTTGATTAATAGTTTATATAGATGTGAGAGTAGAACGTTTACGTTTTCCTTTAGTATTTCGCTGGGAGTGTTGTTTCTTGCAGCTTTGCCGCTTGAGAGGGCAATTATGGCGTCAGAAAGTTCGTTCATAGTAAGTTCAGCGTCCAGCTTCAGTCATTGTAGAATATTTAAGTATTGACTGAGCTAGAAGTGTGTTTGCTGGTCTGTCTTCGTGGTATAACTTAGTAGTGTTCTACCCATCTATCCAGTTGTCCCTTGTCAGTAATAGGTTCTCCAAACTTGGATTTTAGGGGTGCTAATTTGGTCATTTTTGGTCCAGTGGCCTTTTCTATATTGTCATGCATTGATTTTGAGTCGCGCCGTTTGAAGCTTTCTGGATTTCAGAGCATAGATTGTTCCAGTATTCACTTGCGCATCTTCTTGCTTCGCGTTGCAGAGTGGCTTGTTCACGTCTACGCTGGTCCGTTGTGCTTTGGTTAGGATTGTGTTTGATGTCCAGTAGTGTCTTTTTCTTATTAACTATTAGTGGGTTTAGTCTTGTTGTATTTGCTTCGACCCATTCGTTTTTGAGAACCTTTTTTGGCCGTAAATAGACATGACGCAATTATAGATGATATGACGCAATTATAGATATGACGCATTTATAGATACGTGTTTTCAGAGAGTGCCAGTTGTCATCCACGCAATATGAATCATCTGCTTCTTCTACAAATTCTTAAAATTTAGATATAAAAATGTCATGTCTTAATTTGATGAGATTTTAGTCGCTGTGATGTTCTTGGTCGCTGAAGGTTCTCTTGATTTATAATTGCTACTACCCTGGTGCTAACCTGGTGTTTGGTAATCCACTCTTTGTATGCAGCGGAAGTATCTTTGAATGTTCGGACGCACCTTTTGATGTGGTTATGAAGTTTATGTTTATTATGTACAGCGAAGCCTACTCCATGGAGACGTGGCTTTTCAGGGCTTAGACCTTGCCAGAAAAAGAGTATAATTTTCGTCCTTTACAGAACCACAGTCAGAGAGTCTTGTTTCCTGGAGTGCTACAATATCTACCTGTTGCCTATTTAGTTCGTTGTCTATGAGGATTGTTGTTCTAATGTGCCCTTCTTTCAGTGTGTTAGCTTTAACAAGTTCATGGTATATAATATATGGTCCTTACGTTCAATGTGCCAAGTTTACACATTGGTACTTTCTTCCTCATTTTACTGTGCCTACTCTGCCTGGGCACAGATTATGCAGATATAAAACATATGAAAGTCGGTAAAAGAGTTTTCACTTAAGCCGAAGTCTTAGACCTAACTATAAAAAAAATGTTTACGGCGAAAGAATTTCAATGTAACAACACTTAATGCAAAGACTGTTTATTTGGTTAACAATTTCCATCAAGTCGAGGGAGGGAAAGAGGTGTGAGAAAGTGTGTAGAAAAACACAGAATTTACCAAGTTGGCAAGCATCCCCTTGGTAACCTGAGACGCAACCGGAAGAACAACCACCAGAGCTGACAAAACAGTTGTCTCCCTTGTCACAGTTGCAAATGTTATCACACTCCCGGCCGTATCTCCCTGCCTCACAGACCGTATCTGCACAATACAATAAGCATTTATTATTATTATTATTATTAGGATAGAGAAAACGTCATAGTAGCTGTCATTGGAGCCAAGTTCCAACAGGAACAATGTTGATGATGATTATTATTTTATTTCCGATGAGCTCCAAGATGGAGGTCGTGTTTACTTTCCGTCCTGCATGAACCGTTGTGGAGCGGTTGGGCCTTTGAGCTGACAACCATAACCTGAGGCCCGCTTAGGGGCAACTCTAGGTTGGGAACCATCCATCGTTGTAGAATCTTGTGGTGTTACAGTGAGTCATGCTGAAAGGCCTGCTTAGGGGCAACTCTAGGCTGGGAACCATCCATGGTTGTAGAATTGTGTGGTGTTACAGTAAGCCATGCTGAAAGGCCTGCTTAGGAGCAACTCTAGGTTGGGAACCATCCATGGTTGCAGGATCTTGTGGTGTTGCAGTGAGTCATGCTGAAAGGTCTGCTTAGGGGCAACTCTAGGTTGGGAACCATCCATGGTTGCAGAATCTTGTGGTGTTACAGTGAGTCATGCTGAAAGGCCTGCTTAGGGGCAACTCTAGGCTGGGAACCATCCATGGTTGTAGAATTTTGTGGTGTTACAGTGAGCCATGCTGAAAGGCCTGCTTAGGGGCAACTCTAGGTTGGGAACCATCCATGGTTGCAGGATCTTGTGGTGTTACAGTAAGTCATGCTGAAAGGACCGCTCAAGAAATTAGCAGTACCACGATTATCACCATCTCGAAAGTGCTATCTCTAGAGAACTCGATATCCATTGATATAAATAGAGGATGCATCCTATCACCAAGCTTGTTCAATCTATACACTGAGCAAATCTTTAATAACATCATAAAAATTAACCATTAATGGAAAAATAATCAATAATCTAAGATATGTTGATAATACAGTATTCATCTTCATCGAGTGCCGTCTCCGCATCGATGGTTGGCTACCATGAAGCACCATTCCGCTTTATCCCTTGTTTTGATGGTGCAGGTTGTAATAGGCTGACTTGTCCATCTTTTGATGTTACTCGTCAACATTAGTCTTGGTCTGCCTCTTATACCTTGTATTTTCCCTTCCAAGATTCCGTTTAGTATGCAGTTGTGTCTGTTAATATGCCCCAAAAGATCTTATTTATCTTGTTTGAACTGTATTTAGTAGTTCTCATGTGATTTTTAGTTGTTTTAAGATTTCATCGTTTGTTTTCTTTTCTTTCCATCCAATTCTACCTTTCCTTCTATATATCAACATATCAAAGGCTTAAATTTTATGTTCTGTTTTGATTCTGTACTACTAGCAGAAAATCCTAAAGATCTACAGCAAATACTTAATGAAATAAACATGACAAGCAAAAAATATGGATTAGATATGAATATAAAAAATACTAAAACTATGATCATGCACAAAGAAAATACTCAAAATTGAAGGAATACACATGCAAACAGTTCAAAGCTACAACTACCTTGGACATACTATAACCAGTGATGGAAAATGTACAAATGAAATAAACAAAACAATAGGAGTGGCAAAAAGTAATTAGAAATATTAAAATATAAATAAATTTAATGCCATGAAAAGTATCATCATCATAATCAAGTACCGGGCCTACTGGCGTAGGTGATCATGTCTCTCCACAACTTTCGATCTCGGCAGCTATTTATCATTTCTGTTGTTGACCTTCTGCCAAGCCATTCTCATAAGCTGTCTATTATTTTTTCTCTCTGTTTCCCTCTGTCTCTTCGTCACTCAATTTTTCAGTTGTTATAATATATTCCAGTTGTTCTCTTCTCATTACATGGCCAAAAATGATGATTGTCTCTTCCTAATATTGGAAATTAGCTCTCTTTTTGCTTTGACCTCTTTCATAACGTTTTCAGGAAATTAGCTCTCTTTTTGCTTTGACCTCTTTCATAACGTTTTCATTACTCTTCTTAGCTGTCCATGGTACTCTCAACATTCTTCTGTAAAACCACATTTCTACAGACTCTATAGTGATTTTCTTGTCTGTTGTCATATTGTCCATGATTCGCATCCATATGTCAAGACTGGCTCTACATAACATTTAAGAACACTTTTTCTTGTTTCTATTGTCAAAAATGGATTGCATAGTATCTTCCTCATTTTTTGAAAAGCTGCTTTTGCCTGAGCCATTCTACATCTCACCTCTGTTGTACATCTTCCGTCTGAGGTTATCAAAGTTCCCAAATATTTAAATTCATTTACCTGTTTTAATATTGGTCCACTTGTCTTTATTTTGCACTGAGGTGATGTCTTTTTCTTTGTTGTTACCATTACCTCTGTCTTTTTGCTATTAAGGCTGAGTCCTTTCTTTTTACTTTCCTTCACTATAATGTCCAACATTTCTTGTAACTCATTTTCACTCTTAGCGATTAAGACTGTATCATCAGCATACCTTAGATTATTGATATTATGACCTCCAATTGTTATTCCAGGCATGCCCATTATGGATCTTAAAAATAATCTCACTATAAATATTAAACAAATCTGGTGACAGCACACAACCCTGTCTAACACCCTGTTTTATTTGTTGAAACATTCCCAATTGGTTTCCAATACTTATGACCGCTGTTTGTTGCCAGTACATGTTCTTTATTATTCTTAGATCCTTGCTGTCTACGTTTATGCTTTCTAAAATTTTGTTGATTATTTCTTGGTGCTTTACTTTATCAAATGTCTTGGTGTAATCTATGAAACATAGGTATAGATCTATTTTCACCTCTATGGCTCTTTCTACTAAAGATCTTATGATATAAACGGCATTGCTTGTTCACCTCTGTTGTACATCTCTAACAAAACCACACAGTTCATCTCTAATTTCTGGACTGATTTTGTTTCGCACTCTTCGCATGATGATTCTTAGTAATATCTTAGTCATATGACTCATAAGGCTTATTGTGCGATGATCATCGCATTCAATCGCACCCGATTTCTTTGGTAGGGCTATGAATATTGATTTGAGCATGTCGTCTGGTATATATCCGCTGTTGTAGATATCATTCAATATTTTTGTTATTATTTATATTCCAAAATCACCCATGGCTTCAATCTCTTCTTTAGTTAGATTATCTGGTCCAGGAGCTTTTCCTGCTTTCATATTGCACAAGGTGTCTTCCACTTCTTCTCTGAGTATTTCTGGTCCTTCTCCGTTATCCTTAATATTTACTTCCGTTCGTTCATCATTAGAAAGATCTTTAATGTATTCTGTCCATCGTTCCCTTATGTTTTCTTGATCAATCAACAGTTCTCCTTCTTTTGATCTTAGACATCCATTTTTTATTGCGTTTTTCTTCCTGTTAATTCCTCAATTTGTTTGTATATAGCTTCAGCATCTCCTTTTTGTTGCATTTCATTCTCTTTGCATCTCGCTTTTAGCCATGCTTCTTTTGCTTCATTGCATTTTACTATAATTTCTTTATTTAATCTCTTATACTCATCTTTATTTCTTCCTCTTGTATCCATTAGCTGCAAAATGTCGTCTGTCATCCATTTCTTTCTTGAATTTGTCCTCACTGGTGGTATGAACTCTTTTGATGTTTGTTGCATTGATTCTTTTAGCATTTCCCACTGTTCATCAATGCTTTGTATCTTCTCTATTGCATTGTACCGGTTCTGATTTGTGATTGTATATTTGTCTTGCAGCTTCTTGTGTGATTTTAGTAAATCTAAATTTAACTTGATGTTAACTGAGGCTCGTTTTGTTGTTTTTAATTTTACTCTAAGCTTTTCCACAACTGGTACATGATCACTATTGCAATCTGCCCCTGGTCTAGTTTTCACACACACCAGACTTTTTCTAAATCTATTGCTTATCATTATATAATCAATTTGATTACGTGCGTTTTGTCCAGGGCTTTTCCATGTCCACAGACGTCTTGGATGTTGCTTAAACCAGGTGTTTCCTATCATCATGTTGTGTGTTCTTGCCCGGTCAATAAATTTCTCACCTCTTTCACTCCTCTCACCCAAGCCATAATGACCAACTACTTCCTCAACTCTTTCCTCTCCTACTTTTGCGTTAAAATCCCCTAGAACTATGGTGTTTTCATGTGGTTTGCATTTCTGAAGTGCCTCATTTAACTCGTTGTAAAATTTATCAATTGTTTCCTCTAGACAGTTTGCTGTTGGTGCATAAACCTGTATAAGATTTATGTCTTTTGGCTTTCCACTCAATTTCACTAAAAGGACTCTGTCAGATATTGGGTAAAAGCCTTTCACTGTTCTTGCTCTTTCTGCATCCAAGATGATACCTACTCGTCTTTGGTGTTCAGTACCTCCAGAATAGATTATTTTATGTTTATCAAAATACCCTGATCCGATGTATCTCATTTCGCAAAGTCCCAGTAATTGTAAACCCATTCTTTTCATTTCTTGTATGATGTTTTCTAGTTTACCCTTCTGCATGAGTGTTCTCACATTCCTAGTACCTATCCTTACAGTTTGTTTTATCTTTATTTTGCTTACAGTAGCTTGATGACGATCGGGTATCACCTGTAGCACATGATGTCCCCTACCGAACGAGGGTTTTCTATTGGAATCCCCCTTAACGTTGTTGTCGATTGTTGTGGCGATTCATGATTGTTTGAAAAATATACTAACATCAAAACAAATAACACCAGGGCTAAAACTAAAAATCTATCTATCTATTGATCTTTCGAGCCTTAGCCGGCCCATAGGGCATAGACCCAGATACTATTTCTCTTATCTAAATTTTTATTCTATCTGTTTTCAAACCTTCTAAAGATATTTTATCAAATCTCGCCATCTGTCTCTGTTCTGTGCAAGCAACTATCTCATTGAGGGAGCGATTCCTGCTGCTCTTGCCTCTCTGATCAATGTTCTTCTCATAGTCCTTCTGGGTCGGCCTCTTTTCCTCTTACTTATTGTTTCCCACATGAGGGCTTGCATTGTTATTCGGTTATTATCTCTCCTCATCACTTGTCCAACATATGACCATCATCTTTTCTTGATTACTGAAGATATTAGTGGTTGATTGTCGATTTCTCTAATTTCTTCCTTTGTTTTGAATTCGTTCCACGCTATACCAAGTATTCTTTGGACATTTATTTTCGAATGCTTTCAACTTTGTTTATATGTCACTTGTTGTTTTCCAGCTCTCACATGCATACGTAAGGGTAGATAGAACGTTTTATTTTAATAGTCTAAGTTTAGACTGTTAAACTTAGAATAGCAAAATGTTATATCTTCTCAAAATTCCTGTATAGTGCAGAAACATGGACATTAGACGAGAAAGCAGAACAGAAAATTGAAACCTTTGAAATGTTGATATATAGAAGAATAGGTAGAATTGGATGGAAAGAAAAGAAAACAAACGATGAAGTCTTAAAACAATCTCTCTCTCTCTCTCTCTCTTTCTCTCTCTGCGATCAAGTCTCAATCAGAGTAGGATTCTAGACTCTCTTATGAAGTCAGCTGTCAGTTTAAGTGATTCGATTGCCCCATATAGTTTCTCTTCCATGGAGGTGGGTGTAGATCAAGTGGTCCTTCTCAGGTCTGTGTGCTGTGGGCAATCCTGTAGAACATGTTTTGTTGTCATGTTGTCCAGTGTGCAGTGGCATTGGCTGGTTGTGCCTATTTTGATGAACTTCCGGTATATGGTGGATAGGCGGCGGGAACAATTGAAGGCTATGCATGAAAAGTGTTGCTTGTTGCAGTTTCCTCATATTCCAAGTCCGGCTTGTTGCAGGAGCTAATGAGTTAAGTGCTCTGTACACACCGTGAGCTGTGTGTCTCATCCGTTTTGATCATGTTTCGATATTCTAATTGTTTACGATGAATGATGATATCGTATGACAGGGAACAGTTGGCTGTGTTCACTTTCTGCACGGTTTCGCCTTAAGTCTTTTGGCGTGTGCTGAGACTGCTACGATGGGGACTACAGTTACCTTTCTTTGTTTGGGAGATGAGATTCGGATGATTCCACTGGCACGGGCGGTTGAGCAATTATGGATTTTAATATTATTTAATTTTGTTCACCAAATTCAAAATAGGCACAACCAGCCTATGCCACTGTACACTGGACAATATGACAACAAAACATGTTCTACAGGATTGCCCCCAGTACACAGACCTGAGAGGAGCAATGTGGTCCACGCCCACCTCCCTGAAAGAAAAAACTATATGGGCCAATCGATTCGCTTCAACAGACAGCTGCCTTCATGAGGGAGTCTGGAATCCTACTCTGATTGAGTCTTGATCGCAGAGAGAGAGAGAGAGAGAGAGATATGAGCTGGGCTTGTAGAGGAGCTGACGTCAATAATGACAATAATCTATATGTATTGGGAAGATTAAACTTAAACTGAGAAGTCACCACAAGAAGCACTTCTTTAAGAAAATAGATAGTAACACAATAATAGATGAGTATATCGAAGGACAATATAATCTAGAACTCAACAACCACTTTATAGATGAAATGAATATAGATTAACTGTGGCGTATTCACAGCACAATAATATTGACATTAGCTGATTTAAGTGCTGGATTTAAGGAAACTGAAATAAAAGCATGGATATCAGACATCATATGGAGACATATCCAAAATAGACATGAAGCAAAACTAGCTTTGCTATATGCCAAGACTGAGTTTGGCAAAATATTCTATAAAGTTTTATATAAACCAAGTTACAAGCAAACAAATTCGCACAAGCATCACCGAAAACAATGGCTTATTACATGATCAGTTTCTTTCATTGGTAAAAAAATGTAAATGTTTATCCATTAAGTACATATGCAACCGAATGAAGACGTGCAGAAACGAAAACATTGACAAACTATTGCTATTTGAGGACGAGATGCATGCTTAAGTGATACGGGCTGCATCAACAATCGGTTGAAGGCGTGTTTGTACATGAGAGAAAGAAGTACCACCTGGTGGCATCTATTCTTATTTCACAGAAACCTCGGAGCTGTTGGGAATATCTGACTGCTGCCTTTATTAGAACCATCAGCGTGAAGTGTCTAGAAACGAATGAAAGAGAAGTTCTGATGTCTGAAGTGATGTCATCACTTCCTTTCTACTTTGTTTTCTAATGTGCATTTCAGAACGATATCATGTTTCTGTTTTACATTTTTTTAAAAAATAGCTTTTGTCTTTAGTTCGGACTGGCATCATCTTTCTTTTCTTTTGATTGAGTTGTCCTATTTAAAAAAAAAAAATGTACGCCCCAAATTTTAATATATTTTAATGCGATGTTAAATAACTGTATTAGTTACTTTCACACCGTGTCTTGATAAGATCATTTTGCTGCGGCTGTGACGTAGAAGATAATTTATAATATGATATTTTGTATCATTCTTAGAATGAGAATGGGACGGAGGGAGGAATAAGAAAGGATTTTTTTGTTACTTACCGCCAAACATTTCCACCTCACACAGGGTTAGGTACTCTCGAGCTATAATTTTAACTCTTGAAATCTCAACTTCAGTTTTGTCCGATGTTATAAAGTAAATGTCGTGAGTGTTGTGACTTGTATCCGTGTAACTGAATGCCAAAGATCCGTTTTTGTGATAAGTTTCCAGGACAAAGCCGCTGATTCTTTCTTGTTCGGCTGTATAATGTCACAATGAAATTTGTGTATATCATCTATTGATTATTTCAAACATTTTTAGCTTTAAACTAGCGTTTAAATGATAAAACATGCATTTTTAAACACCAAAATATATTTTGTAATAACTAACACATGGGCATTTTAATGTCAGACAATAGGAGGCTATTTTATAAAATATTTAACTCCTATTCAAGAAATCACTAAGTTATTTAAGACCTAAATTGATTCAAGTATGCACCTAAATAAGTTAAAACTAATAAATTTATAAGAAAGATCAACGGTAAAGCAGGGGTTAATTAAGAGCTCTGGGGAGGACAAGAGTTTGGCTTCAATTCTTGTCTAAGGATCACCATTAAATTCAGTCTTAAATTGGTGCAAGATTCTTGTCTAAGGATCACCATTAAATTCAGTCTTAAATCGGTGCAAGATTCTTGTCTAAGGATCACCATTAAATTCAGTCTTAAATCGGTGCAAGATTCTTGTCTAAGGATCACCATTAAATTCAGTCTTAAATCGGTGCAAGATTCTTGTCTAAGGATCACCATTAAATTCAGTCTTAAATTGGTGCAAGATTCTTGTCTAAGGATCACCATTAAATTCAGTCTTAAATCGGTGCAAGATTCTTGTCTAAGGATCACCATTAAATTCAGTCTTAAATTGGTGCAAGATTCTTGTCTAAGGATCACCATTAAATTCAGTCTTAAATCGGTGCAAGATTCTTGTCTAAGGATCACCATTAAATTCAGTCTTAAATCGGTGCAAGATTCTTGTCTAAGGATCACCATTAAATTCAGTCTTAAATCGGTGCAAGATTCTTGTCTAAGGATCACCATTAAATTCAGTCTTAAATTGGTGCAAGATTCTTGTCTAAGGATCACCATTAAATTCAGTCTTAAATTGGTGCAAGATTCTTGTCTAAGGATCACCATTAAATTCAGTCTTAAATTGGTGCAAGATTCTTGTCTAAGGATCACATTAAATTCAGTCTTAAATTGGTGCAAGATTCTTGTCTAAGGATCACCATTAAATTCAGTCTTAAATTGGTGCAAGATTCTTGTCTAAGGATCACATTAAATTCAGTCTTAAATTGGTGCAAGATTCTTGTCTAAGGATCACCATTAAATTCAGTCTTAAATCGGTGCAAGATTCTTGTCTAAGGATCACCATTAAATTCAGTCTTAAATCGGTGCAAGATTCTTGTCTAAGGATCACCATTAAATTCAGTCTTAAATCGGTGCAAGATTCTTGTCTAAGGATCACCATTAAATTCAGTCTTAAATTGGTGCAAGATTCTTGTCTAAGGATCACCATTAAATTCAGTCTTAAATTGGTGCAAGATTCTTGTCTAAGGATCACCATTAAATTCAGTCTTAAATTGGTGCAAGATTCTTGTCTAAGGATCACCATTAAATTCAGTCTTAAATTGGTGCAAGATTTTTCTGTGAAAGAAAGACGGCACTGGTCCAATGCTTACCAAATTAGGCTAAAACGTGGCAATATTAAATATAAATATAGACACTAAAACTAGTTTTCTCTATAAGCTACAAGGCGTGACATGGCTCTTTTCTTCTCTCCACATTTGTTTGACTGGGAAGCCGCGATAGCTCAGTGGTAAGTGAACTGGACTACAAAGGACAAGAGGTAGGGTTCAATCCCAACCGACGGCTTCCGGTTCACCCAGCCTTAAATGGGTACCGGATTTTTTTATGGGAAAGTAAAGTGACACCGGCGTAATACCGACCACATTACTCCAAAAATCATGTGCCGAAGGTCAGTAAAATTTAGGGTCACTAACACCATATTCCCTATACGCCACTTGGCATGACAGGAAACTTTACGTTTTTTTTTTACATTTGTTTGACTGTCCATGTCAAGGTCATTATAAATAGATGCTGCCACCATATATGTTGCCTTCTATTCTACAGACGTGACACTTGTTAGGATCAGCTATTGATGCATCTCACTTGTAGTTTTCTGTGGTTGCTGCTTGTCTAGTCTTTATTCTACAGACGTGACACTTGTTAGGATCAGCTATTGATGTATCTCACTTGTAGTTTTCTGTGTTTGCTGCTTGTCTAGTCTTTATTCTACAGACGTGACACTTGTTAGGATAAGCTATTGATGCATCTCACTTGTAGTTTTCTGTGTATGCTGCTTGTCTAGTCTTTATTCTACAGACGTGACACTTGTTAGGATCAGCTATTGATGCATCTCACTTGTAGTTTTCTGTGTTTGCTGCTTGTCTAGTCTTTATTCTACAGACGTGACACTTGTTAGGATCAGCTATTGATGCATCTCACTTGTAGTTTTCTGTGTATGCTGCTTGTCTAGTCTTTATTCCACAGACGTGACACTTGTTAGGATCAGCTATTGATGCATCTCACTTGTAGTTTTCTGTGTTTGCTGCTTGTCTAGTCTTTATTCTACAGACGTGACACTTGTTAGGATCAGCTATTGATGCATCTCACTTGTAGTTTTCTGTGTTTGCTGCTTGTCTAGTCTTTATTCCACAGACGTGACACTTGTTAGGATCAGCTATTGATGCATCTCACTTGTAGTTTTCTGTGTTTGCTGCTTGTCTAGTCTTTATTCCACAGACGTGACACTTGTTAGGATCAGCTATTGGTGCATCTCACTTGTAGTTTTCTGTGTTTGCTGCTTGTCTAGTCTTTATTCCACAGACGTGACACTTGTTAGGATCAGCTATTGATGCATCTCACTTGTAGTTTTCTGTGTTTTCTGCTTGTCTAGTCTTTATTCCACAGACGTGACACTTGTTAGGATCAGCTATTGATGCATCTCACTTGTAGTTTTCTGTGTTTGCTGCTTGTCTAGTCTTTATTCCACAGACGTGACACTTGTTAGGATCAGCTATTGATGCATCTCACTTGTAGTTTTCTGTGTTTGCTGCTTGTCTAGTCTTTATTCTACAGACGTGACACTTGTTAGGATCAGCTATTGATGCATCTCACTTGTAGTTTTCTGTGTTTGCTGCTTGTCTAGTCTTTATTCTACAGACGTGACACTTGTTAGGATCAGCTATTGATGCATCTCACTTGTAGTTTTCTGTGTTTGCTGCTTGTCTAGTCTTTATTCTACAGACGTGACACTTGTTAGGATCAGCTATTGATGCATCTCACTTGTAGTTTTCTGTGTTTGCTGCTTGTCTAGTCTTTATTCTTAATTCAAATGTGCTGATAATCTGAATAATGAGTCTCTGTGGAAGATTAATACTCTAGGGTAGACTGAAAGTTATGGAAGATTAATACTCTAGGGTAGACTGAAAGTTATGGAAGATTAATACTCTAAGGTAGACTGAAAGTTATGGAAGATTAATACTGTAGGGTAGACTGAAAGTTATGGAAGATTAATACTCTAGGGTAGACTGAAAGTTATGGAAGATTAATACTCTAGGGTAGACTGAAAGTTATGGAAGATTAATACTCTATGGTAGACTGAAAGTTATGAAAGATTAATACTCTAGGGTAGACTGAAAGTTATGGAAGATTAATACTCTAGGGTAGACTGAAAGTTATGGAAGATTAATACTGTAGGGTAGACTGAAAGTTATGGAAGATTAATACTGTAGGGTAGACTGAAAGTTATGGAAGATTAATACTCTAGGGTAGACTGAAAGTTATGGAAGATTAATACTCTAGGGTCGACTGAAAGTTATGGAAGATTCGTAATCATTTACATTTAACTGTAAATTTAGAGATTGTTGAAACATGACCTATTTTTAGTTGTGGGGCTGTGTAGACAGGACGTCTACAGTAGACAGCGAATTATGGACAGTAGACAAACAAATGAAAAGACGATTAGAGGTCACAGAGATGGGATTTCTCAGAAGAATGTTGAAAGTTCCCTGGACAGCTAAAAAGATTAATGAAGAAATTCTCAGAGGCCATTACAAAAAGGGAACTCCTAAGAAACATCAGAAAGAAGCAATCAACATTTTTTGGACACATCATGAGAAGAGGAAAGTTGGAATACTTGGTTACAACTGGCAAAATAAAAGGAAAGAGATATCGCGGATGACAAAGAGAGAAAATACTGGATAGCTTGGTATCATGGCATGGAAAACAGTCAACAACAGAACTGATACGATGCACTATAGGTATAAGATTGTGGAAGGATATGATCGCCTACGCCAACCTATATGGCACATGATGATGATGAGACAGTACGTCGTTTAAGAAAAAAACTGTTTCAAACGGCTGGTATTTTTTAACTTCTACTCAGACCTCACTTATTGTATCTATTAGTGCATGCAGCACGTACCAAATATGAGTTATATTGTTACAAGCTTTCCTCATAATTTGACTAATTTCTTAGATTATCAAATATTTAGATCACCATGGGATTCTCTTAATTCATTTTAATGCCATATGTTACTGCAATCCGCCCGTGTAGCTACCGGTGCCCTGACCCGGAGAAGGGACAAAAGAATATAGCCACTGTTGCTAGCCTCTCATGTCGTTAGAGGCGATATTTGGGACGATGTGTTCATCAGCGTTACTGGTCGCTACGTAATTCGTGCATCTGAAATGAAGCTGTCTTCGGTGCTTTCGCCAATGTGCGGATAGCGTGCTTCATACTGAGGAATGTGCTGAGATCTTGGCTCTATGTAGCTGTCCGATGTGCAATGAAGATCTCTCTCTCTCTCTCTCTCTCTCTCTCTCTCTCTCTCTCTGCGATCAAGACTCAATCAGAGTAGGATTCCAGACTCTCACATGAAGACAGCTGCCTGTTTAAGTGAATTGATCGACCCCACAGACAGAACATCATAATTAGAATCTGTTAGATCCACCCTGATTGAATACCTGTTAAAACGTTGCACTGTGTTCTGCGCCAGTGACCTTGTGCATCCGATTTCAGCCAGGTTCTTATTCAGGTTTGCTTTCCTTAGCCTTTGATTGTCCCCAATCTTCCTGCAAGGCAGCAGATTGTCTTTTCTGTAGGGGGATTCTGCCCTTAGATGGTCGGCCCTCTCAGGTTTAAGAGCACCATCTGCCTGAGCCACTAGAGGTGACTAACACAGACATGCACACACAAAGATATGAGATGTGACTAACACTGACATGCACACAACGAAACATGATTAGTGGCCTGACTAACACTGACACACACCAAGATATGATAAATGACTAACACAGACACACACTAAGATATGAGATGTGACTAATACACACTCTAAAATATGAGATAAAACTAACACAGATACACACACTAAGATATGAGATATGACTAAACACATTCATCTTCTTTTACCTTTTAGCTTCTGGTGGAGCATAGGTCTTCAACAAACACTTTCCAAGTCGTTCTGTTTTTTGCCATTCTTTTAAGATCATTCCATGTCTTCCCCATCATCTTCATCTCTGCTTCTATCTGTCTTCTCCAAGAATTCCTTGGTCTTCCTCTTTGTTTTTTCCCCTGGGGATTCCAAAAAAGGGCCTGTTGTGTAATACTCTCAGTTGGCCTATCCATCGCCATCGTCTTCGCTGTATCTCTTTATCCACTGGTATTTGACCGGTACATTTCCATAATTCCACGTTAGTGACTTTGTCCTGCCATTTCCATCCCTTTATTCTGCGCAAGCATCCATTAATGAAAGTCTGTACTTTCGTGATTGTCAATTTTGTCATTCTCCATGTTTCACAGCCATATAATAGGACCGACTTAACATTTGAGTTGAAAATTTTTATTTTTGTATTTAGCCTAATTTCTTTGGATTTCCATATGTTTCCCAGTGCAATGAAAGCTCCTCTTGCTTTTGATATCCTTATTTTGGTATCATTTTCTGTTCCTCCATCTTTATCTATATTACTGCCCAGATATATATAAGATTGTACGTCTAGTAGAGGTATTTCTCCTAGTTTTATATGGTTATTGCCAACTGCATTAATTCTCATAATGTTGGTCTTATCTCTATTAATCTTTAGTCCTAGCTGTTGTGATCTCTCATCTAATATACTCATTTTATCCTGCATCTGTTGATGGCTGTGTGATAGGAGAGCTATGTCATCAGCAAAGTCTAAATCATCAAGTTGTTTGGTCAGTGACCACTGGATCCCATTTCTGTTGTTTGGATCAAACAGATTCATGCACACACAAATATATGAGACATGACTAACATAAACATGCACTCACAAAGATAGGAGATGTGACTAACATAGACATGCACACACAAAGATATGAGATATGACTAAACACAAACACACAAATATATGAGACATGACTAACATAAACATGCACTCACAAAGATAGGAGATTTGACTAATATAGACATGCACACACAAAGATATGAGATATGACTAAACACAAACACACAAATATATGAGACATGACTAACATAAACATGCGCTCACAAAGATAGGAGATGTGACTAACATAGACATGCACACACAAAGATATGAGTTATGACTAAACACAAACACACAAATATATGAGACATGACTAACATAAACATGCACTCACAAAGATAGGAGATGTGACTAACATAGACATGCACACACAAAGACATGAGATATGACTAAACACAAACACACAAATATATGAGACATGACTAACATAAACATGCACTCACAAAGATAGGAGATGTGACTAACATAGACATGCACACACAAAGATATGAGTTATGACTAAACACAAACACACAAATATATGAGACATGACTAACATAAACATGCACTCACAAAGATAGGAGATGTGACTAACATAGACATGCACACACAAAGACATGAGATATGACTAAACACAAACACACAAATATATGAGACATGACTAACACAAACATGCACTCACAAAGGTAGGAGATGTGACTAACATAGACATGCACACACAAAGATATGAGATATGACTAAACACAAACACACAAATATATGAGACATGACTAACATAAACATGCACTCACAAAGATAGGAGATGTGACTAACATAGACATGCACACACAAAGATATGAGATATGACTAAACACAAACACACAAATATATGAGACATGACTAACATAAACATGCACTCACAAAGATAGGAGATGTGACTAACATAGACATGCACACACAAAGATATGAGATGACTAAACACAAACACACAAATATATGAGACATGACTAACATAAACATGCACTCACAAAGATAGGAGATGTGACTAACATAGACATGCACACACAAAGACATGAGATATGACTAAACACAAACACACAAATATATGAGACATGACTAACACAAACATGCACTCACAAAGGTAGGAGATGTGACTAACATAGACATGCACACACAAAGATATGAGATATGACTAAACACAAACACACAAATATATGAGACATGACTAACATAAACATGCACTCACAAAGATAGGAGATGTGACTAACATAGACATGCACACACAAAGATATGAGATATGACTAAACACAAACACACAAATATATGAGACATGACTAACATAAACATGCACTCACAAAGATAGGAGATGTGACTAACATAGACATGCACACACAAAGATATGAGATGACTAAACACAAACACACAAATATATGAGACATGACTAACATAAACATGCACTCACAAAGATAGGAGATGTGACTAACATAGACATGCACACACAAAGATATGAGATATGACTAAACACAAACACACAAATATATGAGACATGACTAACATAAACATGCACTCACAAAGATAGGAGATGTGACTAACATAGACATGCACATACAAAGATATGAGATATGACTAAACACAAACACACAAATATATGAGACATGACTAACATAAACATGCGCTCACAAAGATAGGAGATGTGACTAACATAGACATGCACACACAAAGATATGAGATATGACTAAACACAAACACACAAATATATAAGCAATGAAGATGATGTTTCCACTAAACTAAACTGAGATCAATTGGTTTTGTTCGTGGACATTTTGTTCTAAATATGTATTTCCTTGATCATAGATCGAAGACCGACAAAGCTGTCAGTGGCAGCAACGCCTTGTATCATTTTGTAGGCCAGTAGCGAAGTTTCTCCTCTGTGTAGTCTGGTGGACAGAGAACAACTATGGTCCGTATTGCCCTTGTACGGAGTGAGTCACCACCTAGTAGAGATATGCAAGAGCCTCTATGAAAGTAGTCGCACTACAGTAAGATCTTCAGCAGGTTACTCTAAACCATTAACTCCGGAGTAAGACAAGGCTGCGTGCTTTCCCCCTTACTTTTCATCACATATATGGACAATATATGCAAATTAGCATGCCCAGTCAGAGGAAACATACCAACACGGATGACAACAAACGATAACACAGAAGAGAACGAAATATGCATACCAGAAAACAACAGAAGAGAGGAAGAAATAAATGAAATACTATTTGCAGACGACCAAGTTCTGATACATGAAACAACTGAGGACCTACAAGAACATATCAACAGTTTAAACAACACTTGTAAACAATACAACATGAAGATCAACATAAGCAAAACCGAAGTAATGGCAATAGCGAGAAAGAAAGAAAAACTAAACATCATTATAGATAATACATCTTTGAAGCAAGTTGACAATTTTAAATATCTGGGTAGCACGCTAACACAAGACAATAACCAAGAAACAGAGATAGATATAAGGTGTAACAAAGCATGCCAAGTTATAGGCCAAGTATCAACACTATTGAAAAACAAAGCAATAACTGCGGAAGCAAAAAGGGCAATATACAAATCAATTTTTCTACCAACTCTGTGCTATCAGTGCCAGAATTGGACGCTGGACTCTAGAACAATAAGAAAGATAACGACCACCGAAATGAAATGTGTCAGAAGAATGACAGGAAACAGTTTAAGGGACAGAGTAAGAAACACTGACCTGAGGAAGAAACTCGAAATTGAACAAGCCATCGAATACATAAAGAAACAACAGATAAATTGGTTCGGCCACATAACAAGACAGATAGAAGTAACAATGAATCAAAGAGCCATAAACAAACGCAACGAAAACGTCAGATTAAGAGGAAGACCGAGAAAGAGATGGATAAAGGGAACACTAGAGTCACCAGGAGGAATAACATCAGAAGAGGCCAACAGAAGAGCAAAGAATCGCAGATTGTTTCTACCCTCGACGCCAACGGCAGCAGAGGAAGGATAGAAGAAGAAGAAGAAGAAGAAGAAGTAGTCCGTTGCCACCTTTTGCTGGCTTATTCAGGTCTGGTCCGCACTGTTGCTACTGTTCTCCGTCAGACTACAAATCTTTGCGATAAATGCAATTAAATAAGGAAACAAATGTTAGAAATCTTGTTGAAAACCCTTATCAGCGCCATCATCTTCGTTGTATTTCTTTATCCACTGGTATTTGACTGGTACTTTTCCATAATTCTATGTAAGTGATTTTGTCCTGCCGTTTCCATCCTTTTATTCAGCGCAAGCATCCATACTGTCTGTATCTTCGTGATTGTCATTTTTATTGTTCTTTATGTTTCACGGCCATATCTTAGGGCTGATTTAACATTAGAGTTTAGTATTTTTATTTTGTATTTAACCTAAGTTCTTTGAATTTTGATATGTTTCCTAGTTCAACGAAGACTCCTCTTGCTTTTTGTATCCTCATTTTTGTATCAATCTCTGTTCCTCCTTTATCTATATTACTGCCCAAATATATGTAAGATTTGTACGATTAGCAGAGGTATTTCTCCTATTGTTAGTTGGTTATTACCTACTGCACTAAATCTCATATATTTACCTCTATTTATTTTCTCAGCTTTTGTGATCTCTTATCAATCTCACGTTCATTTTATCTTGTATCTGTTGATGATTATGTGATATAAGAGCTATAACATCAGCAAAGTCTAAGTCATTAAGTGTATTGGTCAGTGACTACTGGATTCCATTTTCGTTTATCTGCGTTTTTCTCATAATCCAATGTATGGCCAGCAGAAAAAGAAATGACGAACGAAGACATCCCTGCCTTACTCCTGTTCTTATTCCAAATGCTGCTTCTGTAAGATGCCATTCGTCCACCATAAAAAAAAAGTAAAGAGCCCCGTCACGCCAAGTGGCCTATAGGGAATATGGTGTTAGTAACCATTAATTATACAGACCTTCAGCACATGATTTTTGGGGTAATGTGGTCGGTATTACGCCCGTGCCGCTTTAATTTCCCAGAAAAAAATCCGGTACCCATTTAAGGCTGGGTGAACCCGAAAGCCGTTGGCTGGGATCGAACCCTACCTCTTGGCCTTTGTAGTCCAGTTCACTAACCACTGAGCTATCGCGGCTTCATTCGTCCACCAGACTACGTTTAATTTCTTCATACATTGTTTTTATCAGTTAACAAAAACTTTGTGAGAATTCCGTAATGACTCGGCAACTTCCAAAGCATTGCTCTGTCTGAACTATCAAATGCCTTTTCGTAATCTATTAATCCGATTTAAAGTGGAGACTTTAGTTCCAAGCTTTTTTTTAACTATTACACGTACATTAGTTAGTTATTTGAGCAGTTCTGTTCTTCCTAAAACTTGATTGTTCATCTCTCAAATTTTTCTCAATTACCTCTTTTAGTCTTTCCAGAATATTCTAATCTATTTATGGAATCAGTTTCACTGAAGTCGGGGCACCCCCATATCAGCTCCACCCCCTCCCCCTTCCCCCGTCTTAGTATTTCACGAAGCGTATGCAGAATGATTGTTCCTGTATAGTGTTGATTATAGATACCTCTGCTTGTCCCACTAAGGTCTCTGAATCGACCACATCCTTATTTCACCTTCAGACTTCCCAGTCTCTCAGTATATAAATCATTTGTCCCAGACGTTCTCCTCCTCTTCTCTTAAGAAATGAAGAACAAACTTAACGATGTCCTCATTGTCGATAGTAAGGCCACACTCAGTGTCAGAGCTGCCAGAGAGCTTATCGGTTATTTCATTGTCATGTACACCAGCTTGCCCTTGACAATGCACTTATATTAACGCGTTCACTTTGGGGTCATCCAAGAACTGCATACATTGCTGCAACAGACACTATCTGTCAATCTTCTATAGCATACTATGCGAGTCAGTTACCATAGCACCGTGATCCACGTTCTATGTAGCCAACCATGTTATCGCCACCATTGCTGCCTCTCTGTTGCTGACATCGTGCCAGTCGTGGGATTAGTGTGTGAGGGAACCAATAGTGGTTTGTAACTTACACTCCTACAAGGTATGCTAACAGTATTACATCAAATGAACACAATAAAATACTGATGCTTCGGCTCACATGCGGTCTTTTTTTTAGAAAACAACAAACAACAACAACAATGGGACACATACATATTCCTACATCTGGGATGATAGAGACAGGCAGGCCAAGAGGAAGTAGGCAGAGGGGCAAGAGATGAAATGATGAAATGAGAGAGGGATGTGGTACATCACGAACGATAGATAAAAGGTGGAAATAGAGTATACGTTTACATAGAAAATAATGATATATATAAATTGAGACTTAGCTGTCTTTAGAATCCGTCCGCTCGTGGGCCGAAACTTCAGATTTTATTGTGTTCCGTGTAAACATGTCACATGTCATTTGGTACCTACCTTGTAGGAGTGTAAGTTACACCCCACTACTGGCTCCCTGCTATCAGCTTTACCGCAGCTCTGCATTTATTTGCTCGTTCTCTATTTGTGTGTGAACTTTATAAATGCAAGAGGACTTAACAATCGTTATTTCCAAGAGTTCCTTCATGACGTCGATTCTTCTTTCTTTCTTCTTTTCTATTTTCACTGATACCGGAAGGTTTCGTGGTTTATATCATTTGTCGCTGTTGAGCTGCTCGAATTGTCTGAATTAGTGATTTTCCTTTGTTGTTACATGTCTCTGTCACTGCATCTATCCTTCTTCTCCTGGGTCTTCCTCTTTGTCTTTTTCCATACATTCTCGAGAAGAACGCCCTTGATGGTTATTGGTGAGGATTCATTCTGACCAGGTGGCCAAACCATTTAAGTTGTTGTTGCTCTATATATTCCTGGCAGGGTTTTATTCCCACCATTTTTCTTATGGTTTCATTTGGTATTCTATCTCTTCTTGTTTTGTTTGTTACTTTTCTCAAGCATCGCATCTCACATGTATTGATCTTTCTTCGATGTAATTTAGCTTGACTTCGACTCAGAGTATGATAATTATTATTGTGAAGCACGCCGG
Organism: Megaustenia siamemsis; assembly: GCA_032433765.1. Classification (NCBI taxonomy): domain Eukaryota; kingdom Metazoa; phylum Mollusca; class Gastropoda; order Stylommatophora; family Ariophantidae; genus Megaustenia; species Megaustenia siamemsis. Next base: position 50,236,546 of record JAVIAB010000139.1, on the reverse strand, counting down.
TTACGTCGAGGGGAAATGCTGAAAAGATGTTATAACTTTGTGCTGAAGTCGACCTTTTCATGGACATGAAGGGTAATTCAGTCAAATAATTATCGGACCCTCAGTGAGTCTGCCCGCTAGTATTTTTGTTTGACATGACCTAACATTTTAATGAACTTAATCTCAAGTTACAAACAGAAGGAAAACAGATACGTGAACTTTAAAAGCTTTCCACAAAAAGAAAAACTGAAATTCTGAGAGAGTCACCTGCTAGAAGTAAATACTAATTTTGTTTTGTAAGGCTTGGAGAACAGACTCTTATTACTTTTCGTAAAGTCATCAGCTATGCTGACGCCGTTAATACTTCTATACATCTTATTTCCCACGTAAACAAGATCCAATAATCCCATCAAATGCCTAAAAAAATTACTTCAATTTTTGGTAGCACTTACGTTTGTGAACACATTTTCCAAAACTTGAGTGGACTAAATCAAAAGCACGAAATCCATTAATTTTCACATTAGAAAACATACTACGAGCCTTGTCAGTCCGAAAAACATCGCCACTTTTATAGATCGAATCCAAGCCATTCTGATCAGGAGGCGAACACAATAACCACTCAGCCACCGACGAAACCCCCATCACACCTCATACATTGGATACAAGCTACAATAGCAAGTTTAAAAAAAAAATTATATACAAATATATAATAATATATATCTTGGCGTCTTGACACACGGTTGGTAACAAGCAATCATGATAAGTCAGTAGTTTGGTGCAGCATTAGTGTATCTTACTGGGTGCTGCTTTACTGGACATCTTTTCTCGTGGCTGAATTTGCCAATCCTGGACAGACAGATCTATCCACAGAACGAGCAAGGTGTACACGTGGTACCCGGCCTCGACTCCTTTCTCCTGCGCCTTTTGTCTTCTGAATTTGACATCAGCACTGTCTCGAAAGTTACTGTGCCATTTTTTACGTTTGCTCTCCATGTACTACGATCCGCAGCCACATTTTCCCAGTTCCTTTCTCTTATAGAAAGCTCCATCAAGGAAGCCCTGCAAACATCCTTATATCTCAGCACTGGTCTGCCCTTTGTTCTCTTTTCGTGCCTTAAATTCGCCATACAATATTTGTTTGGGAATACGATTGTTTGCCATTCTTTTCACATGGCCCATCCACCTTAGTCTACGAATCCTAAGTGTTGCCAAGATCGACGGGAGTTTGGCTCGTTGTAAGACATTAGAGTTAGTTACTTTGTCCTGCCATTTGATGTTCATAATCTTGCGAAGGCAACGTACATGAAAGTTGTTTAACCTTTTCTCCTGCCCTGCATATGCAGTCCAATTTTCTGATCCGTATAAAAGTGTACATTTGAATCTTTTTAGGATTCCAGCGCTCGGGGTAAGGCTTCTACTACGATTCTAACCTGCTATTAATGAAACAAAATATTGCTACTTTATTCATTTTCTTTTTTAATGTTACGCCACTACGTGTTTAGCTTCGGGGCAGTCGCCACGTAGGCCCCTCTCACTGAACATTATGGGCAATGTAAGAGTGGGGTACCGATAATTTCTGCTGTAAACAAACAAGATTGTAGCAGTCGGCTATTGTACTCACAATCTCTGTTATATATGACGTATCTGCTCACTCGCTGAGGCTGTTCGAACGTTAATTGCCAGTTTGTTGAACTTTCATTGTTGGTATGGGAGCAGCTTCTATTCATGTGATCATTATCTCTGTTTCCGTCTACAGCCAGGTCGGATGTTGCGTTTAAATAAGTAGAAGACTGCATGGTATTTTGCTTCAGTGCAACATTACGACCTATAATAAATGAACATACAAAGTTGGTATTTTGCTTCAGTGCAACATTACGTCCTATAATAAATGAACATACAAAGTTGGTATTTTGCTTCAGTGCAACATTACGACCTATAATAAATGAACATACAAAGTTGGTATTTTGCTTCAGTGCAACATTACGACCTATAATAAATGAACATACAAAGTTGGTATTTTGCTTCAGTGCAACATTACGACCTATAATAAATGAACATACAAAGTTGGTATGTTGCTTCAGTGCAACATTACGACCTATAATAAATGAACATACAAAGTTGGTATTTTGCTTCAGTGCAACATTACGACCTATAATAAATGAACATACAAAGTTGGTATTTTGCTTCAGAGCAACATTGCGACCTATAATAAATGAACATACAAAGTTGGTATTTTGCTGCAGTGCAACATTACGACCTATAATAAATGTTCAATATAATGTAACATACTTTGTGTTTGGTTTCCGTATTTGTAGCTACATCGGAAATTGTTGTTATTTACATCTATTGAATAATTCTTCTTTAATTTTGTTTGATCATTAACAAATTTTGAGAAATCCAATTCAATCTATCACCGTCGACATAATAACACCTACATTTATTAGACAAGATCCAATCTCTCTCTCTCTCTGGCCACTTCTATTATTTCTATATACATCCCAGATAAAGTAAAGTAAAGAGCCCTCGTCACGCCAAGCGGCGTATAGGGAATATGGTGTTAGTGACCATAATTTTTACAGACTCTCGGCACATGATTTTTGGGGTAATGTGGTCGGTATTACGCTCATGCCACTTTACTTTCCCAGAAAAAAAATGCGGTACCCATTAAAGGTTGGTGAACCGGAAGCCGTCGGTTGGGATCGAACCCTACCTCTTGTCCTTTGTAGTTCAGTTCACTAACAACTGAGCTATTGCGGCTCCCACATCCCAGATAAGCATGGGGAAATTAATATTTTGCTATTTGTCTTTTCTTATCAGTCTAGTCTGAAAACCTTATCCGCTAAACAACATGTCCATTTTTCATATTTTCTTTATATATCCTATAAATTCGTCTCTGACCATTTTTCATATTTTCTCGGTATAAAAACTTTGTGGTAGACAAATCTAGTCTGAAAACCTCCTACCCCACTTACACAAATTCGACCACTTTTCATATTTTATCCATATATCCTATGTAATAAATATTATTTTTTCTTATATGTCTATGCTGCACTCTGTCGATGTTTTCATATTTTTTCCCATATAAACATTTGCAGTAGCATATTTGTTTCCAAAATAAAACCTTCGTGGCAGGCAAATCTAACCTGACACCTTCGACCACTTTTGATATTTTCTCTATAGATCCTATATAATCATATCTGAATACATTGACATTTTTCACTACAAATCCTATATAATCATATCTGAATACATTGACATTTTTCACTACAAATCCTATATAATCATATCTGAATACATTGACATTTTTCACTACAAATCCTATATAATCATATCTGAATACATTGACATTTTTCACTACAAATCCTATATAATCATATCTGAATACATTGACATTTTTCACTACAAATCCTATATAATCATATCTGAATACATTGACATTTTTCACTACAAATCCTATATAATCATATCTGAATACAAATCCTATATAATCATATCTGAATACATTGACATTTTTCACTACAAATCCTATATAATCATATCTGAATACATTGGCATTTTTCACGACAAATCCTATATAATCATATCTGAATACATTGACATTTTTCACTACAAATCCTATATAATCATATCTGAATACATTGACATTTTTCACTACAAATCCTATATAATCATATCTGAATACATTGACATTTTTCACTACAAATCCTATATAATCATATCTGAATACATTGCCATTTTTCACTACAAATCCTATATAATCATATCTGAATACATTGACATTTTTCACTACAAATCCTATATAATCATATCTGAATACAAATCCTATATAATCATATCTGAATACATTGACATTTTTCACTACAAATCCTATATAATCAACAGAAAATACTTTTTTTTTCCTATATGCCTTTCCGGAATAACTGCGCTGATTCAACTACAATTCACGTCACCATCTTTTCTATTGGTCAATTTTGGCTCCCTATTATTCTTATTATATCTTCTCTGTCTTTACCATACCTATCCACTCCATCACATTCCACTCCTAAAATTATTAAGAACCCAATAAAATTACCTAAAATCCATGAAATTCCATTTTAAATCCAATGGAAATCAGCCAAGATGTAGGTAAAATTTAGCCAAACTCCCACCAAGGTCCAATAAATTCACTTAGATGCAACCAACCGGTCAGATTTGATTCTTACATTTATTCTTCTCTTACATTTATCGACCAGCTTTGATTCAAAATTAGTATATTTTACCTCACCTCACCATACGCCACTTAAATCACTAAGAATCCGATAAAATACAATAAAGCGGTCAGCTTCGGTTCGTTTTATTCTTGTTATCGGTTTTGTTTGACTATTATTCCATCTTCAACAATTACCTCTCCCTTACCAACAGTGTTAAATTCTACAATTACCCCCCCCCCTCCCCCTCCCCTCCCTCGTACTCTAGATCCATGAGCCGCGATAGCTCAGTGGTTACTGAACTGGACTACAAAGGACAAAAGGTAGGGTTCGATCCCAACCGACAGCTTCCGGGTTCACCCAGCCTTAAATGGGTACCGGATTTTTTTTCTGGGAAAGTAAAGCGGCACGGGCGTAATACCGACCCCATTACCCCAAAAATAATGTGCTGAAGGTCTGTAAAATTTATGGTCACTAATATCATATTCCCTATACGCCACTTGGCGTGACGGGTTCTTTACTTTACTTACTCGAGATCCATGAAGCGAGTTCAGTATCATGCGGTCGTTAATCCATCCTCTACTTTTAGTGAGATCTGAGCAACAGCCATCATTAGAATCGCTAAGTTTCGACTGTATTTCGTTTTGAAGAAAAGTTCGATTAGAATCAATACACATTGACAAGAGCTTCTCAACAAATAAAGACCATGAATGTACTGATTTTCATCAAACTGAGCGGCCGTTTCCTGTGCTTTTTAACCGTACCGTATTCCAATTTCTGGTTCCTGAGAGGCAGGTATTTCACAACCAACTCAAAGAGAAAGGAACAAACTTGTTAAGATGTGGCCAATGTATTCAGCTCAGTTTTGAGAAATATTTCAAAGGATATTAATTTATTTTATTTTCTTGCTCTTCTCTTTTTTCTAGGCATAATCACTGAACGAACTCATTGTATGTTTTTAATTTCCATTTGATACACAATATACTCGTATAATACCAAAACATATTCATGTTCACAAAACTATTTCTACAAAAATAAGCAAACTAGAGTTTCAAGGCTGGTATATTACGATGCTCTAGTTTTGGTGGAATAGAAATGATAGAGTTCCAGTAAACTTTTTTTTTATATTTTAGAGAAAAGTCATGTGTATGTCTCTGTTTATTGTTCTTTTTTTTCGGCAGAACCTTTAAAAGGAAGAAAACACTTTGAAGTCAGCGACATCATCATGCTCGGACTATGGGATAACAGCTCACGCTCACCAATGCATGTTATGGAAGGGATTATCGGTTACTTTAGTAAAATAGTTCAGCAACACGAAAAAGTTAACAAATGTTGGTCTAGACGTTCCTGCAAGATGTCTAGAATCAATGAATAAGCTCAGCTTTGGTATATTATAATCATATGTTCGTTTATTCTTCTATACTGAGGCATTATTTTATTGTGCGCCATGTATTTTCATGGTATGTAAACGCAATAAGCAGATTGCTATTGTTTTTCATGTATGTCACGACAGCTATTAAAGTATAACGATTGCAACTGTACTGTTACTTTGTTTTACTACTGAAGTCAATACATTCCCATGTTAGAATGTTCGTCGCAAAGATCTTTTTTTTTCTTTTGATAATCAATCTGTTTACCTTTAACATAATGTTCTAATTTTATGAAAGAATAGAGGCAGGTCTCAAATATCTTCACTAGAAATCTTAATGCGACAAGCCTCAGATTTCGAAGATGAAAATGTGTACTTGTCTTGCACGTAAAAAAAAAATAGGCAACAAATAAAGTAATTAAAACTTTCCATCCAAATCTGATGGTTGGTACTTTGTTGAGTTAAGTGTATGTAGCAACTTAAGGGAAATGCCCTGAAAATGTTTGTAGCATGTGATCATAAGTGAAACCTACCTCCGCTGACGTAGAGGGAGCACAGAAAGCTGACCCCTACCCCTGTGAGAGTCAGCTGTTTAAACTCAACACCGGGCTCACAATAGATGTCCAGGACTGTATCGTTGACGGATGCACTTTTCATATTGGAGCAGGTCGTATAAGGTCCAATATCATTTCTTGTAAACTGAACGAAGTAGTTCTTAGAAATACCTGATTTGTGCAAAAAAAAAAAAAAAAAAAAAAAAAAAAAAAAAAAAAAAAAAGAAAGAAGAAATAACATTAAAAGTTACCCAAGATCAGAAAAATGATACGCACAAACATGCATTTATTTAGTTAATGAGCACAGACAAAAGAATAGACGTAGATTTTAATTAAATTAGGCCCAAGAATTGAGATCATTGCAACTGGTACAGCGAGATGACCAGCAAGTTATCAACAAACATTTAAACCAAACCCACGTATTTTGTTGTTTCTTGTCTTGCCTTATTCTATCTACAGTAAAGGGCTGTACCCATGTTTATCTGTTACTAGTCATTGTTTCACTCTGGCTATTTCTAGCAGGTCCCGAATTTATGCGATATTGTTTATAGTTCTAAGGTATGGTCTTCATTGTGCACCGAAGCCAAAATTACATACTTCAAGGACGTAATGTTATGTGGTTAGGTTCAATCATCAAGAGGTGACCTATTCACATTTTTCTTTCTATCCATGAACAAGATTTAGTTTCAAAAATTGTCTTACACCATCAGTTTTCAAACTGTCTTTTGAGTAGACTCTTATGATCTATTTTTAATATTAATAAATCTCACGTTGTGCATCATTCTCACTTCGTTTTAGAAAGAGGTCATCCGTATTTGACATTTTACAAACATAATAATAAGTATATGATATTTATTATTTGTTCCTTTTGTTGCCTTTTTAATCCTTTGACTGTTTGAGTAATGTCGACGTTTGGTGTACCACTTCATTAGTTCACTGACATAAATTTCTTTTAAATTTCTATTCCATCTTACCGATAATGCTGAACAAATGCATGAATGCGGCGCGGATGTAATATAAAAATAAAACTTTACAACAAAAAAACTGTCTTGACGGCATTTTCCCATTACTGGGGTTTTCTGGGGGGGGGGGGGGGGGGGCACTTATAGAACCGGAGAATAAATGCCTCTTGTCCAGAGCAGTCGCCACGAGGTGGAATACTGACGACAACATCCAAAAATAATGTGCTAACAAATATATCATCATCATCAACAAGTACCAGACCTACTGGCGTAGGTGTTCATGTCTCTCCACAACTTTCGATCTCGACAGTTCTTTATCATTTCTGTTGTTGACCTTCTGCCAAGCCATTCTCTTAAGCTGTCTGCTATTTTTTTCTCTTTCCTTCCCTCTATCTCTTCGTCCCTCAATTTTTCCAGTTGTTACAATATATTCCAGTTGTTCTCTTCTCATTACATGGCTAAAAAATGATGATTGTTTCTTCCTAATATTGAAAATTAGCTCTCTTTTTGCTTTGGCCTCTTTCAGAACGTTTTCATTACTCTTCGCTGTCCATGGTATTCTCAACATTCTCCTGTAAAACCACATTTCTACAGACTCCAGCGATTTTCTTATTTGTTGTCCTATTGTCCATGATTCACATCCATATGTTAAGACCGGCTCTACATAACATTTGTCATATATATATATACACAGACTAAAATTGTAATTTAAAAATAACACCATTTCCTTTATACGCCGCATGGTATGACGGGGCTCTTTTCTTCTACTTTTGTTATGCTCTAATAATCTGCTAACATGGGCATTAGACAAGAAAACAGAACTCTAATAATCTGTTAACATGGACATTAGACAAGAAAACAGAACAGAGAATTGAAGCCTTTGAAATGTGGATATATAGAAGAATATGTAGAATTGGATGGAAGGAAAAGAAAACAAATGATGAAGTCTTAAAAAAACTAAAAATGAAAAGAGAACTACTCAACACAATTCAAACAAGACAAATGCGATTTTTGGACCATGTTAAAAGACACAACAGCCTACTAAAAGTAATTCTGGAGAGGAAAACACAAGGTAAAAGAGGCAGAGGCAGACCAAGACTAACATGGGCGAGTAACATCAAAAGATGGACAAATCATCCTATGACAACCTGCACCATCAAAGCAAGAGACAGAGCAGAATGGCGCTCCATGTTAGCCAACCTTCGTTGCGGAGACGGCACTCGATGATGATGATGATGATGAATAATCAGTTCTAATCGGCACAGTGTATTGTAATATTAGTGAATTCGTTTACTAGAAAAGTCTAATGATCTGTTCTAAACGGCACAGTGTATTGTAATATTAGTGAATTCGTTCACTTGAAAGGACACAGAGGGCTCAAGTGGTAAAACGTCGGCCTCTGAACGAGAAGGTCGGGTTCGAATCAAACCAAAGATGGTGGCTGCGAGCGCTATTAAACCTTGTCAGTTAAAAGTAAAAAAGAGTAGACTAAAACTAACAATATAAAAATAAAGTGAATAAACTAAAACTAACAATATAAAAATAAAGTGAATAAACTAAAAAACTCTAAATGTGACAGAAATAGACCCTGGGAGAATCGTGTAAGTATTTTAAAATCTCTCATGTCTAAGCCGGATATGTCGGGCTTAAAGACGCAGACATAGCTGCGTGTCGCAAACTGCCGACACAAACGTTAATGGGTGAAAGCTGAAGAAGAAGAATAAGAAACAACGACAACTTGTTTTTAAAACCAATGCTGGGAATTGTTAGTTGCTCATTGACCCAGCAGCCTATGAGTCCTTGAATGTCAAAACAGTGATCTCAGAAAGTCATTTTCAAATGTTTTGTTTCATTTATTAGGCTCTAATTAAGAGATGTCATCCTGGCAGTAAAGTGCCTTACGTAAAAAAAAACTTGTGTTATGAATGTCAAATATTGATATTTTCAGAAAAAAGAAATAATGGGATATCTTAGAAAAAAACTTTGTGATGTTAGAAATAAACAATGTGAAACCAGAAGATACAAAATCTGAAACACAAATATGAGACCTATAACAATAGGTTTGAAATATTAGAAAATATAAATATAATGCTTGTTGGGTGTAAGAATATTTAACCCCAACAAACATTATCCTGCAACAAGCATTAATATTCAGACAAAAGAGGAAGAGAAAGACAACCCCAAAAAATAAATGACCAAAATATAAACACCACACATATTACTCTCCACGAAGAAGAGAATATAACATTTTTTTCTGGATGCCGTGAGTCACTAGAGTTAAAGTAAAGAAAAGAAAGGAGAGAGAGAGTACATGCAGAGAATATACAAGCAGGTGTCGTATAAAACACACGTATTATACCTGTTCTGCCAACACGTAATCTGAGCCAGGTAAAATAGAAGACATCGTTCAAAGTAACCGTCACTGTCTGTGGTCCTCCACCTGTAGAACAACTGTTGCTAATCCAGGACGGTGTTTGTGTTGTGGAGTTGGTATACACAAGGTCAACTGAAATATTGATAAGACATTCTTAGGGAATAGGCAAATAATTGTAGTGCTGTGGTAAAGTTTGTAACAAGGAACAAATGGTTGGGTGTAATGTACACCCCTACAAGACTCCTATAAGACAGTCTTAACAAACAATTATAATTACTACTTCAACAACAAATGCAAGTATAGTCCTTTCTTAAATTCATGAACACGTTCGCTTTCGATTTGCATTAAAACCACCTGTTATTTTGCCAACGGCCTAGAAAGCGAAAACAGCAAAGTGTGGTACACATGAGGCATATTCAGAATACGAAAGGCGAATATGGCAAGACCACCGTGAAAGAGATTGGAGCCTCATCACGTAACAATCCAAAGAAAGCCAGGGAGAGAAATTCTAACTACTGTTTTAGGAACGAAATAAAAATAGCCACATGGAATGTTAGGCCCTTATACCAACAAGGAAAACTAGAAAATCTTATGGTAGAAGCAGAGCGATTAAACATAGATATTTTAGGCATATCAGAAACAAGATGGAAGGAAAGTGGATACATACAAGATGATAAATATACATTTATATACTCAGGTAACACTACAGAACACCAAATAGGGGTAGGCATACTAATAAAACGAGAACTACAAAAATATATAAATACTCGCAGGGTTTGAGTGATTTATGGCATGGTTCGCCTCTTCGGGCATTCGCTTTTGGGCTTCTAGCTTCCATTGCACCATTGACATTCGTTCCCCAGTAATTTGGCAGTTTCGCCTATCTTTCTTCTTCCCCCACCCTCCTCTCTTTGTTTCCCAGACACTGGTCTTTCCACTCGCTTGCCTCAATCACGTGTTACTTTCTGAACACATTCCTAACGCTCCTAGTCATTCTGACTTGTTTCAGCACGGAGGACTGACTTGCTGCTCGAAGCTAAGTGCATTTTATGATACATTTTTATTTTTCTCTTTCTCGTTTTGCATTTTATATATCTTGACGCCATCCTACCTCTCGTCATGTAGTATTCATTTCTCTCTCCTTTCTTATTTCTAAATCCTACTCTCCTAGCCCTCCACTTGATCATCTAACATGTAGTTATAGATAATTGTGCTTCACCGTTTGTTGTCGTTGTCCTTGTATTCTGAAGAAGGCCACAGGCCGAAACGTCAGTAGTGTGTTGTTTTCCTCCCTTGTAAAGCTGTAATCATACTTTGGAGTGTTTAGCACACCCCACCACTGGCTCTTTGCTACTAGCTTTACCGCAGCATTGCAATTATTTGCCTGTTCCCGACCCTATATAAATACTCACTTGACATACAATGATAGGATTATATTAATAAAATTGAAAGCAAAGCCATTTGACATAGCAATAATACAGACATACGCAACTACTCAAGGCTATACAGATGAACAAGTAGAAGCATACTATGAAGATCTAAATACAGTTATGAAGCAAGTGAAATCTTCAGACATCTTGATTGTAATGGGTGACATGAACGCAAAAGTAGGAAAAGGCAGATATAAGACCATTATAGGAAATCATGGTTTAGGAAAAAGAAATAACAGAGGAGAAAGATTCATTCAATTTTGTGAAGAAAACAGGCTAATGATATGTAACACCTACTTTGAGCAAAAGAAAAGGAAATTATATACATGGAAAATCCCTGGAGATGGAAAGAGGAATCAAATAGATTACATAATGATAAAATACAGATTCCGGAACAGCGTCAAGCAAGCCAAAACCTACCCAGGAGCAGATATTAATTCAGATCACAATCCTGTAATGATTAAAATGAAAATCAAATTAAAGAAAAAGAAACAAAATACTACTTCAGCAACACCAATAGATATAACAGCGTTAAATCAGAAAGATGTAAAAGAAACTTATACTGTAAAAGTAAAGAACACATATCAGAAGCTGCTAGAAGAAGGGATTGAGCAGTACAGAAGAGAAAATCCTGAAGAAAAAGTCGCAACCAAATGGCAATGTATAAAAAAGAGCATACAAGAATCCTGCATCACCTTACCCAAAAAGGAAAGTAACAAAAAACAAAAATGGTTAACTGACAACATTTTAGAAAAAATGGAAAGAGAAGACAAACAAAGAACACTGCCAGATACAAGGAAATTGATAATGAAATACGAAAAATGTGCAAAAAGGCAAAAGAAGACTGGCTCAACCAAAGATGTCTAGAAGTCGAAACTATGGAAAGTAAACACAATTTAAGAGGAATGCACACAGAAATAAAAAGAATGACTAATAAAGACAAAAAAAGCTGCAGGAAACGGATGTATAGCAAACAAAGAGGGAAGAATGCTAACAGACAACAAAGATATAATTGATAGATGGCAGGAATACATAACATAATTATTTCATGACGAAAGGGACAAAAAACCATTTATAAAATGTACATCCAGCTATAAAATCCTGAAATCTGAAGTAGAGAAAGCTATAAAAACAATGAAAAAGGGAAAAGCAGCAGGACCTGACAATATACAGATAGAGATGATACAAGCACTAGAAGATTTTGGAATTGAAGTGATCACAGACATATGCAATGACATATACCATACAGGATTTTAGCGATTACAATTAATCGCAATACAGCGATTTTAGAACAATAAGTCTAATGAGCCAGGTAACAAAAATTTTACTAAAAGTTATACAAGGAAGGATTCAGAATAAAATTAATAATGAATTAGATGAACAGCAATTCGGATTCAAGAAAAGCAGTGGGACAAAAGAAGCCATATTCAGCATGAGGACATTGATCGAAAAGTACATAGAAGTAAACAAACCAATATATGCCTGCTTCATAGACTACACCAAAGCATTTGATAGAATACACCATAATCAACTTATAGACTGCCTAAAAGATATAAATCTCGATGACACAGACATAAGACTGATATGAAATTTTTGTACTGGGAGCAAACACCAATAATAAAATATAAGAAGGAGAACTCTACACCCATTGATATAAAAAGAGGAGTAAGACAAGGATGCATCCTATCACCAAGCTTGTTCAATTTATACACTGAGCAAATCTTTAAAAACATCATTGAGATGCCAGGCCTAAACATTAATGGGAAGATAATCAATAACCTAAGATGTGCTGATGATACTGTACCACTAGCGGAAAACCCTAAAGATCTACAACAATTGCTTAATGTGAAAAACATGACAAGCAAGAAATATGGACTAGATATGAATATCAAAAAGACTAAAACTATGATCATAAACAAAGGATATTCTCAAGACCTACAATTAAATATCAAAGTTGAAGGAATACATCTAGAGACATCAGAACTACAACTACCTGGGACATACTATAACCAGTGATGGAAAATGTACAACTGAAATAAATAAAAGAATAGGTATGGCAAAAAGTAATTTTAATGCCATGAAAAATATACTATCATCAAAACAAATAACAACAGGGCTAAAACTAAGAATAGCACAATGTTACATCTTCTCAATATTCCTGTATGGTGCAGAAACATGGACATTAGACCAGAAAACAGAACAGAAAATTGAAGCCTTTGAAATGTGGATTTACAGAAGAATAGATAGAATTGGATGGAAAGAAAAGAAAACAAACGAGGAAGTTTTAGGACGACTAAGGGTGAAAAAAGAAATACTAAACACGATTAGAGCAAGATAAATGAAATTTTTAGGTTCCTTTCATGTTAAAAGACACAACAGTCTAATAAAAGTAATATTAGAGGGGAAAATACAAGGTAAAAGAGGCAAACCAAGACTAACATGGACGAGTAACATCGAAAGATGGACAAGTCAGCCTATGACAATCTGCACCATCAAAGCAAGAGGCAGAGTGGAATGGGGCTCCATGGTAGCCAACCTTCGATGCGGAGAAGGCAACCAATGATGATGATGATGTTATTTTGCAGTGATTTTTGCATGCAGCCTTAGAATATCCGTGGCGCAAAAATATTTATATTCTTTATTCAACGGATACAACATATTTTGCACATAGGCTAATTCCTTTGATCTTTTAGACTATTACAATATAAATTGATTCAGATTTTAGAATTTACAGTAAACATGTTGTAATTTCCAGTTCAGTTCTTTTCGGAGGGGTATCTACACAATACTTTTATAGATCAGGTAATGGTGTGTTATCCGTTATGAATAATTGCAAACATGCATCTTCCATCTTGCTACAGTTAGTCTATCCTTAGATCACCATTAGACTCCATGGTGTCCTAACTGCACCCCACATTGAATGATAGTAGACGCATTTTGAACAAGAAATACATTTCTTTCCATCGTACATACATTTAACCATTTTCTCAATATACTCTTAGTCATCCCAGGCTGTTATTCCGGTCTCTCAACAAAATATGGTCTCCATCATTCCGAATCTGAGGATTCCAAGAGATTTTTGATAATGGTTAATGGGTGGACAAATTGTAATCCATCTCTTGCCAGTACTCGTAGTCCATCCGAAGCACATATGCAACACACTTCTTCCTGAGCTGAATGAATATTCTTGAGAGGGTCGCACCTGTCAAAACTTCACCAATTCTCTTCTGCAACCTGTCCTTTGATTTTAGTGGATACAAATAATTAGCATAGAGTAACGATCACAGACCGGAAATAAATTGTATATGTGTACTTTCCTAGTAATGCAAGTATCTCTATTCGTGTAAGACACTGTTACAATAGCTAATTTTTTTTAGCTGCGTGGCAGTGTGCCAAGCGTTCGGCTTCTCGTGGCAAGGCGCGGTGCCAGGGAGTACGGGTTCGATCCCGCTTCGGACCATATATTGTTCTTCGTTTTTTTCTGTTGTTGCTTGTCTGTCAATTTTTCCGAGTGCTAGCACATACTTCTTTGTTCTATTATTCCCATTTGATTTTAGCCTACACAAGCTCGATTGAATTGATGTGCGCGTGATATGCAGAGAGTCGCAGAGACGTCTTGCTGCATTCCTCAATGCTTTTGTCAATATGATACACCTTTTCCGTATTTGTATTCCTCACAAGTTGCAACTATCGGGTTTTTTAAAAATATGTGTTGTCGAATTTGACAATTCCTTTAGTAAGCCATGTCCTAATTTGATCTTTTGTATTTTATGCAGTTAGTAGATTGTCTTCCGCTGACACTGGATTGTGATAAGATACATTATCCATTACTAGCTATGAAAGTCTATCCAGGATTGAAAGAAGAGCGTTCTCCAACAAGTGCCTTAAAAATGTGTCCATTCATTTCTGTGTGGCAGTCCCTACAAACAGAACTTTATGATTGGAAAATAAGTCCAGCTTCAAGGACAAGGCCGTTTTCACAGCTTCTAGCATGAGTTAGTGTGATACGCTGGCCTTTGCCGCTGGGAACTGTTCTTTTCTGCACACCGTCAATTAATTGCCATTCTTTAGCACTGGTGTGGTGAGCATTGACCCAGGATTCGTCCAAATATATAATATCACAGCCTTGACTGCGCAGCTCACGGATCTGCCTCAGGTATTTGAGTCGGTCAACAATCAAATGTGGTTTTTTTCACAAATAATTTTCCTGCCGCCTACAGTTTTCCTGAAATTGAAGCCGGCGACTATTACAATTTTCCAGTGTACTTCAAGATATTTCAATACTGCATCCAATATTAATTTCAATTTCTCGAGAGTCATCATCATCACTGAGTGCCGTCTCCGCATCGAAGGCTGGCTACCTTGGAGCGCCATTCCACTCCGTCTCTTGCTTTGATGGTGCAGATTATCATAGGTTGACTTGTCCATCTTTTGATGCTACTCGTCTATGTTAGTCTTGGTCTGCCTCTGCTTCTTTTACCTCGTGTTTTTTCCCTTCCAATATTACTTTTATTAGGATGTTGTGTCTTTTAACACGCCCCAAATATTGCATTTGTCTTGTACTAATTGTATTTAGTAGTTCTCTTTTCATCTTTAGTTGTTTTAAAATTACATCGTTTGTTTTCTTTTCCTTCCATCCAATTCTACCTATTCTTCTATAAATCCACATTTCAAAGGCCTCAATTTTCTGTTCTGTTTTCTGGTTAAATGTCTTTGTTTCTGCATCAAAAAGGAATATTGAGAAGATGTAACATTTTGCTATTCTTAGTTTTAGCCCAGGTGTTATTTGTTTTGATGTTAGTATATTTTTCAAGGGATTAAAATTACTTTTTGCCATACCTATTCTTTTGTTTATTTCAGTTGTACATTTTCCATCACTGGTTATAGTATGTTCCAGGTAGTTGTAGCTCTGAACTGTCTCCATATGTATTCCTTCAACTTTGATATTTAATTGTAGGTCTTGACAATTTTCTTTGTTTATGATCATAGTTTTAGTCTTGTTGATATTCATATCTAGTCCATATTTTTTGCTTGTCATGTTTATTACATTAAGTAATTATTGTAGATCTTTAGGATTTTCTGCTAGCAGTACAGTATCATCAGCATATCTTAGGTTATTGATTATCGTTCCATTAATGTATAGGCTTGGCATCTGTGTAATGTGGTGTGATCTCCCGAGAGTAGCAAGTACATTTGTAGCAAATATTTAAAATAAATCTGGACTTATGACATCTACATCAAAGTCGTCAACTTTCATTTTCCTTCCTTGCTTGACATGAGTGTACTCTGAGTCTTGTTCAATCCAACGGAAAAAGGATGATCTATCCAGATCAGGAGCTAATTGACTTCTTCTCTCTGGGTCGTATATATCCCAATATAAATGACCCATCTTCCATTCCCTGCAGAAGTGCTGGAATAGTAAAACGGTAGCCTTCTGCATAGTTAATAAATTTGCATTTCAAACTCATTATGATGATATAAATGTAACTTTATATTAGTCAGCATTATACCACAATAACTTCACAATAATAACAGAATACGCCATTGACATGAACGTCTGCTTTTCATTATTACGTTACTGTTTACTGGTTTCAACTGAAAGTTGAATTGGTGCAGGAAGAAACCAAGAATTTGCATTTCTTTGGCCTTTTCCAATGTGAAATCAAAACTATTTTTAGAACAACACTACTGAGTAGCGTATATCTGCTATAATTAGGTCCAAATAAGCGAAGTCGATTTTAATATATCCTAAAGAAGAAATATTGCAATCAACATCAAATGTCTAAGAGCAAAAAATATTCATATAACATCATGTATATTCTAAGGCTGCCTACACAAAATCCCCGCGCTATAACAAAAATTTTTTCGTGCAAATCAAAAACAAACGTGTTCATGAATGTATGAATAGACTATAATTAAGGTCAAAATTTATGACGGATTTTAAAATGTACATTTATTGCAGTAACAATTCAAGAATAAGCACTTCAGAAAACAGACGTTCGCTTTCCCATATATGTCCCACATATTGAACAATTAATATTTCATATGAAGATATATATATATATATATATATATATATATATATATATATATATATATACATATTGAAGAAGCAGTAAAAATATTAACAACTTATATAAATGAATGACAATGAAAATTCACTATAGAGGAAAAATAAAAGCACCAGAAAAGTCAAAGGTACCGTCATGCATGCATAGTGGTACGTGAGGAACATTATATCAATGCTCATTGACTTGTCAATGTCCTGTCCTCGTCTTGTTCCAGTTTTGTCCTAACCTTGTTTTGTCCTGTCCTTGTCTGCCTTGTTTTATTCTTGTCCTTGTCTTGTCCCTGTCTTGTCTTTGTCTTGTTCTTATTTGGTCTTGTCCTTATCTTGTCCCTGTCTTGTCTTTGTCTTGTTCTTATCTGGTCTTGTCCTTATCTTGTCCCTGTCTTGTCTTTGCCTTGTTCCTATCTGGTCTTGTCCTTATCTTGTCCATGTCTTGTCTTTGCCTTGTTCTTATCTGGTCTTGTCCTTATCTTGTCCCTCTCTTGTCTTTGTCTTGTTCTTATCTGGTCTTGTCCTTATCTTGTCCCTGTCTTGTCTTTGACTTGTTCTTATCTGGTCTTGTACTTATCGTGTCCCTGTCTTGCCTTTGCCTTGTTCTTATCTGGTCTCGTCCTTATCTTGTCCAGTCTTATCTTTGCCTTGTTCTTATCTGGTCTTGTCCTTATCTTTGCCTGTCTTGTCTTTGTCTTGTTTTTATCTGGCCTTGTCCTTGTCTTGTCCCTATCATGTCTTTTTCTTGTTTTTATCTGGTCTTGTCCTTATCTTGTCCCTGTCTTGTCTTTGTCTTGTTCCTATCTGGTCTTGTCCTTATCTTGTCCCTGTCTTGTCTTTGCCTTGTTCTTATCTGGTCTTATCCTTTTCTTGTCTTTATCTGGTCTTGTCCTTGTCTTGTCCCTGTCTTGTCTTTGTCCTTATCTTGTCCCTGTCTTGTTTTTATCTGGTCTTGTCCTTGTCTTGTCCCTGTCTTGTCTTTGTCTTGTTCCTATCTGGTCTTGTCCTTATCTTGTCCCTGTCTTGTCTTTGTATTGTTCGTATCTGGTCTTGACCATGTTTTGTCTTTGTCTTGTTTGTATCTGGTCTTGTCCTTGTCTTGTCCCTGTATTGTCTTTGTCTTGTTTTTTTTTATATGGTCTTGTCCTTATCTTGTCCCTGTCTTGCCCTTGTCAAGTCCCTGTCCTATTCCTGTGCTGTCCTGTCTGACTGTACCGGCATAGTGGAGATGAATATCGATATGTTCTTTCTTGATCTTTTGCTAGCGACAGTGGTTATCGATATACAGAGGTGCATTGATGAGGATGTTTGGAACTCGGCGTTGAATTATTACCAACAGAAGGCTATTTGAGAGCGATGATAAAACAGTATATTTGCCACCAATACACTACATATGAATAATGATTCTGCGACAACTACTGGTCTACTTGTATTACGATAACATACCCGTTGTCTGGCTCCGTTCTTACACATGTATGTTGACTAATACTGCATCAACGAGACATCAGAGATTAATAACCAGTTTGGTTTATGAAGAACAAGAACTTATATTGTAAATTAACGTTGCATACAAGTCTAGTTCTTATATGCCGCACCCAGGAACAAAAGTGGCATTCATTTCTTTATCAATTCGTATATAACTCTCTCTCTCTCTATCTATCTATCTATCTATCTATCTATCTATCTATCTATCTATCTATCTATCTATCTATCTATCTATCTATCTATCTATCTATCTATCTATCTATCTATCTATCTATCTATCTATCTATCTATCTATCTATCTATCTATCTATCTATCTATCTATCTATCTATCTATCTATCTATCTATCTATCTATCTATCTATCTATCTATCTATCTATCTATCTATCTATCTATCTATCTATCTATCTATCTATCTATCTATCTATCTATCTATCTATCTATCTATCTATCTATCTATCTATCTATCTATCTATCTATCTATCTATCTATCTATCTATCTATCTATCTATCTATCTATCTATCTATCTATCTATCTATCTATCTATCTATCTATCTATCTATCTATCTATCTATCTATCTATCTATCTATCTATCTATCTATCTATCTATCTATCTATCTATCTATCTATCTATCTATCTATCTATCTATCTATCTATCTATCTATCTATCTATCTATCTATCTATCTATCTATCTATCTATCTATCTATCTATCTATATATATATATATATATATATATATATATATAATATAACTATTTTAGTAAAACACTCATCACTGACTTATTATTATATGTCATTTCACTTGACTATAACTAATAAGCATTTGACAAAGTAAAGCACCAAGAAATAATCAAAATTTTAGAGAGCATAAGCTTAGACAGCAAAGATCTAAGAACAATAAAGAACATGTACTGGCAACAAACAGCGATCATAAGGGCTGGAAACCAATTGGAAATGTTTCAACAAATAAAACAGGGTGTTGGGCTAGGTTGCGTGCTCTCACCAGATTTGTTTAATATTTATAGTGAGATTATTTTAAGATCCATAAGGGGCATGCCTGGAATAAAAATTGGAGGTCATAATATAAATAACCTCAGGTATGCTGATGATACAGTCTTAATTGTTAAGAGTGAAAATGAGTTACAAGAAATGTTAGATATTATAGCGAAAGAAAGCAAAAATAAATGACTCAGCCTTAATAGCAAAAAGACAGAAGTAATGGTAACAACAAAGATAAAGACAGAAGTAATGGTAACAACAAAGAAAAAGACAGAAGTAATGGTAACAACAAAGAAAAAGACATCACCTCAATGCAAAATAAAGACAAGTGGAACAATATTAAAACAAGTAAATGAATTTAAATATTTGGGAACTTTGTTGACCTCAGACGGAAGATGTACAAAAGAGGTGAGATGCAGAATGGCTCAGGCAAAAGCAGCTTTCCAAAAAATGAGGAAGATACTATGCAATCCATTTTTGACAATCGAAACAAGAAAAAGAGTTCTTAAATGTTATGTAGAGTCAGTCTTAACATATGGATGTGAATCATGGACAATAGGACATCATACAAGAAAATCACTGAGCCTGTAGAAATGTGGTTTTACAGAAGAATGTTGATAATTCCATGGACAGCGAAGAAGAGTAATGAAAACGTTCTGAAAGTGGCCAAAGCAAAAAGAGAGCTAATTTTCAATATTAGGAAGAAACAATCATCATTTTTTGGCCATGTAATGAGAAGAGAACAACTGGAATATATTGTAACAACTGGAAAAATTGAGGGACGAAGAGATAGAGGAAAGCAAAGAGAAAAAAATACCAGACAGCTTAAGAGAATGGCTTGGCAGAAGGTCAACAACAGAAATGATGAATAATTGTCAAGATCAAAAATTGTGGAGAGACATGATCGCCTACGCCAGCAGGCCCTGTACGTGATGATGATGATAACAAATAAATTGTTTGTGACTAATAAAATATCACTACCACTGTCACTAACAGGTGTTGATACCTACATTTAAAGATAATATTGGATTCTGTCACTTACACTACCTCGGACATCTTTCTACTTACACCTGAATTAATGTATGGCTTCTAAACGACCTCATTATCTTCGCTCAATTGGCAGCTACACTGTTTATCGTAGTTGGTTTTACACAAGCTAATTGAATAAACTCAAGCGCACCACTTATTTGTCCTTTTGTGAATACCTGTCTTACAGTTGATGACTATAGCTCGTTTCAAATCACTTGCCCAACTTCAAAACGCTATTGTTCAGTAACCGTTTGTTAAAAACTGTTGAAATTTTCCAAATGTTATTAGAATGCAAAAGACCCTTTAAATGTATATTTAACAAATATCTTGCAGCTGCAGTTTTCTTAAAGCGGCGAATTTATTTGATGTTTGTCAAAATTATAAATTGTGAACCCCTAAATAATAGAAATTACCGTAGTTGCTGGTCTATGATTAATTTTCACTAGGTAAAGGCGTGGCCGTAATGGGGAAATACCAGGAGAATTATTGTCTTCTCAGTTCGAGGACGGACGATAATATCAAGGTATACCTGTATGTCCAATTTTCATAGTTGTGTGGTCTTGAAAAGGACCGTTTGTTGAACTAATTTAAGGTAATATAGGGGTCAACATTGTGGGGGCTATATACTTTCATTCTGAATCAGACGAGTCTAAAAGATTAATAACTGTTTGGGGTTGAACATTCCACAAACCATCATTTTTCCAATATTCCTCTTCCTGTTTTAAGACGTGGTCTTCACATTCAGCCCAATAATCTTTGTTTATATTTAATAAAGCGAGATTAGCAAGAGTCTTTACATCGCATATTTTGAATGTTGTATTTTCATCTGCCACTTGTCCTTTTAATTTTGCCCAGATTAGTTCTATTGGATTTAAATGAGCATGGTAAGGTGGCAGCCTCAAACTTATATGACCATGCTCTTGGATAATCTTATCTATTTGAAAAATCTTTGTCCTTTGTTTTTGCTTTACTAGAGATAGTAATTCAGGTTTTAAGTACATGTTATTAAATTGTATGTGCTCCTTTGTGAGCCATATCTTAATAGCATCTTTTGTACTGGATGACGTCGGGACTTTATCTTCAAGTGCAACAATGTTGTGGTACGCTGCATTGTCCATTATTAGGCAAGATGGTCGATCTAGTGATGGGAGAACAGAATTTTCAATCCAATGTCTAAATATGTGACCATTCATCTCAGAGTGATAATCCCGATTGTCTATGGATTTTGAAAGAAAAATGAGCTCTACATTCTGTATTAGTCCATGTTGTCGACTACCTGCATGAGCAATTATCAAGCGCTGTCCTTTGCTGCTAGGTATTAATCTCTTAATCTTTCCATCTGATGACTGCCATTCCCTTTGGTTAGTGTGGTGAGCATTGATCCATGTTTCATCCAAGTACACAATATCATAACCTTGCTTGCGCACCTCTTTTACTTCACGTAAGTACTTGCTTCTCATGACTACTATATGTGGCTTCTCACAGATGATGTTTCGTCAATTGGAATACTTTCTGAATGTAAAGCCTGCAGCTCTCACATTCCTCCATAATGTAGACTTTGATATTTCAATACTGTTGTTCTTTTTCAGCGAAACTTTTAATTTTCTTATTGTAACAGTTTCATTCATACCCAACATTTTGCGAATTTCACGTCTACACCTCTGAATGAACGGAAATGGAACACACAATTTCTTAAGTGTCTAATTGTGTCAAAAAAACCACGGCGAAAGCGTGCAAACACGTCAATTTTACCGTGTATGGATTTTTACTCGCTATTTTTAACTTAAAATACTGTAAACATTAAGTTTTGACTACATCAATGGGTCGTTATAAATTTATAAAAATAAAAAAAAGCAACAATAATAACCAAATGTTTTTTTTTATGAAATTAATTCCCTGTTGGCTTCTAATCATTATAACTTTACATGCAAATTTTGAACAACTTACAACAAGCGGTTAAAAAGCTATCGAATTTAAAAGTTGGGCACGAGTTATGAAACAAGCTATAACACATACAGATAGTTCACTCATCAGCTTTTGATGCACTCCGATCTCCTACCGCCCAGCTCAACTGTCTCGTCTGCTACTTTCCTAACATGTGACCCTCCAAACAGACGTGACAAGCTCTCGTCTGCTACTTTCCTAACATGTGACCCTCCAAACAGACGTGACAAGCTCTCGTCTGCTACTTTCCTAACATGTGACCCTCCAAACAGACGTGACAAGCTCTCGTCTGCTACTTTCCTATTATGTGACCCTCCAACCAGACGTGACAAGCTCTCGTCTGCTACTTTCCTATCATGTGACCCTCCAACCAGACGTGATAAGCTCTCGTCTGCTACTTTCCTATAATGTGACCCTCCAACCAGACGTGACAAGCTCTCGTCTGCATGTCTGGCTCTTCGTCCTTGACTTATTTATTTTACCATCTCCTACATCTGTTCATTTCTTCTTTCTGTCCAGCATTCATTTTCCTACTTTATAATCTGTCTGTCTGTCTGTCTGTCTGTCTGTCTGTCTGTCTGTCTGTCTGTCTGTCTGTCTGTCTGTTTGTCTGTCTGTCTGTCTGTCAGTCAGTCAGTCAGTCTGTCTGTCTGTCTATCTATCGATATATATATAT
This sequence comes from Megaustenia siamemsis, assembly GCA_032433765.1. NCBI lineage: Eukaryota > Metazoa > Mollusca > Gastropoda > Stylommatophora > Ariophantidae > Megaustenia > Megaustenia siamemsis. Next base: position 50,213,493 of record JAVIAB010000139.1, on the reverse strand, counting down.
CCTTTCGTTTGTCCGTCCATTCGCTGATCCACCATTCATCCATCAATCCATTCATCCATATTTTTGACTGCCTATATCTCTGTCTATATGTCTGTCTCTGTGCGTTTATCTTTCTTCTTTTATTTACTTGCATATCACAGTGTGAATGAAAATATTGTTATTGACATAGCTATGCTTTTTGCATTAAACATTCAGCAGTAGATCGATATTTCACTAATCGTTCTCATTTTGGAGATCTTCCCCGTTTTCCGTCTTTTATTGCTGCATATAATTATGAATGTGTTTATGTGAAAGTAACAATTGATGGAACGCAAATTATAGTCTAAACTTTTCTCTGGATGTAGCGCAGAGAGCTGTGTTGAGCCCAGGGCCTATATTTCTTTTCTAAATTAAACTTTACCAAAAGTCTGTCATCTCATCCTCTAAAACGAGAACATTAAAATATACAAAACCTTTGATGTATTTGTACATTGTCAACAACCATAACACGGGAATGTATATAGACGATAATTCTAGATTTCAATTACTTGTAAAATGTGTAACTTGTATGTCGAGTCTGTTACAGTCTTAACAGTTGACCGGAACGCGTACAGGCTAGTTCCAGCTGACAAAAAAAAAAACCCTGGTTACATCTGCTGTTTTTCTAGTCTTCGTTCAGAACTGTCTCTGCTTATTACATTCATTATTGTTTTAAGACAGCATTTCAGTAGTTTTGATCTTTATTTTGTGTTTTTGAAGATTACAGCTATGTTTGCAGCAGATATAGAACATTTTGCAAAAGTATTATATAGCGTATTGTACATTCATCTTTCACAATAGTAGTTACGTTTCATTCCATTCTGCAACTGTTAAGCTCAGGACCTATATTCAGCCGGAACGCTTGGAAACGCGTCGCGGAACATTTTTTGAACTGTCAATGTTCCAATATATATGTTTTACACGCAACTGAAAATAACGTTTGTCGCCCGTTTAAATGTTCATATTATGTTTGTTGACATCGATAATACATGGGGTTTATGATGTCCATGCAGCCTGGTGATGTCTTCTGTTATTGACACTGTACTTTCTATTATTCCCATGTCACCAAAAAAAAAAAAAAAAGTTATGGGTATAATTTCTGCACTTTACAACTCATACACCGCCAGTTTTGTAAATTTCCATTTGATAAATATAATATAGATGTAAAGTAAAGAAAAAAGTAAAGTACCCCCGTCACGCCAAGCAGCGTATAGGGAATATGGTGTTAGTGACCATAACTTTTACAGACCTTCGGCACATGATTTTTTGGGTAATGTGGTCGGTATTACGCCCGTGCCGCTTCACTTTCCCACAAAAAAATATGGTACCCATTAAAGGCTGGGTGAACCGGAAGCCGTCGGTTGGAATCGAACCCTACCCCTTGTCCTTTGTAGTCCAGTTCACTAACCACTGAGCTTTTGCGGCTCCCATATAATATAGATGGGTCACAGTTATTGGTATTACGCCAGAGATGTCATTCTTTAAAAAAAAAACCCTGATATCCCTTATTCTATTTGTCCAATTATATGGTTGACATCGTTGGTTACATTGTCTATTTCGACATATATTTTTGCCTTTCTATTTGTCAATATTATATGTTCAAAATGCCGTAAAAATCATGATTTAATATTTATATAATTATATACTTACTATACTGACATTCTGGACCGAACCATCCTTTCTCACAAGTTGATGAACCAGTACATCCTCCTTTAATGTCGCATAAGTTGTCAACACAATGACATTTGTACTGACATGACAGCCCGAACCAGCCAGGGTTACATGCCATAGCTTGGGAAGAACACAGTGGAAATGAGTACATTTCAACCATTGAAGTAGCACCAGAGAGATAGAGGAAAGACGGCATCAACACTTTAGTGGAGTCAACAGAAATATAAATGTTTAGAAATAAAAAAATTGTGTTCGGTTAAAACTGTTGAAATACAAAACAATTGGTTAAGTCAAACAGACTAATATAACAGTCACAGTCGGAGTCTACAGCAATTTTGAATATAACTGATTTATGTTCGGCAATTTAAAAAAAAAACATAATGGAGAAATGTGGTAGCATATTTTTAATGTACCTAGTAAACAGTCTTGAGAGCAGATACAAGACTTGGCAGCCAAATACTGGTGGGCGTCACCCCTCTACTGTTTGGCTACAGGGGCCCCCACAGTGAGGGGAGAAAGGAAGAAAATCATCGATACTTGCCACGCATGTCGTAAGAGGCAACTAAGGAGATTTGGAACAGTCGCCCGTGCAATCGGGTAGGATGTGCATGGAGCGACGACGACCTTGTCAACAGAATTACCCGATTCATTCCAACTCGGGCTGTCAATGATCTGTTTTCTGTATCTGCGAAGGTTTAATAAGTGCACTGTTTTCTTGCTCTAAATGTCGCCTACAAAAATACTTTGAGAAACGTAAATTATCTTTCATACAATATAAGAAGCTTGTGGTCATCACTAAAACCATTACTCGACAAGCTGTATGCAAATACCACCAGTATTAAGCTGACCAATTCTCCCGTTTAAAGAAAAGATTGATCTAAGTGTGTAGGTAGAATAAACAATCATACTATATCATTAGCATACTATCCTTCAAAAAGTTCTTTCATTCACAATCTTTCAAACGGCATAATTAACACAGGTTCCTTCAAACATTATTTTTCACAAAGTATCGTTCACACATTACCTTTCATATTAACATTTACACCGTATATTCCAGATGTGTTCCATCACTTTGGATAACACGAGTATGTATTATAATATATTCTGAATTGTCTGTTTCACACAACGTCTTCAAATTGTAGTATTTGACATAATAACTATCTCCCTGGACTCTTCATATATCACATGTTACTGTCATTTTGCCAAAACTTCACTACTTCCGTATCTGTTAGAGTAACGTACAATTTTCGACAAACATAAATGTTTATAAATGACGAGAATAAGATGCAAATTATAAATAATTCGTTGATGAACAAAATTATTTACCAACAGAAGCTGCTCCCATCCACCAGAAGAGAGCTACCACGAACATGGCAAGATGTGGTAAGTATAACAGATGTTAACGTCATAAAACTCTATCTGAAACGATAGTTTAATGTACTCTATGTAATATAATATTATATGTTGAACAGCAAATTGGATATATTCACACAGTGCATAACGGTGACAAATTTATTTGTTTGGGTGCCTCGGTAGCCTAGTTTGGAAAAGCGCCCGACTGGGCTTCCGACGTTCGGACAACCTGTGTTAGATTCCCGCTGGAAGCAGTGTGAGTTGTACTTGTGGGTAGGAAAATAATACCCCTTCGGTCGACCCAGCAGCTGGCAGAAATGGGTACGACGCTATTACTCTGTGAAGATGAGGAATGCCGCCTCGCATCGTTAGTTTCGATGCTTTAAGCGACACTATCCAGAAGTCTCCGAACACTTCTAGATAGGCGGCCGAGCACATATGAGTGAAAAAATCGCGTGCTAAGGCGCTGATTCAAGTCTCTTACCTTTACTTTACTTTTATATTTTTACTCATTATTGCACATGTCCACTTTATGAATATTGATCATGACATATTTATTTGTTTACTCATTATTGCTTTTTTACAGAATGTCGTCTTTAATCATGTGTGATTATTCTGTTGTTACTGTTATATTTGGATTGTCTGTCCTTCCGCTACACAATATATCCTAGACAAAAAAAGCACACGTTTACAGTCTACACACAAATACATAAACTTCCAGAAACACAAATATAATTTAGGAAATAGATACAAAAAAGAAAGTTAAAGAATTCCATAAGATCGTTGTGAAGTAGATAATATGGCCCATACTTCTCTTAAGCACATATTTTGGGGGGCAGCTGACTCAATGCGCTAGACCTGAATGCCTTTCCATTTTTAACAAAACCGGTATCCATGTGTCCAGTGGTAGAAGGGTGCATCGATTGTTTCGAATGCCATTGCTTGGCGTGGAAGTAAAGCTCTAAGAGTTATTATCATCAAGTATAAGTGCGGGTGTAGGTGATCATGTCTCTCAAGTTAAAGATTTGCTATTTTCACAAATGGTTTGTTGTAAATGAGACATGTGAACAACTGAATATACATGATCGATAATTCTGAAGAACAATGTTTTTGGTTAAAGTAATAAAAGATCGGCATTAAAACGTCTCATTTTACTACAGCCTCGGTGTTCGCTTCTTCCTTACGACAAGTCTGCAATGTCAAGTCTACGATGTCAAGTCTGCAATGTCAAGTCTACGATGTCAAGTCTGCAATGTCAAGTCTGCGATGTCAAGTCTGCAATGTCAAGTCTGCGATGTCAAGTCTGCGATGTCAAGTCTACGATGTCATGTCTGCGATGTCAAGTCTACGATGTCAAGTCTGCGATGTCAAGTCTGCGATGTCAAGTCTACGATGTCAAGTCTGCAATGTCAAGTCTACGATGTCAAGACTGCGATGTCAAGTCTACGATGTCAAGTCTGCAATGTCAAGTCTACGACGTCATGTTGACTAAATGTTGTAACAGACCTCATTTACATGAGTTCAGTGAGCTGAAATGAACGTCATGAGCTGTGCACACAGAAGTGAGTCAACTATGTTGAAGACTGTTAACAAATGATATAAATACAGGATTCAATCTATATGTTAGCAGCTAACCAAGAAGGCGTTCCTGACACAAATCGTGGGCAGATGGAGAGATGACCTTTTGTTATTGAACTATACTCAAGTATGAAGGTGTCATGAACATTATAAAGGGTAATGTCAATCCGACCGTGTCCATATCGTCATCAAGTCTTGTTTCCAAGTCAAACTGTCTCTGTTAAGAATACTTATTAAATGATTATAACTCTTATATATCATCATCATCTTCATCAAGTACTGGGCCTACTGGCGTAGGTGATCATGTCTCTCCACAACTTTCAATCTCGGCAGCTATTTATCATTTCTGTTGTTGACCTTCTGCCAAGCCATTCTCTTAAGCTGTCTGTTATTTTTTTCCTCTTTGCTTCCCTCTATCTCTTCGTCCCTTAAAATGTTCCAGTTGTTACAATATATTCCAGTTGTTCTCTTCTCATTACATGGCCAAAAAATGATGATTGTCTCTTCCTGATATTGGAAATTAGCTCTCTTTTTGCTTTGACCTCTCTCAGAACATCTTCAGAACATCTTCATTACTCTTCTTAGCTGTCCATGGTACTCTTAACATTCTTCTATAAAACCACATTTCTAAAGACCCCAGTAATTTTCTTGTCTATACGACAATATAATGTCGCATCTACACGACCAGGTTACAGTCATCAGATTCTAAGCTATGAAATGTATCGATGGTAATAAGTGATCAACTGATAATAATTGGTCCTGCGATGCTGGTTTATATATGTAAAGCGATCTATTTCGACAGAGCTGCCAGAACAAAGAAGACATGGTCAGAAGGTGGCCAGGAGGACAATATGTTGAGAAACACTGGGCTATTCAGTTTACTAACTGGGTGTTAGCTTTTATGATGTGCTAGCATGAATTTTAAGTTAACACGCACAACAAGAAACCCAAAGTTGAATTTTGCATCCTCTTTCTGGTCTTTTATTATACCTTCCTGTCACGACTTTGACAAAAAAAAAAACAGGCCGCACTTTTCACTTCACGCTACACTTGCTTTCACTGTGTGAAGCACTTTTGTATTTTTGTAAAGGTATACATACATACATATACGAGTATATAGCAGAATTAATAAGATACCAATAATTATATGTGATTATAAATAGTTCACGGGGGAGCCAGATATTCGGCAAATATTAAATTCAGACGTCACGTTATAGAAAAGTTATACGCTAAGTTTATTTCTAACTCATCACAGAAACATGTCAAAACAGGGATAGTTCAAAGTACTATAAGCGTCACAGGCTTGATTCAAGTCGTACACGCTTGGCCAGACTGGGTAATCTATGATTATTTCCGCGAAACCAGCTCCATAAGGAGAATGCAACAGTATATCATCTGTTGTATATCTGTATCCGTTGTTTTGTATTTTGTCAGTGTCATTATTGATTGAACGAGAATTAATGGTTGGATTCTTTAAAAATGCAAGTCAAAGTAATAAATTTAATATTCTTTTCCGACCTCCAAGGACACAGTAGCTTTTCCGGAGCTGTCAAGATCATCTATATATTTTTACCTATAAGGTTCTTTACTTATGCTTATCCAAAAAATTATGTAGCGAAGGAATTATACAAATTCCAAGGGAATGAATTGCTGCCATAAAATGACAAATGACAATTTGTCAGGAAATCTTCCCAGCGCTGTATTCACATCTTAAAACAAAATACGAACACATGAAGAAAAGACTATTATAGTTCTCTGGCAACTTCGGTAAGCAGCAGTAACAGAACAACGTAGGTGAAAGGAATTAATCTGTTTTTATTTCAAGTGATTACCAGAGTAACGTGAGACACATGTCAAGATGAGATAACAAAGAGACAGTTTATACTACAGTGAATATTACACTAATTTTAGAGGGACAAAACTGAGATGCATACCAGTTTCATCCTTTAGTTTCCTTCTGATCATTTTGGGAGGCTAGCTCGATGAGCCGTTCTCGAATTGTTTCACTTTTACCCGAGATGTGTCCAATTTCTGGGTTTGTTTCTTATTATTTCTGTCCAGTTTATTATATCATCTATCGATTTATTCTACATATACCCCTATCACACCACATAAATGGATTATGGTTATGGAAGGCCCCGGTATCACTGCAAACGAATTAAAATCCATACATTTCTCAACCTTCTGTGCCAGTGGAATCATCCGAAATACTATCTCATCTCTCAGACAAAGGAATGTAGCTGTAGTCCCCATCATAGCAGTCTCAGCACACGCCAAAAGACATAAGGCAAAACCGCACAGAAAGTGAACACAGCCATCTGTTCTCTATCAGCATACGATATCATCATTCATCGTAAACAATCGGAATATCGAAACACGGTAAAAACAGATGAAATGCACAGCTCACAGTGTGTACAGAGCACTTAACTCAGTAGCTCCTGCAACAAGCCAGACTGGGAATATGAGGAACCTGCAACAAGGAACACTTTTCATGCACAGCCTTTAATGGTTCCTGCCGCCTATCCACCGTATTGACCGGAAGATCACGTCCTCCTGAAAATGATGATCTTCATATTTTTTTTTATTGTATAGCGCTTGATGATGCTAGGACATCTCCTTGACTCAAAATCTGAACATATGAAACACAGTTAGTCATTGGACTATCCCCGTCACACATCAAACAACAGACTGCATGATCTCCCTGCAATGTGAATTTGTGAAAGTATTAATCCCTCCTGACTAACATGAATCTCCGGGAGTCACCCAGGTGCTGCAAAGTCATATACGAAACTCCATTCCGCCTTCCGCTATTCGCGTACGGCTGTTTTAGGGATATACAATCAGCCATTGTGATGACGTAGCATACACAACAATGGCTGTGCCCATAAAATCCCAATTACTCTAATAAATGCAGCCAACAACGCACGAAAAGATAATGCACAATCTATAAAGTGGAAACTACGATCGACTTGGCAGAACAATCCATATTAATGAGTTGTAACATATAAATACTTGGCGTCGAACAATTCCAACGATGGCCTTGGAACAGTACTCAATGTATTGACGTAAACCGCATATCAACTCTAGACTAGGAAAGGTCGCATTCACAAACTTGGACTTGACAAAGAGGAGCATTGAGGTGTGTACAATTCAGCATCATCGGCGAAATTTGTTAAGTGGAACTTCAGATTGACTTTAACGAAGAAAATTGCATTGAAGAGCCGAAACTAATCAGTCCCCAAATGCAATTTCTGCAGCGGTCCATAGAACATGAACCGTCGTTCCACCATGTTGGAAACGGAAGTCCCATCTTAATGTATTCTCTCCATCGATCCCGTATGCTTTCTTGTTCAATCAACAGTTTTCCTTCTTTTGATCTTAAACAACCAGTTTTTGATTTCGTTTTTCGTCCTGTTAATTCTTCTATTTGCTTGTATATTGCTTCAGCATAACCTTTTTTGTTGCGTTTCAATCTCCTTACATCTCTATTTTAACCATGCTTCTTTTGCTTCATTGAAACTTATTGCAATTTCTTTATTTAATCTCTTATACTCATCTTTATTGTCTTTATTTCATCTCCTTGTATCAAAATGTCATTCGTTATCCATTTCATTGTTGAAGTTATCCTCACTGGTGGTATGAATGGTATGAACTCTTTTGATGTTTGTTGCATTGATTCTTTTAGCATTTCCCACTGTTAAACAATGCTTCGTATCTTCTCTATTTTATTGTACCGGTTCTGAATTGTGATGTTATATTTCTCTTGTAACCTCATGTTTGATTTGAGTAAATTTAAATTTAACTTGTTATTATCTGAGGATCGTTTTGCTGATTTTAATTTTACTCTAAGCTTTCCCATAATTGGTACATGATCAATTTTGCAATGTGCCTTTGGTCTAATTTTCACACATATCAGGCTGTTTCTCAATCTGTTGTTCATCATTATGTAATCAATTTGATTACTTGCGTTGTCTTCTGGGCTTTTGTCCACAGACGCCTTGGATGTTGCTTAAACCAGGTGTTTCCTATCTTCATGTTGTGTATTCTTGCCCAGTCAATAAGTTTGTCACCTTTTTCATTTTTCTCTCTAAAGCCATAATAACCAAGCACTTTCTCAACTCTTTCCTTTTCTACTTTTTGCATCGAGTTCCCATAGAACTATGGTGATTTGACGAAGTGCCTATAGTACATTGACGAAGTGTCATATTAAGATCGTGGTAAAATTTATGACCTGTTTCCTCTAGACTGTCTGCTGTTGGTGCCTAAACGTGTATATATATATTGAGATTAATATCTATTGGCTTTCCATTCAACTTCACTAAAAAGACTGTCAGATATTGGCCAAATGCCTGTCACTGGTCTTGTTCTTTCTGCATCCAAGATGATATCTACTCCTCTTTTATGTTCAGTACCTGCAGAATAGATTATTTTATGTTCAACAGAATATATCTTCCCTGATCCAGTGTATCTCATTTCGCACAGTCCCAATAAATGTAAACCCATCCTTTTCATTTCATGTTTGATGTTTTCCAGTTTTCCGTTCTCACATTCCAAGTACCTATCTTCAGAATCTGTTTTATCTTTATGTTGCTTACAGTCGCGTGATGACGATCGGGTATCACCTGTAGCACATGATGTCCACTACCGAACGAGGGTATTCCATTGGAATCCTCCTTAACGTTGTTGTCGTGAATTCTATTAAAAAAAAAAAAAATACAATATTTAAAAAATAAATGTTTGTAATTTTTGTGTTTGTTTTTACTTGATCACAGTTCGCTAGTGCTACGGCCAAATGGATTGCACTTGTTTTTCAATCAAGTGGTCATAGGTTAAATTTTCGTTAGGGTCAAACTTTGTTTTTGAATTGAAGGTGAAATGAAAACTAACCTGTGCACTATTCAGTGGCGGCCCACTGGTTACTGGCGCCTTGAGCAAACTGAACTGCGACGATCTTTATGGGTAAACTTATACAAATTTTCATAAGGAGAAAACTTCAAATTTGGGAAGATCTTTTATGACTCCCTTTAAAACTTCGGGCGCCACGGGCAACTGCCCGAGTTATCAGTACCTTGTGCCGGCCCTTCAGTGACTATCCTATTACATATGGCCTCTATTCTACAACCCCCTACATAATTCTCCTGGTAGATCCCAACATGTGTGTATACATTATTTCAATATTTGCTTTAATTGCCAACGTTACCATAAAAGACAAACTTCTAGCCTAGAACATGGGTTCATAAACTATATTGTCTTTAACAACGATACCACAAAAGAGATATTGAAAATAAGAGACCAGCCACTACTTCAAAGTTTTTTGTCATTTACTTATGTGGAGTTATTAGAAAAGTATCGCTAGCAATGTGCGTACTTATAAGTGATTAACAGCGCATCGCAAAATGCAGATCAGAAGAGTAACTTGGTAATAGTGTTCAAAGACCTTAAACAGTCTCACGGGCATCCAGAAGGTCATATATATATATATATATATATATATATCGCTCCTGACTCCCTCTTAAGTGAACAGCACAGGGACAGTTTAATCCTTTATTATGCGAGGCGCGGACGATAAGCGATAAGAAATTACATCATTGACTGAGGGTGAGCCACACTCGATGTTTGCACTACAGACATTTCAAAGTAATGGAGTTCCAAGGTCGACCTATCTTTATCACCATTTATCAGTTACCGAGCCACGCCTTTATGCCGAGCAACACCCTTGACAAAAAGCAGCGTGTATGCGAGTGTGTATAAAAGGGCGTTCCAAATACAAACCATTTTAAATTGCAGCCGCCATAAAGAGGACATCAATGTGCTGGCTTGTTAAGACAACTAAGTAAACGACCGGGTGTAGACCGTAGATTCGACCAGAAGTGTTGCGTAGAATACGTGTTGTCATTTTGTGCCGAATATATTGTAAGCTTTCTACTGCCTAGCTCTGTATAAAAAGTTTCATGTTACTACATATATATATATGTTTGTGTGTGCGTGTGTGTAAAGCAAACTGCAGCGATAGGTCAACACTACTCCATTTTCAATCGATGGTATAAAACCTAAGAGCGGTCAGAACAAAAATCCTTTTTCAGCAAGAAATTAATTACTATAAACTATGTTTTTGATTGGTAACATAAACATACACACATCTACTTCTGGACAGGCGGACGAGCACAGAAGGGTGAAAACTGGCGTGCTAATACGCCGATTCAAGTCTCGTACTTTACCTTTACATACGCACAAACAGAGAGGGTCATAGTTCGCACACATGTCTCTCTATCTATTGTCCTTTCGAGCCGAAGACGGGCAGAACCACAATCTCAAAAAAACAGAAACCTTGCGTGTCAAAATGGCACATATTGCGGAGATCACTGCTTCTAAAATCTATGGTTCTGTTTCCAAAACAGCACTTTTTTACAATGACAGCTTGTCAAGCCACAGAAGTCTAGATGTACATTTAATACTTACTGCTTTTATTGTTCACACAATCAGTGCTACTGTTATGCGATAGCTATACTTTCCACTAATATTTGGATCTCACCTGGCAGTTTAATATATACGCTCATAACATTCAGATTGGCAGGAAGTAAATTACATCTATAGGGTTTGCCGTAGGTATAAATAGCAGGTTCTAATACGAGTAGACGGCTATTTGAATACCTTGTTCATGCAGTACATGATGTGTTACCAAAAACAACGTTTAGCTTTAGTTAACCTTTTATATTGATCTTCCATCGGCCAATAGCCATATTATCAAGGACAGGTAAATGCATAAGTACAAGAGTAAAAAGACCCGTCACACCAAGTTGGCGTATAGGAAATGTGGTGTTAGTGACCACAATTTGTATAGACCTTCGGCACGTGAATTTTGGCGTAATGTCATCGGAATTTCGCCTGTGCCGCTTTACATATTAGAGAACAAATATACTTCCAAACTATACTTCTATACCAAACTCTAGTAACACAAGTCATCTGGGAACCAATAATCCTGAACATTTCTCCGGTTACTGATACGAAAATATGCCTAATCTTAACAGATGTAGTAACAGCAATAATTAGCGCCATAAAAGGGGTGGGGGCGGGAAGCGGCTGACTTCAACAACTTACCTGCTAAACTTTCACAAGGAGGAGGTAAACACACAATCAACACCCTAACAGACTTGCAATAAATTATAACATGCATCAATATAGCATACATTGTGGACACAATCACTTAACTTCATTTCTATAAAAGACGGTCTCCAACTCTGCAATACTCTCTCTAAGCTCTTATGGACTTTTAATTCTTATATCCTTTCTTTTTGGTCGACTTTGCTCTCTGTTTTATATATTGCATCATGTCCGTTCCGATTTGCAGTATTATCGGGTTAATGCCTTCATAAATTCAATAGCCACTGTTATATTATAGGAAACACCTCGAGTATGTATCTGTCCAGGAAACCTTTATACGAAGGGTGTTCATCAAATAACGCAACAATGCATTTTTACTCTGTAAATTTTCCTTGGATAAACAAATAAATCATGTATAAGCATCGTTGAACCTTCAAACACAGAAGGATGTTTCTTGTTGTCTTGCGGTAGATGGTAGTGATACAGTTAGCTTCCAAATGGAAAATGGAGTCTGTGAGGGACGCGCGCTGATATAGTGATTCGCAACAGCAGGTAAGCTTTTCTAGTAGAATTAGGCATTAGAAGACAAAGAAATGAAAACAAAAATATGGATAGCCTACTATACTGGATTTATAGAAGAATAGGTATAATTGGATGGAAACAAAAGATAACAAACGATGAAGTTATAAAATAACTGAAAATAAAAAGAGAACTACTAAATACAATTAAGACAAGACAAATGAAATTGTTGGGGCATGTTAAAAGACACAACAGCCTACTAAAAGTAATATTGGAAGGGAAAATACAAGGTAAAAGAGGCAGAGGCAGACCAAGATTAACATGGACGAGTAACATCAAAAGATGGACAAGTCAATCTATGTCAGCCTGCACCATCAAAGCAAGAAACAGAGTAGAATGGCGATCCATGGTAGCCAACCTTCGTTGCGGAGAAAGCACGCAATGATGATGATGAAATAGGAAAATGACCCACATAATAGGGACAATAAGCCAGGTTTTTAACTACCAAGTTTTTATTACCCGCTTCCAAAAGCTCCACTCAAACTTCACATAAAATTGTTCACAACTTTGGTTTGCTCCAAATTGCATGTTACTGTAAATTCTGAAACTTGAATTCACGATATCAGTGACGTCTGGTTTCTTGTTGTGTAGTGTCTATCTTCAAGCAGAAGGCAAATTTTCAAGCCGCAACATAAAACGTTTATTGTCGTCTTTATATCACCGTAAAGCTGTAAACGTCTGCTCTACTTGGGGTTTTCTTATCTTTTTTTTTTTGTCAGGTTTACCAGTACAGGTAGTTTTTCACCGACATCCTCCCAACTTTAGCGTTGCTGTGCTCGTGTGGTCTGCGTGTTGTTGTTCCTTTGACGTCCAAGACATTTCACAATTATAATCTTCTTTCGTACAATTATTTCTAGTATCATTATTTATTTGACAATACCTGTTTTATTTGGTTGATAAAGTCTGACATTTTTATTTGTAAAATTCACATTTAAAATTAAAATTAAATCCGGTGCAGAGTGGACAACAACAAAAATGGCAGAGACGAAGTAAAATAGCAATAACAATGTCAAGGAAAAAATAAAAAAGAAAGAAATTATGAAGACTTTAATTTTCATTGATGTGAACAGTTGCACTGATTAAGTATAATAAAGATCAAAATAATCTTAACTGCGCTAACATTAGAAACCATATATTGAGAAATTATAAGAAGAAAATTAGCTCAAGACCAATTATGGGAGCATATATAGAATATCTGCTTCCATAACTAGGGCTGCCATAAGGTTCACCATTGTCACCAGTTCTATTTAACGTGTACACAATAACGATCACGGAACAACAACTGGATGGAAGTGGAAGAACTATGACTTTTGCTGATGATATCTGGTATATCGACAGGGAAGAGACAGACGGGAAACCGCCTCCATAATGCAAAACGAACTCGATCGAACTTTTTTCTTGGTGTGGAGTGTCAGGTGCATTGGTTAATCCTAATAAAGCATCAGTTGCATGGTTTTACCTTAATAATCACATCGCTAATATAGAAACACAGGTGGTACGAATGGGGACTGATGAGGTACCCAGGGACAGGTTTATGACGTAGCTCGGAGTTAGATTGATCGCAGCCTGTGTTTTCGGGACCACGTCGACCATGTGATAACAAAATCCCGCAAAGGACTAGCCGCCTTGAAGGTCAAGGCAGTTGCCAAAGTCGAGCAGAGGCTACTTACTCTTCTGTTCCAGGGACTAGTCCTCGCACTAATCAAGTACGCTCTGGCAGTTATTACTGTCAGTACGACTCAAATTGATAGGTTGGAGAAAATACAGAATGAGGCCATGCGCATTATCTCGGGGTGTACGAGGGACACTCCCTGCGTAGCAATGAGGTATCTTCTTGACTTTCCAACCATGGATGACAAGATCAAGATCTGGGGGGCACGAGCATACCTGATGATGATAAGTGCAGATAAAGAGCATCCATTGCATCACGAGCTCAACACAGGGAAAGGGTATCAGGCTAAATAGAGGCAAATCATGGGTGGGCCAAGTAGAAGATGTCATCAAACAGGTTTGTGGGCTTACCAATATCAACACTGGCGAGGATAGATACCTGTGCCTACGTCATTCAAGGGGACATTCTCGTGTATTATCACACTCGACACGAAATGTAGAGAACAGGAATAACTCGTGGTCAATGCGGAGGTCAACGGTCTTATCTGGGATGCCATCGATGAGAAAGATGCAGTCATCTATACAGACGGATCTGTAATACGACACCAAAGAAGTGCATGGGCATTTACAGCACGCTCGGCAGGCAGAATTGTCAAGGAAGACAGTGGTGCATACGTCATGACCACGAGTAGCATGATTATGGAGGTGATGACAGTGACCAAGGCATTCATCTGGTTAGTTACAAGACTACACCCACCCACGCATACTGAGCGATTCGATGGGCCTGATTAAAAAAAAAGTGGAGGTGGGCTCTGCACGCATCTTTGTCTACGTCCCTGGACATGCGGGAGTACGAGGAAATGAAAGAGCGGACAGGTTGGCTAGCTGCGCTGTCGATGAAGACGGTCAACCAATGGATCGGGAGGACATCATCAATGCCCTCCAGGAAGTGGGAAGGACACATGACTTCGACAACCTTGAGTCCACGTCACTTCTTCCAATGAACGAAATGGGAGTTAAGATGGGTACAGTCAGAAGCGAGAAACTTAGTGGGCGTGTATGAAGACTAATTAACCAACACAGAACAAGAGTCGTCAGTCGTTGGACACTGCGGGACTTGCTAGGGAGGGATCTGAGCACCTATGGACATGTTCGGAGTGGAAATGGTGATGACCCGCAATTAACTCAATATATAAAATATGTGATTCTTTACCAACATTTAAGGTTAGATTTGTAAGCAGTGAAATGCGAGTTATCAAATGTTATGGAAATATAAAAAAACCTGTAATATTACATACCAAATGTTTAAAAAAAAAACAAAAACAAAACAAACAATTAGCTGAACATGACATAACGAGCATCAACAAGCGCAACGAGAATATTAATTCAAAAGCGGATCAATCGGAAAAATGTGGATTGATAAAATATTATATATTTTTTTTTTTAACATAGCATCAGTAGTTGCTAACATAAAGAGCAAATTGGTCTCAAACATATCTCTCCTCGATTCTGAAAGGCAAATGAGAATGAAGAAGAAGGGTGACGATATAATTGTGTAAAACAAATGTCACTATAATACATGTATTGTGTAGCAGAAAAACAAACTGTGGTTTTAACCATTCAATGAACGATACATTGAATATGTGAGCTTTACAATTCTACGTTAACAGTTTTTTTTCATTTCTCGTGTTTGATTTCTTTCTCATTCATTTTATGTGGTTATAATCACTGAGAAAAGTAACATAAAATTATTATTCTGTAACTGATGCTATTTGTCAAGTTGAAATACATTTTATATTTCATTTTTCAGATTAAGAAGTTGAGATTTATGTCGTATCTTCTCAAAGATGTGTTTCTCTCTTGCAGTAAAACGGAAGGGTAGTTTGATGTTGCCAGTGTCCGGGGTAAGGTAAGTGTGTGGGTTGAGCCTTGAAGTCCTCTCACCGCATTAACTATAGTCGCATTGATACAGTATTTGGTAAACAATTAAAGACATATCATATATTTATATCTCTCTTCTGAAGATCTAGTATTACGTTGGACAACTGATATGAGACACATGCTTCCTTACTGGATACACCTTGTTCCTGGAGAAGACATTATATGAGAAACAACAAGAATTAGTAGCAAGTAAACGATTTTAGAAATCAAATATTTAGAAATTAAACCATGTTGTTCATGTCCAAAGCATAAGATGCAACATAGCTAGACAAAGAACCGGCCATATCTTCGATATTGTCCAAAATATGAAATCAGCCTAAACCAAAATGACGACACTCTCTTCAACCAAACGTTGTTCTACCATTGCCTGTCTGAAACGTTTCGGCTAAAGTCGTAGTTTCTCTCGTCTCTCTATACGTTTAACACCAGTTAATGAGCTAAAGTCGTAGTTTGTCTCGTCTCTCTATACGTTTAACACCAGTTAATGAGATAAAGTCGTAGTTTGTCTCGTCTCTCTATACGTTTAACACCAGTTAATGAGCTAAAGTCGTAGTTTGTCTCGTCTCTCTATACGTTTAACACCAGTTAATGAGCTAAAGTCGTAGTTTATCTCGTCTCTCTATACGTTTAACACCAGTTAATGAGCTAAAGTCGTAGTTTGTCTCGTCTCTCTACACGTTTAACACCAGTTAATGAGCTAAAGCCGTAGTTTGTCTCGTCTCTCTATACGTTTAAAACCAGTTAATGAGCTAAAGTCGTAGTTTGTCTCGTCTCTCTATATGTTTAATACCATTTAATGAGCTAAAGTCGTAGTTTGTCTTGTCTCTGTATACGTTTAACACCAGTTAATGAGCTAAAGCTGTAGTTTGTCTCGTCTCTCTATACGTTTAACACCATTTAATGAGCTAAATCTGTAGTTTGTCTACTCTCTATACGTTTAAAACCAGTTAATGAGCTAAAGCCGTAGTTTGTCTCGTCTCTCTATACGTTTAAAACCAGTTAATGAGCTAAAGTCGTAGTTTGTCTTGTCTCTCTATACGTTTAACACCAGTTAATGAGCTAAAGTCGTAGTTTGTCTTGTCTCTCTGTACGTTTAACACCATTTAATGAGCTAAAGTCGTAGTTTGCCTTGTCTCTCTATACGTTTAACACCAGTTAATGAGCTAAAGTCGTAGTTTTGTCTTGTCTCTCTATACGTTTAACACCAGTTAATGAGCTAAAGCCGTAGTTTCTCTCGTCTCTCTATACGTTTAACACCATTTAATGAGCTAAAAACATAGTTTGACTCGTCTCTCTATACGTTTAACACAATTTAATGCGCTTAAGACATATTTTGGCTCGTCTCTCTATACGTTCAAAATCATTTAATGAGCTAAAGCTGTAGTTTGTCTCGTCTCTCTACACGTTTAACACCAGTTAATGAGCTAAAGCCGTAGTTTGTCTCGTCTCTCTATACGTTTAACACCATTTAATGAGCTAAAGTCGTAGTTTGTCTCGTCTCTCTACACGCTTAACACCATTTAATGAGCTAAAGCCGTAGTTTGTCTCGTCTCTCTATACGTTTAACACCATTTAATGAGCTAAAGCCGTAGTTTGTCTCGTCTCTCTACACGGTTAACACCAGTTAATGTAACTTATTTTCTGCAGCTATGTTCCCGATCCCACATAATGTTCACAAATATTGTATATTTTATGTTTGTTCATTGACATACTTTGACGCTAAATTCAAGGACAGTAACACAAATAACTCCACTGAAACGAAATGTGTTAGGCGCATGATAGCAGCAAGTCTAAGAGATAATACCAGAAGCGAGGAGTTAAGAGAAAAAAAGCCAGGAAGTGTTATTTTTTTATAATCGATTTTGTTATTTATAAATAACCATTTACCTATTAATCATACAATGATTATTTTGTATTCGCACAAAGTAAAATAAAATATTAATGTTAATTGCAATATATAAAAAAAATCAGAAATATATTAATTATGAGTATAATGAGAGAATTGAAGGTTTCACAGTAAAGACAACAAAGTTAAGGATGATAGAAAACATGACGACCTCATAGCAGAATGTGAGCAACAGTGAATAAAAAAATAATTAGCCATAGAGCAGTTTTATTATAATCTCCAGAAGATAATGATACAACTGATACCTTCACATTTTAATGTAACAGTATTGAGCTTGGAATCTAAGAACATAGAGAGAATAAACAGATAAATGATTAAATAACAATTGAAGCTGCCTGAAGCTCAAGAGCTCGTGGACGATAGCCTAGCTATAATATCTAAAATTAGAACTCTCTACCTTTTTAGCTCCCAGTGGAGGATAAGTCTTCAACAAACACTTTCCAAGTCGTTCTGTTTTTTTGCCATTCTTTTAAGACCATTCCATGTCTTCCCCATCATCTTCATCTCTGCTTTTATCTGTCTTCTCAAACAATTCCTTGGTCTTCCTCTTTGTCTTTTCCCCTGGGGATTAAACAAAGGGCGAGTCGGCAACCCGGACTCCTTACGGCTTTCTCCGGCTTGCGTCATATGTCTCTTAGACAGAGAGCCTTTCTCTTTCCTGGATGGCGGATTTACTTTTTTCTTTCTTTGACTTGTCCATGTTTGTGAAGTTTTTTCGGTTTATTTTTTTTACAGTATGGGATAGCCAGTCCCATGCCCAACCCTCCTTTCTCGCCTCTTACGAACATGCCTGGTAGGGTACAGCGCCACTATTCTTTACTCCACTTTCGGGCCCCGGCAGCGTACGGGCATAAAATTAGAACGAGTAGCCTTAAAACTTCAACCTTGTCCAAAAAAAAAAAACAACTAATGGAAAGAATATTGAAATGTACATTTGACAAGGGCAAGGCCGGATACAGAGACGGGGCCAGAAGCAGCTGGACCATTTATATTTACATGAAAAAGATTGACTTTGAAGGATACAGTAATAAACATTAGTAGGATTCTTATTCCTCAAGTGGCAGGTAACACAGAATGTTTCAAATATTGACAGCTAGGAGTGTCAGAAAAAGTACAACACGTACACAAATTGACAAAGATATGAAAAAAAGCAAGTCGAAATAGCGAGAGACAAGAAAAGAAGACAACACCTTCTCCCTGAGACCGTAAGAGCGCCAGATTGTTAATCATTAATAGGAACTGCAGATTGAGAGTATGAGTTAGATAGTGACTAATAGGAGATGTAGCAGTATAATTAGTTAGGGTCAGCTTGACATAATTTGACAGTTAAAGTGAGTAGACGACAATTTGTTGATCATGAACAGATCTATCTATACTTTACTGAGGGCGGTGATAGCCTGGCTAGAAGAGATGAACGCCACTGACATAAACTAGAATCATGAGATTATTACTAAGGAGACAGAAGAAGAAAGAAAGCTACACTATCAACATGTTACAATTATATCTATTGGCAGTTTACTGAGTTAGTAACAAATGTGGCCAACAGATAACAGTAGACTCTGAGAGTAGAAATGGGAGAACAAGACACAAGAGAGCGTCGAAGGCAGAAGTTATAGAAATGGTTCATCAGACCCGATGCGTATAGACAGACAGTGATTGTTGTGTGAAAAATTTGATTTGAAGATTATTATCATCATCATCATGTGCCGTACCGGTTGGCGTTGGCGATCATGTCCTGCCACAATCTCCTATCTACAGTGCATCGTATCAGTTCTGTTGTTGACTGTTTTCCATGCCATGACACCAAGCTATCCAGTATTTTCTCTCTTTGCCGTCCGCGATCTCTCTTTCCTTTTGTTTTGCCAGTTGTAACCAAGTACCAACTTCCTTCTTCTCAGAAGATTATTATATGACGCGAATAAAAAAAAACATGAATCAAAACTTCTGTTCTTCCTGAAACCTGTTTATTTTGTTATAGGGGCATACATCCTTTTCTTGCAAATTCTCTCAAATATCAAGTTTGTACCGTATCAGTTCTCAAGTATGACAGCGCATTGTTGGAGTGTCTCGGTAGCCTAGTTGGGAAAACCACCCGACTGGGATACCGACGTTTCGGACAACACATGTTCGATTCCCCATGAAAGCAGTGTGAATTATACTCCTGATTAGAAAAAAAATAATCCCGCGGTCAATCCAGCCGCTGGCAGAAATGGGTACCAGGGTAGATTAACCAGGAAGGTGAGGAATGCCGCCTCGCATCGTGAGTTTCGATGCATGAAACGACTGTCCAGAAGTCTCCGAACACTTCTGGATAGACGGACGAGTACATATGGGCGAAAACTCGCGTGCTAAAACGCTAATTCATGTCTCGTACTTTACCTTTACTTGAAATCTACATTAACTGGTAACAAAATACCGAGGGAAGTTGAGAAAGAAAAGGGAAACGAGAAACAGACTGCCCAAAGAAAAGAAGAATGAATCATAATACGTTACATATTCAATTACGTAATTGCAATAAGTCTATAACGAAAGGACAGTATAATACAAAGGGTAAATACAGCACAAATATTATTTACTACGAAATTCCGAGAAAAATGGCATTCTTCAAATGGTCACAATATAACGCAGTGATATTACTTATATTTCAAGATATATACCTCCATAAAATAGGAAGACAAATAGCGGTCCAAAGAAACGGTTCTATTGGTCGTTTCAAATCTAAATGTTCACGATTAACATGAAATATCTCCTCTTTCCCTGCACTTACAAACTTGATTTTTTGCATCTGGCCTTGTTTTTCCAAGGTCCCACCGATTTCACAAAATTTAATGATGTAGGAAGTATGCTTCATCATGAAGCAGCACTTTCCTTTGATCTCAGTGAATTTACGGATCTTTTTGCTCCTGGAGAAAATAATTTACCGTACATTAATGGAAATCAGCTTCTCGACATAGGCGTCTCTACACAACTTGAAAGTTGGAGGCGTTTATCAACTGTTTACTTTCTATTGTTTACTTTCTTTAAAATACTATGAGAATGTCAATGTTATAGCCTTTACAGGCGGTCTAAAACAAATCAGCGTATAAACAGTTCCATTAATGAAAACTATTTAAACAATATACAACAAAGAATACATTTAAAAAAATTAATTATCCGTTGCGAGCGATAACGAGCATGACATATCAAGCAAAGTTATTGTTTATGAGTACGCATGTGACTAAAGAGTCCGATGTAAGCACGGGATCCTCTTCACTGTAAAGAGCTACATTGTTCGTTTTATGTCTTTCCATGTGACTTTCATTATTTTACGTAAACAAGACATATGAAAGTGATTTAGTTTCTTTGCATGCCTGCAGTACACATATCAAGAATCTTTACATTTTCAAAACGTTATCAACTTTAGCTAAAGATTGATCATGCGGACATATAAAAACGTCCATTATTATTTCATTTATTCTGAATCAGAGGAGTCTAACATATTGATTACTAATCTGGGCTGAACGAACGATAGTCCATCTTTTTTCCAATAGTCATTTTCTTCTTTTAAGACATGATCTTCACATTTGCACCAAAAATCTTTGTCAATCTGTGATAGAGCAGCATATGTCAGTCCTTTTATATCGCATAGTTTAAAACTTGTATTCTCAGCTGCCACCTGCCCTTTAATTTTTGCCCAAACGAGTTCAATGGGGTTTAATTGTGGATGATAAGGGGGCAGTCTCAAGCACGTATGACCATGCTGTTGAATGATTTTGTCTATTTGGAATACTTTGGTCTTTTGCGATTTCTTAACAAACGACAGTAATTCAGGTTTCAAAAATCCCTCGTTAAATGGAATTCCTTCCTTTCTTAGCCAAATCTTTATAACATCTTTTGTACTGGTAGATGTAGGAATTTTGTCTTCTTCTGCCACAGCGTTGTGGTACGACACGTTGTCCATTACCAGACAGGATGGTCTGTCTAGAATTGGAAGAAGAGTATTTTAAATCCACTCTCTAAATATATGGCCATTCATCTCGGTGTGATAGTCCCTGTTGTCAGTATAATTAGAGGTGAATATAAGTTCTGCATTTTTCACCAACCCTTCTTTTCGGCTGCCTGCATGTGCCATTATAATACGCTGTCCTTTTCCAGTGGGTACACATCTTTTAATACTTCCATCTGATAACTGCCATTCCTTTGCACTTGTGTGGTGAGAATTTATCCAAGATTCATCTAGAAATACAATATCATAACCTTGGTTACGCATTTCCCGTACTTCACGTAAATATTTACTCCTCATAGAAACTAAGTGCGGCTTCTCGCAGATGACATTTCTACCACTATCGTACTTTCTAAACGTAAAACCGATGCTTCTAACAGTTCTCCATTATGTTGTTTTCGACACAACAATGTCATTTTCTGCTCTCAGTCGAATTTTCAGTTTTCTTAAAGTCACAGTTTCTTTGGAATCGAACATTTTACAAATTGCTCTTCTAATCACTTCCTTGTCAAAACTATCTACTACTTTCTTTCTTCCTAGCGTCCTAGTCTTGATTGAACTGGACACTCCGTTAGCTTTAAGCACTTGTTTGAAAAAGCGTTTGCTTATACCCAATGCGTGAATAGTTCTCTTTTCTGGCTTTGAGATGCTTCGATACAGTTTTCCACGCTTAGCTTCTATGCAAAAATATTTATACACCTTTATTGCCACTGATTGCAATGTAAGGAACTTTACTTTTATACCCATTGACTAACAGATCACAAATTTAACGAAATTACCCAATAATTAGGATACGCCGTTGCACATAAATCACAACAAAACGACAGGAAATGGGATGCACCGGATATAAAATTATAACTATGACGCGTTTTATGTGTTTTTTAGTGCTTAAAACAGGGAAATTGGCGCGCATTACGTTCAAGATGACAAGTCCGTGGGTGCTCACTCATATGAAGCGGTAATTCCTCCAAATATATGGTTTGACCAAAATGCCTTAAATTTGTATACTTCAAATAAAGAATATTTAAAACTATACGTTTGTTGGTGAGGAAATGAATGTACTTCTTGGGACCAAAAAATCACAAGACCATATGCAAAATTTCAGCATTATCAATCAATTGGTTGCAGAGATATGGAATTTTAAACACCTTCAAAATATTTTGAAACGACCTATAGGAAGAAACAACCATCATAATTTTGCCGTGCAATGAGAAGGGAACAGCTGGAATATATTGAGACAACTGGGAAAATTGAGGGACGAAGAGATAGAGGGAAGCACAGAAAAGATGTCAGACAGCCTAAGAGAATGGCTTGACAGAAGGTCAACAACAGAAATGATAAATAACTGTCGAGATCGAAAGTTGTGGAGAGACAGGATTATCTACGTCAGTAGTGATGATGATGACGAATCAAACTGTGAATTTTGTCGAAGTTGTCTGCTTAGATTCGTATTCTTGACGAACACGTCGGTCACTGCTGTCTTTCCCTGTGTTTTATGTTTGATCATGCAGTTTTTCTTTGACGACGGCACATGTAGCTCACAATCTTCTATTATAGGTCGTTTCAAAATATTTTGAAGGTGTTTAAAATTCCATATCTCTGCAACCAATTGATTGATAATGCTGAAATTTTGCATATGGTCTTGTGATTTTTTGGCCCCAAGAAGTACATTCATTTCCTCACCAACAAACGTATAGTTTTAAATATTCTTTATTTGAAGTATACAAATTTAAGGCATTTTGGTCAAACCATATATTTGGAGGAATTACCGCTTCATATGAGTGAGCACCCACGGACTTGTCATCTTGAACGTAATGCGCGCCAATTTCCCTGTTTTAAGCACTAAAAAACACATAAAACGCGTCATAGTTATAATTTTATATCCGGTGCATCCCATTTCCTGTCGTTTTGTTGTGATTTATGTGCAACGGCGTATCCTAATTATTGGGTAATTTCGTTAAATTTGTGATCTGTTAGTCAATGGGTATAAAAGTAAAGTTCCTTACATTGCAATCAGTGGCAATAAAGGTGTATAAATATTTTTGCATAGAAGCTAAGCGTGGAAAACTGTATCGAAGCATCTCAAAGCCAGAAAAGAGAACTATTCACGCATTGGGTATAAGCAAACGCTTTTTCAAACAAGTGCTTAAAGCTAACGGAGTGTCCAGTTCAATCAAGACTAGGACGCTAGGAAGAAAGAAAGTAGTAGATAGTTTTGACAAGGAAGTGATTAGAAGAGCAATTTGTAAAATGTTCGATTCCAAAGAAACTGTGACTTTAAGAAAACTGAAAATTCGACTGAGAGCAGAAAATGACATTGTTGTGTCGAAAACAACATAATGGAGAACTGTTAGAAGCATCGGTTTTACGTTTAGAAAGTACGATAGTGGTAGAAATGTCATCTGCGAGAAGCCGCACTTAGTTTCTATGAGGAGTAAATATTTACGTGAAGTACGGGAAATGCGTAACCAAGGTTATGATATTGTATTTCTAGATGAATCTTGGATAAATTCTCACCACACAAGTGCAAAGGAATGGCAGTTATCAGATGGAAGTATTAAAAGATGTGTACCCACTGGAAAAGGACAGCGTATTATAATGGCACATGCAGGCAGCCGAAAAGAAGGGTTGGTGAAAAATGCAGAACTTATATTCACCTCTAATTATACTGACAACAGGGACTATCACACCGAGATGAATGGCCATATATTTAGAGAGTGGATTTAAAATACTCTTCTTCCAATTCTAGACAGACCATCCTGTCTGGTAATGGACAACGTGTCGTACCACAACGCTGTGGCAGAAGAAGACAAAATTCCTACATCTACCAGTACAAAAGATGTTATAAAGATTTGGCTAAGAAAGGAAGGAATTCCATTTAACGAGGGATTTTTGAAACCTGAATTACTGTCGTTTGTTAAGAAATCGCAAAAGACCAAAGTATTCCAAATAGACAAAATCATTCAACAGCATGGTCATACGTGCTTGAGACTGCCCCCTTATCATCCACAATTAAACCCCATTGAACTCGTTTGGGCAAAAATTAAAGGGCAGGTGGCAGCTGAGAATACAAGTTTTAAACTATGCGATATAAAAGGACTGACATATGCTGCTCTATCACAGATTGACAAAGATTTTTGGTGCAAATGTGAAGATCATGTCTTAAAAGAAGAAAATGACTATTGGAAAAAAGATGGACTATCGTTCGTTCAGCCCAGATTAGTAATCAATATGTTAGACTCCTCTGATTCAGAATAAATGAAATAATAATGGACGTTTTTATATGTCCGCATGATCAATCTTTAGCTAAAGTTGATAACGTTTTGAAAATGTAAAGATTCTTGATATGTGTACTGCAGGCATGCAAAGAAACTAAATCACTTTCATATGTCTTGTTTACGTAAAATAATGAAAGTCACATGGAAAGACATAACACGAACAATGTAGCTCTTTACAGTGAAGAGGATCCCGTGCTTACATCGGACTCTTTAGTCACATGCGTACTCATAAACAAAAACTTTGCTTGATATGTCATGCTCGTTATCGCTCGCAACGGATAATTACTTTTTTTAAATGTATTCTTTGTTGTATATTGTTTA
This sequence comes from Megaustenia siamemsis, assembly GCA_032433765.1. Taxonomy (NCBI): domain Eukaryota; kingdom Metazoa; phylum Mollusca; class Gastropoda; order Stylommatophora; family Ariophantidae; genus Megaustenia; species Megaustenia siamemsis. The sequence goes on along the minus strand of JAVIAB010000139.1, from coordinate 50,188,154 downwards.
AATAGTTTTCATTAATGGAACTGTTTATACGCTGATTTGTTTTAGACCGTCTGTAAAGGCTATAACATTGACATTCTCATAGTATTTTAAAGAAAGTAAACAATAGAAAGTAAACAGTTGATAAACGCCTCCAACTTTCAAGTTGTGTAGAGACGCCTATGTCGAGAAGCTGATTTCCATTAATGTACGGTAAATTATTTTCTCCAGGAGCAAAAGATCCGTAAATTCACTGAGATCAAAGGAAAGTGCTGCTTCATGATGAAGCATACTTCCTACATCATTAAATTTTGTGAAATCGGTGGGACCTTGGAAAAACAAGGCCAGATGCAAAAATCAAGTTTGTAAGTGCAGGGAAAGAGGAGATATTTCATGTTAATCGTGAACATTTAGATTTGAAACGACCAATAATAATGGAAATTAGCTCTCTGGTTTCTTTGGCTTCTTTCATAACGTTTTAATTACTCTTCTTAATTGTCCATGGTATTGTTAACATTGTTCTGTAAAACCACATTTCTACAGCCTTCAGTGATGTTCTTCTCTGTTGCCCGAGTGTCCATGATCCACATCCATATGTTAAGACTGGCTCTACATAACATGTACGAACTCTTGTTCTCGTTTCTGTTGTCAAAAATGGATTGCACGGTATCTTTCTCATTTTCTGGAAAGATGCTTTTGCCTGAACCATTCTGCCTCTCACCTCTGTTGTACATCTACCATTTGAGGTTAACATTGCATATTTAAATTCATTTACCTGTCCTGTTCTATTCGCTGTTGTGTTGTGTGAATATGGTGTTTTATATGTACATACAGATTTATCTTCATCCCAACGTTGAGCTACCAATGCCAGACCTGGACCCTAGATGCAAGAACAATAAGAGAAATAACCTCTACATAGATGAAATGTGTCAGACGAATGACAGGAAACAGTCTGAGAGATACGATCAGAAATGAAGAACTGAGAAAAAGCCTAGGAATAGCCCCCGCCATAGAATATATAAAGAAACAACATATAAAATGGTTTGGCCACGTGACAAAGCAGAAAGATCAAAACACAACACAAATAAAAAGACACAACAGATAAAATGTTTTGGCCACGTGACAAGGCATAAAGATCAAAACACAACACAACGAGCCTTCAACAAACGTTGTGAGAATACCAGACCCAATGGTCGATCACGAAAAAGATGGATGGATGGACTATTAGAAGTACTAGGAAACATAATAACAGCAGCAGTGGCGAACAGAAGAGCAAAAGACCGCAACAAGACAAATTATATCTCCCCTCGACGCTGAAAGGCAAATGAATAAAGAAAGAAGAAGAAGAGGAGGAAGATTTACCTGTTTTAATATTGTTCCACTTGTCTTTATTGAGCATTGAGGTGATGTCTTTGATTGCTTAAACATTAAATTAATGTACCTTGGGATGAGTTAAACATGTAACAGCGAGGCAAATATGGATGGAATTGATTGTCGACACAAACTAGACAGATATATCACAAGATGTATTCTTAAATTGCTTTCCTGAAAGCTATTAACGATAGATCTTACCAGTAGTGCTTGCTACATACTGGGAACACCAAGGGCCGCTCAATGCCGTTGAAGTTGCTGGCTAAACTGAGAGAGTAAGCTCCCATGTTGCTAAAATACAGCCACTGGCCAACCTCTAGTTCCGGGAGTCTACACTCAGGCACCACACAATCGATGCTACTACATGAAGGTCCCCAAATGACAGAATGTCTCCCTGGTGGCGTCATCAAGTTGGCTTGTGTCAATCTCTATGGATATGCGTGTAGTGGATGATAACCATAATCTATTACAAATTGTGACAACGAACATACCAAATGAAAACAATTCGATGATAGAAGTGTCAGTATACCCTGCTATTGTTACAAAGAAATTGGATTGATGGAGTTTTAAAAACACTAAAAAACATAAATGTAAACGGTCAACTGTAGAACAAAATACTGTAAACTATATATTCCATCAACGCTGCAAGGTAAATTATGAATTACAAAACTAGGAATCATAAAGTTTGTGATTTCTGAATTTCCATATTGCATACAAAATAAATTAATATATTCAAACAATCAAAACACTCAAAGAGAAACACCGGAACTCCACATCACTCAATTTAGTTAATGTTAAAAACTGGTAGGGTTAAATGTTAAATAGTTTGATGTTGTTTGTTTATCATGTGTTGTTATATTGATATCCAGAAGTGACCGTTTTCAATTACAGACCCTGAAGTGTTAATCAATAACCAAACTATGAGAATGTTAGTCTTGTCTACCTTCAGAGATGAGGGTGGGGAGTGGGTGAGGGTTGGGAGTGGATGAGCGGGGTTGGTGGTTTAGAGGTATGACGTCAACCTCTGGACAAAATTATCCCAGATTCGAATCCCGCCTTAGGAGTTGGCAATTTTTCTTTGTGAATATTCTAATTTTCTATGCTTATATTCTAATTTTAATATGTGAATATTCTAATTTTTCTATGTGGATGTTCTAATTTTTCTATGTGAATATTTTAATTTTTCTATGCTAATGTTCCAGTTTGTATATGTGAATGTTCTAATTTTTCTATGTGAATGTTCTAATTTATCTACATGGATGTTCTAATTTGTTTATGTGAATATTCTATTTTTTCTTTAACCAAGGTTGTGAGATCTGATGTCCTTCTCTCTCGGATACGGACGAAAAAAAAGAGATCACGTTTGCGGAAAAATTAAAGAGACGAACAAAAACAAAAATTGTTGAGAGATAACAAATTAGCCAATTACTCCCTATATTTGTAAAATGATCACCGGTGCTACTGAATCATACACCTAAGCTGAAACCAGTCAGTACTTTCGCTGACTTATGGTAGCGGGCTGCAGGTAGGGAGAGGTGCTGGGGATTAAGCATTATTCCAACTATAATGAAGATGTTCTATCGATAAAACAAACGTCTTGGCTTCCAGTGTTTCTGTATGTAACCATATGCTGGAGACAAGAGAGAAGAAACGTCTGTTCCAAACTTATTTCATACAATATGCTCAAATAAAAACTCTTACAAATCTTTTCTTGCTAATAATATAACCATGAAATGTATTTTAGCAATAAAGAAGAAATGCATAAATTGATCTGCTACTGCTCGTAGAAGCAAGGCGCCCAACAGCTACAATGAAGGAAGTTGTAAGTCATTCATAGCTGATGACTTGCGCCGCGTTCAGTTAACAAGATCCATCCAGGCCCCACTCTTACAATATTAAAAACAAATCTTACAAGCAGCACTTGAAACTCTACAGTGACTTGGTCGGTCACAAACTTGGCAAATGCCCCGTGGATTCCTTCATTCACGTAGTACATGTAAAGCAGAGAGTCATCGTCATTTGAAGGAAAGACACCTATCTCACAGAAACCATTTGAGCTATCGTCGTTCTTGTCACCATCATTGTTCTGGTTTCCATCCCAGATGTTGGAAATCGAAGGGGTTTTTAAAGAATCTGATGAATAATTTAGGTTTTTTGTTTTAGAAAGGTACCGATTTTTGTTGAAATGTTTAGCAGAAATAAATTATAAACATTACATAACAAAAATTAAATGTAAACATTAGTTGATAAAATATGTGTGAGGTAACAGGCAAAAGAAACAAATGAGAGATTTCGTTTTCCTATAAGACGCATGTAAGGAACTTAACTAATAAACAGTTTCTTAATCAAATAAAATTTTAATATCTCTGGCTTCTAATCCAGAGTTCCTCTACTTGTTTCTCCCGTGGCTCACATTCGAGTTTGTTTTCTTACTGTGCCCCACTTGTCCTTTCGTGAAAAAATTATATAAATTAAAAAAAAAGTGTTTGTTTCTATCGTTTTCCTTAAAGGTCTATATATATATATATATATAATACAAAATACAGTTATATAGAAATGTTTGCTTAAAATATAACGGGTTCAATAGCAATAGACGGCAGGAGAAAAGCCCTATTGTGTGTGAGGCGAATAAACCTTTGTTTATGCAAATTATATATATTGGTATGTATGTATGTATGCGTGTGTGTGTGTGTGTGCGCGCGCGCGCGCGCGCGCTTACAAAATATTAAAAATTACTTTAAAATAAGTAAAACAGAATTAGAACGTCGCAACAAAGACAAATGTTTGTTTACACAAATCATGGTTTTTTATTGTCATGTCCGTTAATCGCGGTAGATTTTTTTTTTCCCAATGTGAATAAATTAAACAAAACAATCGCGAGAGGTCCCACGAAAGCTTCTTTCTTGAAAACTGAGATTGATAAACGTGTAAGATTAATCGATACTCCCTCGATGTTCGTCCATGACTAAAGAGAAGAGGACGGCTAATGTGTGCATCTATCACCTCCAATGTTGATGGTTTAATGAAGATTCAGTAAACGTTGGTAACTGGTTCACAAATAATTCTTCTTTCCTTCCTCATTTTCAAGCCATCGTCAAAGAGATATTTAGTTTGTTGTCTTTTACTCTGTTGTTAGTCTCTCCTATTTTTATATTTCCTCATCAATCCATCTTTTTCCCAACAACAGCATCCAGGTTCACCCAGCCTTAATTGGGTACCGGATTTTTTCTAGGAAAGTAAAGCGGCACGGGCGTAATACCGATCACATTACCCAAAAAATCATGTGCTGAAGGTCTGTAAAATGTATGGTCACTAACACCATATTCCCTATACACCACCTGGCGTGACGGGGCTCTTTACTTTACTTAATCTATCTTTTTCGTGGCCGACTGTTGGATCTAGTCTTCTCGCAGTATTTATTCATGACTCATGGTGATACGCTGTGATCTTGCTGTCTAATCACGTGGCAGAAAACCATTTCGTCTGTTCTTTTTTATGCGAGGAGCTCGTGGTCATTCCGTTGGTTGAAAAGCTGGCGTACGGTGTTCGAAACCCGCGTTAGACAGAAAGGATTTTTTTTCTATCGGAGGTGAAATAAAAATCCCTCTCATATATGTCATGGCGACTGTTTTGACCAAGCGGCCTAATCCATATGGTTATGCCAAGAGCCCCTCGACATACACCAGCAATGGTAATATGTGTCGTAAATATTATTTCTTTATGTATTATAGGCAAGGCATTACTTCCTTGTTTCTATTTTCTCTTTACTTCGAATATTATCTTTCAATCTGCTTCCTGACAAGCGTCGAGCACATTTTATTTCGGCTTCTTAATTTTCTGAATGTCCTGTGTCAGGCGTGCAAGTTGTAGCACGACCACGGTAGTAAAATGTAATGACACATTGAGAAATGACAATATGAAGGATAATAGGATAAGAAGTATGAGATTTAAATAACAAAATAAAATATCAACGGCAAAGCATCAACTGTTTTATCAAAGGTGTTTGGAATGGTAACCTGTATCTTTATAATTACAACTTATGGGTGAAAACCTGAATTGAAAGTTTCATCTTCTGATAAGTAAATTATCATTATAGTAGTTGCCTGGTCGCAAATAGGATTCCTTTAAGTATAATTTGCAAATTCTTATAAAATATGTTTCTCGACAAATTAAAAATGGTACACTTTAACAGGAACACGTATTGATGCGTTTTAGATTAAAAAAAAAATTCCTGCTCATATGTTTGGCACGTCTTTGTATATATCCTCATATTTTACGTCTCTAAGAGAATCTCGCCCTCCTCAATGTAGTGTAGTTAACCCAGTGTCTTGTAATGTAAAAATGTCAAAAGGATTGTATTTATGACACAATGAGTTAGTCTTTTATTTCTAAAAGAAATGCATACCCTGAAAATAACAAAATAGCACTTACGAAGTTTCTCGGTGTGTTGTCGGTTAACTATTTTTTTCGATAGAATATTTACAGCCAAAGTGAAAGCTGTTGAAACCATGTAACGACCAGGCTCAGCGATAATCTTTATTCCTTTAGATTCTGGGAAAAACTGACACAACGACTTGTTTATAGCTTCTGTTGCCTGTGTAAGAAATAATTTGCTTTTTTTTTAATTTCTTTTTTTTGGGGCAATTCCAACAAAGAAATTATTAACGCACCAATATTTGTTGACAAATTTTTTGTGTTTGTTTCTATCGTTTTCCTTAAAGGTATATATATATATATACATATATATATATATATATATATATATATATATATATATATATTAATATATATATATAAAATTTGGAAAGCAGAGAAGGTACCTCAAGCGCAAAAAAAAATAAATCATTGTTAAGATTCCTGAAAAGGACGATTTTTTAGAGATTGTAACAACTGGAGAGACGTGACTATTTTGTTAGCTGGCTCAAAGCTATTCTGCATAATCATCATGAATAGAATAAAGGATTCAATAGATACAGTAATGCGTGAAGAACAGGCTGGGTTTAGAAAAAGGGAGAAGCTGCCTTGACCACATTTTTACTCTACGACTTATATAGGAGGAACACAATGAAAAGCAAAAACCTTTTGTACTTAACCGCTTTGACCGGAAAAAAAAGCATTCGAAAGCATTCATAGAGATTTTTTATGGAAAATTCTGAATTAATATGGCATACCATCAAAAACATAAATATATTATCAAAGATATGTATGACGGCTACACGTTCGTACGGGAGATGGACTTGGTATAGCGTGGAACGAATTCAAAACGAAAGAGGAGATTATAGAAATCCCCAATCAACCACTAATATCTTCAGTAATCAAGAAAAGACGTTGGTCATATGTTGGACATGTGATGAGATGAGATAGTAACCGAATATCAAAGCATGCCCTCATGTGGGAAACAACAGGTAGTAGGAAAAGAGGCCGACCTAGAGAGACACTAAGAACAATATTGATCAGAGAGGCAAATGAAGCAGGATTCGGCTCCCTCAAAGAGATATCGAGTTGCGTTACAGAACAGAGACAAATGAAGCAGGATTCGGCTCCCTCAAAGAGATATCGAGTTGCGTTACAGAACAGAGACAAATGAAGCAGGATTCGGCTCCCTCAAAGAGATATCGAGTTGCGTTCACAGAACAGAGGCAAAAAGCAAGATTTGATCAAAGATATTTGCAAGGACTGCTAGAAAGAAAATTTAGAAAAGAGAATGAGGATCTGGGTCCATGCCCTATGGGCCGGCCAAGGCTCGAAACGTCTATATATATATATATATATATATATATTTATTGGCACATTTGACAGTTCTCTGGTAGTGTATTTGGTTGTGTTGTTTTCCTGAACAACCTCTCCCATAGCTGTCTCTGCTTATATTGCATTAAACATATATGACCGCAAAACGAACAATGCAAATTAATATATATATATATATATATATATAATAGTTTAGCAATAGTCGTTTTTATTGATTACGTTGTTGTATTCTAAACATTTATTTGGTTAAAATGACTCTGGTTCAATTATCAGTCATTGTTAGGTTGGCCTATTTCGTCTGCTTATGTTATTCTTCATAAAGATCTGGTTCTGTTTTGCCCTATACCCCCTATCAGTAAAGCGCTGTGGAAATATGAGGTTTTCTATCATGAACTATGTGTATAGCATTGTTTGTTGTAGACCTGTATTGGTGAACTTTATTCTCAGTAATAACCACAATGATTTATTTTCGGAGGAGGCAACGAAGGCCTCGTCTCCTCTAATATTTGATCAGAATGCAACCACAACCACATTTCAGCTCGATGTGTTAAATGTCAATGTGCTACCAAGCCATCGTATCCAGAATGTCCTAATACCGCTCAAGTAATTCGAGCCATCACTAATAGATAAGCTTCAATGTTATGGAGATCAAACCTAAACAATCGTACAATGACACATGTTGACCTTGCATTGTGTATGAGAATTAGGTAGGCTATTCCAGAACATTCGTGTTGCTATGACAACGGCGGGTCAGCTAATGAGTTGACGTTCTATATCTATCTATCTATCTATCTATCTATCTATCTATCTATCTATCTATCTATCTATCTATCTATCTATCTATCTATCTATCTATCTATCTATCTATCTATCTATCTATCTATCTATCTATCTATCTATCTATCTATCCATCCATCCATCCATATATCTATCTGTCTGGCTGTCTGTCTGTCTGTCTGCCTGCCTGCCTGTCGGTCTGTCGGTCTGTTGGTCTGTCTGTCTGTCTGTCTGCCTGCCTGTCTGCCTGCCTGTCGGTCTGTTGGTCTGTCTGTCTGTCTGTCTGCCTGCCTGCCTGCCTGTCGGTCTGTCTGTCTGCCTGCCTGCCTGCCTGTCGGTCTGTCGGTCTGTCTGTCTGTCTGTCTGTCTGCCCGTTTGTCCCGTGCAGTCGTCGCGATGAGTTTAGGTCAGAGTTTCTATTTCACACCCCCCCCCCACGATAGACAAATCAGGTGGAAGATGCACCATAGAATTAAAAAGCAGAATAGCTCAGGCCAAAATAGCATTTCAGAAAATGAAAAATATCTTATGCAACAAATATATGTCAATAGAAGTGAGAAAGAGAGTTCATCGGTGCTATATAGATAGAGCCAATTCTGACCTATTGAAGCGAATCGAGGACAGTAAACAAAAAAAAAAAAACGAAAAGACGATTAGAAGCCACAGAGATGGGATATCTCAGAAGAATGTTTAAACTTCAATGGACAGCTAAATAGACCAACGAGGAAATTCTCAAAGAGGCCAGCGCATTAGTGTTTTAGAGAGCTCCTAAAAACATCAGAAAGAAATAATCAAAATTTTTCGGGCAAATCATGAGAAGAGGAAAGTTGGAATAATTTATTATTACAACTGGCAAAATACAGGGAAAGAGAGATCGCGGACAACAAAGAGAGAAAATACTGGATAGCTAGGTGTCATGACATGGAAAACAGTCAACAACAGAATTGAAACGATGCACTGTAGATAGAAGATTGTGAAAGGACATGAATCGCCTACGCTAACTGACATGGCACTTGATGATGATGACAGACACAACTTCTGACACTCGAAGTATTCGAGCCGGAGTGTTCTCTCCTGGAGCCCGACAAGTTATCATGTCGACCACCTGCTCTCCTTAGTTAGAGATGAATCCGGATAATAAAATTGTTGTTTCAATATTGGGTATTACATTTTCACGAGGAAATAACAAAAGAATTATCTTGCAGCAAAGTAGACCTACTCCAAAATGTTCAGTACTTCAAACGGGAAAAACTAGGAGCAGAACATTTACATTTTCGTGCCACGATCAACATAAATCAAATTTTAAAGGGCTATCTATCAGTGCAACGTTAACCGACAGCGGCGTCTATTTTGTTGGCAGTGTTTGCTCAAGCATAAACAAAGATGTGTAATCATCTGATGGCTATAGTGACTTTAAAAAATCTATCTAGGGCTGCAGTTAGGCATGCTTTAAGTGGAGACCATTTGCTATAAGAGACCGATGAGTGAATTTGTCGTACGAGTTTATCCTAATGTCAGTATGTCAGTAGTGCCGATTTGTATTTGTATATATGCATGTAATGAGACCACTCATCACGTCCTGTCGTCCTCATGTAATGCGAACACTCATCACGCCCTGGCGTCCTCATGTAAAGAGACCACTCATCACTTTCTGGTCTCCTCTAGTTTTGAACGTCGATGTATAACCAAAGCCATTTTAACCAACGAATGTTTAGCGTATATCGGGTCGGCCATCAGGATATTCGTAGTGGTCAAATTGGACGGACAACACAGAGACTTCTCTCCTCGTTTAGCAGTCTTTAGTAATAATGGAAACATCACTTTGATTATCTCACTTGCTACAATTGTGTGTGTGTTGTAATTTATCTGTTAAAATCCAACTGTAAAAATCATATTTTGATACCATTATTACACGTTACTGATGTAAAAAGTTGAATCATACAGGGCAAGAATATTAGTAATAAAATGAGATATATTTTAAGTAAGACGTCATTGAAAGTTAGAAAGTCTTACAGTGGTATATTAAAAAAATGCAACTTCACAGTTGATAACCATAGACATAAACAGAGAGATAATGCGCTGGGTATAATCAGTTGCGATGTAATTGTTGTTTTGTTTACAAAGATGCTAAAGGAAAGCCGTGGAAAGTAAAAAAAAAAAAAAATCGATGAGGAGGTCTAAAAGAGGCAGATGAAATAAGGAAGATTGTAAAACAAATTAGAAAGAGGCAATCCAACTCTGTGTGGTATGTGTGGAGAAGAGGCAGTCCAGCTCTGTGTGGTATGTGTAGAGAAGAGGCAGGTTGAAATGCTTAATAAAAGGAGAAAAAATATAAATCGGAGAGATAGAGATAGACAAAGTGAAAGATCATGTAGTTTTAGAGCGTGGATTGGAAAAAGACCAACAGTTGAAATACAGCGCGTAGAATCTGTTACGGAGGAATATGATCTCGAACACCTCTCGCTGTGGACCATGAAATAAAGAATTAAGTACACAACGTCAACACTATAAGCGGATGTAACATGATTAAACGTGCTGTATTAAGCCCAATCAAGTTAACACTAAAATTCACGAAGCAGTTTTTAGTTTTTTTTTTTAATTTTGAATAAGATTAGAGTAAAACAAAGCAAGTATAGGGAGGAAAGTTTGTGACTTCTCAAATGTGAGTACTTTAACGGATACTGAGTTTGTTTACGCGTAGCTGGCATTACAATATCAACATTTTTCGGGCACATCATGAGAAGAGGAAAGTTGGAATACTTCGTTACAACTGGCAAAATAAAAGGAAAGAGAGATCGCGGACGACAAAGAGAGAAAATACTGGATAGCTTGGTTTCATGGCATGGAAAACAGTCAACAACAGAACTGATACGATGCACTGTAGATAGAAGATTGTGGAGGGACATGATCGCCTACGCCAACCGGTATGGCACATGATGATGATGATTGTATTACAATGTGGATAGGGGGCTGGTTAATCTCGAGGCAAGTCGCCGGCCTCGAGACAGAGAGGTTGTAGGTTCAAATCCCGGCTGCACCGGTTGGAATTTTTATTGATGATTTCTCTCTGCGGCAATCACCCCTGGTGGCAGCGAGGCCCGGCCTGAAACGTCAATTACTCATGGACGGAAAAAAATATGAGCACCTCCGAAGTCGGAGTTATCTACCTGTGCGGCGAGGGACCCCTGTGCACAAGGCTACCAGGGAAAAATTGATTAACACGCAAAAATTCAGTTCCTAGTCTCTAGGGACTTCGTCAGAGGTAAAAGCTGGCGAATGGGAATAAAAAATGTGGGTAATTTAACGGGGACTGGTTGTGAATTGTGAGCAATTAAACGGGGGCTGATAAAATGTTAGTAATGTAATATAAATTGTATAATATGTTAATGGTTTTAACAAAAAGATGCAGCCAAAGCAAGAAGCAAACAACAGGTAAATACATTCTTTTCTCCCTTCTTATGCTGCAGTCCATTTTACAGAATATAGCACACCGTGTGTAACAGTCTTTAGCTAATGCTGTTGACATGCATCTCGAAGATATGATACTAACGTTGTGAGTCAAACTGGCACGAGGATCAGTCCCTAAGTGATCAAGTTTAGGCTGCGACTAAAACGCATGACACCGAATGTGTGCTACATAGATCAAGTTTAGGCTGTATATAGAAAGCAGGACACCGATTGTGTGCTATGTAGATCAGGTTTAGACTGTCCAGAGTGCAGGACACCGATTGTGTGCTATATATATCAAGTTTAGGCTGTCCAGAGTGCAGGACACCGAATATGTGCTATATAGATCAAGTTTAGGCTGTCCAGAGTGCAGGACACCGAATGTGTGCTATATAGATCAAGTTTAGGCTGTCCAGAGTGCAGGACACCGAATGTGTGCTATATAGATCAAGTTTTAGGCTATGTCTAGAACGCATGTTACCAATATTGTGTGTCGTCACTGCCATTAGCGTGTACGGTACCTGTCTTAGAGTCCCTAAAAGAGAAACCTAATAATGTAATCAATGATAAGCAATAGTAATAATTCGCTTTTCTGTTATTCAAAAAAGGAAAATGGGACAAAAATGACTAAACGAACAGATGTGTATAGATTGGCTTCATCAATAAAACTCTTAGCAACTATTTAAAAACAAAGTGTATTGCATAAACAGGAAACACGCTAAGTATTGGTTATTTAGTCAAACAGCTGAGAATAATAATGTTTTGCTAAACTCTACACGGCTCTAGACAAATTAACCTTTTCAAATGTCATACTGCCTTTATCTTTTCCTGGAAATCCCCCACCGATATCGAGAATCTCCATTTTGAATCCCAGTGACTGCCCGATAGTGAAAACAAAATGAGCATCAGCAATTGTGGAGCTGAAACAATCGAAATCTTCTGGTTGGCTGCCTACATGGAAACTGATAAACAAATAAACATTATTGAAATTTTTTATTAGAATCGTAATTTTGCCATTTTTCCATTTCACATTTTAACAGAATTATTGAATCTTAAATTGTCGTGTTGTCCCAGTATTACTATTAGAGCATGGTGACAGAGTCACGCCAATATTAAAAGTTACATAGCCTTTACTAAGAAAACTCAAATCACGATTTAGTCGTCTTGGCCGTCAAGATATTAGACATCTGGGTCTCGCTGGAATACCATTATAGCTTGAATTCTCGTCGTAGATCATATGTAGTGGTAGTATGTATCAACTTTAAGGTCAAGTCAATCGTCACAACACAGGGATTTTATGAGTTAAATAGCAACATTTTAATGATGTGGTCGCATTAATGGTTGGTGGGCACTGCTAATATAACCATCACAGAACATATTGTCTTTTAATGATGTGGTCGCATAAATGGTTGGTGGGCACTGCTACTATAACCATCACAGAACATATTGTCTTTTAATGATGTGGTCGCATTAATGGTTGGTGGGCACTGCTACTATAACCATCACAGAACATATTGTCTTTTAATGATGTGGTCGCATTAATGGTTGGTGGGCACTGCCACTATAACCATCACAGAACATATTGTTTTTTAATGATGTGGTCGCATTAATGGTTGGTGGGCACTGCCACTATAACCATCACAGAACATATTGTCTTTTAATGATGTGGTCGCATTAATGGTTGGTGGGCACTGCCACTATAACCATCACAGAACATATTGTCTTTTAATGATGTGGTCGCATTAATGGTTGGTGGGCACTGCTACTATAACCATCACAGAACATATTGTCTTTTAATGATGTGGTCACATTAATGGTTGGTGGGCACTGCTACTATAACCATCAGAGAACATATTGTCTTTTAATGATGTGGTCGCATTAATGGTTGGTGGGCACTGCCACTATAACCATCACAGAACATATTGTCTTTTAATGATGTGGTCGCATTAATGGTTGGTGGGCACTGCTATTATAACCATCGCTGAACATATTGTCTTTTAATGATGTGGTCGCATTAATGGTTGGTGGGCACTGCTACTATCACCATCACAGAACATATTGTCTTTTAATGATGTGGTCGTATTAATGGTTGGTGGGCACTGCTACTATAACCATCACAGAACATATTGTCTTGTAATGATGTGGTCGCATTAATGGTTGGTGGGCACTGCTACTATAACCATCAGAGAACATATTGTCTTTTAATGATGTGGTCGCATTAATGGTTGGTGGGCACTGCTACTATAACCATCACAGAACATATTGTCTTGTAATGATGTGGTCGCATTAATGGTTGGTGGGCACTGCTACTATAACCATCAGAGAACATATTGTCTTTTAATGATGTGGTCGCATTAATGGTTGGTGGGCACTGCTACTATAACCATCACAGAACATATTGTATTTTAATGAGAGGCTTCAACACTTTGCTTCATATATGTCTATCTATTGTCTATTTGAACTGAGAATGGCATAAAGGGCAGGATACTCTTCATGCCCGACGATCTTTGTTATCAAGTGTCAGACCTTGCACAGGACTCGCTTTGTATCTCGCCACACGTCCTGCTCTGGGCAACCGCTCAGTCTCGGCGAGGTAGCTAATGCCTGCTGTTGTCGCTTTTCGTCTCAGTGTTATTTTTAGTGGTTTACTATGTCTATCTCATTTTCTTTTATCCTCTGGTTCCATGTCAAAATTATGACTAGTGCTTAATTCACACTTCACATTTCATTCTGTTGTCTCTCTCTCTCTTTCTCATCAAATCCACATTATCTTAACCACATCTCTTAATCAATATATAAGCTGTACAGGTTCATAAAACTATATAGAATCCTTCTCAATACATTATCTTCCATAGTAAACCATGATATTACGTTTGCTAATATTTTCAATATTTCATCAAGTAATGTCAATTATAAAAAAAAAACCCAGATGGCGTACCTTACTCCAACTATATTCAGTCTCATTTCCCAAGCTTGAGCAAGTAAAACATTAGCATTCTTCACGTGACAACCAAATTTGCTGTTAAAGTTTTGCCAGGCCTTATGTCTATCATTGGACTCGATTCGAAGAAGTAGTCTGAAAGAAAGATACATGTTTCCAATTAAGAACTGTGCAGTGCTGGTACTGATTGGACAATTATTTTAATCGGTGGCCATTTAAAAGCTTTAGACTTGTTTGTTGCGATTACTTCCGCTGATGAAAATCTTATTTTGCCTGTATTTTTGATGATTGAATAGGCCTGGAATTGTTGTCATGATATCAACACAGATAGCGCATTACTTTGTTTGTATTATTCACGGGCAACCAGAAGAATAAACAGCTGACATTCTCCTGTCTTTAAAGAGCACATTTAGTCTAACAAACGTTGTGCTGTATCTACAGTCGTTTCCATTTTGCCCTATCAATGTTTCTTTAGCCTTTACTACGAGATCCACTGTGTGGATCTTCGTCATTATGTTCCATCAAGCATGAAATATAAATCAGACCTTTGTCAGACTTGAACTTTTGTCAGACACTCTAACGACTATTGACGAACCTAGCCATATGCGATCTTCATGAGCCTAGGCATTGAGTCACTGAGGACGCACACATACGTACACATTTATGTTTCAAGGCGCGATATTGCTTTAGTGACAGGATAACACCCATTGTCAAACTGCCTGTAATCAGAACAAAATCACAACTGGCATCCCTCACAGATGTACCTCCAACCCGAGCCGTGGAAGATGAGAGTTCTATATCAATCAGTATAAATGACTCCGCCACTCTCAGAAAAATTCTCAAATGTTTGACTTCCGGTTCCAAATGGCAACCATTAATGGCATATATTTGGCGTCCACCCTTATTTTTCTTATGAATAATGGATTAATTTATTGTTAGAATGTGGAGTGTTGTCCTAATAAGTTAACTGAAATGCCCACTCTTTAGGTCCTTCGTTGATGCCACAAAGATGGCAGGACTTCAAGAGGCAACAAAGCTTGTCAAATCATTGGGTAGTTATCAACATTATTGCCCAACAAGGAAATAACTCTGGAGGCAAAACGAACACTATACAATACAATCTTCATCTCAACGTTGTGCTACTAATGCCAGACATGGACCCTAGATGCAAGAACAATAAGAAAAATAACCTATACTGAGATTAAATGTGTTAGACGAATTACAGGAAACAGTCTGAGAGATAAGATCAGAAATGTAGAACTGAGAAAAAAGCTAGAAATAGCCCTCGTCACAGAATATATAAGGAAACAAAAGATAAAATGGTTTGGCTACTATACAAGGCAGAAACATTAAAACATACCACAACGAGCCTTCAACAAACGTTGTGAGAACACCAGACCCAAGCGTTGACCACGAAAAATATGGATCGATGGAACATTAGAAGCACTAGGAAACATAACAGCAACAGAGGCAAACAGAAGAGCAAAAGACCGCAAAATATATCTCCCCTCGACGCTGTAAGGTAGATGAGGAAGGAAAGAAGATGAAGAAGAAGAAGTCGATGCCACGGAGTTTAATGCATCTGTGCTGAAATACTTTTGAGCGTATCCATCAATTATCAAAAGCGGTGATTCATGTTATTCTTTCATGGTGGCAGACACTTCGTGTTTATGAAGATATCAACAGGCAATTAAACTTTGCAGCATTTATGGGCGTGAAATGTCCAGATTCAAAATATGTTACGCTCATTCTTAAAATTGATATTTCATAGTCTACCTCTCTTCTGACCTCGGTCCTTGGTCCAAGGTATGGCAGTAATACCAATACCTTCTTATTCTCTATTAAATACGTGGCTTGCTTACAATTTCTAACATCTGCCTCCTTTTTATCATCGCGAGCATTTCCTCTTTATTGCAATTATTGACCAATTTTCCGGAGTTCCGGCAACGCCAATAACTTTTCCTATTAAAATATAATGACATCTAAAATTGTACACTACGCAGCGACTGCACTGGACTTTCGGTCTTTATTCCAAACCCCTTAATATCACACCAGCAGACCCCATTGAAGAGAACAATCTGCGTGAATAGATTCTTGGTTTTTCCAAATAGTAATTTTGTGTCGGTGTGTTTACCTCGAACAAAAGTGTTTATTTTAATGTTTTATTGCTTGTTGAATTGAAGGAACTATTTATTTGTTTAGGTATTGCGATGTGTAAATATCAAAGTGATGTTGATAATCGTTTTGTAGTTGATTGTTGTTGCAGAATTGTGTAGTTATTTTGGTATAAATTTTACGTCTGAGGGAATATTTAGGATGTAAACAAACAAAATGAAACAAATAAAACTCCTAAAATAATCGCTAATGATTGGTACTTCTAATTTTATTGAAATAATTGCAAGAACAAGTAGATTCTAGTTTCATGATTGAAAGTTCACTTAACACTAAAAAAAGAACATTGCAGCGATAGGCAACAAAGGCATATATCAGTTCCCTCGTCGAGATTAAGCAACTCGCCCAGAACAGAGCCGTGTAGCGAGACAAAATGCAGGTCCTGTGCAAGGTGTGACAGTTGAAAGATCGTCGGACACAGGAGTCTAGAATTTCTACCCTATGTGCCGTGCCGTCTTCAGTTCGAAAGGTAGGTAGATAGACAGACAGATCGGTGGGTGCGTGGGTGGGTGGGTGGGTGGATGGATGGATGGATGGATGGATGGATGCGTGGTGGGTTGGTTTAGGTAGGTAGTCTTGTATGTAGATAGATTCTTTGTTTCACACTTAGCGAAAACAGAGCACTTTATAGGTTAGAATGTGTCATTAAAATTAGAAAAACAAATTGTAGATTAGCTACAATGATAAAGATGAGGCTCATAGTATAACATACAATGCATTATCAGTGTCCCACAAATATTTATTATTTAATATAAGCTTGTTTAAATATCAACATTAATAAATCACGAAAATATGAGTAGTGTGGCAATATAACATGTGGTCCGTGACTTTAAACATCTACCAAGAATAGATAATCCTACCTGGCAGTAGTGTGACAATATAACATGTGGTCCGTGACTTTAAACATCTACCAAGAATAGATAATCCTACCTGGCAGTAGGAAAATGTTCCTTTATCTTGATTAGTTCATGAATGTCATCAAAGGTCATGAGAGCAACATCTTTACTAGCAGCGAACCGGATATAATTGTTCTGTTTGCAAGGATTGGCGTAGACTATCCTTGATGCATCAACGCCAAGATTGAGAACTTGCTCTATCTCTTGCTGCCAAAGATGTTAATTCAATCGTAAATGCTAATTTATTATATATTTCCTTCATTATTTACTATATTGATATTAAGATGATCTCTTTCACTTCCTCCTCTTTTTATCACTTCGGGTTATGCGGGAGATACAAAGTTCTGGTTCTTGCTTTTCTACCAGGCTGTAACCACTAACACATGATGTTGATTGTTAACATACAGAAGGTAATCTTACTATCTACTTTCCCCAACCATCTATTGTAGTAAGACCAACGGGCAGAAAGGAATCACCTCAGTACTATGACGTTTTCAACTTTGCGAGTTGGTGCGATTATAGGTAGAATAACGTCAGCCGCCTATAGCTTGCATACTTGAAAACGTCACCATTGTATGGTATTTCTGGGATTTTCCTATCTGCCGACTGGCTTTATTACTATAGATGGCTGTGTACTTACTATTACCGCGATTGTAAGTCTTGTTTTCGTGTGCATCAAGTTGTCTACTCTAGAGATGTAACCCTTTATTCATGTGTACTTTCTGTGTGATTCGATGAGCATGCTCAGAAAAATGAAAGGAGGCTCGGCACTGGATACACCGGTTTGAGAGGAAACGAACGAGCTGAGGGCCTGGCTGGAACAGCTGCCGTGGATGGAAGACGTGCAGTTGACCGGCCTGACATTCTGAATGTCCTCAGGGAGGCAGGGCACACAGATGACTCAATTAATTAACATGAATCTACAACCATTTTCAGATTGCACGAACACCAGGTCAAAACTTGGGGTGCCAGAAAGAAGCGCTACGCGAGGAGATACGAGATACACAGAGATAACAAATCAACACAGAACTAGAGCAATCTAAACTCTCTAGCATGATATATTGACAAAATTATGCATACAAAAACATATTCTAAATAAATGTACAATTTGTCAATTCACTGCAGAAAAAAGAAAATGAACTATTTTTATACAACTATCACGTGTCGCATATAGAAAATGAGAGATGTGGTAGCTAAAAATCTTGTTTCTTTTTTTTTTTTCTTTTGCTCTCAGTTTCATATGCTTATTAAATTATACTGAGATGAGTTTTTTTTTCAGAAATCGTTGTCAGGAACATCTTCCGTGAGTTGTCTGTTAGTTATCTCCCTCGGAGGTCAGATGTTTAACTCTTTTGTCTCTGTACAGTTCATACTATTTTGCAGGATAGATTTCGTTGTTTCCAAATCAGTAGTGATAGGTTGTATATTCTATGTGAAAGAGAAAACAAAATAAGATTATTCAGTGATCATTATTTGAACGTGGACGCTTAAATTCATCAAACTAGAATCTGGAGAGGGTACGAATTTTAAATCAAGCGAGGTACAAGTAGGAATAGGCATAATGCGGAGAACGTTATAATTTACGAGCTAGATTAACCATCACATCAACATCGTTTTTTTTTCATCAGCTGAGGATGTTTAAGTCTATCATTAAGTACAATGATATCGGCTCCAATAACACTAAGATACAATAAGATTGTTTAAGTCTATCATTAAGTGCAATGATATCGGCTCCAATAACACTAAGATACAATAAGATTGAGCGATAGCTCAATGGTTAATGAACTGGACTCTTAAGGACAAGAGGTCAAGTTCAACCCTGATTTAGGGCTTTTAGGTCACCCCTTCTTAAACGGGTTCCTATCTTTTCAGGAATGGAAATAAACTGCACTGGCCTAATACCAACCATGTTACCCCTAAAAAATCGGCTAAATCTCTATGTAAATATATGGATAATGCAACCATATTCCCTATACGCCACTATGTGGCGTGACGGAGCGTTTTCTTTCTTTCCAGTCTAATACTTTATTATCGTTGCCTTTCTTATAAACGTTACAACTCGACATTATACAAGCTTACCTTAGTGGCGCAGTCAAAGCCTACACCAGCGTCCGCCAGGAACCTGACTACTATTGGATGCGGATTGCACTTGAGAGCTGGGGAAAGAGCAAGTGCGTGTCAGCCTAACTATTAATCTATTAGCCATGCAAACAGGCATGTTACAGCATTTCCGGTTTTAATATCGTAAACTCTAGGCCTTTAAAAAAAAAAAGTACCCCCGTCACGTCATGTGGCGTATAGGAAATATGGTGTTAGTGACCATTAATTTTACAGACCATCGGCACTTGATTTTTGGAGTAAAATGGTCGGTATTACGCCCGTGCCGCTTTACTTTCCAAGAAAAAAATTCAGTTTACCTGAATTTTCACCCAGCCATATTAAAGGCTGGGTGAACCCGGAAGCCGTCGGTTGGGATCAAACCCTACCTCCTGTCCGTTGTAGTCCAGTTCACTAACCACTGAGCTATCGCGGCTCCCTATGCCTTTAAAGGATATGGGAAAAAGAAATGTGATAGCGAAAGTTGTTGATAAAATGAATTTGTTTTTCCTTCCTCCTACCCTTCTGCTTCTTCGCTTTTAGTTTCCTATGCACAGTTGATTGTTCATAAAGGTCCCATCCGAAGTCTAATTTCGAATGCTTAGGATTTGTCCTATTTTGGAAAGTTTAAATTTGTGTGTTTTAAAACTGGCGCGTGCCGTATGAATGTTGTCAAAAAAAAAAAAAAATTACAGAATGTCTCAACATTACGAATAAAACGTATGTAGGACATTAAAAAATAACATCAAAGCCAAAATCAACGTAATTTTTTTTTTTTAATGCTTACCATAAAATGGTTGCACACGTGGCAGAAGTCGCCGCCAGGCTTCTAGTTTTCGGTAAATCTCGTCCAGATCTAGCAGGAAAAATGCATTGTCTTGTTTCTATGAAGATAGGAGAAAAAGTCCGTTAATTCATGTGAAACTTGCAAATAATAACGCAATTCAGAAACACGAGTGCATATGTCTGTCAAGATAGTATGTATTAACTGGTAATGGTACCTCATCGAAATATCTTGTTTCTAAGAGTATCTTATTAAAGTTGGTGGTAGCCAGCAACGTGCGTTAAGCGAATATCAAGAAACTAAATGTAAGGAAGAAAGAACAAGCAGGCACGATAGAAGCAGAACCGGAAGTATACCTTGTAGAGACCTCTAGCCAATCTAAATCTCTCCCACCCCCCGCATATTATCCACTAACACTTTTGTAATTTAGCTTGATTAATTATTTTCTCGTCTTTTGTAAGAAATTGTAAGGAAGCTTGAATGTAATTTTGCATGTTAAAAGACAAATGCGATTTCTGGGGCATGTTAAAAGACACAACAACCTACTAAAGTAATCTTGGAAGGGAAAATACAAGGTAAAAGAGGCAAAGGCAGACACAGACTAACTTACAAAGTAAAGTACCCCCGTCACGCCAAGTGGCGTATAGGGAAATATGGTGTTAGCGACCATATATTTTACAGACCTTCAGCACATGACTTTTGGGGTAATGTGGTCAGTATTACGCCCGTTCTGCTTTACTTTCCCAGAAAAAAATCCGGTACCCATTTAAGGCTGGGTGAACCCGGAAGCCGTCGGTTGGGATCGAACCCTACCCCTTGTCCGTGGTAGTCCAGTTCACTAACCACTGAGCTATCGCGGCTCCCCAGACTAACATGGACGAGTAACATAAAACGATAGACAAGTCAGTCTATGACAACCTGCACCATCAAAGCAAGAGACAGGGCGAAAAAGCCATCCGTGGTAGCCAATCTTCGATGCGGAGGCGGCACTCAATAATGGTTATAATTTTCTTACAAGGTCAAATCAATAATATTCTGATCTGTTGTCGCGCGGCCCGCGGTGGTGAAAGGGTGCAGTGTCTACAGGCCAGCCACTAGTCTGACTATTGGTTGAACAAGACATTGTGAGTCAATGTGCAATAACATCTGAACTATGTGTGGTTAGCCACTCATGGCTGGTTGCGTGCGTTAGGATCAGCAATATTAAAAGCTGACCAAGACACTACTCCACCTCCGCGCACTGGTTCTATAAACATACTAACCACCCTGACCCCAACGCAACGATTAAAGACGAAAGATAGGAGGACACTTGATATTTAAATTGCCTCGCTAAAAACTGATAATTAGGCTAAAAGGTGCAGATATCGCAGCTTGCTTTGTTTTCAACCACAACACAACGCAACTACACCAACTTAGCGTTCTTTTAAGGGGTAGAGGGGGGGGGGGCGACGAAGAAGAGTGACAATCGAGCGTAGGTTGGTGAAGAAGAGTGACAGTCGATCGTAGGTAGATTAAGAAGAGTGACAATCGAACGTAGATAAGTGAAGAAGAGTGACAGACGAACGTAGGTAGGTGAAGAAGAGTGACAGTCGAATGTAGGTAAGTGAAGAAGAGTGACAATCGAATGTTGATAAGTGAATAAGAGTGACAGTCGAACGTAGGTAAGTGAAGAAGAGTGACAGTCGAACGTAGGTAAGTGAAGAAGAGTGACAGTCGAACGTAGATAAGTGAATAAGAGTGACAGTCGAACTTAGATAAGTGAAGAAGAGTGACAGTCGAACGTAGGTAGGTGAAGAAGAGTGACAGTCGAACGTAGGTAAGTGAAGAAGAGTGACAGTCGAACGTAGGTAAGTGAAGAAGAGTGACAGTCGAACGTAGATAAGTGAATAAGAGTGACAGTCGAACGTAGGTAGGTGAAGAAGAGTGACAGTCGAACGTAGGTAGGTGAAGAAGAGTGACAGTCGAACGTAGATAAGTGAATAAGAGTGACAGTCGAACTTAGATAAGTGAAGAAGAGTGACAGTCGAACGTAGGTAGGTGAAGAAGAGTGACAGTCGAACGTAGGTAAGTGAAGAAGAGTGACAGTCGAACGTAGATAAGTGAAGAAGAGTGACAGTCGAACTTAGATAAGTGAAGAAGAGTGACAGTCGAACGTAGGTAAGTGAAGAAGAGTGACAGTCGAACTTAGATAAGTGAAGAAGAGTGACAGTCGAACGTAGGTAGGTGAAGAAGAGTGACAATCGAATGTAGGTAAGTGAAGAAGAGTGACAGTCGAACGTAGATAAGTGAAGAAGAGTGACAGTCGAACGTAGGTAAGTGAAGAAGAGTGACAGTCGAACGTAGATAAGTGAAGAAGAGTGACAGTCGAACGTAGATAAATGAAGAAGAGTGACAGTCGAACGTAGATAAGTGAAGAAGAGTGACAGTCGAACGTAGATAAGTGAAGAAGAGTGACAGTCGAACGTAGGTAGGTGAAGAAGAGTGACAGTCGAACGTAGGTAGATAAAGAAGAGTGACAGTCGAACGTAGGTAAGTGAAGAAGAGTGACAGTCGAACGTAGGTAAGTGAAGAAGAGTGACAGTCGAACGTAGGTAAGTGAAGAAGAGTGACAGTCGAACGTAGGTAGATAAAGAAGAGTGACAGTCGAACGTAGGTAAGTGAAGAAGAATGACAGTCGAACGTAGGTAAGTGAACAAGAGTGACAGTCGAACGTAGGTAAGTGAAGAAGAATGCGCTTCAGTTCGTCAAACTCTAGTCTTTTTTCGA
The DNA here is from genome assembly GCA_032433765.1 of Megaustenia siamemsis. Lineage (NCBI taxonomy): Eukaryota > Metazoa > Mollusca > Gastropoda > Stylommatophora > Ariophantidae > Megaustenia > Megaustenia siamemsis. The sequence continues at coordinate 50,165,179 of JAVIAB010000139.1, read as the reverse complement.
CAATGAGCGAAAAATTTCGCAGTTACTGGAATTATATGACCTGTTTAAGATTTGTGTTTAAGATTTATATTTAAGATTTGTGTTACAATTTGTGTTTAACATTTGTGTTTAAGATGTGTGTTTAGGATTTGTATTTAAGACTTGTATTTAAGATTTGTGTTTATAAATTTGTGTTTATAAATTTGTATTTAAGATGTGTATTTAAGATTTGTATTTAAAATTTGTGTTTCAGATTTGTGTTTAAGATTGAACTTCTTTGCTGTTTTTCTAATTAGATTTTATAAATGATCCAATAACATTATTTACTGTGTTTAGCTTTTTCAGCTATTTACTATTCATGACAAGTTATTTTGTTTTGGAAATCGCATCTATGTTGCTACTAGATGTTGATACTACATCGTGTATCAAATATATGCAGGCAAGAAAGTTAAGGCGGCCCAGCATTTCTTAAATTAACGCTACCAGTTACAATTGTTACGCGTTTATAGTAAACGGCGATCTGACTTCAGAGCTCGTAGAAGATAATAGACAGATGGACAGATAATGACACAGGAACTCTTCCGTAGACTAGTAGTAACTGCTAATTTGATATAGTCCTACCTGAACACTTGCCAGCGAAGTAATACCATATGTTTGAATAGGTAAAAATGATAACATACTACAAAGTAAAAGTAAAGAAAAGAGCCCTCGTCAACCCAAGTGGCGTATAGGGAATATGGTGTTAGTGACCATAAATTTTACAGACCTTCAGCGCATGATTTTTGGTGTAATGTGGTCAGTATTACGCCTGTGCCGCTTTACTTTCCCATAAAAAATCAGGTATCCATTTAAGGCTGGGTGAACCCAGAAGCCTTCGGTTGAGATCGAACCCTACCTCTTGTCCTTTGTAGTCCAGTTCACTAACCACTGAGCTATCGCGACTCCCAACATGCTATAAGATAATATAATTTAAGATAAGATCATAAGATAAAATAAGGTAAGATAATATAATATAATATAAGATATGATAAGGTAAGGTAAGGTAAGGTAAGGTAAGGTAAAGTAAAGTAAGGTAAGGTAAGGTAGGGTAAGGTAAGGTAGGGTAGGTTAGGGTAGGGTAGGGTAGGTTAGGGTATGGTAAGGTAAGGTAAGGTAAGGTAAGGTAAGGTTAAAAACTTACAATGATGTTCAACATGTCCACTTTTTCCCACAGACATTGCTCTAGTGATGTCATCTTTTCTTCTTTCAGATCTACATCTGCCAGGGTGTCTCCAAATGAACAAACAATGTCCTCCATGATCAATCACCTTGCCAGAATTGGTCACTATTTGCTTAAGCAAACGTTATAAATATAGAATCATAAGACTTCCCATTAAACATTTGGCTTTTTTAAATCTCTTTTCTGAAAGTTTTTTTCATCCACGCTTACAAGTGAATGATACGAAATGAGATTTGGATATAAATTTAATAAATATTTGGTTATTTATGAGCCGCAAAAGAACACACAGAGAAGCAAAAGGAAGAGAACTCTTTAACACAATCTTCATTGGTGTAAAATCCTGAATACCAGATTCTAGAATAATCAAAAAGATAAACACCAGGAGAACATATATCTTTTAGATGTATGATGAGAGCCAGACTGAGAGACAAAATTAGAAGCCAACTACTAATAAACAGCTAGGGGTCATATTTTTTAAAGTAGAAATAATATATTAATACATATATAAACCCCGTGTGTTACCGGGGCCTCATTATGAGGGAGGTAAAGAATAGTGACACTGTGACCTTCCAGGCATGTCGTAAGAGGCGACTAAGGAGGTTGATCCATGGCTTGACAAGCTGTCATTCTAAAAAGTATTGTTATGGAAGCAGCGCCATATATTTTAGAGCAGTGATCTCTGCAATATGTGCCATTTTGGCACGCAAGGTTTCTGTTTTTGAGATTGTGGTTCTGCCCTATGTGCCGTCTTTGGCTCGAAAGGACAATAGATAGATAGATAGATAGATATATAAACAATACATTAAATAATTTAGCCACATGACCAGGTAGAAACAAAAAACACAGTCCATTGAACTAAAACAAATACAGCCGCTTTCTTATAGACCAATAGACTGATTTGACGTACTCGAAAAACCAATACTTAAACGCATGGAGGTAATAATAGAAACAGCCGGAAATGTGAAAGGAGGAAGGCACAAATATAAAATGTACAATATATTGAATATCATGAGGCATATATAGCTGCAGAAAACAAGTAAAATAAACACAACAAGGTATCTAGATTCCATTTTATGTTTATTTTACTTGGAAATGTGAAAGCAGAAGAGGCCAACCAAAGACCACGGGAAAGCTCAAAATATCTCTTCTACTGAAGCTGAAAAAGAAATGAAGAAAGAAAGAAGACGAGAAATAGAAATGTCTGTTTTTCTTTTTTAAAGAAATTTTTTTTCTAGACTAACGAGATGTATCCTCTAGAGAATAACGAGAATATCCTCCAAACTAACGAGATTTACCCCTAGAGACTAACGATGGCGTCCTCCAAACTAACGAGATTTACCCCTAGAGACTAACGAGGATGTCCTCCAAACTAACTAGATTTACCCCTAGAGAATAACGAGGATGTCCTCCAAACTAACGAGCTTTACCCCCTAGAGACTTACGAGGATGTCCTCCAAACTAACTAGATTTACCCCTAGAGAATAACGAGGATGTCCTCCAAACTAACGAGATTTACCCCCTACAGACTAACGATGATGTCCTCCAAACTAACAAGATTTACTCCCTACAGACTAACGATGATGTCTTCCAAACTAACGAGATTTACCCCTAGAGACTAACGATGATGTCCTCCAAACTAACGAGATTTACCCCTAGAGACTAACGATGATGTCTTCCAAACTAACGAGATTTACCCCTAGAGACTAACGATGATGTCCTGCAAACTAACAAGATTTACCCCTAGAGACTAACGATGATGTCCTGCAAACTAACAAGATTTACCCCTAGAGACTAACGATGATGTCCTGCAAACTAACAAGATTTACCCCTAAAGACTAACGATGATGTCCTCCAACCAAACTAACAAGATTTACCATTAGAGACTAACGATGATGACTTTCCAAACTAACGAGATTTACCCCTAGAGACTAACGATGATGTCTTCCAAACTAACGAGATTTACCCATAGAGACTAACGATGATGTCCTCCAAACTAACGAGATTTAACCCTAGAGACTAACGATGATGTCCTGCAAACTAACGAGATTTACCCACTAGAGACTAACGATGATGTCTTCCAAACTAAAAGTATGTATCCCCTAGAGACTAACGATGATGCTCTCCAACCAAACTAACAAGATTTACCCCTAGAGACTAACGATGATGTCCTGCAAACTAACAAGATTTACCCCTAAAGACTAACGATGATGTCCTGCAAAATAACAAGATTTACCCCTAGAGACTAACGATGATGTCCTGCAAACTAACAAGATTTACCCCTAGAGACTAACGATGATGTCCTGCAAACTAACAAGATTTACCCCTAAAGACTAACGATAATGTCCTCCAACCAAACTAACAAGATTTACCCCTAGAGACTAACGATGATGTCCTGCAAACTAACAAGATTTACCCCTAAAGACTAACGATGATGTCCTGCAAACTAACAAGATTTACCCCTAGAGACTAACGATGATGTCCTGCAAACTAACAAGATTTACCCCTAAAGACTAACGATGATGTCCTCCAACCAACTAACAAGATTTACCATTAGAGACTAACGATGATGTCCTCCAACCAAACTAACAAGATTTACCCCTAGAGACTAACGATGATGTCCTGCAAACTAACAAGATTTACCCCTAAAGACTAACGATGATGTCCTCCAACCAAACTAACAAGATTTACCCCTAGAGACTAACGATGATGTCCTGCAAACTAACAAGATTTACCCCTAGAGACTAACGATGATGTCCCCAGTGATTTTCCTTTGTTGTTACATGTCTCTGTCACTGCATCTATCCATCTTCTTCTGGGTCTTCCTCTTGATCTTTTTCCATGCATTCTCGAGAAGAACGCCCCTGATGGTGATTGGTAAGGATTCATTCTGACCAGGTGGCCAAACCATTTAAGTTGTTGTTCTATATATTCTTGGCAGGGTTTTGTTCCTACTACTTTTCTTATGGTTTCATTTGGTATTTTATCTCTTCTTGTGTTGTTTGTTACTTTTCTCAAGCAACGCATATCACATGTATTGATCTTTCTTAAATGTGATCATTACCAGGCTGATCATTACCTTCACCAAATTGATAAATGGTTCTTTTGAAGGCAGGCACAAAGGAATTTGCACGTTGTCAGCACAAAGAAATAATCTCCTAGTGCTGTATAATAACAACATTGTTTTGTAGATGGACTTACTGACAATAAATAAACAATTCTAGATGGACTCACTGACAATAAATAAACAATTCTAGATGGACTCACTGACAATAAATAAACAATTCTAGATGAACTCACTGACAATAAATAAACAATTCTAGATGGACTCACTGACAATAAATAAACAATTCTAGATGAACTCACTGACAATAAATAAACAATTCTAGATGAACTCACTGACAATAAATAAACAAATGTTGCAGCAGTGCTCGCGTGAATAGTGCCAGTACTTTATACATTTAAAAAGGTTCCCACTCCTGGTCAGCAGAAACCATAAAACGATATATCGATTACATGAAGCTGGTCTATAGTAGACGATTATATATCACTGCAAACTGTCTCTATTGGGACCAGTTTTCAGTTCTTAGATCCTTGCACAGTTGAAATGCTTTTATGTAATGTTTAGGAGTCTGTAGATCTATATAGCATGTGTAATGCACATCCGATGTCGTTTGCAGTGTGGAGAGGTGAGTGCTCAGTCATTTCTAATTTATTTACAATTGCAGTTTCTAAAAATGAAATTAAATTTAGAAATACTGTTTAAGAAATGAGGAAAACAACTGAAACAAAAAGAAGATAAACAGAATTATATGGAAGTATACCTAGCAAGAAAAGGTGTGGAACATTTACTGACGGGAAGATAGCTTGAAAGCAGTACAAGCCGAGGATGGTCAGGGGGGAATCAACTGAGTTGAAATGTGAAAATTTGCTAGAAAAACAAAGACAAGGGAAAATGACATTTTCACAAGGTAGAAGTTTATAGAATAAGTTGATCATGATCGCTGTTTTGTTGTTTATAAATATGAATAGATATATATGGATCAAATTTAACTATGTATTAATTTCACATACGGTCACGTACCCACTTTTTATGATAGAATAACATTTATGCGTGTCATGTGCAACCTGCGGTCCGCAACACCGCATTGGCTCGTCACGTATCTTCATTCGACCGGCAGGAAAATCAGAATTTAGTGAGCCTAACCCCGTCAGTTTGTGTTGGCCTTTAAAATGATATGCCAAATACTACTAAAAATATAACCATCACCGGTGTATCATGATTGTTTATGGTTATGGTTATGGAAGGCCCCGGTATCACTGCAAACAAATTAAAATCCATAATTGCTCAACCGTCCGTGCCAGTGGAATCATCCAAATTACTAACTCATCTCCAAAACAAAGAAAGGTAGCTGTAGTCCCCATCATGGCAGTCTCAGCACACGCCAAAAGACATAAGGCGAAAGCGCGCAGAAAGTGAACACAGCCAAATGTTCCGTCATACGATATCATCATTCATCGTAAACCATTGGAATATTGAAACATGATCAGCACGGATGATACACACAGCTCACGGTGTGCACAAAGCACTTAACTCAGTAGCTCCTGCAACAAGCCGGATCATGATTGTGTCCAGTGCCACAAGCGCTCCTATCTCTGGCTTCAAAGATCAAGATCTCAGAGATCATTCAGTCTTGCTCATGACATCCATTTATATAGATGTAGTTTATATTTAGTTGATACCAGATGCATAGTAGTTAAAGAAAAAGGCCTTATAATTGTTTATTTTTTTAAGGGAAGAAACGAAACGAAAAAGATATTATAGAAACACTATTACACCGTTCCGTAAATCACGAAAATGGTAATATATTAGAAAATGACAGTTATATTGTACTTACATTTGTGTTATCGTTGTCAACAATCAAAGTGTGAGAATGATATCAGTAACTCACACATCTAATAATTTCAGCAACTCACATATCTAATAATTTCAGTAACTCACACAGATAATAATTTCAGCAACTCACGCATCTAATAATTTCAGTAACTCACACATCTGATAATTTCAGTAACTCACACATCTAATAATTTCAGCAACTCACGCATCTAGTAATGTCAGTAACTCAAACATCTAATAATTTCAGCAACTCATGCATCTAATAATTTAAGTAACTCACACATCTAATAATTTCAGCAACTCACGCATCTAGTAATGTCAGTAACTCAAACATCTAATAATTTCAGCAACTCACACATCTAATAATTTCAGTAACTCACACATCTAATAATTTCAGCAACTCACGCATCTAGTAATGTCAGTAACTCACACATCTAATAATTTCAGCAACTCATGCATCTAATAATTTCATCAACTCACACATCTAATAATTTTAGTAACTCACACGTCTAATAATTTCAGCAACTCACACATCTAATAATTTCAGCAACTCACACATCTATAAATGTCAGTAACTCACACATCTAAAAATGCCAGTAACTCACACATCTAAAAATGTCAGTAACTCACACATCTAAAAATGTTAGTAACTCACACATCTAAAAATGTCAGTAACTCACACATCTAAAAATGTTAGTAACTCACACATCTAAAAATGTTAGTAACTCACACATCTAAAAATGTCAGTAACTCACACATCTAAAAATGTCAGTAACTCACACATCTAAAAATGTCATTAACTCACACATCTAAAAATGCCAGTAACTCATACATCTAAAAATGTCAGTCATTCACACATCTAAATTATACCTATGACTGGCAACTGCTTCAGGTAACTGGTTAGACGTCCCGTCCTCTCAGGTCGGACTTCTCCAAATCGGCCCTGTCCGGACGGGCGGCCATATCAATTTACACTTATTCAAATTATTCTTTGAAGTCTTTGTAAGTCGCCATTGAGATCGCGTTTAGGTAATTAACCATTTTATTGACCAACTGTTGCCGGTCTCTCTCTGTGACAATACATGCGGGCTCTTCATACCCCGGAACATTGGATGTCACGGACACAGAACGAGAGACATGTTTGGCCAAGCATTTCGTCACACCAGAGGCACATTTCGTGTTGGGCAACTTGCTGTTATCAAGATGGCGCTCGTAATCAAAAGTGGCTCTATAGAGATACACGAAAATGCTGAGTGCAGTAACCCAATCTTCCTCTATCTCATCCAACACAGATTCCCGAGGTGTATAAATGCCCCCTATAAAAAAAATCTTTAGGCTTACCGACGTTGCATGTTTGCTCATGGCTGCCCATATGGATAAATCGAGACCACATTTACCCACAGTGTGGACAAGAGAAGGCTCTTGCTGCCTTATTAATGTCAGTAATGTATAAGAAATGATCCATGTGATATAAGATCTTGCATAGTCTCGCTATGCAACCCATTGCTTCTAAGTTTGGGACAGAGCGCTTCTATATCATTGAACTCGAAAACATCTATATTGATATCAAAACGTCTCTCTAAGTGTTGGAGTTCCTGTAAAGTCACACCTGGATATGGATCTACGAAAGGTATATTCCAATTTAAGTGCCACGGATTCAGGAGCTGACGAGTGGTAAGTTTGCCGATATCTCACCCCTGAAATAAAGCTACGCAGCAGAAAAAGAACAGGTTGTCAGTATAAGAAGCCGAATTCCACTGATGCTTCTGCAAGCTGTGAATGTCCTTATTGTTACTAATATGAGGCGGTAAACCATCCAGGCAACACTCAATTAGAAAGTCGTGTATGTGGAATTAATAAAAACTAGTAATGGGAATGCTCTCTACCAGCCATTTAGTGTCGGTTCTGTTGATGGAATCACTGACAACAAAATAAACAAATGTTGATGGACTCACTGACAACAAATAAACAATAGTTGATGGACTCACTAACAACAAATAAACAATTGTAGATGGACTCACTGATAACAAATAAATAATTGTTGATGGACTCACTAACAACAAATAAATAATTGTTGATGGACTCACTAACAACAAAAAAACAATTGTTGATGTACTCACTGACAACAAAATAAACAATTGTTGATGGACTCACTAACAACAAATAAACAATTGTTGATGGACTCACTAACAACAAATAAACAATTGTAGATGGACTCACTAACAACAAATAAACAATTGTAGATGGACTCACTAACAACAAATAAACAATTGTAGATGGACTCACTAACAACAAATAAATAATTGTTGATGGACTCACTAACAACAAATAAATAATTGTTGATGGACTCACTAACAACAAAAAAACAATTGTTGATGGACTCACTAACAACAAAATAAACAATTGTTGATGGACTCACTAACAACAAATAAACAATTGTAGATGGACTCACTAACAATAAATAAACAATTGTAGATGGACTCACTAACAATAAATAAACAATTGTTGATGGACTCACTAACAACAAATAAACAATTGTAGATGGACTCACTAACAACAAAATAAACAATTGTTGATGGACTCACTAACAATAAATAAACAATTGTTGATGGACTCACTAACAACAAATAAACAATTGTAGATGGACTCACTAACAACAAATAAATAATTGTTGATGGACTCACTAACAACAAATAAACAATTGTTGATGGACTCACTAACAACAAATAAATAATTGTTGATGGACTCACTAACAACAAATAAACAATTGTTGATGGACTCACTAACAACAAATAAACAATTGTTGATGGACTCACTAACAACAAATAAATAATTGTTGATGGACTCACTGATAACAAAATAAACAATTGTTGATGGACTCACTAACAACAAATAAACAATTGTAGATGGACTCACTAACAACAAATAAATAATTGTTGATGGACTCACTAACAACAAATAAACAATTGTTGATGTACTCACTGACAACAAAATAAATAATTGTTGATGGACTCACTAATAACAAAAAAACAATTGTAGATGGACTCACTAACAACAAATAAATAATTGTTGATGGACTCACTGACAACAAAATAAATAATTGTTGATGGACTCACTAATAACAAAAAAACAATTGTAGATGGACTCACTAACAACAAATAGATAATTGTTGATGGACTCACTAACAACAAATAAACAATTGTTGATGTACTCACTAACAACACATAAACAATTATTGATGGACTCACTAACAACAAATAAACAATTGTTAATGGACTCACTAACAACACATAAACAATTATTGATGGACTCACTAACAACAAATAAACAATTATTGATGGACTCACTAACAACAACAAAAATTATTGATGGACTCACTAACAACAACAAAAATTGTAGATGGACTCACTAACAACACATAAACAATTATTGATGGACTCACTAACAACAAATAAACAATTGTTGATGGACTCACTGATAACAAAAAAACAATTGTAGATGGATTCACTGACAACAAAAAAACAATTGTAGATGGACTCACTGACAACAAATAAACAATTGTAGATGGATTCACTGACAACAAATAAACAATTGTAGATGGATTCACTGACAACAAAAAAACAATTGTTGATGGACTCACTGACAACAAAAAAACAATTGTAGATGGATTCACTGACAACAAATAAACAATTGTAGATGGATTCACTGACAACAAAAAAACAATTGTTGATGGACTCACTGACAACAAAAAAACAATTGTAGATGGACTCACTAACAACAAATAAACAATTGTAGATGGACTCACTAACAACAAATAAAGAATTGTTGATGGACTCACTGACAACCAAAAAACAATTGTAGATGGACTCACTAACAACAAAAAAACAATTGTAGATGGATTCACTGACAACAAAAAAACAATTGTAGATAGATTCACTGACAACAAAAAAACAATTGTTGATGGACTCACTGACAACAAATAAACAATTGTAGATGGATTCACTGACAACAAATAAACAATTGTATATAGACTCACTGACAACAAATAAACAACTGTAGATAGACTCACTGACAACAAATAAACAACTGTAGATAGACTCACTGACAACAAATAAACAACTGTAGATAGACTCACTGACAAAAAATAAACAATTGTAGATAGACTCACTGACAACAAATAAACAATTGTAGATAGACTCACTGACAACAAATAAACAATTGTAGATAGACTCACTGACAACAAATAAACAATTTTTTCAAGAGTGCTCGCGTGAATGCCGCCAAGTCTTTTTACATTTAAAAAGTCTCACTCTCCTGATCAGCTGAAACCATAAAACGATATAGCAATTCCATGAATCTAGTCAATAGCAGACGGTTATATCTCGTTGCAAACTGTCTTTATTGGGACCAGTTTTCATTTCTTTGATCCTTGCACAGTTGAAATGCTTTTATGTAATGTTTAGGAGTCTGTAGTTCTATTTAACATGTGCAATGCAGATTCGATGTCGTTTGCGGTGTGCAGAGGTGAATGCACAGTCATTTTCTAATTTATTTACAATGGTAGTTGATAAAAATGAAACTAAATTTAGACTGTTTAAGAAATGAGGAAAATAACTGGAACAAAAAGAAGATAAATAGAATTCTTTGGAAGTATCCCTAGTAGAAAAAAGGTCTCGAATATTTACTGACGGGAAGATAGCTTGAAAGCAGGACAAGGCGATGATGGTCAGAGGGAAATCATCTGAAATGAAATGTGAAAATTTGCTAGAAAAACACAGACAAAGGAAAAGGAAATGTTCACAAGGCAGAAGTTTCTGGAATGTGCTGATCATGATCGCTTTCATATTGTGTAACAATATTTTGCATCATAAAGTTGTTTTTAAGTATTAATGGATGCATATGGAACAAGTTTAACCATGTATTAATTTCACATATGTCACGTACCAACTTTTTATGATAGAGTAACATTTAAGCACGTCATGTGCAAACTGCGGTCCGCGAGCCCGCATTGGCACGTCACATAGTTTCATTCGACCCGCAAGGGGGGAATCAAAATTTATGAGACTAAGCTGGTTTATCTTGCATTTGTTCAGTTTGTGGCGACCTTTAAAATGATATGTTAAATGATAATAAAATAGAACCATCACAATGGATAAAAAAAATATCACACTTTTACATTTGAAGTTATAGTATACTTACATTTGTGTTATCGTTGTCAACAAAGTGTGAGAGTGTAATCTGATGCAACTCTAATGTTTTTTTTTTTTACAATAAGTATTACGGGGTCGTTAACTTCACATAAACTTGCTGATGCATTTTGGCTGGCAAATTCCTGGAAAGTCCTGAAACTGGAGCTTCACTTTTATCAACTATTTTGAGATGCAAATAGCGAAAATATAGACACTTTTGTTCAGCTGTATCTGGGAAACCGATAACTCCGATTTCTTGTATCTCTATTTGATAAAAGTCAAAATTATTAGACACGTGTATTCAATAAAGCCGTGATCTACAAACTGATCACTATCCAGTTCTCATAAACTGGTCGGTTGATGCGTTATTTATTTAAAGAGATTAAATCAATGGTGACAATCAAATTTCCAATAGAAATGCTGTTAACACACTGAGTGGCTTGACCATCATTATCAAAGATAGACGTTGTTTACAAAGCTGTAGTAACGATGACTTCAAGATAATATTGAGTTGATGGGTGGTGATTTGTGCGCTGTTGTTTGTATCTGAGAAGCACTGTGCGGAATTAAATTATCACAACTGGCCGATTGTAATCAGTGGTCTGATTGTCACATGATTGCTTTATATTTATACAATGACCATGCTTAATTATATCTATGAAGACTAACATATACCGTATGTAAGTGGACAGATTACAAGTTTGTTACGATAAAGTTGAGTTTCAGGGTGTACCTTATCCATTTATAAATCTTTGTCTAGGGCCATCCGCTTTTAGATATTCGTTCATTTAATTTTATTTGTTAACGGTAGACGTAAAATCCACTATTGTCAAATTTTATCGTTTCTGACGTTAAAGATTAATTTTTTTTCCAATTTCAATGGTCCAAACATATCATTAACCATCACATCTAAATATCTCAGTATCTCACACATCTAGACATTTCTGCAGCTGAAACACCTAAATATTTTAGTGACTTAAACACATAAACATTGTCAGCACTTCACACATCTAAATTTATTCAGCATCTCACTGATAGAAAGATTTCAGTCACTCGCATAATATTTCAGTCACTAACATAATAATTCAGTCACTCACGTAATATTTGAGTCACTCGCATAAAATGTCGGTATCTCATTTATATCAGCATTTCAGTAATTCAATTAATATTATGGACCCCATACATGTTAACACATTCGAAAATAAATGTCTGAGGAAAATACTTGGTATAGCATGGAACGAATTCAAAACAGAAATCGCCAATCAACCCCTAATACCTTCAGTAATCAAGAGAAGACGATGGTCATATGTTGGACATGTGATGAGGAGAGATAATAACCAAATAACAAAGCAAGCCCTCATGTGGGAAACAACAGGTACGAGGAAAAGAGGCAGACTCAGAGAGACACTGAGGCGAACATTGATCAGAGAGGCAAGAACTGCAGGAATCTGCTCCCTCAAAGAGATAGAGTTGCTTGCACAGAGAGACAAATGGCGAGATTTGATAAAAGATCTTTAGAAGGATTGAAAACTGCTAGAATAAAAATTTAGATAAGAGAAAGAGTATCTGGGTCTATGGGCCGGCTACGGCTCGAAAGGTCAATAGACAGACAGACAGGTAGGTAGGTAAGTAGGTAAGTAGGTAGATTGTTGCTGTTGATTGATAGATAGATACATTTTACCATTTTAGAACCTTCCACATGTAACCATTTCAGTAACTCACACATTTAACAATTTCAGAAACTCACACATTTAACAATTTCAGAAACTCACACATTTAACAATTTCAGAAACTCACACATCTAATAATTCTAATTTCAACAGCAGCAAGTGTCGATGACTGAGACTGTCAGAAGGACAAAATCCAGAACATTGTATCTACCTCGACACCCACAACGGTAAATTGGCAGTTATTGGCACTCAGTCTGTTTATTTTATGTTCACTGTATATGGGTTTACGGGGCAACTTGAACACATTATTTGTGGCTCATCCACCCATGACATGACTGAACACGCAACTCAATCACACATGTTAAGCGAACTGGCTGCATTTTAATGCGAGACGAGTACCTCATTCTCAACTCTACAGCAACCTCCATTTATGTATTTTTATTGGATATCTAGAACAAAATCTCAGTGAGAGATATATAATATACATAGTATATAGTCTACAGTAATATACAAGAGTTATTTAGTGGCAAAATGATAAGGTATAGTGAAAATTGCGTTTACAACTGCTATCATTGTGTGTCTGGTGTGCTATGGCTGTGACATTGATCTGCCAATTGATGGTGCTGTGACGCCTGCAGTACGCATGGAAATCTGAGCAACAGTTTGACAAGATAGTGGCAACCTTACAACAATGCACCAGCATCAAAGTGCTGTGAGATTTTTGTTTTAATGTGAAGGTGTGAAACCTATGGAGATTTATAATCACATGAACATTCAGTTCCGTGACAGCTGCACGAGCCATACACAAGTGTATGAATGGACTGAGAAATTCAAGAACGACGCTGTAAGTGTTGAGGAGTCACCTCAACCGAGAGTAGGGGAGTGAGAGCAGTCATGAAAAATGTGAGATGGGAAAACCGGCAAGTGTCAGCCAAGCTAGTGAAACTCTGGCGTAAGTGAACTAAACAAGAAAGGGGAGGAGCGATATGTTGAACAGTAACAATGTAATTATATAAGTGTCTCTCTCTCTCTCTCTCTCTCTCTCTCTCTCTCTCTCTCTCTCTGCGATCAGGACTCAATCAGAGTAGGATTCCAGACTCTCACGTGAAGACAGCTGTCAGGCTAAGTGTATTGATCGCCCCCACAGACAGAACATCACAATTAGAGTCTGCCACATCCACTCTGATTGAACACCCGTTAAAACCAGCCAGCATTTTATTCAAATTTGCTTTCCTTAGCCCTTGATAGTTCCCAATCTTCCTGCAAGGCAGCAGATTGTATTTTCTGTAGGGGGATTCTGCCCTTAGATGGTCGGCCCTCCCAGGTTTACGAGCACCATCTGCCCGAGTCACTAGAGGTGACTAACACAGACATGCACACACAAAGATATGAGATGTGACTAATACAGACATGCACACAGCGATACGAGGCATGACTAACACTGACACACATCAAGATATGAGATATGACTAACACAGACATACACGCAAAGATATGACACATGACTAACATAGACATGCACTCAAAGATATGAGATATGACTAACATAGACATGCCCACACAAAGATATGAGATGTGACTAACATAGACATGCACACACAAAGATATGAGATATGACTAACATAGATATGCACACACAAAGATATGACACATGCCTAACATAGACATGCACACAAAGATATGAGATATGACTAACATAGACATGCCCACACAAAGATATGAGATGTGACTAACACAGACATGCACACACAAAGATATGAGATATGACTAACATAGACATGCCCACACAAAGATATGAGATGTGACTAACACAGACATGCACACACAAAGATATGAGATATGACTAACATAAACATGCACACAAAGATATGAGATATCACTAACCCAGACATGCACACACAAAGATATGACACATGACTAACACAGATACACACTAAGATATGAGATATGACTAAACACAGACACACATAAAGATATGAGACATGATTAACACGGGCACACCAAGATATGAGATACGACTAACATGACACAAACCAAGATATGAGCCATGGCAGCACACACACACACACACACAAGCTAAGATATGAGCCACGGCTAGCACAGAAACACTAAGATATGAGTCATGGCTAGCACAGAAACACATTAAGATATGAGCCATGGCTTCACGGAAACACACGAAGATATGAACCATGTCTAGCACAGAAACACATTACGATATGAGTCATGGCTAGCACGGTAAGACACTAAAATATGAACCATGGTCAGCACATACACACACTAAGATATGAACCCTGACCAGCACAGACACCCACCAAGATATGAGCCATGGCTAGCACGGATATACACTAAGATATGAACCATGGCCAGCACAGACCCACACTAAGATATGAATCATGGCCAGCCCAGACATACACTAAAATATGAGCCATGGCCAGCACATACACACATTAAGATATCAGTCATGGCTATCGCAGACGCCTACTAAGATATGAGCTACGACTAGCACGGATATACACTGAGAATTGAGCCATGGCTCAATTCAAGAGAAGCAGAAGAGGAGTTAGAAGAGCAGCGATCGCGAAAGGTATCCATATGCTTGGGTTTGTTGTAGTCGGCAGACTCTTCTTAACGTGGGAATCATCGACATACGAGACGCAGGCCCCGGTTAACTGTTCACAGGTTCCGTTCAAACAGTTGTCCGGAGATTTGAGAGTGCAGTCTGACCCGTAGAACGTTCCCTTGCATGTACAGTTCCTGTTGACTGTTCACAGGTGTCGTTGAAACAGTTGTCCGGACATTTGAGAGTACAGTCTGACCCGTAGTATGTTTCCTTGCACATACAGTCTGCACTTTCCGGGTCACATATGATGTCACAGCCATCAGAACACGTCTGCTCGCACTGTAGCCCAAAATTACCATCGGGACAAGTATCATTACAGGTATAGCCAGAATGTTTACATTGTAGGCATTTTCCGGATTTTTTCTCACATAAAGGACAGACACTGAGACAAGACCCGGAGCAATCGTGTCCATAGATCTCATGTGAACAGTTGCCGTGACACGTATCGATGATGACGTTGCAGCCTTTGCTACACCCACTACACACTTCACAAAACGACCAAGAATGTCCGTCCAGACAATAGGTGTCTGTAAATGTTTGCACCACACACACTGTCAGTGCACTGTCGGCCTGCGAAATGGACGGTGAGAACTCAATCTTAATGTGTGCCATTGGCGTTTGTGTGGCGACTACAATAGTGTTCACATAAACATTAGGGTATGATATATCATTATACTGGAACACTACGCCGCCACTGTCAGAGAAAGCCATTAGCGAGGCATCCTTTACCCGAATCATAGTGCTAGCTCGATGGTAGATTCGAATGGTGTGAATCTTTTAGGGCGTGGCAAAGTTCAGATACCAGTAAACAGGATTGGTTCCACTTCTCAATTGTGTGTGTGTGTGTGCAGTCATTGTCATAGAGATTGGTCTTTGTTTTGCCATTAACTGCGGCCTCTGGTCCACATCCGTCTCCTGTATAACAAGCATTAAATGTGTCGGTCTGGTTTGTGTTCTGTTTGAGAGCCACATTCCGACCCCCGCCAATGTAGATGGAGCAGATATTTGCAACTATCGCCCCTTCAATCAGCAACTTGTTGATCAGACCAGCTCCAGAGCAAAAGACATCAATCTCGTGCTGACTAACTACAAACCTTGATTCATTGTTACATGAGGCAGAACCATTTAGTTTTACCGTGAAACTGTCCGGATTGGTAAGTCATTCACATAAATCCTAAACCAGGAGAACGGCAAAGATTGATTGAGAGTTGCCTCAACTGATGTAGAATTTGTGTCCGGATTACATGTGGTGTCATTGTTATCAAACAAGAAAGTAGGTTCAGATTTTTTGGCGTATTTGTACACGAGATCCAAGTACTGACCCTGGGGTCCGAAATATTCGTGCTGACAACTGTCATTGTTTGGGCATGTCCCTGTAGTTTTGTCACAAACTGTGTCATTATAGCAGTGACATTGTAACGTACAATTTGCCCCAAACCAACCGTCTGCACAAGTTAGGTCATTAGCTTCCAAGGCCGCGAACAAAGCCAGCAGAATAAAGACTTAATCTACAGCGATGGTTAACGAACTGTGTACAAACATTTATTATCAAACCCGTGATTACATTTCTAAAAATCCGCCAACTCGCTGTGATAACATATAGCGTGATGTTCTCTAATAGAATGAGACAAACCGTTGGAGACAAGCAAAGTCAACATTGTTTACATCATGGCTCGAACGCAAACAAGCGTCCATCTTGGTGCCAATAGATAGATTCAAACCGACTTCATATTAATGTTTGAGATAAATACTCTGCAAACAAACACAAATATTGTTCTATATATATATATATATAGACTTTCATTAATGGATGCTTACGCAGAATAAAAGGATGGAATTGGCAGGAAAAATCACTAACATAGAACTATGAAAATGTACCAGTCAAATACCAGTGGATAAAGAGATACAGCGAAGACGATGGCGCTGGATAGGACAAACACTACGGAAGCCAACTGAGAGTATTACACAACAGGCCCTTTTTTGGAATCCCCAGGGGAAAAGACAAAGAGGAAGACCAAGGAATTCTTGGAGAAGACAGATAGAAGCAGAGATGAAGATGATGGGGTGACATGGAATGATCTTAAAAGAATAGCAAAAAACAGAATGGCTTGGAAAATGTTTGTTGAAGACCTATGCTCCACTGGGAGCTAAAAAGGTAGAAGAAGAAGAATATACATGTATATATATATATATATATATATATATATATATATATATATATATATATATATATATAATATAAGGGTTTAAGGTATAAAGTAATTTTAATGTCATGAAGAACATACTAACATCAAAACAAATAACACCAGGGCTAAAACTGAGATTAGCAAAATGTTATGTCTTCTCAACATTCCTATATGGTGCAGAAGCAGACATTAGACAAGAAAACAGAACAGAGAATTGAAGCCTTTGAAATGTGGATATATAGAAGAATAGGCAGAATTGGATGGAAGGAAAAGAAAACAAACGATGAAGTCTTAAAACAACTAAAAATGAAAAGAGAACTACTAAACACAATTCAAACAAGTCAAATGCGATTTTTGGGCCATGTTAAAAGACACAACAGCCTACTAAAAGTAAATGTAATCCGGACACATGTATGAGCCATGGCTTCACGGAAACACACGAAGATATGAACCATGTCTAGCACAGAAACACATTACGATATGAGTCATGGCTAGCACGGTAATACACTAAAATATGAACCATGGTCAGCACATACACACACTAAGATATGAACCCTGACCAGCACAGACACCCACCAAGATATGAGCCATGGCTAGCACGGATAGGGAGTACGGGTTCGATCCCACTTCGGACCATATATTGTTCTTCGTTTTTTTCTGTTGTTGTTTGTCTGTTAATTTTTCCGAGTGCTAACACATACTTATTTGTTCTATTATTCCCTATTATCGCCTCGGAAGTTCCCCATATAATAATATTTATGTATTATTATTTGTTACCAGTATATAACCACTGGAAACTACTATTCGTGCTGTTTCGTCCAATAAATGTTTGTCTACAACACAAGTATTCAGCCCTACTGGGAGATACTTGCATTAATAGGAAAGTACAAATATACAATTTATTTCCGGTCTGGGATCGTTACCCTATGCTATAGTCATTGAGAGCGCCTTTCGTGGAAGACACTACTACAATAGCCAATTTTTTAGTTGGCTGAGTGGCAGTGTGCCAAGCGTTCGGCCTCTCGTGGCAAGGCGCGGTGCCAGGGAGTACGGGTTCGATCCCACTTCGGACCATATATTGTTCTTCGTTTTTTTTCTGTTGTTGTTTGTCTGTTAATTTTTCCGAGTGCTAACACATACTTATTTGTTCTATTATTCCCTATTATCGCCTCGGAAGTTCCCCATATAATAATATTTATGTATTATTATTTGTTACCAGTATATAACCACTGGAAACTACTATTCGTGCTGTTTCGTCCAATAAATGTTTGTCTACAACACAAGTATTCAGCCCTACTGGGAGATACTTGCATTAATAGGAAAGTACAAATATACAATTTATTTCCGGTCTGGGATCGTTACCCTATGCTATAGTCATTGAGAGCGCCTTTCGTGGAAGACACTACTACAATAGCCAATTTTTTAGTTGGCTGAGTGGCAGTGTGCCAAGCGTTCGGCCTCTCGTGGCAAGGCGCGGTGCCAGGGAGTACGGGTTCGATCCCACTTCGGACCATATATTGTTCTTCGTTTTTTTCTGTTGTTGTTTGTCTGTTAATTTTTCCGAGTGCTAACACATACTTATTTGTTCTATTATTCCCTACTAAAAGTAAACCTGGAGGGGAAAATACAAGGTAAAAGAGACAGAGGCAGACCAAGATTAACATGGACGAGTAACATCAAAAGATGGACAAACCAGCCTATGACAACCTGCACCATCAAAGCAAGAGACAGAGCGGAATGGCGCTCCATGGTAGCCAACCTTCGTTGCGGAGATGGCACTCAATGATGATGATATAATATAATACAATATTATTTTTAATAATTTAATATCAGACACTCACTACTACAAGTCGGCTACAAGATTACATCTTCCAGCACCCGCATTGAGATTGAGACTGTGGTGGGAGATAAAAGGTAAAGGTAAAGTACGAGACTTGAGTAGTATACAAGGGTCCAACTGATTATCATTTAGCCGCTAAATTAACAAAGATATATAGTAGGCGCGCGGCGCGCCTAATGTACCGTAGGTGCAGGGGGAGTTAACCGTGACATTTCGTGTCCACATGTTGACCTCTAGTCTCGGTGACCCCGGAAGTGACCTGCTTATGTCTGGTGTGTGCTGACTTTGGAGCGCTCGGTGTACTTGAGCGATAGTGATAGGTTAGTAGATTATACAACATCAATGAAAAACGATCAATATAAGACAGAAGACAAAGATATATTTTATTCTTTTATTATCTCAATAGGTGTATAACATACAGTGGATATTATATAACATTACAAACATACTCAGTACATTGAGTCAATATATAGTACATGGATAACATTTATTTATAGATAGGTAGTTGGGTGTCTGCTTAGCGTTGTGTCATAAATGAATCATAAGGGGTGAAACTGTTAGAGATTGCTGGGTAGTCTAAGCTGGTAGTGTAAAGAGTTAAATATCTAGAGGAGTTGTCGAGACGTTATCATCAGCTACCTTTCTTTTTATATAGAAATAGGAAAGAGCATTTCTTGTTTGACTGTAGGAAAATATGGAATTATTTAAGACTTTGAAACCTACATTTTTCCCACCCTTGGCCTTTTGCGTGGCGAGAACCTCTAAAAACATCTTTATCTAAGTTGTTGTGTTGCTTGCTTAGCCCTTTACAACTGATTTTATCATAATCCCCACTACAATGGTACGTTTTACTACATAAGCTAACAAGAGCTGTCCCTTCGTACTCTAGTTTAAAAAGCCCAGGCGTTCGTTTGGTGTACGCTTTAACACCCTTACAGTTTATACAGTCTGTCTTGCTAACATGCTCATCGCAAAACTCGGCAGGAAACCAGTCTTTATATACACTATTAAACTCATCCAGCAGCCCTGACTTAACTATGTCCTCCAACTTAGGTGCGCTTAAGGCTAAGTATAAACTATCAGTATCTGTTTCACATAACTGAAAGTTGGACCTATCTACAAACTTATCTAAGAACTCGAAATAAAATCTAACATACGAAGTTTTGCATATTGATAGACGAAGAAACCGATTTGTAGGGGCAAGTCCCAAACAGTTTTCTTTTTCTCCATCTCAATTTCAAAAAGATCCTCCCCTATTTCAGTCATCTTTTTAAACCGGGAACTATTAATCATTTTCGATATCTCATCCCCCTGAACGTACGAGACAGCGCTATGATTGACCTTATTGGTTAGAGTCTTCCCGTAGGCCGAGTTTCCTAAGAGCTTCATCGTATCGCTTACTATAGATTGACTTTCGTCTAGATCACCAGCCCTCCTAGCGTCAGAAACCATTTCGCCAAACTTTTTAAAACAACTAGACGGTTGATATTCTATCACTTGATAAATTTTTGTTACCTCCAATCCGTGGTCTAAATACCATTTTAACAGTGGTGTTGCCAACAAAATTTTTTCCCCGACATAACTACCGATTAGGGTGCGACGAGGGGTTGACAACAAGTTATGTTTGAGGGCATATTCACCCATAAACGGGCCAATATCATCACGCGTGACGTCAATATTTTTGAAAATTGGAGTCATCTCACTGAAATGTTCCTTCAGGCGATCGGGGACGTGTAGATCACATTCTACTAAACCAAAACATGTCCCATCTGAAACAGAAGCCAGAATCTGTTTATCACTGAGAGGGAGCCCTTCTTTAGAGTAAGAGGGTCTAGCTCTAGGGATGGCTTTAGAAAGGAAAGCCCTAATGGTTGGGTCAGACTTTTTCAGAGCCTGCCACTCACATTCCCACATAACTTCTACTGGGACTTTTACCTCCTCGGTTAGGTAGGTGTGTATCTCACATGTTTTTTCAAACAGCTCGAACAAGGGCTTATTATTAACAGGGTTGCTATCTTTATCTTTGGTGAGGGGACAGTCTTTGTGACCATGGTACAGACAACCATGAAAATTGTAACCTCTTCTATTGGATTTATCCCACCCATCCACGGGGATATTTCTAGCACCTAATCGAAACTCCCTCCCGTTAAACTGAGTTTTCAACTCCACCCTTTTTTGGTGGGCGACCCACGTTAGCCACTCTCTACTTTGTTGGACATAATAGTTATCTTTTTCGACCCTAAACCCGGTCTCCATTCTTCTAATAATTGGATAATCTGTTGGCATTGGGTTCATCAGAGCCCAAAGATACAAAGCGTTGGCATCGTAACCTTGGATGGATTTGACTAGCTTTCCGCCCCTAATAAACGTTTTGCCTACCTCGTGATACCTATGGAAAATTATAGAGGGACCCCCAACGATATTATCTCTAATCATTTTGTGTAGACTCGCCTGTTTGCTCGAACATAAACTAAACATTACACCCCTATCAACGGTCTTAAAAAGATACTTTAAACAAACACCAGGAACCGAAATGGCGTCTTTAAAACAGTCTACACCCCGCTCCCCATAAAAGCGAACCTGCTGCTCCAAGGCTTCTAAGAATGGGACTACATCTTTGTTGTTATACCACACCAAAAAGTCCCTAAGTGTGGTCATGTTATTGTCCTGCCATACCTTTTTGCACAGAGCGTACTCCTCCTTGGAAATGTTGGAATTTTTTAACGACGAATAAAACGCTTCGTGTGGGGGTAGTTCTGTCTCCTCCAACTTTTGGGGGTCGTCTATATATTCATAACAAAATTAACCCTTTGTCTCACTAATCTTATAAGCCGCCAGATATTTACTATAGCTAAACCCGGGGGCTAGATAGTTTATTATATCTAAGAATTTTAGATTCGGCGTTGCAATACACATAAAGTTATTGTTTCTTTTAACTATAAACTTGAACGGTTTTGCTACTTTGTAGTCTCCTTCCATTGTATCTTCCTCTTCTTCGTTAGCAGCAGCGGCTTCTTCTTCCTCTTCCATACTATCGCCTTCTTCGTCCACTTGTGGAGCGGCATCCATGAAGTGCTTTATTAAATAAGGTTTAATGACGTTGACGTCATATTTCCCCGAGTTAAACCCTATTACTGGAAGCTCTTTTAAATACTCATCAAACCTAACTACTATCTTGTCTTTATTCAGTTCATGGAGTTGAGTAAAAATACTTTCAAACCGAGATCGCAATAACGAGTAGGCCTTATCAGCTATACCAGTGAGATAATCAAGCATCTGACTAACTAAAATTTGTGGGTCACCCTTGGTTATGAAGCATTTTGGGGCCTCCCGCCCAGGGACATTTGACGCTACAGAGCAGGAGAGGGGCATGTGTTTAGCTACAAAGGTAGTCGAGTGCGTCTCTTGGGGAACATTCCCATTATCAAAATAACATTCATAATCGAATGTCGCCCTGAATGGGTAAATAAAACACGCTGGAGTACTTATTCCTTCAGCGCTGATTGCGTCCCATACACTTTCAGGTGAAGAATAAACACCACCTTTATATGTCTCTACAGCCATATCCCCAGTGCAAGTTTTTTCGTGCCTATCCATACGCCCAAACTTTTTCCACAATTTCCCACATTTTCCACAAGAAAAGCTTTTACTAGCCCTGGAAAGATCGTTTATATAAAAGAAGTGGTTTTTGTAAAGTAAAAGACGGAGAGTTTCACTATAACTACTGCCACTTCTCAGGACAATACGCAAGGCTTGTTCAGAATCAAACTCAAAAATATCTATGTTTACTGAAAAACAACTTTCTAAGAGAGACATTTCAGCAAGAGTTACACCGTGAAAGTTACTTAACTTTAGAGAAGGGTTAAACTGTTTGAAAAGTAGTCTTGAAGCCTTCCTAACATTAGTATTTGAAGTTCCTCGATGGACAGCTAGACAACGGAAGAAGCAGAGATTATCATTGTAAACTTTAGAATGGGAATCGGTTTGAAGGATATTAATGCCGTAGTTGGATGTAATGTAGGGTGGGATATCTATCAGACACCCTATAGGATAATCTTGAAGTTTATAAATATAAACACTCGTACTGACTAATGATTCTAAGGTATATTTGGTTGTCTCCCTGTTTTTATTTGCATACCCTAATATATCACTTTCATTTAATCTATCAACAAATGTTTCAAAATCATTTCTGTTGTTAACTAACAGGGGTTTGTCTAATCCTGTCGCGTTATTCGAGCTGGCGTGAAAGTAACGCAGTCCCTGTGTCTCTCTATGTCTTAAGACTAGATGATGACTATAATTCACCTTGAAACGCTTTTTCTGGGCTTGGAAGATTGGGGTTACAAGGGTCTTCCAATCTATAGGAGTATCAGGTTGATGAAATATAGTGTATGTGTCCATGTATTTGGTCCTACGTTCATGTGTTCTAATAGCTAACCAGTTGTTCTTATATATCTTCCTAATATCTTGAGGTAACTTATTTAATGAGTCTATTTCATTAATAAGTCTTGGTCTCTTTGAGGGCTCTTGAGTCGAACTCTTTACTGCCCGCTTGCGTGAGGTTGTCGATACAAGTGGACCCGCTTGCGTTGATGGTGTTGAGGTGTCCACAGCTATGTCATGGCTAGCAAGATGTACTTGCAGATGGCTTGCCCCAGTGAATTTTTGTTGACAGATGTGGCAGATATATGAGGTAACACTGGGTTCTTTTGAAAGTACGTGATCGGCTGACACAGGAGTTGGTGACGCTGGAACTACTGAGGCAAGAGATACAGGATGCTCTGTCTTGATATGCTTGGCAAGATTGTCAGCTCTATTATAAATTCGTTCACAAACATCACATTTGTATTCCTGACGCCCATGTACACTAGCAACATGGCGTTTTAGGTCTCGGTTCCGGGTGAAAGTTTTGGCACAGATATGACAAGTGTTAGACATCTGTGGAAAAGAAATTGAAACATTACAAGAAAAGAAAACAAGAAAAGTAAACAACGAGATACACAAACTATCGAAATTAGGTTACAAAAGTAACACGTGGATACTAAAAAACCAACTTAGCGAAGTTAGGTCACAAAAGTAACACGTGGATACTAAACAACCAACTTATCGAAAATAGGTTACTAAAGTAACATACTATAACATTAAAGATCTAATATAACACTTACTTTTTATGTGTTTGAAGGTACAAGACACATCCGTCGGCAACAACTGTAAGCGAAAGTCTGATTACAAGCTTCACAGTCGCGTTATATATACACGCCAGAAACACCGGAAGTGTTACTAAAAATAGAACTGACCGCTGATGCAATACCGGAAGTGTTACTAAAAATAGCTTTTGACTGACTGCTGACGTGATGCCCGTGGAGTTTCTAAAAATAGATTTTGACCTATGATGCAATACCAGGCGACTTTATAGGAGTTTTTCCCCTTGACCCTTTATGAGGGGACGCCCATGAAACTGTTAAAAATAGTAAATTTAACATATAGACATACCCCAAACTTTATATTAAGCATCCCCATATAAAGAATTTACATAAAAACAACGTTTGAAATTACTACCCCTGTACCCATTTTTGGCGGTTACGCCTATGAAACTGTTAAAAATAGTAAATTTAACATATAGACATACCCCAAACTTTATATTAAGCATCCCCATATCAAGAATTTACATAAAAACAACGTTTGAAATTACTACCCCTGTACCCATTTTTGGCGGTTACGCCCATGAAATCGATAAAAAATTGAAATGTACACTCTAAACTTACCCCAGATGTTATTTTAGACATCCCCATATCAAGAATTTACATAAAAACAACGTTTGAAATTACTAACCCTGTACCCATTTTTGGCGGTTACGCCCATGAAACTTTTAAAAATAGTAAATTTAACAGCTAGACATACCCCAAACTTTATATTAAGCAACCCCATATCAAGAATTTACATAAAAATCACTTTTGAAATTACTACCCCTGTACCCATTTTTGGCGGTTACGCCCATGAAATCGATAAAAAAATTGAAATTTAACACCTAGACATACCCCAAACTTTATAATAAACATCCCCGTATCAAGAATTTCCATAAAAACAACTTTTGAAATTACTACCCCTGTACCCATTTTTGGCGGTTACGCCCATGAAACTGTTAAAAATAGTAAATTTAACATCTAGACATACCCCAAACTTTATAATAAACATCCCCAAATCAAGAATTTACATAAAAACAACTTTTGAAATTACTACCCCTGTACCCATTTTTGGCGGTTACGCCCATGAAATCGATAAAAAATTGAAATTTAACCTATTGGTATACCTCAAACATAATATTTGACACGCCCATGTATCAAATTTACCTGAAAAATCAACCAAAAATTAGTAGTATACATCTAGTGATAGGACCGTGGAAAGTGCGTTCAAACGCACCTAAATCCTTATATAAATAGTCTACACGCGCATTAACGCACATTTTTTTGGTGCGGTTTTTCCTTATATGAGAGTCTACCCGGTCAATCACTAGATGTATACTACTAATTTTTGGTTGATTTTTCAGGTAAATTTGATACATGGGCGTGTCAAATATTATGTTTGAGGTATACCAATAGGTTAAATTTCAATTTTTTTTCGATTTCATGGGCGAAACCGCCAAAAATGGGTACAGTGGTAGTAATTTCAAAAGTTGTTTTTATGTAAATTCTTGATTTGGGGATGTTTATTATAAAGTTTGGGGTATGTCTAGATGTTAAATTTACTATTTTTAACAGTTTCATGGGCGTAACCGCCAAAAATGGGTACAGGGGTAGTAATTTCAAACGTTGTTTTTATGTAAATTCTTGATATGGGGATGTCTAAAATAACATCTGGGGTAAGTTTAGAGTGTACATTTCAATTTTTTATCGATTTCATGGGCGTAACCGCCAAAAATGGGTACAGGGGTAGTAATTTCAAACGTTGTTTTTATGTAAATTCTTGATATGGGATGCTTAATATAAAGTTTGGGGTATGTCTATATGTTAAATTTACTATTTTTAACAGTTTCATGGGCGTAACCGCCAAAAATGGGTACAGGGGTAGTAATGTCAAACGTTGTTTTTATGTAAATTCTTTATATGGGGATGCTTAATATAAAGTTTGGGGTATGTCTATATGTTAAATTTACTATTTTTAACAGTTTCATGGGCGTCCCCTCATAAAGGGTCAAGGGGAAAAACTCCTATAAAGTCGCCTGGTATTGCATCATAGGTCAAAATCTATTTTTAGAAACTCCACGGGCATCACGTCAGCAGTCAGTCAAAAGCTATTTTTAGTAACACTTCCGGTATTGCATCAGCGGTCAGTTCTATTTTTAGTAACACTTCCGGTGTTTCTGGCGTGTATATATAACGCGACTGTGAAGCTTGTAATCAGACTTTCGCTTACAGTTGTTGCCGACGGATGTGTCTTGTACCTTCAAACACATAAAAAGTAAGTGTTATATTAGATCTTTAATGTTATAGTATGTTACTTTAGTAACCTATTTTCGATAAGTTGGTTGTTTAGTATCCACGTGTTACTTTTGTGACCTAACTTCGCTAAGTTGGTTTTTTAGTATCCACGTGTTACTTTTGTAACCTAATTTCGATAGTTTGTGTATCTCGTTGTTTACTTTTCTTGTTTTCTTTTCTTGTAATGTTTCAATTTCTTTTCCACAGATGTCTAACACTTGTCATATCTGTGCCAAAACTTTCACCCGGAACCGAGACCTAAAACGCCATGTTGCTAGTGTACATGGGCGTCAGGAATACAAATGTGATGTTTGTGAACGAATTTATAATAGAGCTGACAATCTTGCCAAGCATATCAAGACAGAGCATCCTGTATCTCTTGCCTCAGTAGTTCCAGCGTCACCAACTCCTGTGTCAGCCGATCACGTACTTTCAAAAGAACCCAGTGTTACCTCATATATCTGCCACATCTGTCAACAAAAATTCACTGGGGCAAGCCATCTGCAAGTACATCTTGCTAGCCATGACATAGCTGTGGACACCTCAACACCATCAACGCAAGCGGGTCCACTTGTATCGACAACCTCACGCAAGCGGGCAGTAAAGAGTTCGACTCAAGAGCCCTCAAAGAGACCAAGACTTATTAATGAAATAGACTCATTAAATAAGTTACCTCAAGATATTAGGAAGATATATAAGAACAACTGGTTAGCTATTAGAACACATGAACGTAGGACCAAATACATGGACACATACACTATATTTCATCAACCTGATACTCCTATAGATTGGAAGACCCTTGTAACCCCAATCTTCCAAGCCCAGAAAAAGCGTTTCAAGGTGAATTATAGTCATCATCTAGTCTTAAGACATAGAGAGACACAGGGACTGCGTTACTTTCACGCCAGCTCGAATAACGCGACAGGATTAGACAAACCCCTGTTAGTTAACAACAGAAATGATTTTGAAACATTTGTTGATAGATTAAATGAAAGTGATATATTAGGGTATGCAAATAAAAACAGGGAGACAACCAAATATACCTTAGAATCATTAGTCAGTACGAGTGTTTATATTTATAAACTTCAAGATTATCCTATAGGGTGTCTGATAGATATCCCACCCTACATTACATCCAACTACGGCATTAATATCCTTCAAACCGATTCCCATTCTAAAGTTTACAATGATAATCTCTGCTTCTTCCGTTGTCTAGCTGTCCATCGAGGAACTTCAAATACTAATGTTAGGAAGGCTTCAAGACTACTTTTCAAACAGTTTAACCCTTCTCTAAAGTTAAGTAACTTTCACGGTGTAACTCTTGCTGAAATGTCTCTCTTAGAAAGTTGTTTTTCAGTAAACATAGATATTTTTGAGTTTGATTCTGAACAAGCCTTGCGTATTGTCCTGAGAAGTGGCAGTAGTTATAGTGAAACTCTCCGTCTTTTACTTTACAAAAACCACTTCTTTTATATAAACGATCTTTCCAGGGCTAGTAAAAGCTTTTCTTGTGGAAAATGTGGGAAATTGTGGAAAAAGTTTGGGCGTATGGATAGGCACGAAAAAACTTGCACTGGGGATATGGCTGTAGAGACATATAAGGTGGTGTTTATTCTTCACCTGAAAGTGTATGGGACGCAATCAGCGCTGAAGGAATAAGTACTCCAGCGTGTTTTATTTACCCATTCAGGGCGACATTCGATTATGAATGTTATTTTGATAATGGGAATGTTCCCCAAGAGACGCACTCGACTACCTTTGTAGCTAAACACATGCCCCTCTCCTGCTCTGTAGCGTCAAATGTCCCTGGGCGGGAGGCCCCAAAATGCTTCATAACCAAGGGTGACCCACAAATTTTAGTTAGTCAGATGCTTGATTATCTCACTGGTATAGCTGATAAGGCCTACTCGTTATTGCGATCTCGGTTTGAAAGTATTTTTACTCAACTCCATGAACTGAATAAAGACAAGATAGTAGTTAGGTTTGATGAGTATTTAAAAGAGCTTCCAGTAATAGGGTTTAACTCGGGGAAATATGACGTCAACGTCATTAAACCTTATTTAATAAAGCACTTCATGGATGCCGCTCCACAAGTGGACGAAGAAGGCGATAGTATGGAAGAGGAAGAAGAAGCCGCTGCTGCTAACGAAGAAGAGGAAGATACAATGGAAGGAGACTACAAAGTAGCAAAACCGTTCAAGTTTATAGTTAAAAGAAACAATAACTTTATGTGTATTGCAACGCCGAATCTAAAATTCTTAGATATAATAAACTATCTAGCCCCCGGGTTTAGCTATAGTAAATATCTGGCGAGGGTGTCCGGTTAGCGCAATCGATAGGCGGTTGGCTTACCACGGCAACAGCCGGGGTTCGTAATCCTGGCGAGGACACCTGGGTTTTACTAATTCCCTAAAAATTAGTAGGAGCCGCGATAGCTCAGTGGTTAGTGAACTGGACTACTACGGACAAGGGGTAGGGTTCGATCCCAACCGACGGCTCCGGGTTCACCCAGCCTTAAATGGGTACCGGATTTTTTCTGGGAAAGTAAAAGCAGCACGGGCGTAATACCGACCACATTACCCCAAAAATCATGTGCTGAAGGTCTGTAAAATATAGGGTCACTAACACCATATTTCCCTATACGCCACTTGGCGTGACGGGGGGTACTTTTTTTTTTTAAATATCTGGCGGCTTATAAGATTAGTGAGACAAAGGGTTACTTTTGTTATGAATATATAGACGACCCCCAAAAGTTGGAGGAGACAGAACTACCCCCACACGAAGCGTTTTATTCGTCGTTAAAAAATTCCAACATTTCCAAGGAGGAGTACGCTTTGTGCAAAAAGGTATGGCAGGACAATAACATGACCACACTTAGGGACTTTTTGGTGTGGTATAACAACAAAGATGTAGTCCCATTCTTAGAAGCCTTGGAGCAGCAGGTTCGCTTTTATGGGGAGCGGGGTGTAGACTGTTTTAAAGACGCCATTTCGGTTCCTGGTGTTTGTTTAAAGTATCTTTTTAAGACCGTTGATAGGGGTGTAATGTTTAGTTTATGTTCGAGCAAACAGGCGAGTCTACACAAAATGATTAGAGATAATATCGTTGGGGGTCCCTCTATAATTTTCCATAGGTATCACGAGGTAGGCAAAACGTTTATTAGGGGCGGAAAGCTAGTCAAATCCATCCAAGGTTACGATGCCAACGCTTTGTATCTTTGGGCTCTGATGAACCCAATGCCAACAGATTATCCAATTATTAGAAGAATGGAGACCGGGTTTAGGGTCGAAAAAGATAACTATTATGTCCAACAAAGTAGAGAGTGGCTAACGTGGGTCGCCCACC
This sequence comes from Megaustenia siamemsis, assembly GCA_032433765.1. Taxonomy (NCBI): domain Eukaryota; kingdom Metazoa; phylum Mollusca; class Gastropoda; order Stylommatophora; family Ariophantidae; genus Megaustenia; species Megaustenia siamemsis. Next base: position 50,134,759 of record JAVIAB010000139.1, on the reverse strand, counting down.
AAAAAGGGGTGGAGTTGAAAACTCAGTTTAACGGGAGGGAGTTTCGATTAGGTGCTAGAAATATCCCCGTGGATGGGTGGGATAAATCCAATAGAAGAGGTTACAATTTTCATGGTTGTCTGTACCATGGTCACAAAGACTGTCCCCTCACCAAAGATAAAGATAGCAACCCTGTTAATAATAAGCCCTTGTTCGAGCTGTTTGAAAAAACATGTGAGATACACACCTACCTAACCGAGGAGGTAAAAGTCCCAGTAGAAGTTATGTGGGAATGTGAGTGGCAGGCTCTGAAAAAGTCTGACCCAACCATTAGGGCTTTCCTTTCTAAAGCCATCCCTAGAGCTAGACCCTCTTACTCTAAAGAAGGGCTCCCTCTCAGTGATAAACAGATTCTGGCTTCTGTTTCAGATGGGACATGTTTTGGTTTAGTAGAATGTGATCTACACGTCCCCGATCGCCTGAAGGAACATTTCAGTGAGATGACTCCAATTTTCAAAAATATTGACGTCACGCGTGATGATATTGGCCCGTTTATGGGTGAATATGCCCTCAAACATAACTTGTTGTCAACCCCTCGTCGCACCCTAATCGGTAGTTATGTCGGGGAAAAAATTTTGTTGGCAACACCACTGTTAAAATGGTATTTAGACCACGGATTGGAGGTAACAAAAATTTATCAAGTGATAGAATATCAACCGTCTAGTTGTTTTAAAAAGTTTGGCGAAATGGTTTCTGACGCTAGGAGGGCTGGTGATCTAGACGAAAGTCAATCTATAGTAAGCGATACGATGAAGCTCTTAGGAAACTCGGCCTACGGGAAGACTCTAACCAATAAGGTCAATCATAGCGCTGTCTCGTACGTTCAGGGGGATGAGATATCGAAAATGATTAATAGTTCCCGGTTTAAAAAGATGACTGAAATAGGGGAGGATCTTTTTGAAATTGAGATGGAGAAAAAGAAAACTGTTTGGGACTTGCCCCTACAAATCGGTTTCTTCGTCTATCAATATGCAAAACTTCGTATGTTAGATTTTTATTTCGAGTTCTTAGATAAGTTTGTAGATAGGTCCAACTTTCAGTTATGTGAAACAGATACTGATAGTTTATACTTAGCCTTAAGCGCACCTAAGTTGGAGGACATAGTTAAGTCAGGGCTGCTGGATGAGTTTAATAGTGTATATAAAGACTGGTTTCCTGCCGAGTTTTGCGATGAGCATGTTAGCAAGACAGACTGTATAAACTGTAAGGGTGTTAAAGCGTACACCAAACGAACGCCTGGGCTTTTTAAACTAGAGTACGAAGGGACAGCTCTTGTTAGCTTATGTAGTAAGACGTACCATTGTAGTGGGGATTATGATAAAATCAGTTGTAAAGGGCTAAGCAAGCAACACAACAACTTAGATAAAGATGTTTTTAGAGGTTCTCGCCACGCAAAAGGCCAAGGGTGGGAAAAATGTAGGTTTCAAAGTCTTAAATAATTCCATATTTTCCTACAGTCAAACAAGAAATGCTCTTTCCTATTTCTATATAAAAAGAAAGGTAGCTGATGATAACGTCTCGACAACTCCTCTAGATATTTAACTCTTTACACTACCAGCTTAGACTACCCAGCAATCTCTAACAGTTTCACCCCTTATGATTCATTTATGACACAACGCTAAGCAGACACCCAACTACCTATCTATAAATAAATGTTATCCATGTACTATATATTGACTCAATGTACTGAGTATGTTTGTAATGTTATATAATATCCACTGTATGTTATACACCTATTGAGATAATAAAAGAATAAAATATATCTTTGTCTTCTGTCTTATATTGATCGTTTTTCATTGATGTTGTATAATCTACTAACCTATCACTATCGCTCAAGTACACCAAGCGCTCCAAAGTCAGCACACACCAGACATAAGCAGGTCACTTCCGGGGTCACCGAGACTAGAGGTCAACATGTGGACACGAAATGTCACGGTTAACTCCCCCTGCACCTACGGTACATTAGGCGCGCCGCGCGCCTACTATATATCTTTGTTAATTTAGCGGCTAAATGATAATCAGTTGGACCCTTGTATACTACTGACTTGAACCGGTGTCTTAGCACGCGAGTTTCCACCCATATGTGCTCGGCCGTCTATCCAGAAATGTTCGGAGATTTCTGTATAGTGTCGCCTCTAGCATCGAAACTCAGATGCGAGGTGACATTCCTCACCTTCCCAGGGTAATAAATACCCTGGTACCCGTTTTTGCCAACGGCTGGGTCGACCGTGGGGGTATTTTTTTTTCCAACCACGAGTACAATTCACACTGCTTCCAGCGGGAATCGAACACGGGTTGTCCGAACGTCGGTAGTCAAGTCGAGTGGTTTTCCCAACTAGGCTACCGAGGCCCCTAAGGTGGGAGATATTGCATGGCTGGGTGAGAAACCAACAATACATGCGGTCATCGTGACTTGCTAAGAAAGCTGCCTTCACTGGATTGACGAGAGAGAACACACTTCGCTGGGACTGGCTGCACCTACTCGACGTGCCTCACGTTAGCAGTCATAACTTGCATATATTGCAATGAGCAAGGATTTTGTAGCAATGAGATAACCAACAGGTTGACAGGATCTGCCACTGCACAGAAGACCTAAAAAAAAAAGACACGTATGACATGACGAGGGCTTTTAAAAACACCTATCACAGGAAGGCGAGAATGAAGGTGAGGATAATCCACATGGCAAAGGAATAGCGCAATACAGCGCCATGATGACGGCACTACTTCAACGGAAAAAAAAAACGCAAAAATACAGGACAGGAAAAATCAGTAGACGAACACTTCGATGGTTGCCGATACTACGACAAAGCAAATATGGGAATGCTCATACAACTCTAATGCCAGTCAGAATTAACGACTGAACAAAAAATTAATTTAAAAAAAAAAGAAATAAAAAAAGACTCGTTGCTTGTTAAAAATATTTTAATGAAGGTTTATAAAATGGTCTAATAAAGAAGAAAATATATTTAGCAGAAAAATATTACCATCAAAATAATATTGTAAAGTAATAAATAACATCATTACACTAATGTTAATGCAAGAAAAATGCAGGCAGTTCACTTATAAAGACTGCCTCAACCTGGTGCTATTGAGATAGACTGTAAGGGACAGCTTACTCTGGTGTATTTACAGTTTGATGTTACAGGGATGAATAACAACAATAAAATGAATTAAAAGAATTGCTGACAAATGCAATTTATACCAACAATAAATTACAAGAACATACAACAATAAATGAAATCTAAGTCCTTCTAGCCTATTTGACTATTGAATTAATGGCCAGTAGCCAGTGCCCTTTTATAACTACCTTTTGCTAGTGACATGATAGTTTCCAAATAGATTGATTCAATTACATTATCTTGAATGTACCTTTAATACTATTTAATCTCCTTAAAAAAACTAGCTTTATCATCATCATCATCATCATCATCATTTACCCAGCCGGTTGGCGTAGGCGATCATGTCCCTCCACAATCTTCTATCTACAGCGCATCGTATCAGTTCTGTTGTTGACTGTTTTCCATGCCATGACACCAAGCTATCCAGTATTTTCTCTCTTTATCATCCGCGATCTCTCCCTCTTTTATTTTGCCAGTTGTAACCAAGTATTCCAACTTTCCTCTTCTCATGATGTGCCCGAAAAATGTTGATTGCTTCTTTCTGATGTTTTTTAAGAGCTCCCTTTTTGTGTTGGCCTCTTTGAGAACTTCCTCATTGGTCTTTTTATCTGTCCAGGGAACTTTCAACATTCTTCTGAGAAATCCCATCTCTGTGGCCTCTAATCGTCTTTTCATTTGTTTGTCTACTGTCCATGATTCGCTTCCATAGGTCAGAATTGGTTCTATATAGCACCGATGTACTCTCTTTCTCATTTTTATTGACATAGATTTGTTGCATAAGATATTTTTCATTTTCTGAAATGCTATTTTGGACTGAGCTATTCTGTTTTTTATTTCTGTGGTGCATTTCCCATCTGATGTAATTATTGTGCCCAAGTATTTGAAACGTTGTACTTGTTTCAGATTTGTCTAGTTTATTTTTATGCTGCATGATGGTGATGATTGTTTCTTCGATGTAACCATTACTTCTGTTTTCTTACTATTCAGACTGAGACCTTTCTTGTTGCTTTCTTCTACTATTATGTCTATCATTTCTTGTAGTTCGTTCTCTGTCTCTGCTATTAAGACTGTGTCATCCGCATATCGCAAATTATTTATGTTGTGACCGTTGACTTCAATTCCTTTTTTGTCTACTATTGATCTCATAATATATTCGCTGTAAAGTGAAAACAAATCCGGTGACAGAACACAGCCTTGTCTGACTCCTTGTTTTATATATTGGAATTGTCCTGTTTGGTTGTTAATTCGTATAGCTGCTGTCTGTTGCCAGTACATGTTTTTTTATGATTCGCAGATCCTTGCCATCAATGTTTAATTTCTCCAGCATATTTATTATTTCCACATGCTTTACTTTGTCAAATGCTTTCGTGTAGTCTATAAAGCACATATATAGATCTTTCTTTACCTCTATAGATCTTTCTATCAATGTCCTTAAGATGTATATTGCATTATTGATGCCTTTTCCTTCCAGAAATCCACATTGCCCAATCTTTCCCCTCTTCATTCGTCTCGCCAAGGCCATACCCCCCAGTAACATTTTGCACTTTAGCTGTTCCTAACTTTGCATTGAAATCCCCTAATACAACAGTTATTTCTTGGGATTTACACTGTTCCATGGCCGCCTCTAGCTCCTCGTAAAAAGTGTCAATGTCTTCTTCTTCGCTATTAATTGTTGGTGCATAAACTTAAATTATGTTGATATCCATTGGTCTGCCACTCAATTTTACTAGCAGAATTCTGTCTGATACTGGCCAAAATCCTTTCACTGTTTTTCTTCTTTCTCTATCTAACATGATACCTACACCTCTTTCGTGTGTGGTTCCCCCAGAGTAAATTACATTTCCACTGTCGCGTTGTAATAATCCTGCCCCTGTCCATCTCGTTTCACATAGTCCCAAGATGTTCAATTTCATTCTCTTCATTTCTTGACTGATGTTTTCTAATTTTCCAACCTGGAATGCTGATCTAATGTTCCAAGTTCCTATTGCGAGTGTCTCTTTATTTTTGATCTTGCATACAGTTGCTTGATGATGATCGGGTGTCACCTGTAGCACATGACGCTCCCTACCGGACGAGGTGGCTGTAACAGAAGGTTGTGATTTGTCATGATTATTCTTATAGTACAATGAATTATGCACACAATAACTACAAATACATGAATCTTCACCCACATAAATTATATGAAATAAAATAAATTATAATTGTACATTTTTTTATATTATAAAAACTGATGATGCCTTTTATATCCATTATTCATTTTTACTTTAAATGTCCTACTTTTGTTTTTGTTGTGTAAGTGCCAGGTAAGTATTGACTCATTGCATCCCTTAGCATGTAATAAGATACTTTAAAGATTGTAGTAGTGAAAGCGCCATTCTCCTCAAGTAAAGCTAATTGTTTCCCACCTTAGAAAGAGAAATGGGTCCAAGACGTGCAGTAATACCTGAACTGAAAGAGCTCAGTGACTCATAGCTGACTGCTCGTGAAAAGATCAGTAAATCAAAATATGATCCAAGATATTTTTCCATCTTCCAGTGGGGAGTCTGGAAAGAAACTAACATGTTTGTTCAAGGGATCAAAGAGGGAAGGCAACCTTGTACACAAAGGTACCATGCTGAAGGCAGATATATTGGACAGAAAGGTGCAGATATTACAGCTTTCTGTAAACTACAACACAATGCACTTCATCAGAGTTAGTAATATAAGATCGTCCATCATTTTATAACATAACATTCATAACATGTGTCAACAATGGATATACCCACAATGCTAGGTTTACTTTAAAGACTGAAGCCAGATCTACATGCACCATAGCGCTGGTGTCAGAATCCTTAAAGTAGAACCTTTGGTTGACTTTGACACGATTCACATGAAGTTGTTGAAAATAATTGGTGTTGAACAAAATGGCTGTTATTGAACAGCTTTCAATGTAATGACGTAAACCAACTTCACAAGTGGAGGAAGGTCATATTCACACGATCTGATTCACCAAAAAGGTCAGATGACAGGTGCATGAACTCCGTAGCAAAGGCCTCTTACTGCATTGAACCTGAAAGTTCATCATATGTTGCACTTATGAAATATGAGACTTATCTATACAAATCTTTGGATATAATAGATGCTTGAGTTGTAATCATTTTGCAACAACTTGGTGATTGATGCTGTCTATCCATCTTTTTGTTATTGCCCTATCTCCTTAAAGTCTGATATTTTTATGTATTACCTTTGGTCTGTGGTTCAGTGACATCCATAAAGTCCTTGATGTTATCGCTATAGTTATTTATCTCTCTGCCTTGCATTTGATCCCTTTCACAATTTCTTATATGTAGTTTCATTTGATGCGTGTATATGTTGTATCATTTCAGCTCTTGATTCTCCATATTCGTAACGGAGTCAGGATGCTCTGGGTATTATGAACACATTTCATCTCAAGTATTTGAATTTCTCACTGCATTACTGCTGTTATGGTTCATGCCTTGTTTCATATTGCTATGGATTACAGAAATCTAACTATAGGTCTGATATTTATGTTACTACGTGCAGATAAAATTATTGAAAACTTTGTTTTTTTTAAAATAGTTATAGTTTTAACTTCTAAATTGCAATTACAGTCTAGTATAACCTACAAGATTTTGTCTGAAGTTGAATGGATGTGCCTTGCCTAGAAGTAGGCAAAATCAACAAGACAAGACAGTGTTCTTTTTTTTTTTTTACTCATTCAGTGCTAGTAACCAGTTTTATTGAATTAGAAAATCTAAATGTTGGTTTTGCATAAATTATAAGAACTTGTTTTTTTAACACTGGAATCAGTTAACATGGAAATAAATAACTATCAAAGAAAACATATGTAAATAACGTAATAACAGTAAATTTACAAAACTAAAATTACTTTGGGATAGACAAGCATATTATAGGTGAAGGACATTGCTAAATGATACTCATAGATTGTTTATTTATTGATAAAAGAACAGCTTATAGATGTTGATAACAGTTTATATGGCGGAACCAAAAATAAGAATTAAAAAAACTTTTAGCAAGATTATTTAATAATACGAGGCGTTTTCAAATTAAGCCCACCCTATGTGCAACAAGTGGAGATATGTAGGTGACATGATGATGTCCCATCTGACGTAATAAGCACACACCAATGTGCAATTGTGTATGTGTTCATTCTTCATGTAGAATTCGTTGATTTTGCTGCAGACTGTTTGCAAACTGGCCGGTGTGATGTGGAATTTGTAGAAGGTCTATCAGAAAGCGATGATTCGGATCCTGATGTGAGCATTACTACAATCTGCCACAAAGATACATTAAACAACCTACATACAGCCTATCAAGATTAATTCATTCAGTACGGAAGCTTTTTTCAAAGCAACAGACGAGATATCAAACACAAAAGTTTTTGTTGGTTTTAAATATCAATTTACATGTTTATAGTTAACACATAAAATATAACGAATTGTTAGATAAGTCAAGAGGAGATAGATTTCACCAATACCAAGTTGATACAAGACGTATAAAGAATATGGTTTGCTAATGGTTTACACTAATCGAATTGAGTGACGTGCTCTGCTGCTAAATGTAAGCGACCGAAATCGGTATGACGCATCGGTGCATCAAAGCGTATGGAAAGAGATTAGAGTACCAGCATGATTTTACGTAGTGGGATCGAATGCATGACACTACTCGTCCACATGTCACAACCATTGTGCAGGAAGCGTTAACCTGTCCATATGTCATAACTATTGTGCAGGAAACATTAACTTGTCTATATGTCATAACCATTGTGCAGGAAGCGTTAACTTGTCCATATGTCATAACCATTGTGCAGGAAGCGTTAACTTGTCCATATGTCATAACCATTGTGCAGGAAGCGTTAACCTGTCCATATGTCATAACTATTGTGCAGGAAACATTAACTTGTCTATATGTCATAACCATTGTGCAGGAAGCGTTAACTTGTCCATATGTCATAACCATTGTGCAGGAAGCGTTAACTTGTCCATATGTCATAACCATTGTGCAGGAAGCGTTAACCTGTCCATATGTCATAACCATTGTGCAGGAAGCGTTAACTTGTCCATATGTCATAACCATTGTGCAGGAAGCGTTAACCTGTCCATATGTCATAACCATGGTGCAGGAAGCGTTAACTTGTCCATATGTCATAACCATTGTGCAGGAAGCGTTAACTTGTCCATATTTCATAACCATTGTGCCGGAAGCGTTAACTTGTCCATATGTCATAACCATTGTGCCGGAAGCGTTAACCTATCCATATGTCATAACAATTGTGCCGGAAGTGTTAACTTGTCCATATGCCATAACCATTGTGCAGGAAGCGTTAACCTGTCCATATGTCATAACCATTGTGCCGGAAGCGTTAACTTGTCCATATGTCATAACCATTGTGCAGGAAGCGTTAACCTGTCCATATGTCATAACCATTGTGCAGGAAGCGTTAACGTGTCCATATGTCATAACCATTGTGCCGGAAGCGTTAACTTGTCCATATGTCATAACTATTGTGCCGGAAGCGATAACTTGTCCATATGTCATAACCATAGTGCCGGAAGAGTTAACTTGTCCATATGTCATAACCATTGTGCAGGAAGCGTTAACTTGTCCATATGTCATAACCATTGTGCAGGAAGCGTTAACTTGTCCATATGTCATAACTATTGTGCCGGAAGCGATAACTTGTCCATATGTCATAACCATAGTGCCGGAAGAGTTAACTTGTCCATATGTCATAACCATTGTGCAGGAAGCGTTAACTTGTCCATATGTCATAACCATTGTGCAGGAAGCGTTAACTTGTCCATATGTCATAAAAATTGTGCTGGAAGCGTTAACTTGTCCATATGTCATAACCATTGTGCCGGAAGCGTTAATTTGTCCATATGTCATAACCATTGTGCAGGAAGCGTTAACTTGTCCATATGTCACAACCGTTGTGCAGGAAGCGTTAACTTGTCCATATGTCATAACCATTGTGCAGGAAGCGTTAACTTGTCCATTTGTCATAACCATTGTGCCGGAAGCGTTAACCTGTCCATATGTCATAACCATTGTGCTGGAAGCGTTAACTTGTCCATATGTCATAACCATTGTGCTGGAAGCATTAACTTGTCCATATGTCATAACTATTGTGCCGGAAGCGTTAACTTGTCCATATGTCATAACCATTGTGCAGGAAGCGTTAACCTGTCCATATGTCATAACCATTGTGCCGGAAGCGTTAACTTGTCCATATGTCATAACCATTGTGCCGGAAGCATTAACTTGTCCATATGTCATAACCATTGTGCTGGAAGCGTTAACTTGTCCATATGTCATAACCATTGTGCAGGAAGCGTTAACTTGTCCATATGTCATAACAATTGTGCCGGAAGCGTTAACTTGTCCATATGTCATAACAATTGTGCCGGAAGAGTTAACTTGTCCATATGTCATAACCATTGTGCCGGAAGTGTTAACTTGTCCATTTGTCATAACCATTGTGCCGGAAGCGTTAACTTGTCCATATGTCATAACCATTGTGTAGGAAGCGTTAACCTGTCCATATGTCATAAAAATTAAAAAATAGAAAAAAATGGTATGTAAGAAGCTTTACGTGATAAGTGGAGGACACAGACTAAACGACGTTTCGGTCCAATAGGCCTTCAGCAGGAACAAACAAAAAAACACACACAAAAAACTAATAACGAAACAACCAAAACAAAAATGATCGAAATGTGTTAAAGAAAACAAAATGATCTATTCTGTGTGTAAACAGAGGTCAAAACGAAAAGGAAATAGCAACCAAGTGCGGCTGTCGTGAACGTACAGAAACGTGCAGAAATGTGCGCAAATGCACACAGAACCAGAGGAGTTCACACAGGGGTGTGTGTGCAAACACAAAGGAGAAAGAAAAGAACAACAGACCAACAGGTGCTCAAAAGGCAGCAAGAGTGAGATGTCCGAGAGTGGGGTACAATAAAAACAAATAAGGGGTAAGGAGCACAGAAAAAAGGTATAGAGGAGAACACCAAAGTGTCTCATTAGGGACTCGAGGAGTAGAACTATAAATAGCATGGCATAGTAAGTAGACCAAAGAACCCAAATTATGTTCAGTAGAGAAGGCTGTGCAAAAGGGAAGGAGCAACCAAAAGGAAACTATGTGTATGAGTGTGATACATTCATACCTCGTGGGGTCAGCGAACCATGTTTGGCTTTTCGTGGCAAGGCGCTGTGCCACTGAGTACGGGTTCGATCCTGCCTTGGTCCATATTTTTTTCTGTTGTTGATTATTTGTCATTTTTTCCGAGTGCTGTAAACATACCTCTTCCTCTGAATTGATTCACTGGACTATGAGACGATTTTCCAGAGTATAGCGGCTGCGGTCGCCAGAGTGACAAAGGACAATACCAGTGACACGGATGTCGTCTTTGCCCTTGTGATCAGGGGAGTTGAAGTGGGAAGACACCGGAGTACCAGTATTCTGTTGGACATCTCGTAGATGTTCACAAAATCTTTCCGCTAATCTTCTCCCAGACTCACCAATATGGGTCATGTGGCATCGTTGGCATATGATGGCATAAATGATGTTGCGGGACACACTTGTGAAGCTATGCTTGATCTCGAACCGTCCATTAGGGAACAAGACCAAGTCAGTAGGGAGCACATAGGCACAGGTGATACAGTTACGACCACAAGGGGCCGTACCGAAGTGTTGAGGGTGGGAGCGAGGGAGATGGCTCCAAACCAAAATATCTCTCAGATTCCTGTCGCGCTTAAAAGCGATCATCGGGGGATCACTAAAAAGTAGACGGGTAGTGGGATCAGAGAGGAGAATGGAATGGTAGTGGTTGAGTATCCTCACAGCAGCTAAGTTGTGAGGATTCTGATATGTGAGGGTGAGTATAGTTCTCTCAGAAGGGGGGCGGTTGGAAGGAGTGAGTGCCTCGGGACGGGAGATAAGGAGGACCCGCTTGAGGGCAGACTGGAGGATCGAGTCTGGATAAAGCCGGCGGCTGAAGAAACCTAACATGAGGTGAGCCTGTAGGGGGAAATCTTGGTCATCCTGGCAGGTGCGACAGAGACGCAATAACTGGGAGAACGGAATAGAATCACGACAAGAAGGAGAACTTGATAGCTTCACATCTTGTTTATCCACTTCCTCTGTCACCTTCCTAGATCTTATCATTTCTTTGGGCACTTCTGGCCTCCATACCTCGGTTTTCTATAAACCCACAGACGCCCAATATTATCTTCTCTACACTTCATCCCATTCACCTTCTTGTCGTGATTCTATTCCGTTCTCCCAGTTATTGCGTCTCTGTCGCACCTGCCAGGATGACCAAGATTTCCTCCTACAGGCTCACCTCATGTTAGGTTTCTTCAGCCGCTGGCTTTATCCAGGCTCGATCCTCCAGTCTGCCCTCCAGAGGGTCCTCCTTATCTCTCGTCCCGAGGCACTCACTCCTTCCAACCGCCCCCCCTTCTGAGAGAACTATACTCACCCTCACATATCATCCTCACAACTTAGCTGCTGTGAGGATACTCAACCGCTACCGTTCCATTCTCCTCTCTGATCCCACTACCCGTCTACTTTTTAGTGAACCCTCGATGATCGCTTTTAAGCGCGACAGGAATCTGAGAGATATTTTGGTTTGGAGCCATCTCCCTCGCTCCCACCCTCAACACTTCGGTACGGCCCCTTGTGGTCGTAACTGTATCACCTGTGCCTATGTGCTCCCTACTGACTCGGTCTTGTTCCCTAATGGACGGTTCAAGATCAAGCATAGCTTCACATGTGTGTCCCGCAACATCATTTATGCCATCATATGCCAACGATGCCACATGACCTATATTGGTGAGTCTGGGAGAAGATTAGCGGAAAGATTTTGTGAACATCTACGTGATGTCCAACAGAATACTGGTACTCCGGTGTCTTCCCACTTCAACTCCCCTGATCACAAGGGCAAAGACGACATCCGTGTCACTGGTATTGTCCTTTGTCACCATGGCGACCGCAGCCGCTATACTCTGGAAAATCGCCTCATAGTCCAGTATGGTTCGCTGACTCCACGAGGTATGAATGTATCACACTCATACACATAGTTTCCTTTTGGTTGCTCCTTCCCTTTTGCATAGCCTTCTCTACTGCACATATCTGGGTTCTTTGGTCTACTTACTATGCCATGCTATTTATAGTTCTACTCCTTGAGTCCCCAATGAGACACTTCGGTGTTTTCCTCTATACCTTTTTTCTGTGCTCCTTACCCCTTATTTGTTTTTATTGTACCCCACTCTCGAACATCTCACTCTTGCTGCCTTTTGAGCACCTGTTGGTCTGTTGTTCTTTTCTTTCTCCTTTGTGTTTGCACACTGACCCCTGTGTGAACTCCTCTGGTTCTGTGTGCATTTGCGCACATTTCTGCACGTTTCTGTACGTTCACGACAGCCGCACTTGGTTGCTATTTCCTTTTCGTTTTGACCTCTGTTTACACACAGGATAGATAATTTTGTTTTCTTTAACACATTTCGATTGTTTTTGTTTTGGTTGTTTCGTTATTAGTTTTGTGTGTGTGTTTTTCTGTTTGTTCCTGCTGAAGGCCTATTGGGCCGAAACGTCGTTTAGTCTATGTCGTCCACTTATCAGGGTAAAGCTTCTTACACCATTTTTTTTTATTTTTTAATTTTTCCTCACATTCAGCTTTACTGCAGCTTCGCATTTTTATGCCTTAACCCCATATGTCATAACCATTGTGCTGGAAACGTTAACTTGTCCATATGTCATTACCATTGTGCAGGAAGCGTTAACCTGTCCATATGTCATAACCATTGTACAGGAAGCGTTAACAAGGAAATGATGGGACATTCTACACCACCCAGCCTACAGCCCGCTGTGTCACCATGTAACTTTCATATGTTCAGACCCTTTACAAAATCACTAAAAGGATAATGGTTTGACTCTGAAGCAGACGTCATGGCCTAGTTGACAAAATGGTTATTGAGTTATTTGCGAGTTTTCATCATTGCACTCCGAACATGTCCATAGTTGCTCAGATCCCCTCCTCTGCAAATCGCGCAGTGTCCAGCGACTGACGACTCCAGTTCTGTGTTGGTTGATAAGTCTTCTTACACGCCCAATAATTTTCTCGTTTCTGGATGTGCCCATCTTAACTCCCATCTCTTTCATCTGAAGGAGTGACGTGGACTCATGGATGTCGAAATCCTGTGCCCTTCCCACATCTCGGAGGGCATTGATGATGTCCGCCCGATCCATTGGTGGACCATCTTGAACGACAGCACAGCTAGCCAACATGTCCACTCTTTCATTTCCCCATATTCCCATATGTCCAGGGACGTAGACAAAGGTTGACCTTACGTATTTTTTACTTATGCAATGACTCTACCTATTACATGCGTAAAAAACCCGCCTCCACTTTTTTTATCATGCTCATCGAATCACTTAGTATGCAGGCATAGGTGTAGTCTTGTGACTCTAACAGATGAATGCCCTGGTCACTGCTATCACCTCCATCATCATACTACTTGTGGTCATAACGTATGCACCACTGTCTTCCTTACTATTCTCTCTGCCGAGCGTACTGTCATATTTTGTGTCGTATTACAGATCCATTAGTATAGATGACTGCATCTTTCTCATCGGTGTTATCCCAGATGAGACCGTTCACCTCCGCATTGACCACGACTGAGTTCTGTTTCCTACTTTTCCTGTCGAGTGTGACAATATACGAGAATGTCCCCCTGAATGACGCAGGCACCAGTATGCACTCCTCGCCAGCATTGATATTGGTAAGCCCACAGACCTGTTTGATGACATCTTCTGCTCTGCCCACCCATGATTTGCCTCTATTTTAGCCTGACTCATTTCCCTGTGTTGAGCTCATGGTTCAATGAATGCTCATTATCTGCACTTATCTTCAGGTATGCTCGTACCTTCCAGATCCTGATCCTGTCATTCATGGTATACCTCATTGCTACACAGGGAGTGTCCTTCGTACACCCCAAGATAATGCGCTTAGCTTCATTCTGTATTTTCTCCAGCTTGTCAATTTGCATCATACTGACAGTAAGAATTGCCAGAGTGTACTCAATTGGTGCGAAGCTTGTCCCTGGAACAGAAGGGTAAGTAGCCTCTGCTTGTTATTGACAGATGCCATGAACTTCAAGGCAGCTAATCCTTTGCGGAACTTTGTTATCTGATGGTCTATGTGGTCCCGTAAACACAGGCTGCTATCAAACTTAACTCCGAGGTACATCACCCTAACCCTGGTCACCTCATCAGCTCCCATGCATACCACTGTTGTTTCCGTGTTAATAAAATGGTTCAATGAGCAATCAAAGTCATTTTTCTTATTCGGCATCCCCCGTATAATGCAGTAGGATGGGTTTCCAAATACCGAAGGCGACGTCTTTTAAAGAACCCTGGCGAGTACTTGCTTCATAACAAATACTTTAATTCTGCCACACCCACTGATGTACCTTACATATGTTTTCGTAATAAAGCCACTGGAAAGATTTTCATTTGAACACGCCTCATATAAGTAAATTTTGTTTACCAATATTTTATACAGTGACTAAGAAAAAAAAAATTAACTGAAATTATTTGCTGCATATATCTAAAATATGAAACCAATATAAGAATAAAAATATACATATGTAATTAACTTGTAATGAAATTATATACAAATCTGTGCTGTATTTATTTGTATACATTAATTATGTGTACTTAAGAATTTGCATAAACATTCTCATCATCTTTCTCATTTTTCTCAGATGAATTGTTGGAGACCCCTATGCTAGTCATATTCCTTGACATCTGGTCAGCACAGTTACTGTATGTGTTGAGTGGTCCATTGTGCACTCTTAATATGTGATATAACGTTCTGTACTGTTTCTGGAAGTAGAAAGAGGGGGGATAAGTTAAGAAAATTTAGATGGAATCCAAGCTCTAAGTTATGCTAAATGTTGGAATCCAAGTTCTAGCCTACATCAAATGTTGCAATCCAAAAAAAGACATTAAAAAACTAGATGATGTTATTGTTCATTCAGAAATTCGTGCCCATAGATTATCAATTATCTCAGAAACTGTTTGATGAATTTCTGTAATTCTTTTTCATGAAATCTTATTTTTTCACCGACCTTAAGATTTTATAACATTTAAGTACAAAGGTAGACTTCATTTTGCACAAATCGTTTCTTGTTATATAATTTTAGGAAAATATCAAACCGTGTGCTCTAAACATTAAATTTTACTGTAAATTACGTTAATTTCCTAAAACTACAAGTTAAAGACGTATCCGTATCACATTGAAGAGGGCACATTTTTTTCATTTGATTTGATATCTTCGTCATAGAGATAGGTAAACTTTGACCAAAGTATCAAACACACATAGTCGCCAAATAGCAGGCGTGTCATCAACAAAAATATATGGAATGACCAGAACATCAAACACACATAGTCAGGAAATAGTAAGAGTGTCATGAACAAAGTTGTACACATGTCATACGTATGTCATTCCAAATCAGAAGTCTCTAAGAGGTTAACAATTGTTTTCGGTTGGACAAACTGCAATTCATCTCGTTGCCAGTATTGCACCTCTTCTCTGAGCACATGGTCATCACATTTACTCCAGTACTAAATGTCTATCGTTGAGAAGGCATTATGCATCAACTCTTCAACACCACAAATTGTAAACATCATGTTCTGCACAGCAACTTGCCCTTTGACTTTAGCCCACACAAGTTCTATTGGGTTGAGTGCGAATGATAAGGTGGGAGGCGAAGAGATGTGTGGAATACCTTAAAAACTATTTTATCAATTTGATATACATTTGCCTTCTTAGTCTGTCTAAAAAGTTGCAACAACTCTGGATTTAGCTGGGTGTTGTGAAAGGAAACCTTTTCTTTTCTAAGCCATGTATTGATTTGATCTTTTGTACTTAACGAATTAGGAACTTTGTCCTCCAGTGCTACCACATGATAGGATGCATTGTCCATTAAAAGGCATGAAGGTCTCTCCAGAATGGGTAGTAGAGTGTTCTCTATTCAGTTCCTGAAAATTAATCCATTAATTTCAGTGTGGTTGTCCCTATTGTTTGTAGACTTTGATTGAAAAATAAGTTGTGTGTCATTAACAAGTCCATTCTCTCTACTGCCAGCATGTACCAATATAATGCGTTGTCATTTACTGCTGGGAATGCTTCTTTTATTTTTCCTGTCAATTTCTGGCCATTCTTTCTCACATGTATGATGAGCATTGACTCATGTTTCATCCAAATATACTATATCGTAGCCTTCCATTCATCGCTCGCGGATCTGCCTCAGATATTTGCTACGGACATATATCCGGTGTGGTTTTTCACAAACAATATTTCTACCACTAGCAGATTTTCGAAAAGTGAAACCAACGCCTCTTATGATCTTCCAAAGAGTCGTTTTTGAGATTTCAATATCACATTCTAATTGTAGTCGAACTTTAAGTTTGTGCATTGTAACAAGTTGATTCGATCAAACATTTTTAAAATTCCACGTCTAATAACAACAACATCAATAAGTACCAAGCCTGCTGGCGTAGGTGATCATGTCTCCACACAACTTTTGATCATGACAGTTATTTATCATTTCTGTTGTTGACCTTCTGCCAAGCCATTCATTCTCTTAAGCTGTCTGGTATCTTTTCTCTTTGCTTCCCTCTATCTCTTCATCCCTCAATTTTCCCAGTTGTTACAATATATTCCAGCTGTTATCTTCTCATTATATGGCAAAAAATGATGATTGTTTCTTCCTAATATTGGAAATTAGCTTGTTTTTTTGCTTTGGCCTATCTTCAGAACATTTTCATTACTCTTCTTAGCTGTCCATGGCATTCTTAACATTCTTCTATAAAACCACATTTCTACAGACTCCAGTGATTTTCTTGTCTGTTGTCCAATTGTCCATGATTCACATCCATATGTTATGACTGGTTCTACAAAACATTTAAGAACTCTTTTTCTTGTTTCTATTGTCAAAAATGGATTGCATAGTATCTTCCTCATTTTTTTGGAAAGCTGTTTTTGCCTGAGCCATGCTGCATCTCTGTTGTACATCTTTCACCTGAGGTTACCACACCCTATTGCCCGAAGAGACTTTAAACAATATAAATGCACAACAATCTGTACCAGATAAAAAGATGGAATAAAATTGTTGCTAACATCAACACTGCCTCAAAGAAGCAGAAAGTCAAGTATAGGATAGATAGACTTGGTGAATTGAAGTTCAAAGCCCAAAAACCAATTCATATTTAACACTTTTAAAACAGTAATTTGACATTCCATAGCATATAGTCCCTTCTCCCTCCCGATCTCATGAAAAATTATGTGCACTCATGAACATTACATTCTTCATACTTTTACATTTGTTTTGTGCGCATCATCATCAGTTGCTTGAAGGGAATTTGATCCTTGCCTGGAGATTTTATTAAGCACTCTAATTGTAATGTTAAGGATTTGGACCAAAGTATTAATCTCAAATAGTCAAAAATGGGACAATCCTGACAAATATGGGACAATCTTATCAAACATGTTCCATGCACTCATTATTTAGACCACATGTTTCTCTTTGGTTTAACTGAGAGAGTTCATGTTTATTTTTAAGCAGCTTGTTGAGACCAATTTTAAGCCAGAAGACCACAGTTTGGTAACGTATCAGGTAACCATTAGTGGGATTATTCTGAATATCTGTTAGACACGTGGTTTTGTTTATAATAGATGATGTGGTTTTACTGTATATTTGCACACGTACAATAAAGAGATAGAACCATAAGTGGAGTATTTCAACCAAAATGTGTGTAATTAGTTCAGAAATGTGTGTGTTTTTTTAATTGAAAATACAAATTTCAGGTAAATTTTGAATGAAATGTATTTACTTTATAAAATGTAAAGATTTAAAATCAACATTTTTATCTCTCCTAACTCACAAAACAAAAGTTTAGTTTGTGAGGTTTTCTGTTCATTTTAGAAATATTTTTTTAACAAAAATAGTTCCCCCTTTATACACTTTGAAAACCATGATGTGTAAAACAAGACAATATGACATTCAGCAAAGAAAAAAAACATAAGGCAATAGGGAGAGAGAAGCAAAGCATAAATATATCAATAGTGGACACTGGTAGAAGACATGTATTAGTGTTCAGAGTAACTGGGAATGGCAGAATGAATAAAGAATTAACATTCAGTGCAGAGAGGCAAACCAAGTATTGGGACAGCAAGCCCCTCTCCTACAACACAGTGTTGATCAGCACAAAGAAATATCTTATACAAAGCATATTTATACTTGCTCTATGTTATTAGTGCCAAACATAGTCACTCACAATAAGTCAGAAAAGAAGGTTAGTCACCACAGAAATTAGATGTTTAAGAAGAGCTATCGAAGTGACTAGAAGATACAAAGTCAGAAACTATGAGAGAAAGAATTGACATAGAACCAATTCTAAATAACATAGAAATATAACAAACAAAATGGTTTGCCAACTAGGAGAGAATTACTGTGATGCCATACCATGCAAGGCACACAGAAAAAGGGGAGAAGGGCAGAGAGCTTGAGGAAGACCCAGACTATGCTAGAGTTAAACATCAGACAAATTCTAAACAGCATGAAGTGTCAATAACCTGAAGCAACCAGAAGAGCATGAAATGTGTCTCACCCTCAACACTCCAAGTGGTAAAATGTGGTAGATAAAATATAAGGTGCCATGATAATTTTAGCAAATTTTTGTCTGTACTTTAAATTGGGAAAGGTTGAACATCACAACCTCCAAAATATAAATTGGCTTCTAAACGCAAACACAAATTTAGCAAGCTCACATACATGCCCACACACAAACACATGTAAACATACAGCAAACATACTCTTTTAAGGAACCTTTCCTTGCCTGATACCATTTTGTTATGCACATATTCTTTCATGCTCCATTAAATTTTGCTTACCAGAGTTGGGATAACTTGAGGCCTTATATTTTTAACAGCACCAACAACAAGAGGTACCATCACATGATGGTCATTGTCCATTCTGTCCAGCAACATCAACACAATGCACAACATTCCGCTGTAATCAGCACCATTTCTGTTAAGAGATAAATTACTTCCAATTCATGGTAGAAACTTGAATTTTAACAATATTGAACACAGTTGCTGCAAAATTATAATAATTGTTCACTTTAAAATTCACTCTGTTAAAAACATTTTGTTTGTGAAAAAAAGTAAACAAAATTTAAGAAAGAAATTAACAATTGCTTCTCCCTGTGCTTTCCATTTCTCTTAAAGTAACTGGTGAGGAATAAATGTCTAACTCCCCCACCAATCGACTGTACCCAGGTAACCATTGAACTAGACTGTGTCTGACTGTTTCTTCTTTCGTTGCATTCTTCTGATGACTTTTTCATCACCTGCACTTTAGAAGGATGTTAAGTGGGCGTGGACATGTTGTGTGTTAGTTTACAGCAAGCTGTGATATCTGCACCTTTTTGCCCAACACATTCATCTTCTGCATAATTTCCCATCTAAAGATGGAGAAAATTGGAATCAATAATTAATGTCATAATAATAAATTAATCCAAAATATTCTTGGGGCAGACAGGTGAAAGCAGAAATGAAGATGATGGGAAAGACATGAAATGATCTTAAAAGAATGGCAAGACACAGAATGGCTTGGAAAGTGTTTGTTGAAGACTTATACTCCACAGGGAGTTGAAAGATAAAAGAAGAAGAACTTATTTGTGTAGCCAAAGGGCACACACACAAGAACAAAAATAAGTCTTCCTACAAGATTTTTTAATAACATGAGCTTTGTTTTGACAGGAGGCATTTAGACTTTTATTCTTTAACTTTGAATAGAAGTGAAGTCACAATATTTTCTGTTCAGATTTTAAACTTAGTGGAGCAGTCTGTAACTAAACTACATTGTATATTTAAATATCAGTGATGAGATTGTAGAATTGATTTACTGAACTATATAATTTGTAAGCTGTGACTATATTATTCTTAAAGTGCCACCTTACCTGCACATGTATAAAGTTTTACTTTTGTCTCTTGGACTATGTGATCTTATTCTCTGGGCCACAGCAAGTAACTCTTCTGGATTAAAAGCACACTTTGTACACTTAAGGTGGGTCACTTGACACACTTCTGTCCTCTGAAGTAAAAGTTATGGTCAAATAAATTGTTAATGTGAGAGTTAAAAACATTACACAAAAACATTTGTTGTGCTATTCAGCAAATTTTTAAGAACCCAGTAGACTTTTGGTTTAGTTTAGTTTAATCAACAGATTATCTTCACTGCACAACAGACAACTACAAAATGATTAGATCCTCTCCACAGTACTTCCCTCAGCACACAGCTACTGATGATCCCAGTAACGGTCATTACCACTACAAGCTAGTGAAAGCGCTGAAGATTGTTTCAGCTCAGATGATGAACTCCAAAGCCAGCAAGACCTTGGAGATGGAAGGTGAAATGAGTAATTTGAAGGATTTTAAACAATTTTTGTCTGGGTAACACTTTCAACTGCCAAGTGTTCTTACTTCTTTAGCACACACACAGAGAAAAAAACATGTTGTTATGTGAGAAGGCTAGACATCGAATCTCAGTGCTCACAGACAGATGGTACATGGATGACAGACAGACAGATGGTAGATGGATGACAGACAGACAGATGGTAGATGGATGACAGACAGACAGATGGTAGATGGATGACTAACAAACAGCTGGTAGATGGATGACAGACAAACAGATGGTATATGGATGACAGACAGACAGATGGTAGATGGATGACAGACAAACAGATGGTATATGGATGACAGACAGACAGATGGTAGATGGATGACAGACAAACAGAGAACAGATGGTAGATGGATGAAAGATGAACAGATGGTAGATGAATGACAGACAGACAGATGATAGATGGATGACAGATAAACAGATGATAGATGGATGACAGACAGACAGATGATAGATGGATGATAGACAGATGACAGATGGATGACAGACAGACAGATGATAGATGGATGACAGATAAACAGATGATAGATCGATGACAGACAGACAGATGATAGATGGATGACAGATAAACAGATGATAGATAAACAGACGATAGATGGATGACAGACAGACAGATGATAGATGGATGACAGATAAACAGACAATAGATGGATGACAGACAGACAGATGATAGATGGATGACAGATAAACAGACGATAGATGGATGACAGACAGAGAGATGATAGATGGATGATAGACAGATGACAGATGGATGACAGACAGACAGATGATAGATGGATGACAGAGAAACAGATGATAGATCGATGACAGACAGACAGATGATAGATGGATGACAGATAAACAGATGATAGATGGATGACAGATAAACAGACGATAGATGGATGACAGACAGACAGATGATAGATGGATGACAGATAAACAGACAATAGATGGATGACAGACAGACAGATGATAGATGGATGACAGATATACAGACGATAGATGGATGACAGACAGACAGATGATAGATGGATGACAGATAAACAGACAATAGATGGATGACAGACAGACAGATGATAGATGGATGACAGATAAACAGACGATAGATGGATGACAGACAGACAGATGATAGATGGATGACAGATAAACAGACAATAGATGGATGACAGACAGACAGATGATAGATGGATGACAGATAAACAGACGATAGATGGATGACAGACAGACAGATGGTAGGTCAATGACAGACAGATGATAGATGGATGACAGACAGATGATAGATGGATGACAGACAGACAGATGGTAGATGAATGGCAGACAGACAGATGGTAGATGAATGGCAGACAGAGAGATGGTAGATGGATGATAGACAGACAGATGGTAGATGAATGGCAGACAGACATATGGTAGATCGATGACAGACAGATGATAAATGGATGACAGACAGACAGATGATAGATGGATGACAGACAGACAGATGGATGATAAATCTATGAAAAAACCGTGGATTTGAAGAGGAAAAAATCAACCTGTGACAGAATTTGAACCCGAACCTTTTCTAGACCACTCTCAAGCTACCTAAACAAATTAATTTTGTGCAATAAAGCATGGATTAGCTTTAACATTAGAAGTCAATACCTATCAGCTGAGCCTGGGTTAATTTTATTTGCTCAAATACATACACCTAATAGTAGTTAATTGCTGCCTTCCACATGTGTGTGAAATCTAAGGCTTATAAGCAGTATGTCATATGTTGAGTGTGCCAGGGGAAAGTAAGTCACATACTTGAATGTAATGCCAAGGCCACATGAAAAGGTATAGTTTACAAAATAATTGAGCTGCAAAGTAAAATGTTACATCATTATAAAGCTTTATTATTTATGAAGCAATACAGAATCTGTTAGAAAAATAGTTACAGTTTACCCAAAGAATTTAGCAATGTGGACATGGATGAATCCAGTATTGATGTTGAACAAACTCAGACACTGACACACAAAAGAGATAGAGAAAGATTGTGAACAACTCATCGCATTGACATCCCAAATCTCTAAAGGATGAATGGGATCAGCAGGCAAGCAGTATTTTGTTAGCTATTTCCTGACTTTATATCATCATCATCAAGTACCGAGCCTGCTGGCGTAGGTGATCATGTCTCTTCACAATTTTCTATCTCAAGTTATTTATCATTTCTGTTGTTGACCTTCTGCCATGCCATTCTCTTAAGCTGTCTGGTATTTTTTCTCTTTGCTTTCCTCTATCTCTTCATCCCTCAATTTTACAAATTGTTACAATATATTCCAGTTCTCTTCTCATTACATGGCCAAAAAATGATGATTTGTGGTGATTCATGATTGTACAAAGAAGTTACGGCGGTGGTTTTCTGTTGCCTTCCATCGGTTTGTTTACAGTTGGCTCCGCTAACTTTTGACTAAAAAGTCCCACCCACAGGGCAGTGGGGTTGTTTTACTTCGGGGTACCCTCCCTTAGCCTTTTACTTTCCCGAGCTTACTTGCATGGCAGCAGGACAGCCACAGGTTGTACTGTTTACTGTATACAGTAGCAGGTAAAATTACCTGACCTGACATGTCTTTATATAGCTACATTATATTGATAACAGAAGCAGCATTGACTTAGTGGTTGGAGTATTGAATACTGACCAGAAGGATCAAACTCAACTCTCAAGTGTAGCTATATTTTTATGCCTTAACCCTTCTCCAGGTTTTACCAGCCTCTGAAAATTGATGGCTCAGTGGTTAGTGAACTGTACTACAAAGGACAAGGGGTAGGGTTCGATCCCAACCGACAGCTTCCGGGTTCACCCAGCCTTAAAATGGGTACCGGATTTTTTTCTGGGAAAGTAAAGCAGCAAGGGCGTAATACCAACCACATTACCCCAAAAATCATGTGCTGAAGGTCTGTAAAATATGGGGTCACTAACACCATATTTCCCTATATGCCACTTGGCGTGACGGGGGTACTTTACTTTTACTATCTATCTATCTATCTATTGACCTTTCGAGCCGTAACCGGCCCATAGGGCGTAGACCAAGATACACCTTCTCCTATATGAATTTTTGTTCTAGCAGTTTTCTTTTAAAGATATTTTATCAAATCTCGCCATCTGTCTCTGTTCTGTGCAAGCAGTTCTATCTCATTGAGGGAGCCGATTCCTGCTGCTCTTGCCTCTCTCATCAATGTTCTTCTCAGTGTCTCCCTGGGTCTTCCTCTTTTTCTTTTTCCTGTTGTTTCCCATATGAGGGCTTGCTTTGCTATTCGATTATTATCTCTTCTCATCACATGTCCAACGTATGACCATCGTCTTTTCTTTATTACTGAAGATATTAGTGGTTGATTGGCGATTTCTCTAATTTCCTCGTTTGTTTTGAATTCGTTCCATTCTATACCAAGTATTTTCCTTAGACATTTATTTTCGAATGCGTTCAACTTTGTTTCTATATCTCTTGTTGTTTTCCAGCTTTCACACGCATACGTAAGGGTTGATAGTACATTTGATTTGAATAGCCTAAGTTTTGTGTTTGTGCTAATGAGTTTTGATTTCCACAACTTTTCAAGGCTTCTGAAAGACATTGCTGCCTTAGCCAGTCTGATACTTTACTTTTACTACTACTGAAAATTGATGCATAAGACTTTTTTTTTAATGTAGGGTGGCTTTGAGTACAATACAGATAACTTTATTTATAAAATGAGCTGTTGGTCATTTTAAAATATGGATACTGGTACCATATTATCCATATGCATAATGGAATCCTTAAGTTACTTTATGTCACATACATTGATAACATCAATTTCTTGTTTCTGGGCTGAAACGATTTGTTCCTGAATTTTGTCACGACTGCTTCATATATGTAACCTGCTCTAAATTATTGTTATTTGTCAATAATTGTTTTAGGGGCACAACATGAATACTGTAGTGACATCTATCTTTGACAACTCTTACCTCCCAACTACCTTTGATCACCCTACCACCACATGATTGGCAGCCTATCAGATCAAGACCTCACTTTGAGTTTCCTAGTTGATCTTCCTGGTAAGTCTGTGTTAAAACAGGCTGGTGAACTAAGATTAAAAATTGTCATGTTCTCCACTGTGGTTGGTCTGTTTATAAAGATCCCATACTCCAGTACCTCTAGACAGGACAAGTTCCAAAGTTTACAGCATCTCTAGACAGGACAAGTTCCAAAAACTCCAGTGTCTCTAAACAGGACAAGTTCCAATGACTCCAGTATCTCTAGACAGGACAAGTTCCAAAATCTCCAGTATCACTAGACAGGACAAGTTCCAATGACTCCAGCATCTCTAGACAGGACAAGTTCCAAAGTTTACAGCATCTCTAGACAGGACAAGTTCCAAAGTTTACAGCATCTCTAGACAGGACAAGTTCCAAAGTTTACAGCATCTCTAGACAGGACAAGTTCCAAAAACTCCAGTGTCTCTAAACAGGACAAGTTCCAATGACTCCAGTATCTCTAGACAGGACAAGTTCCAAAATCTCCAGTATCACTAGACAGGACAAGTTCCAACAACTCCGGTGCCTCTAGCCAGGACAAGTTCCAATGTCTCCAGTTTCACTAGAGAGGACAAGTTCCAAAATCTCCAGTATCACTAGACAGGACAAGTTCCAACAACTCCAGTGCCTCTAGCCAGGACAAGTTCCAACATCTCCATTAGAATAAAGAAATTCATGAAAGCCACTGCAGGCCACCACCTCACAATTTTTTATCTAAGGGTTTACGGCTCACACCAACTATTGACATTCAAATCATCAACATCTACCTCTAGCAGAGCTCGTTACTCATTTTAGCTGTCCACATTAATCTCAACTCTTTTACAAAAACCAATGGTTTTATTTTTTCATCTAAATCATAAGTTTAATTATACCAGCCCTTTAAGGCAGCAGTGTACTTACATTTGTGGCATAAAAGTGTGTGTATATATATACATTTTGCAGTAACTACTAGCAGTTTGACCATGGAAATGGCAGTAACTAATGCTGTTTTTATTTTCTTTTAGAACCCTGTCACGCCAAGTGGCATATAGGGAATATAGTGTTAGTGACCATCATTTTTACAGACCTTTGACACATGATTTTTAGGGTAATGTGGTCGGTATTACACCCGTGCTGCTCTACTTTCCCAAAAAAAACTGGAACCCATTTGAGGATAGGTGTACCCGGAAGCTGTCGACTAATGCTGTGGCCTGGCTAGAAATGAAACCTTTTACCCAAGTGTGCTTTTTTCTGAGTGACTCGATGAGTATGCTCAAAAAAATCAAAAGATTCAAGGCAGAAAGGTAGTGGTTAATGTCACTAAAGAACTCAGGTCTGATTGGGATCTGTTTCATCTTTGTTTCTGGGCACTTCGATGTGACAGGAAATGAACGAGCTGACAGCTTGGCTGGAACACCTGCCATGAATGTCAGATGTGCAACTGACAGGGAGGACATTCTCAATGCTGTCAGGGAGACAGGGTGCGCTGATGATTCAATCAGTGATCATGAATTTACAACCATGTTCAGACTGCATGAACATCAGATCAAAACTTGGGATGCCAAAAGGGGGCACTATGTGAGGAGACACAGAAGAATATCAAATCAGCTCAGAACTGGAATCATCAGGCTTCACACACTGAGGAGATCTGAGTACTTATGGATGTCTGATGTATAATGAGAATCATTGTCAACTATACAAAACTAAATATAATATAAATAGACATATAATTGGCCTTGCGTGTGTGTGTGTGTGTATGTATACACACACACACACATAGGCCTATATATATATATATATATATATATATATATATATATATATCTAATTATATTATAATATAATATTTATATTATATTTGTGAGACCAAAATTAAAAACAGGTAATAAGTGAGTTCTAAAGTTTAGTTATTGCTAAAGTTTACCAGAAAACATACCGGACAGTTCTGGCTGTAAAAAAGGCCCTGCACAAAACCACAATACTGTGGCCTTTAAATATTTTCTTCATTGTTGTCTGATTCTCCAGGATTTAATACCATATATCAGCACTGACTCTACATACTATTGATGACTTGAAAACATGCATTAAATCAACATAATATTATTAACAAATTTTAAACATTTCTTACAATAGAAGATGTTAAAGACAAGGAAGTTTTCCGTCGCCTTTGTTTCGTAATGGACAACACTTTTTCCTCCAACAAAACATTCATGTTTGTAGACTTTATCTCTATTTCGATCGATCCGAATTGCACGGCCATATTACTCTCTGATGGTAGATAAGCACCAATAGTCTGTGAAAAAATTAGTAAGTCAAAGAACCAAATAATTTATTACTGCATTGAATGTAACATTTTAAAATTCAGATAGCAAAAGTAAAAAAATGATTTAGAATATAATTATTTTAAATTAATTATTACTAAGATCAATAATTAATATAATACTAAGTTATATTAAAATTATTATAGTTGCTTTTACATTTTAAAATTAAATTAAAGTGCAAAAAAAAAAAAACCACTTCTTCATGCAGCAGGACATTATTTTAAATTATGAGTAATGTGGAAGAATAAGAGACTTTTGTGGTTAAACATTACATAAACCAGATTATAAAGACACTATTTCTGAGATACTTTTCAAGAAAAGGTAAATCAGTAGTGTATTGGTTGGACATTGAATTGTGATCTAGTGAACATGGGTTTAGATACAGATTTTATCATTCTCCAGGTGACCCAAGTGAAAATATATTGGGTCCATGGCTCACTGAGTTGGGGAAAGTAATGACAACAAAGAAGAACACTGGCCTCTTTTCCCCACCCAACCTCCAAATGCTGTGGCCTAGAAAACTGAAATATTATTTTGCAACATTATAAATTACAGGACATTAATTTTACTTTGAAGTCAGCATCTACTGTGTGCAACTATGGAGTCCTGAAAAGGTGGTTCCATTATGAATGAAATGAACACCTGGTGGCTTTGAACACTCAAGAAATTATGTAGATCTATTGACCTCGAGATTCAACAGTCCATGGCTACTTAAATGTACCAGTGGTGGTAACACTGGAATTGACTAGAAAGAAATTTTGAAGGTTCTCTATGATCATTTTGTGGAGCGTGATACAGTGATTGATGAGGAGGTGGATGTTCTCTTTCTTTCTATCATCATCATGTGCCATAGTGGTTGGCGTAGGTGATCATGTCCCTCCACAATCTTCTATCTACAGTGCATCATATCAGTTCTGTTGTTGACTGTTTTCCATACCATGATACCTAGCTATCCAGTATTTTCTCTCTTTGTCGTCCACGATCTCTCTTTCCTTTTATTTTGCCAGTTGTAACCAAGTATTCCAACTTTCCTCTTCTCATGATGTGCCCGAAAAATGTTGATTGCTTCTTTCTGATGTTTTTTAAAAGCTCCCTTTTTGTGTTGGCCTCTTTGAGAACTTCCTCATTGGTCTTTTTAGCTGTCCAGGGAACTTTCAACATCCTTTCTATGCTTACCCTTAAAATAACATTAGGGTGTATTGTTATGTTTTATAGTAAAGCTGTGATATCTGCATCTTTTAACCAAGTACATCCATTGAGCACACCAGTCTTGAGTTTCAGCTTGCCATCCCTCTCAATCCTTACTCACCATACCAGTCTGATTTATCTGTTACCAGAGACACTGTGGAGAGGTGGAGTACTGGTCCTTATGCAAGCAGTCAGTAATGAGCTGTAATGGAGAGGTGGAGTAGTGGTCCTTATGCAAGCAGTCAGTAATGAGCTGTAATGGAGAGGTGGAGTAGTGGTCCTTATGCAAGCAGTCAGTAATGAGCTGTAGTGGAGAGGTGGAGTAGTGGTCCTTATGCAAGCAGTCAGTAATGAGCTGTAATGGAGAGGTGGAGTAGTGGTCCTTATGCAAGCAGTCAGCAATGAGCTGTAGTGGAGAGGTGGAGTACTGGTCCTTATGCAAGCAGTCAGCAATGAGCTGTAGTGGAGAGGTGGAGTACTGGTCCTTATGCAAGCAGTCAGCAATGAGCTGTAGTGGAGAGGTGGAGTACTGGTCCTTATGCAAGCAGTCAGTAATGAGCTGTAATGGAGAGGTGGAGTAGTGGTCCTTATGCAAGCAGTCAGCAATGAGCTGTAGTGGAGAGGTGGAGGAGTGGTTATCCTTGTGCAAGCAATCAGATATGAGCCACTGTGGAGAGATGGAACACCGATCCTTGTACAAGCAGTCCACTATGAGCCACTGCAGAGAAGTGGAGCACTGATCCTTATATAAGCAGTCAACTATGAGCCATTGTAGAGAGGTGAAGCACTGATACTTGTCCAAGCAATTATATATGAGCCACTGTGGAGAGGTAGCGCAAGCAATCAGATATTAGCCACTGTGGAGAGGTGGAGCACTGATCCTTACACAAGTAATCAGATATTAGCCACTGTGGAGAGGTGGAGCACTGATCCTTATACAAGCAGTCCACTATGAGCCTCTGTGGAGAGGTGAAGCACTGATCCTTACACAAGCAATCATATATGAGCCTCTATGGAGAGGTGGAGCACTGATCCTTGTACAAGCAGTCATATATGAGCCACTGTGGAGAGGTGGAGCACTGATCCTTGTACTAGTAATCATATATGATCTACTGTGGAGAGATAGAACATTGATCCTTGTGCAAGCAATCAACTGTGAACCACTGAACTCTTTTGGCCCATGTTTGTTTTTGGGCATCTTGGTCCATGTGGTAGGTATAAGACACAAGAAATTATAAATAAAACTGGATAATGGATTTATTCATTGATTGAGGACAACCTCATAGGTGCCCAGACATCTTCCATAGAGTATGAAATGTTTGTACACTAATTGTTTCAGTAGTTCAATGGTTGTACAATACCTAGCTCATCTTACATGTTGTTGTTTACACTTGTTTAACTATATATTTTATGAATTAACAACAATACATTAAACAAAAGCATTGCAGTTATAATTTATTGTGTGGTTCTACATATGCATGATTTATTACATCATCTATAGTAGTTACATTTTCAAACTGTGAAGGTTTGAAATAACGGAATTTTGAAATGAGAGATAATAATTAATGTAAATAAACAAATAATATTAAAATCTTTCCGTTGACTTTATGGTTATTATAATATTTACTGAATCATCCATGTCTAATTCAAATGCAACAATCAATGACACATTTAACTGGGTGATCATGCGCCAGAAGTCAAGGACAGTTGTTGGTAGTGGCAGCTGTGTCAGTATTTGGCTATTCTCATGGGTCAGGCTCTGTTACAGAAAGAGAGGGATAAATAACTGGGTATACATGTTAAAATTTGCAAGAAGAATATCTTTATATGTCAAACTAATTTACCTATAACTTCCTAATTATTTTCTTTAAGCGTGGAAAGTAACAAAATAAATATTGCATAAAGAAGAGCAATGTTCTAGAGTGATGTCCCTTAAAGTTGTTAACAATGTGCTTGTCTTTCTCAGTTCCATTATGAGTGCTTGTTGCATTTGAGATAGAAAGTTATTTATATTTTTAAGTACCGTGACGACAGAAAAGGTTAATTAAATAAGAACATAATTGTAGAGGGCATTACAAGTATAAAGGCAAGGTGAAAAGATGAAACTTGGTTCAGTTCCACCAGCTTAAACAATCTCATATTCTATTCAAGGAACCAGTTTCACTGCATTTAGAAATACCCCTTATCTACTCTACCACTTGACAAGGCCACTCCATGCACATCATACTCAACTGCATAGGTGACAATTTAAAACCTCCTTAGTCTCCTCTTATGACATGCATGGCAGGTAACAGTGGCTCTATTCTTTTCTTCCCTCACAAATGAGCCCATGTTGCCTATGGGGGGTGACAGTCTCCACTTAATACAGATGGAAAAAAATAATAAAAGAGGTACTTGACTTACTAAGGGAAGAAATAATAAAGAAGAAGAATACTGACCCTCTCAATTCCAAATGGTGTAGTAGAGTACAGGGGAGTTAAACACTTAATTCCTTTACATCATTATATAGGATAATTTATATTCTTATAAGAATGCATATGACAGGTGACATGTCAAATAGAGGCATGTGACATTCTGTATAAAGACAACCTTTTTAATAAAACAATATATTACTATAAACATTTTGTATTACAAGAAAGCATTTGAAATTATTATACATGACATATTTCAAGAAAACATTTAACATATCAACAAGTGCAGCAACATATGACCAGATGATCTAACATGTCAGACACTGTTGCATATATTTGCTCTTGAATAAATATTGGTAAACATTTTGGTCTTCAATAATTTACAACCTTAAGAAACATCAACTCAGGAACAAATCTTTCTTTCACATATGTCCCAAGAAAGGTTACCATCAATGTGTTAGATGATGACATCCAGTTGTGTAAATGCAGACTACAAGAAGATGTCATTGCTGCAATCCAGTTTCAGTCTTTTTTTTTCAGAATTTTCTTTTTTAAATTCATTTCTCAGTGGTAGAAAAAATTAATAAAATAACCTGCTAATTTGTGTTGTCTTCACCAGCAGCAATTTGGACTCAGCAAAGTGAGTTGCACTATGTTTTGCACCTTCTGGTCTAGTGCATCTTTCTTCAGCACACATTTTTAAATGATTTTATCAGCCCTTGATTTTCCTCAACCTTCCTGCAAGGCAGCTGTTGTTTGCGTTCAAAGCTGGTTCTTCTTGGAAATCAGTTTTATCAGATTAATGAGTTCATCTTATCTGTGTTTGTGTTCAGTTTTTTTCTTCTATTTGGTGGATTATTTACTAGAATAAACATGCAACCATTGCATGGATTATTTTTTTTAATTTAAAAATGTATTTTCAAATGAAAATTGATGAAAATAGAACATTTTATGCAAGAAAAGTAAACTTATTTAAAGAAGTTACATTTACAAGTAATTTAGAACAGGAAATGAGTGCTATTATGCATTTAGAAATGAAATTGTTATGAGATACATGAGTTTGTTATGAGATACGTGAGTTTATATAATTACAACTAAGCTAATATATATATATATATATACAGACAGACACACACACGCATGTACTCACACACACATACATACACACTTATATGTATTTATATGTAATACATACAAGCACATATGCAACATAATTTTGCCTAATTACCGGTAACAGAACTGCATTAATGTATTCTCCCATCTCCTTAGTTTCACAAAATAAATGTGGCCTGTAATTTTCCTCTGTGGATTAATAAAAAACTATTATGTAATTCTCAGATGAAATCACGTACTATATCTACTTTGAACTGAAAAACTAAAAACTTTACATCTTTTGTTCAATCTGGCATGTGTTGGAGTTTTCTATGGAGTTACTTTAAGGAATTAAAACAAAGGCTGCAGTTTAAAATGCCTGCATCATTAGTACCCTTCTTTATGGCAGTGAATCATGGACAACTTATGCAGAGCAGGAGAGAAGGCTAAATGCATTCTATATGCGATGTCTGTGCCATATTCTTGGTATCATCTGGAAGGACAAAGTGACAAAAGTGGAGGTCCTCTCTCTCAGAGGCCTCCTGAACATCTTCATGCTGCTCAAACAATGTAGGCTTTACTGGCTTGACCACGTACACCGTATGAAAGGTAGCCATATACCAAAAGATATACTCTATGGGCAATTAGCAGATGGCAAAAGAACTAGGGGACGCCCAAAACTTTTATTTGTGAACGTGTGTAAATGTTACATGAAGACTGAATATAAATTCTGCAGCCTGGGAAGAAAGAGCTGCAGACCGCAATCTTTGGAGACACACCCTAAAGTTCCAACTCAACAAGAAGCAGACTCATAAAAAAAGAGAATGCACAGTGAAAGAAAAGAAAAAAATAACATTTCTATGAATGGGCGCTGCAAAATCCATAGTCAACTATGACTGACTAGTAGCTAACTTTGAGGACATGCAATGATGAAACTCTTTGTAGGTTTGTTCTGTGTCATTAACTTTAACAGAATGTTTGACAGCCTTCATTAAACTAGACAAGGACTGTTCAAAATTTTATTTACATTTTTATTATTCCATCATAAACATATTATTTACAATTGTGTTTAATTTGTGACTAAATTATCATCTCAGTGTAACAATAACATTGATAGTGGGCTATATAATAATTAGAGATCTAATTCTGTACCAAATGAGCTCCAAGATAGTTTACTCTGAACAAGACAGGCAAAATAAGCATATCTTATGTATGTATATATATATATATATATATATATATATATATATATATATATATATATATATATATATAATTTATTTTTTTTTGTTGGGGGGGGGGGCCTTTAATATATAAAGCACAATCATACATTTAATATACATAGTAGAGTGTATTTAGAGAAAACTAGACCCACTTTCAGAGATGTGATGAACTACAGAGAGAGATAGTACACATCTATCTATCTATTGTCCTTTTGAGCCGAAGACGGCACATAGGACATGTACCACAATCTCAAAAACAGAAACCTTGCATGCCAAAATGGCATATATTGCAGAGAACTAAAAAGATAGGGATTATTCCTATGATAGACTATATAAAGACTATATAAAGAAAGAGAAATTAAATGGCTTGGCCATGTAAAAAGACAGAAGTAACTAAACACAATCTACATGGCTTTCAACAAATGCTAGAAAAATAACAGACCCAGGAAACAACCTTAAAAAGATGACTAGATGGGCTACTAGAAACACTCAGAAATGTAACAATATGTGAAGCCAACTGAAGAGTAAAACACAACAAACATTCTATTCAAAGTTCGAAAACAAATGGGGAAGGACTAGAGAAGAAGAAAAACACTCACTTGGTAAAATATTGCTGAATCTGTTTTTCAGTTTGTTGGCTAATGTGCGACTGTTTTGGTATGTGCTGCTTATGCTTCCGCCCGACCCCTCTTCATCACTGACTTCATTACCATTTGTACACACATTACAGACAGCCTGGAGAATAAACATTTTAATGATTGTTCAAAGAAGGAAAGGACTAAAAATGATTTGCTCTTGTATCATAAATACTGAACACTCTATTCTGTTTACTTTGCTGCCTGACACAAGACTAAGAGTTACATCAACGAAGTTAAATAACTTGTTCTTCTTGTAAAAAAGATAAAGATAGTTCCATAGCAGTTAATGTTGGATAATGAAATGATAGTGACTTAATTGTACTAATTTTCAGATTCATGAGATAGGGTGGTATGTTCCCTTCTGAAACTGTATCAGACAGCTCTTTGTGATACTTACATTGGCTCAAAATCACTTTCTTCCAGGTTTCCACCAACCAGCACTGCACTTCAGGTTTCTTCATACAGATGGTTTATGCTGTTAATTATGTTGTTGTCAATACATACCTTTCATTTTGTAACAATTTTCTTAATTTGTAAGGAATGTTTTAACAAAATGGACTGACAGGTCCTATCAGGGCATTTGTAAGGAAATTACAGATCATTTGTGTGACTCTGAGACTTTTTAAAAATAAGTCTACAGCTTGTCTGTAAAATTAATTTTGTGAAAATAATGCTTATGCTGTTATATAAACATCCTTTGTAGCTCTGGAAAATAAATACTTTTTAAATAATTATTTTTTAAATTGGGATTTATCAAAAGGTGTTTTTTTTTATAGAAGCCAATAATGGAGTGTATGTGAAAGAAAGACACAATTTACACACAAATGTAGCAAAAGGCAATGTACGGCCAAATATCAAGTTACAAGTAGAACGAAAAAACAAAATCATATCAATATAGCATTATCCTGTAGAGGGAAAAAGACTTATCAAAATTTATGATCACACAAGCCAGCTGTCAAGACAATTGAAGAACAAGAATTAAGATCGTTGATGCAAACCTTAAATTCCTTTTCCATATTAGTTTGTCCAGAAGGAGATATTTCTTCCAGAGCTTCAACTCTTTGTACGATATTACTTGCTGTCACAGTTTTTCCCAAACACACAATGGCAACCTGAGTGGCCTTGTGTAGGAATATGTACTGCTCCTGTAATTTTAAATTCATAAAGTAAAATGGAAATGTGTGCTACATTTTTAATGCTGTGATTTATTGTTTATGTTTGTCTGACAATTCTTGAAAAAACATTAAGTTATTTTATTTTGTTATTAATTATCTTTCTACCTTTAGATCAATGCTTCCAGCATTTCAAAGGTATTATGATCTCATCGTTTAGCTGAAAATATAGTGCATTTCGTTCCATATCAGTTTTACATAGTTTATGATATCATCAAATGGAACAGGAGTACTTTCTCTTTTAAAAAATCTACAACAATCAATATTTGCAATAGATATAGACCACCAAGGATTACAAGTTAGACAGTATACTTGAGATCTTTTATTTCTCATAGTCTAATATATACAGACTTGCTTCTGTATACTCAACTTTCATACTCTGACTTTTAAAGGCAATGCAGTTTTATAGTTAAAAGTGGGAGTCTCCTTGAGTGCCCCTCATTACAGGTTGCAGTCTTTGAGACCTATTTTGTGAAAGTGTACTCTGTGCCCACAGTGCTCTGCTCTAAGTCTAAAGATCTTGACAGACATAATACCAACAAATTAGGTGCATTGGTTCCTTGTCCTGAGTTCTCCTTGATGCTTTTGCAGTTTGGTTTTTTTTTTTTAACTAGCAGGTCCTACTCCCAACCCTCCTCCATTAACATTTTACATCCAAGTTTGGAAATGACAACAAAAGAATTATATTAAAGTTATGATGATATATGTATTATATATCTTCTTTAATATTATGTGTGGAATAGCATGTTTTATTATATAATGTATATAAAATAGATATAAACTACACTACCAAATTTAAAATCAGATACTCAGACGTAAAAAATATATGTGTGTACGTGTACTTTGGTTTTTAAAGAACATATCAGAAGTCACTGCTGTACTTTAGCAAACAATCTTGTTTTTTATTTTTCACTGAATTAAATTTCTTCAATCCAACAAATATTGTAATGTCATAGTAACAATATTCCTATATTTTGTAACAATCTCTGTTCAGTTTGATGTATACAATGAAAGATTCTAAATTGAAAAAATACTGTACCGAAACTAGAACTTTATGACAATACACAATAGGTAGTCCATAATTTCAGGTCACATAACCTGAAGCCTATATATCATCATATATCATATAACCTTAACCAAAAAAAAACAACAAAAAACAGTAGATTAGTTCAAGGGAAAAATAAGAGTTGTGTACTTTTTTAATGCTTTTGTATGGATGTGAATGCTAGAGAACAATAAAAAATAAACAGTCAAACTGTTGCAATTTCACACAATCTGACTGTGGACAACTCTTACAGCATTTTAGCCAAATAAAATCTGCAATCTAAAGATCCAATTGTCCAGTCTGTTTCTTAAATATAGATAGGATTACTGTGTCTCTTGTTCTTTTGAGCCAAAGATGACACATGGAACAAAGACTCCAGACTCTCCATGTCCAATGATCTTTGTTATTAAGTGCTAGGCTTTACACACGACCCTCATTGTATCTCGCTACTAGCCCCTAAGACTGTTTCTTTCCTCAGTATCCTCTTTAATGTTTCTCTAAGTGGGCTTCTTTTTTTTTTTTGCCCTCTATTTCTTGTTTGAGGTCATACTGAGGTCCTCATTAGAAACTGACATTTATATCTAATTCCAGATTTTTGTTTCAATAACAATGGATGTTTTATAATGGTGGCTTGTTCATCATCATCATCATCATGTACCATACCGGTTGGCGTAGGCGCTCATGTCCTTCCACAATTTTCTATCTACAGTGAGTCGTATAAGTTCTGTTGTTGACTGCTTGCCATGCCATGACACCAAGCTATCCAGTATTTTCTCTCTTTGTCATCCACAATCTCTCTTTCCTTCTATTTTGCCAGTTGTAACCAAGTATTACAACTTTCCTCTTCTCAAGATGTGCCCAAAAAATGTTAATTGTTTTTCTTTCTGATGTTTTTTAGGAGCTGCCTTTTTGTGTTGGCCTCTTTGAGAACTTCCTCATTGGTCTTTTTAGCTGTCCAGGGAACTTTCAACATTCTTCTGAGAAATCCCATCTCTGTGGCCTCTAATCGTCTTTTCATTTGTTTGTCTACAGTCCATGATTTGCTTCCATTGGTCAGAATTGGTTCTATATAGCACCGATGAACTCTCTTTCTCATTTCTATTGACATAGATTTGTTGCATAAGATATTTTTCATTTTCTGAAATGCTATTTTGGCCTAAGCTATTCTGCTTTTTATTTCCGTGGTGCATCTTCCATCCGAGTTATTATTGTGCCCAAGTATTTGATGCGTTGCACTTGTTTCAAATTTGTCCTGTTTATTTTTATACTGCATGCTGGTGAAGAATGTTTCTTCGATATGACCATTACTTCTGTTTTCTTACTATTCAGACTGAGACCTTTCTTGACGCTTTCTTTTACTATTATGCCTATCATTTCTTGTAGTTCGTTCTCTGTCTCTGCTATTAAGACTGTGTCATCCGCATATCGCAAATTATTTATGTTGCGACCGTTGACTTCAATTCCTTTTTTGTCTTCTATTGATCTCATAATATGTTCGCTGTAAAGTGAAAACAAATCCGGCGACAGAACACAGACTTGTCTGACTCCTTGTTTTATAAGTTGAAATTGTCCTGTTTGGTTGTTAATTCGTATTGCTGCTGTTTGTTGCCAATACATGTTTTTTATGATTCGCAGATCCTTGCCATCAATGTTTAATTTCTCCAGCATATTGATTATTTCCACATGCTTCACTTTGTCAAATGCCTTTGTGTAGTCTATAAAGCACATACATAGATCTTTCTTTACATCTATAGATCTTTCTATCAATGTTCTTAAGATGTATATTGCATTATTGGTGCCCTTTCCTGCCACAAATCCACATTGTTCCTCACTTATTTCTGGTTTTATTTTGTTTCTTACACATCTCATGATGATTCTTAGTAATACTTTCGTCATATGGCTCATGAGGCTAATAGTACGATGGTCTTCACAATCAGTGGCACCTGACTTCTTCGCTATGGCTACAAAGATAGATTTTAGTAGATCTTCAGGTATGTGTCCAGTGTTATATATATCATTGAGTAGTTTTGTTATGACTTGTACTCCCAGCTCTCCTAATGCATTTTCCTCTTCGATTGTTATATTGTCGGGAGATGGAACTTTGCCTCTTTTCATGTGTTGAATTGTGTCCTCCACTTCACTCTGCATAATTGGTGGTCCTGTGTCTTAGTTTGAATTGTTTAGCTCTGATCTTTCATCATCATAGAGTTGACTGATATATTCTGTCCATCTTTCTATTGTCTTTTCCTGTCCCATTATTATATTTCCTTCCTTTGACTTAACACATCCTGAAACTTTGACTTCTTTTCTTCCTGTTAATTCATTTAACTGATTGTGCATACATTTTTAGTCTTTCTTATGTTGTTTTTCCATTTCTTCACATTTCTGTTTTAACCATCCTTCCTTTGCTTCTCTGCATTTGTTTTGGATCTCTTTGTGCAATATTTTGTATGTCTGTTCTTCTTTCTTATGTTTTCTTTTTTCATCCATTAGTTGTAATATTTCTTCTGTCATCCATTTCTTTTTGTTGATTCTTTTGGTCACTGGTATTAGTTCCTTTGATGTTTGTTGAATCAATTGTTTGAGCATGGGTTAGGCCACTAATAAACTATGGCATGAAGATAAAAAACAAACTTCCATCATGGACTGAATCCAGAAACAATATATGACTGATTATGTACAACATGCTTGTCACACATTAGGTAGGGATTTTGAGATAGAAGCAGAGAAAGAGCTGAAAACTGTCATCACTGATATCTAATTTGTGCCAGCAGGATCAAGACCTCCATGCCACTTCCCCATTGTTTCCTCAGAAACAGACTATTCTGTATAGCCAAGTAAGTACAGAGGCCAATGAAAGAAAGCAAATCTAAAACTCAAAAGATGACATGTTGAATTTAGGATGTGTTGGTCTGAAAGGCCCAACTTTAGCAATTTGCTGTCAACCACAGACCACATGCAACAGTTTATGCCCCTTTACATGCTAGATAATGCAGAGCAGCAATTGTTTAGACAAACAACAACAAACAAACATATTAGTAATGGGGCGCAAGCATTCCTGTTGTAGAGAAACTTACAATAGTCTGTATCATGTTGACTCTGTCCTGTCTTAACATTAAGAGTGTGTTGTAAAAATCCACAAATCCTGTATCCTCTGCTTCTCTGATTACATTACGCAGAGCAATAAATGTACCAGTCCGTCCTACTCCAGCACTGTACACACAAATAGTTTGATACAAAATATTGAAAATAAAACATCTAACAATTATGCTTAATTTTCATTTCTTTATACTTAATTTTAAAGAAATAATTAACAATTCTACAAATAAAATTAACTTACCTAAAGATAAAGAGACAATATTGTTCATGAGAATTCTAATGTATGAGAATATCAGGACATAGATAAAGAGGAAGACATAGAGAAACACTGAGAAAAACACTAATATGAGAAGTAAGTTGGCAGGCAAAGACTCATTTGATAAGATCTAACATATTTGGAATAGAGATTATGTTTAAAATGCTACAAGCTATATGTGATGTCTAGCTTCACTGGAAGTGTCAAGGTCAAACAGATTCTAATACACCAAATGTGAAGGTATGAAGTAAAGAGTTTCATACTACCAGCCATGCAACAAAATATGACATTATAGGGGTTGCATTTAAGCTAGAGCCATTTTAACAACAAAAAAACTTCTACTACAAAAGGCCTATGAATGGTGTGGCACAGGCTTCTTGTCAGGAGGCCAATTATTTCCTGTTAGGGTAACTAGAAGAAGATGGCAAATTAGGTGATTTTAAAAATATTATTAAAATAATGAATAATGCAGGAAAAAAGTTAGCATTTAAAAGATGGTTCAATTTATTCAAATACTATATTTCGGTATTGTGGATAAGACAAGACGAAACCAATTTAACGTTTTGACTCTAAAAGGTCTTCAATAGTGAACAAATTTGTAAATGGTGCCAGGAATAATTTTCATAAGGTAAATTTCGTAAAAATATATAGAGAGGCTCTGAAGATGAGACAATATAGAATATAGAAAGATCTTTCACCTTTCAAAGATGAAATCACCGGTATGGAATCAAGCAAAAAAATCCAATGATCCACAGGACCGATTGTGGACTTACTGTCTATGGTAAAAGAGCAACAATAGAATAGTACAGACATGTAACAAGATCTACAGACCTTGTTTAGACCATTTTGATATATACAGTACCAGATAAAAAAAGACAAGGTAGACAAAGAAAGTAGTGGAAAGATGAAGACAACATCTGAGAATGGATAGGGTTAACTTTCATCACATCTCAGTAACCAGCTTTTATATGAAGGGTGGGGGAAAATTATGCAGATATCATCAAAAGTGTCCCAATAACAGAAAAGGTTATGAAACTAATGAATGAATATACATACATACATAAATTTTATTTTTTCAGAAACTTTGATAAAATATGGAACTAAAAATTACTAAGCACAAAAACAAAGCTCAGGATTTTTAAATCAGATGTATTACCTACCCTTACTTATGCATGTGAGAGCTGGAAAACAACTAAAGAAGTAGAATATAAACTGGATGCATTTGAAAACAAATGTCTGGAGTAAATACTTCATATACCATGGAATGAGTTCAGGACTAGTGTATATATAAGAGTTATGACAGAGCATCCAAAAATATTGACTATAATCAAAAGAAGAAGGTGGTCATATGTCGGCCATGTAATGAGAAGAGACAACACTAGAATCTCAAAGCAGGCCCTCAAATGGGAACCAGATGGTAAAAGAAAAAGAGGCAGACCTAGAGAATCACTAAAAAGAATAATAAAATGAGAGGTAATAACAGCAGGCATCAGCTCCCTCGCCAAGAACAGAGCCATGTAGCAAGACACAATGCAGGTCCTGTGCAAGGTCTGACAATTGTAAGATTGTCAGACAAAGGACTCTAGAATTTTTGCCCTATGTGCCATCTTCATCTCGAAAGGACAATATATATATTGTATGTATGTATGTATGAATGTACTATATATATATATATATATATGTATAGTTACAGAACAATATGCTACACTGTATATATAATACAGTGCTTTCTTCAGCAACATTTTTACTGGATCTTTAACCCTGCTCCATAAAACTAGAAAATCATAATATACCAGGATACTGAAGAGCTGGTACACTTAAATTTGCTAAATGGATATTTATCAAATTACATACTATTTGTAAAATATAAATTGAAAACAGGCAGTAAGTTGTGATATTCAGTGACAGCTAAAGTTCTGAAAGTTAATCTGTACGTTTTTATGACAATTCAGGCTGAAAAAAGCTCTGCACACACATGCACAAAAAGTTGTTCAAATTTGAAAAATTGATTTAGATAATCTACTATACTAATTATATGCTCAGTTACAACTGAATTAGATAATCTACTATACTAATTATATGCTCAGTTATAACTGAATTAGATGATCTACTATACTAATCATATGGTCAGTTATAACTAAATTAGATGATCTGCTATACTAATTATATCTATCTATCTATCTATTGTCCTTTCGAGCTGAAGACGGCACATAGGGCAGAACCACAATCTCAAAAACAGAAACCTTGCATGCCAAAGTGGCACAAATTGCAGAGATCACTGCTCTAAAATATATGGCGCTGTTTCCATAACAATACATTTTACAATGACATCTTGTCAAGCCATAGATCAATCTCCTTAGTCGCCTCTTACGACATGCCTGGAAGGTCACAGTGTCACTATTCTTTACTTCCCTCATAATGAGGCCCTGGTAACACACAGGAGATACTAATTATATGCTCAGTTATAACTGAATTAAATGATCTACTATACCAATTATATGCTCAGTTACAACAGAATTAGACAATCTACAATACTAATTATATGCTCAGTTACAACAGAATTAGACAATCTACAATACTAATTATATGCTCAGTTATAACTGAATTAGATGATCTACTATATAATTATATGCTCAGTAATAATTGAATTAGATAATCTAATATTAGAGCATTACAGATAGATAAAGTGGTACTCAGCAGGATTTTTTAAGTGCATAGCCAGTGGGGTAATAAACAACCACAAACCCTCCCCACCCCTTTTTACAATTTTTTTTCTGAAAGAAACATTAATGCTCAGGTCCTCTAAGTAAAGTATGGCTGGTGATGATCTCCACAGTTTTAGTATATTCGCATTTCTAAAACAAGCTTACAGCCATTCTATGTTAATTGTACCAAAGTCTTACTTTACTCATGATATAAAGAGTCTCAAAAATCGTTATCCATCAACTGTACGATACAATTTAGTGTCAGTTAAAGGCTTTGATATAAATCTCTAATGTTAAACTTTAAAGTTTCTTCTAGAGGTGCTTCCAAAGCAAGTAGATTGGATCTTTCATTGCCGTGGATCTCTGAATGATTAGAACAATAAATTTACACAAATATCATAGACCACATTCACTAGTGAAGGATAACATAACATGAAGGAGGACAATGGAGAGTTATAAAAATGTATACATATAAAGTGCATGGTCATTTACAGCACACTCAACAGGCAGAATAGTCAAGGAAGACAGTGGTGCATACGTTATGACCACAAGTAGCATGATGATGGAGGTGATGGCAGTGACCAAGGCATTCAATTGGTTCGAGTCACAAGACTACACCTACGCCTGTATACTGAGTGATTCAAAGAGCATGATAAGAAAAGTGGAAGCGGGTTCTGTACGTATGCAATGGGAAGAGTCATTGCAGAAGTCAAAAATACGTAAGGTCACCTTTGTCTATGTCCAAGGACATGCGGGAGTACGGGGAAATGAAAGAGTGGACAGGTTGGCTAGTTGCGCTGTTGTTGAGGATGGTCAACCTCATGAGAAACATAGTGGGCATATATGAAGACTAAGCAACCAACACAGAACTGGAGTTGTCAGTCACTGGACACTCAAGATTTGCAGAGGAGGAGATCTGAGCACCTATGGACATGTTGAGTGCAATGATGATGACCCGCAAATAACTCAATTAAAAAAATGTATGGCATGAATATTTAAACAACCCATACCAACCTGCAGTGTACAACAACAGGCTGTCTGTTTGAATATGAAGCAACTCTGTTTTCAAAATCAACAAGGCTCCAAGGGCTGGTTGGAACACTCTTGTCTGGCCAGGCAAGGTAGTGAAATTGTGTCAGAGTGTGAGGTTTTTGATTGGCCTAGAGTTTGATAAAGAATGTATGTACACTGGACGACCAATACCATACCAGTCAATATTTAAAGTACAAAGGATACATTCAATGAAATTCTAATGTAAACAAATTTAAAGCCATACACATTTATAAAATTATGTTTATGAAATAACACATTTCATTTACACATAAATTTAATTTTTAAAATTGTATTATTATAAATATAAAATAAATTAAACTAACTTCATTCAGCAGCTAAATAAAACTTCATCTTTCAGTTTTTTATGTTAAGAGCTGGAATATTAATTTTCAAGAATTATTACATATGACAAGGAATGAAGTAATTTTTGTCACATACAAATTATGTCACCTGTATTATTTTAAAAATTGATTCTAGAACT
Organism: Megaustenia siamemsis; assembly: GCA_032433765.1. Classification (NCBI taxonomy): domain Eukaryota; kingdom Metazoa; phylum Mollusca; class Gastropoda; order Stylommatophora; family Ariophantidae; genus Megaustenia; species Megaustenia siamemsis. The sequence goes on along the minus strand of JAVIAB010000139.1, from coordinate 50,091,379 downwards.
GCCAAAAGTTTGTATGTTTCAATCAATAGATTTATAGAATCCAATTAATTTTTTTGTAAATACACTATATATACATATGCCATTTCACAATAAGACTATTAAACTGGTATATTAGTTTATATTCACCTTTGAAAGTTCCAGTTTCCTAATAATACAGTCTGAAAACACCTGAGAGTTCATCAGTCTTATTGTTATTTCTCCAATAATCAAATCATTGCCCTCTGGCCAGTACCTTTCACACTTTAGCTGTGAAAAATAATAAGAGAGAAAATTATTAATATTACAGTATTTTAAAATTACAATTTAAATAGAGCATTTTTATTACTGTGGAATTTAAAATAATGCAATAAACATTAGTGGCAGAGATTAAAAATGTATTAATGCAAAGTACTAAATTTTTAAAAAATATTACTTGATTTGCAAGGAAAAATATTATTTGGTAGTTTTTTAATTGCAAGGACAGAGTAACAAATTTGCTGGGGACAAAAATAACACCACATGACATAATACAATGCTCAATAGACAGATATTTGAGGTAGGAACATTAAGTAGCCTGTCTAAATGAGGTTATCACTCTTACTCATTTAACTGCCAGCCTGAAAGTTTTTTTATTATCTAGTTGTATTGCTTGCTTCAGTGGTGTGTAAAAATTCTTTGATGTGTTAATCTCATTGTCTTTTAGCTTGTCCTTTCCTTCCACTTCCTGAAATATCACCATCATCATCATGTATCATACCGTTTGGCGAAGGTGACCATTTCCTTCCACAAACTTCTATCTACCATGCATTGTATCAGTTCTGTTGACTGTTTTCCATGTCATGACACCAAGCTATCTGGTATTTTCTCTCTCTTTTGTCCCCGATCTCCCTTTCCTTTTATTTTGCCAGCTGTAACCAAGTATTCCAACTTTCCTATTCTTATGATGTGATGAAAAAATGTTGACTGTTTCTTTCTGATGTTTCTTAGGTGGTCCCTTTTTGTGTTGGCCTCTTTGAGAATTTCCTCATTGGCCTTTTTAGCTGTCCATGGAACTTTTAATATTTTTCTGAGAAATCTCATCACATAATTATTAAAATTATGTCCTGAACTATACCTGTCATTATTGTTCCTTTAAGGCCATCATATTTTAAATTATCAAAGTATGTGAGCTGTGTGTTAAATTAAATCCACTAAGTTGATCAAAACAAAGGTAGCAGTTACTCAAAAAGCAATAGAAAACTTCTTCTTTTCAACTTTCTACAGACCACAAGTCTTCATTCGAAAATACTACATTAAAGCACCAAAATAGTATTAAATTGAAAAATGTGTAATCTGACATGGCAACAAGTGTAACAAATGTTCAATTTACCTTTCCCATTTCTACAAGATTAGTCAACATGACCACCACATCAGATTTCTGTTCCCACAACATGCGCACAAAATCTTCAAGTATAGCTTTAGTGGGACCTGTTCAATGAATATGAACAAATGTATAATACAGAAAGAGAAAAAAACCAATAACAAATCTTCATTAGATATCTTCATTCTCACAGTTAATTACATTAGTTACTACACTTAGCATTACACAAACATGAATTATTCTACTTCTTTAATTTCATTTATGCTACCAGACATATCGCTTGATGAAGACGATAATGAAGATAATGGTGGTTTGCATATTGTCTCCTATTACATCCATCCTCAACATACACCATCTTAGTACTGCTTCCCACTCTCTGACTTTCCTGCAAAGTTAGTCCTACAGCAGTTCTATATTATACAATTACATAAATAGAATTCTTGTTCAGATCTGACCATTGGTTTCAAAATATTACATAAAAATATGTGTATACTGAACATGTAGTAAAGGAAAGCCTTTCTTTAATTTATTGTTGCTTATATTTTTTAAAGCTTCATCTCTGGTTCATCCATTTGCCTTTAGACAAGAAGATTCCAATTTTTTAATTTCTGCTATATTTGGTGAGACTTTTTCTCCTTGAATCCATAGTTTCTTTTGTGGCTTGTGGCTCTACTGTACCACACTTGGTCCCTGGTAAGGGAGATGTGATGTCTAGCCCTCTCAAACAATGATAAAAATAAGAGCTCCATGTGCATGCAAAATATTTTAAAAGATATGAGCCCTTATGGACATGTCCGATGTGCAATGAGGATGATACGTTGAATAAATGAAACTAACTAAACTAGTCTAAAAGAGTAGGTATAAATGGCTACCGTTTAGAGTAACTGTTAAGAAATTCTTCTTTGCCTTTCTGGCATTCACCCAATGACAGCTAAAGGAATTAACTCTTCATCATTCATCTTTAAAAGGAAATTAAGTGGGTGTAGATGCATTGTGTTGTGGTTTGCAGCTAGGCTGTGATATTTGTGTTTTTTGGTCCAATGCATCCGACTTCAGCACAGCATTTTTGAGTACTGGGTTGCCTTCTCTCTTCAATCCCTACTTGCTGAGCCAGACTGGATGGTCTGTTTCCAGAACCACTGCTGAGAGGTGGAGCGGGGTCTTGATCAGCTCTGATGTGCATCAATTCTAGTACATGCAGTCAGCTGTGGGTCACTGACCACACTCAGTTCAGTTGCTAGATGGACGTCTTGACTCCCAGTTAAAAAATATAAATTTTACTCAACACTGCCTCTCCTCTATTTTCAAGGTCTTTGCTAGTGCTATGGGGTTTTGGGCATCTGACCTGAAATCATCCTTGGTGCTCATCGCAAGGTGGCAGTGACGATTACAAGGATGGCAAGAAGCTGATTCTGGGGGAGGTGCTGGAGAAAGAATCTGAACATTATGGATATGAACATTGTCCAATGCGCATTAAAGATGATCTGTCAACTAAACTAAACTAATGTAGTATTAATATATCCCTAAAGCTGTGCTTATTTATTAAACATCTTTTTGTTGAATGAATGGACTTATTTTGCTGCTATCTTATCTTTTAAGTTTGCTTCAATAATCGACCAAAGTTTATACCATTTTTATTTTTCAATTGGATTACATATTTTTTATCTTTCTATTGTCCTTTAAAGTCAAAGATAGCACAAAGGCATATATCTAACCTCTTCATTCCTGACAACTTGACAATTTTTTGCTGTTACCCTTCCATTAGCCTTAGACTTCACAAGACCTGCAGTTTGTCTCACTAAATGTCACTGTTGTGGACAAGCCTCTCAATCTTGGCAACGAAGTTGATACCAACTGTCATTTCCTATCTTATCAGTGTTCTTCTTAGCATTTCTCTAAGTTCATCTTTTTTCTTCTTTTATAAATTGTTTCCCATTTGAAGGCTTGCCTTGTTATTTTCTTGTTATCTCCTCTCATCACATGCTTGTCCTAAACACACCTTCTTTATTTGATTATAGATAATATTATAGATTACATGGCCATTTCTCTTTCTTCGGACTAGTCTTGACTTTATTCAAAGATACACAAAGTATTTTCCTGAGACATTTCTTTTCAAATGTATCTAATTTATTACTTACCTTGGGAAGCTATCAATTTCTCCTTGTTTTTATAACCCTGAGAACAATTATTGAAAACGAAGAGTGATTATTTCACTGATGTGAGAAGTCATGTATCATTTATGTTGAAAAAAATTATTGTTTTAAAGATCTGAAGAGTCAGTGTTTCCCCAGTATGAAGAGTCAGTGTTTCCCCAATATGAAGAGCTAGTGTTTCCTCAATATGAAGAATTAGTGTTTTCTCAATATGAAGAGCTATTGTTTCCTCAATATGAAGAGTTAGTGTTTCCTCAATATGAAGAGTTAGTGTTTTCCCAATATGAAGAGCTAGTGTTTCCACCATACAAAGAATTAGTGTTTCTACAGTATGAAAAGTCAGTGTTTCCCCAATATGAACAGTCAGTGTTTTCACCAATATGGAAAATCAGTATTTCCTCCATATGAAGAGTCAATGTTTCCCCAATTTGAAGGATCAGTGTTTCCCCAATATAAAGCGTCAGTGTTTCCCCAATATAAAGAGTCAGTGTTTTCCTGGTATGAGGAATGAGTGTTTCAATGAAGTGAAGATAATGCAAACAAAAAGCATTTAAATACAGCAAACAATTATCTGACATAATTATTTTTAAACAAAGGAAACAAGAAATAAAACTTCTACTCTTTTCTTTTTTTACCTGCTTCTGCAGTAGGATCTTGTAGGATAACAATTTCTGCACAGTCTGTGGCAATCTCTCACATTTTGTTTCAAGTCTAGTAGATACTAATCTAACTTCCAGTCAATATGGTGGATAGGCGGCAAGGACCATTCAGGCTCAGTCTGAAAAGTATTCCTTGTTGCACTTTCCTCATATTCAAAGTCTGGCCTGCTGCCAGAGCTACTGAGTTTGGTGCTCTGTGCACACAACATGAGCTGTGTATTTCGATGTTACAATTGTTTATGATGAATGAGGATATCATACAACGAAGGACAGTTCAGTTGTATTTACTTTTGGTGCTGCTTGGCCTTATACCTTTTGACATGTGCTTTTAGCTGCTATGATGGGGACTGCAGCTGCCTTTCTTTGTTTGGATCTTACAATGAGATGAGTTTTATTTTGGATGATTCCACTGGATTTTAATTCATTTGTGGTAATACTAGGACCTACAACTAACTATCATCATCATCATCAAGTACCGGGCCTACTAGCGTAGGTGATCATGTCTCTCCACAACTTTCGATCTCGGCAGCTATTTATCATTTCTGTTGTTGACCTTCTGCCAAGCCATTCTCTTAAGCTGTCTGTTATTTTTTGTCTTTGCTTCCCTCTATCTCTTCGTCCCTCAATTTTTCCAGTTGTTACAATATATTCAAGTTGTTCTCTTCTCATTACATGGCCAACAAAAGATGATTGTTTCTTCCTAATATTGGAAATTAGCTCTCTTTTTGCTTTGACCTCTCTCAGAACCTTTTCATTACTCTACTTAGCTGTCCATGGTATTCTCAACATTCTTCTGTAAAACCATATTTCTACAGACTCCAGTGATTTTCTTGTCTGTTGTCCTATTGTCCATGACTCACATCCGTATGTCAAGACTGGCTCTACGTAACATTTAAGAACTCTTTTTCTTGTTTCTATTGTCAAAAACGGATTGCATAGTATTTTCCTCAATTTTTGGAATGCTGCTTTTACCTGAGCCATTCTGCATCTCACCTCTTTTGTACATCTTCCGTCTGAGGTTAACAAAGTTCCCAAATATTTAAATTCATTTACCTGTTTTAATATAGCGAGTCATGATTATACAAAGAAGTTACGACGGTGGTTTTCTGTTGCCTTCCGTCGGTTTGTTTACGGTTGGCTCCGCTAGCCTTTGACTAAAAAGTCTCACCCACAAGGCAGTGGGGTTGTTTTATTTCGGGGTACCCTCCCTTAGCCTTTTACTCTCCTGAGCTTACCTGCAAGGCAGCAGGACAGTCACAGGTTGTACTGTTTACTGCATACAGTAGCAGGTAAAATTACCCGACCTGACAACTAACTATAACCATAATATACTATTCATCTCTACCTCTATTTTTTTCTCTTCAAGATTGTTAATGGTTTTTCTCTTCACTTTCTCCATGAAATCAACTGTATGGCAGCTCTTGTGATGATTCTGAGAATGTGGCCTGTTCAACTTCTACATCTTACTGTTATCAATGTGTGAATTTCCTCTTGCCTGCACATCTGAGCAGTTCTTGATTACTGATTTTGTTTACTAAAATTTTCTAAGAACTTTCCTGAAACAAGTTTTTTTTAAAAATAATTACAATATTAATGTTTCCTTTTCTGCTATTCTCAGGCATGTGTATTCTATGTATGAAAGCACTTGAAGTAGATTTTTATATACTCCTACTTGGCATCAAAAAAATAACTAGGAAAATGTTTGCTAAAGACCTATACTCCACAAGGAGTTTAAAGGGAGAAGAAATCTTATTTATTTTCTGCTGGATAGGGCAGGTTTTCAAATATTTCAATTCAAAAGCTTTTTCCACCTCACTACATTTTGTTGATACTTCCACTAGCTCCTCCACTTGCTTTTACTTTGCTTTTTAAGTATGTAAATGTGTTTGTTATTGAAAGCTCCTAGTTCTCTAGTTTGATTGGTGTAGAGTTGCTTCAATTAAAATCCAACACATGGTTTTATGCATCTGTCACTTTTAAGTCTTCAAGTATACCATTGTCCATCATATTCCTCAAGGATTATTTTCTTTCATCCCTCTCATCACTCAGCCTTTAATGACAATAAATGGTTGAGAGGACACACTTGTCAAGCCCCATATATATGGTTCCATATATTAGCTACTGTGACTGCCACTGAATGTGAATTTAATATGCATGTTCTGACAATGGTTCAATAAATTTTAACAAAAAATTTACAATACAATGAGAAAGAACTAAAATTAAAAAATAGCACTTCTCTATAACACAGAGTTTTACCTGCACATACGATGCATTAATATAATCTCCATAACCTTTTTCCTCATCAGCAATTAACAGAACACGGGAGTGGTCATCTGTAGACGAATTTGTAAAAATAACAAAATTAAAAAAAAAAACTTTTCCAAAAAAACTATTACAGCATAATCCAATTTATGAATTTTGGAGGTCGGGGTGGTAAATAAAGACTGCAGTACAGTCACCTCATAACATACAAGTCAGGGATTTTGTTTTCCTTTTAAATAAAATAACTTGAAACCAAATTTAAATGTGAGTGCCTCCCAAATCCCCCTGCATACTTTAAATATAACTGTATTTAACAAACAACCAAACTGATCATATCTCTCGCATGCTGCCATTATTAACTATTATAAAATGTAAAATAAATAATAGCTTTAAAAATACAAAAATAATAACCAGCTTGGCAATTTCATTTTTTCAACCAATTAAAATACAGGAGTTATATTAGGATGAAACAACATTATTACAGATACCTAGGATACTTACATGCACATATATTCTTGTAGCGGTTCTTGCCTTTGTTCTCTGAATTAAGTCCAACACTCACTGATGGGTTGCAGGATGAAGGAATTTTCTGACAAAAAAAATAGTAAACTTCCATTACCTTTTTCATATAGATTTCTGTGTGACAAAAAAAATAGTAAACTTCCATTACCTTTTTCATATAGATTTCTGTGAGTTGGTAAAAAAAAAAAGCATCTACTATGTAATAATGCTTTTAACATCACTAAGAGTAGATATCTACTCGCAGAATTTGGGGTGATAATAAAAACAAAAGAGCACAGGCTCCCATCATCAACAAATATTATATTTTTATAGTTATAGCTATTTGAAGGCGCTGATATCACTGCAAATGAATGAAAATCTATAACTGCTCAACTGCCCATGCCAGTGAAATCATCCTAAGTAACGTCTCATTGAATATCCAAAGAAAGAAAGGCTGCTGCAGTCCCCATCATAGTAGCTACATCACATGCCAAAAACCATAAGGCCAAGCAGCACTGAAAGTGAACGCAGCTGAACCGTCTATCGTCACACGATATTATCATTCATCGTAAGCAATTTGAATATAGAAATACCATCCGGATGAAAAGTACAGCTCACGGTGTGCACAGAGCACTAAACTCAGTAGCTCTGGCAGCAAGCCAGACTTGGAATATGAGGAAACTGTAACAAGGAACACTTTTCTGACAGTGCCTCAACAGTTTCTGTTGCCCATCTGCCATAATACCAGAAGTCCTCATACATTTTTATAACAAGGTTAAGATATTTTTTTTTCTCTCCTTCTTCGTCCCATAACACCAGGGTACTACTGACAGACTTTCTCAACTTTCTCCATGCATGTCTATCTTTAGACCTTTAGGACTCCATTCTTTGGTGTTATCTTCCCATCTGTTTCACCATCTATCTCTCTCTGCTATCACAGTTTCTTGAAGAAGATATTATATTGACAAATATGTTCAGGAACTACAATTAATTTTCTGTTATTGATCATATATATATATATATATATAAAATATTGCAAATAACCTCATGTAATAAGCTGATGAATCAATGCAAAGAAATGGGTAGAGCACAATATAGATTAATTAAAATCAGTAGAAAATAACTATAAACATCACACATGCTAAAGACAAATGTGGAGCATCCATCCTCTAGAAAGTCTAACAGGTAAGACAGATGAAAACAACACTTTGGAGAAACACTCAATAAAAACTTGATTTTGACTCAAGGTCAAAAGTTCTCCATTTGCAAAGGAATTGAGTCAAAACATTGACCTGTTTTGGTTTGTCTTTGTCACAAATATACTATTTTATGTTATTTTGTCAGTGCCATGGCCAATAACAAATGAAATAGACATGTTCATATGTGCCTCTTTATCCTATGTCAGTTTATAATAATATAAATAAATAATTAATACAAAGTTTACCTTGAACTGCTCACCGAAGAACTCCTTTGTGTGAGACAGCATAAATTTGTTAAGATCATCCACAGCAATAGCGGTCTTGTAAGACTCACAAGCTGTATTATTGTAGATGCCATCATTGTTCTTATCATCTGGTGTGATATCACTTATGTTGGTATATACTGATGGTTTATCACCTGTTGATTGGGACACATTATTTCTTTTTAAATATTGTTAGCTGATCAGAAAACAGTAATTTAGCTCTCATTTAAATTATACGTCATCATTTATATCTCATCTTGGTAATCTCTAAATGTTATAAAAGATTCTGCAGATAGAAAAATGTATAAAAGAGACCAGGCCAACAAACCCATCATGTCAAGCAAACTATTTACTGCAATAAAATGTGACAGATCAAAGGATTCGCATATCAGAGTCTTGATGTAAACTATAGATACAAAATATTAAGAACAAAGAAAATTACAATTATAAGTTTTATTTTCATTCGTATATTGCTGGGTCAATCAAAAAGTCTTGCACTTTACTAAGAAGTCATGACAACAGATGGGAATGTTATGCAGCATTGTAAAAAACATGGCTATTGTTTGAAATCTAGAATGAGTACTTGGCATGCCTGGGGTGTCATGTGAAAGAGAAATTAGGGATTTGATTACTGAACTGGAGACATGATCTGGGGTCCAGTTTTGAGCAGTTCTATAATCAGGCCATTATGAAGGTGAAGATGCAGTGAGAGAAGTACATCACCTTGAGTTAAGAACACTTAGAGAAGGATTAAAGTTGACACAGATTTTCAGGTAAATGCCTTGACTCATTTATACTAAAATGCAAAACTTTATTACTGATCTGTGATGTTGAGTGTTAAAAGACACAGCAACCTACTAAAAGTAATCTTGGGAGGGAAAATACAAGGTACAAGAGGCAGAGGCAGACCAAGACTAACATGGATGAGTAACATAAAAAGATGGACAAGTCGGCCTATGACAACCTGCACTATCAAGGCAAGAGATAGAGTGGAATGGTGCTCCATGGTAGTCAACCTCCGATGTGAAGACAACACTTAGTGGTAATGATGATGTTGATTGATATGCAACTATATCAATTACTCACAAATTTTCATTCACATGGCACCTTGCATACGACATGTAACAATGGAAGCTTTCAACCAACAGTGCATCTTTATAATGATACATAATTTTGCTGTTTTCCTTAATGATTTCTTAGCACAGACAAAACTCTTTGGCCAACTCTTGTATATATTGTTTCCACAAATTGTTACCATATTTTTCTCAACAGAGTGATTTGAACTACTTTCTTGCTTTGTCCATGATTTTTTCACACTATATTATATAATACTATTTTTTTAAGTTGCTGTTTTCATTCCTTTTATTTCAGTTCATTTACTTTTAAATATTCCAAACATGTGATATCATATCTTGGGTTTCTTGCTACACTTTTCAAACATTCAACCTCAGTAAAGCACTTATTTTCTGAAAACTTGTCTAGTTTGATATTCTGCAGTTATTCCATCTGTGTTTGCTTCCAGACACATTTTACCATTACCATTCATGCAAGCCTCAGATCTTCACCCTGTAGTAAAATATGATTTTCCCATGTCATTTTTATAATGCATGGGAGCTTTAAACTGCAACTTCCAACCTGAAGGCTCAGTCTCTTTATTTATTTGTCTGACTGTGCAACATGAAAAAGAAAAAAAATGTAAAAATTAACAGGAATTGCTTTTGGGTAGTCGGTGTACTCACAAATTACCTGAAAATGAGAGGACCTATTTTTGCTTAAGGTTGTTACTGATCTACACAAAAAACACACAAAAATATTGTGCATACATACCTTGAATGGCTGGCCTATTAGCTCCAAAACTATTTGACTGAAGATCTGAAAGACTGTATTCAGCTAAATTTCCTCGGCTTCCATCATCAAAATTATTGCTACGTTTGGTTTGTTTCCGTCTCCTTGTTACAAACAAAACAAAAATATTATCTGGAACCATCAGACTTTCTTTTTTTTTCACTTAAAAAATTTTTAACACAACATTGTTATCCACATTTCTTTATCAAACAAAGAATGTTAATGTTAAAGATAACATGTAAAATTGGTCTGTGCTCATTGTGGCCTATTTGGCATTGCATAGGCTGGCAAGTCACCTGTGCTATAACCAGCTAAAGCAAATGCTCAAGAACAACAATTTTATCACAAGATATCAAGGAAGGAAGTAAAAACGCTAATCAAAAGAATATATTGAAATGCATAACAGACTAGAACAAGCAATACATTCTTACGAGATCCAATCCTAAAGCTAAATAGAGCAAATGTTCTACAATTTTCTGACTGCAATGAAGGCATTGTCGACTGAATGTCCACCTATACAAAATGCAAATGGCTGCAACCTCACAATGTACATATTAAGTCTGTCTAAAGACATCAGAGTGCATCCTTCAAACTTGTAAACTGCACAGAGATTTAAGAATTGAGAGACATGCTTTTTGAAATTCAATTAAATTACAATTAAATTAAATTAAATTTAAATTATTAAATTGCAATTTTGAAATTCAATGCTTTTTTTACATGTTTTTTACAAGTCGCCCCAGGCATGCCAAGTACTCATTCTGCAATTTAATTCTGCATTTTAATGCAGAATTGCATTGAGAGACGCACCAAGATGGCGCCCTGTTGGCTGGCCTATTCATAAGATTCACAGATAAGTGCTGTTTTCCAGTGAAATTTCCTGTTTATTTGTTTGTTTTTATTTATTGTTTTAGGGTTCATGTGAGTGTGCGCGCTTTCTATTTGATGTTAATCACTTTGCTTCTTTTGATTCATTGCATTTTGTTATAATTTCCTTATCTCATTATTCAGCCTTGCTGCACTATTGAACGCGTCATAATGGCGGTTTGTTTACGCCGGTCTGTTGTCAAGGACGCGTAAGTCATTTAATTTGTAGAAAGCTCTCAGTGTTTCCGCGTGCTGCTGAGCAAGTCACTGGAGTTGGCCAGTTTATAACGTGGAACGGGTTCTAGGCCGTGCGACTGAGCAAGTGCACGTGAGTCTAGGCCATCCAAAGCTTTTATACTTTGGAGTCGTCAGTCGCTGGACACTGAGGGAATTGCTGAGGAGGGGATCTGAGCACCTATGGACATGTTCGGAGTGCAATGATGATGACCCGCAAATAACTCAATAACTCAATAACTTAAGAATTGAATTATTGTCCCAAGGTAGACAATTTGTAGACAAACTAAGGAGCATTTATGATGAAGACCTTCTACTAGTAAATTCATAGAGATGACTTGTCCTTTTGTGTTATATACCAAGCATAGGAAACTGAAAGCTAAAGAAAAAGGAGAAGAAAACCAAATTACTTGTGACTTGAATTAAATATTAAAAAACAAAATAGTGACACAAGTTTTGGGAGATTAGGCTGGTTGATTGCTCATTGATCCAGTAGCCTGTTGGCCTCTACCTTTCTATTTAATACTATATAGTCATATCTGCATGTGTTGTAAGTTCTTAAGTTCCTTATAGAGTTGCATATTACTATTATACTTACTAAGAGGAATAAGCACCATTCTAATAGATATACCAGACATCTAAATGTACGATGGTCAGCAGTTTCACAAAAATGTGTACACATTTGGCACTCTAGTGTGGTTTGTTTGTAATCTTATCAAGTTATTATTGAGTTATATATACTGGGTGGGAAGTCACAAAATTGTGCTCTCTCTCTTTTCCAGATGTTGTCTTTTAGGTTCAGGGTTGGTCAAATAATTGTCAATCTCTTTCCTAATATTCTCTAAGACTCATCTATTTTGACATGTTTTGCTTGTTTAATCTTTTCAGAAGATGTTTAACTATCTACAGTGTTGTTGATGTGTATGGTTGTTTCCACTATGCTTGGCTTCTTTTAGGCCCTCACTATCCTACCTGCCCTATTTACTATTTAACTTGTGATAATATTTGTTTATATTTGATTTAGATTAGTACCTTCCTGTTGTGCCCACTTTTGTATAAATATTTCTTGTCTTGTACCTGATGGAAACTTTTGCAGAAACATGATAGTTTGTCTTGTCTTTCTTTAGGCTTAGCTGCTGATATCATTTTATGTATGTGGCGGCCTTGGTAGCCTAGTTGGGAAAACCACCCGACTGGACTACCGGCGTTCAGACAACCCGTGTTCGATTCCCGCTGGGAGCAGTGTGAGTTGTACTCGTGGTTGGAAAAAAAAAAATACCCCCACGGTCGACCCAGCCGTTTGCAGAAATGGGTACCAGGGTATTACCCTGGGAAGGTGAGGAATGTTGCCTTGCATCTGAGTTTAGATGCTTGAGGCGACACTATACAGAAATCTCCGAACATTTCTGGATAGGTGGCCGAACACATATGGGTGGAAACTCGCGTGCTAAGACGCCAGTTCAAGTCTCGTACTTTACCTTACCTTTATCATTTTATGTTTATTTGATATGGTTGATTTTGCTTTGATCCCTTCTTTACTAGTTTACCTGCCTTGTAATTGCTAGAGGTATATGGGTGGTCAGGAGTTTTTATAGATTATCAGCACATTATGTTTTTGTTGTAGGTTCTAATAGGTCAGTATTATGCCTGTATAGCCTCTCTTCTCTATAAAAACTCTGTATCTATTTAAGGCATGACGAAGGTTGGTATATAAGGTGGTTTGGAAGATGGGACATCATTATGCTCACTACATATGTCCACTTCCTGCATCTTGGGTGGATCTCATTTGAATATGCCTCATACATGTGGCTACACACTTATTAACTCTTGATATTTTTTGTCTTTTGTCTGGAAGGTTATGGCTATCTTTGTTTTTATTGAAATGCCATAAGTGAGAATTGAATTTTGATTTACTCTCTTCATTGTTATTGGATTTCTACAAGATGTTTATTGTTGTAATCTTTACTCATTCATGTACTCCCTTCAAACTTCTAACTTTCATAGCAGATCATCTCCCAGCATCTAATACATGTTCCACACATGTGTATTTCACATATTTTAGATGGCGTTGATCACATTGTTCTACTGAGTCATTGTTTTATACTCTATCAATGGACTTTATGTTAGCTTGACACATGTTGTCAGGAGTATATATTTATACTTTAAAACAGCACGAACATAATCAGTATACATGTCTCACCAGGTGTCCCTGAATATGATGTTCCAGCAAGACTTATCAGTATCTGTAGTCACCTCTGAACTGTTTTGAAACTTTTCAATATTCTTCTTCTTGAGGCTAAGCTGTTAACCCGAGATATCCACATCTTGGAAATTTTTTGTCAGTTCAAATGTTTCTCAAAACTAATACTCTTTCCATTAAATTTGTGGCTCTTGGTAAGATAGTCAACAGTTTATTTACAATATGTCTTCAGTTTCCATATTTGGCATTTCTCATGTAGTCTTATAGGTCTCCATTTAGTCTTTGTGCTGTACTTTCAATATCTTCATTGCTCTGACATGTCACCAGTTCATCATCTAACTAGGTTTTTTTCAACTTTGATCTACTTGTTTAGGTCATTGATGAAGTTGAGAAAAAGTGTGCATCTTAAGACAGAGATTTGTATTAACCATTATATTAGGACTTATTTAGAAGTGATGGCATCATTCATCTTTGTCTGGGTCATTAGGTCAATAAAGAAGTACTTTATCAGTTGTATAACTTTTCTCTGACTGGCATACCAATCATCCTTGACAGGAGATCTTTCTTCCACATTTGATCTTTAGCGTGTTCTTAAGAAATTGGCTATGGTATGTTATTTTTCTAGGACTGAGAACATACATTTATGTATTAGCTTAAAATAATTGATCTTTTGTTCATTTACCTTTTCTGCAATCTGTCTTTTCTAGGAAAATAACGTTTGAACTCTCAAGGAGTCAGTAAAAACATGCATTTTCCATTTTTCTTTCTGCTAATTTGCCAAGGCAACTAGAAGCTTTTCATTGAAGAACTTAGTTCATGGACACTACTTATTGTATTTTTTTCTTTAAATGCACAGACACACAGGTACAAGCACAAATGCATGCTTACAAAACCCTAAAATAATTTATTAGTATTTTAAATTAAGGTATTAAAAAATGCATGTACTTATATAGTGATATCATCTATTAAAAATGCAATCAATTTGATCAAATAACAATACAAATATGTTATATAAATTAACATCCTAAAGGAATCATCAATTTTACTATAAAACATACCTCCACACAAACACACCAATGACCACTATAATGGCCAGAAGAAGTACAGCAATTATAGGTCCAACCACAAGTCCAGTGTTTGTTTCACCATTTGTTGTTTTCACTAGAAGTTATAGAAATATAAAGAACATATAGATTTTATATTAAATAAATAGAGCAACAAGATAATACAGCTAGTAGAATTAGTGTATCATGTCAGGGAACAAGCAACAGCAGAAAATTTGTTTACTTATCTACAAATGCCATGAAGCAATTTGTAAAAGATTTCAGTTCTAAGCCATATGTGTTGCAACTTGTTAGCCTGTGTCATTGCAGATTTATGTAATATTGTTTAACTGGTTTGTTTGGAGCCACAGAAGCATAGTTGTAAAAAGCATTCACCATTGACCAGACAAACTGGGTTTGAATTCTAAAAGCAGCACCTGAAGTTTGCAAAAATGCCAATGATCCACACAATCGCTAGGTAAAGTAAAGATCATTTAGAAATCTTCCCATCCCTATGAACTTCATGCTGAAGATGACACCAGTCAGAATTTACTGTTCAACTTTTGGCCAGGCAGCAGCATACAAAATAAAGCAAAGAGCCCTGTCACACCAAGTGACGTATAGGGAATATGGTGTTAGTGACCATAATTTTTTACAGACCTTTGGCACATGATTTTTGAGGTAATGTGGTCAGTATTACGTCCGTGCCTCTTTACCTTCCCAGAAAAAATCTGGTACCCATTAAGGCAGGCAACAGCATATCATGGTATTTTCCATAGCTATGAAGCCAATTCACATCTCATGTTTTTAACTTTGTTTATTCATCTGACTCATGGACTTTCTAGATTTCTGAAGCCAAGTCATTGACTATTGTAAATGCATAATGGTTGCTGCTAATGCTTCATTCCTATGATATGGCTGAGCCACTTTATTTTCTGTTTTCCTTTGTGTTTCATGCAGGACTTGGTTCTAACAATTTTTTTTCACGTTACATTATAAGAGTTTCAAATTACAGGTTACATGATTTGTTTCTTCTTGTTTCTTAGAAAAGAACCAAAATTGACATTGATAACAGAAGGAGGGCAGAAATATGCTCTTTACAATGTGTTGTTTATTCCCAGCTTGATGGTTGGGTAGTAATGACTGTTGTGCATGCCACTACATTAATCTTCTGACATCTTGCTTGAATTTTTTTTTTCAAATCAGAAGACAAAGACAGATGTACAACATATTTGAAGATGAAAATGTTTAAAAGTATATTCAAAAGTATGCAAATTGTAAATATTCATACAGCAAGGAAAGCAAAATGAAAGGTTGTTAAATGTTATATATTCTTTCTCAATTTCCAATTTAGTAAAATTTGTAGTATTGAATAAACAGTTTGAGAGATAAAATTAGAACTCTAGAAAGATGGATAATTGGAACAATATAAAGGCAAGAAACTAATTTAAAAAACACTTTAAAACTTGAGAGATGAGAAAAAAAATGCTAAAAGAAATCAGAAGTAGTAAAATAGATTATTAACAGTACATTAGTAATTATGAGATTTTTAAAATCAAAAGTAAAAGGAAATGTAGCAGCAAAATCAGTGTAAGAAAAATATTATAATATGAAATATAACAGTTAATAAAAGTGGGCCCCAAAGACAGAAAATATTTTAGATTCTTTGCAGAAAGACCTGGAGAAGATTGTTACTACATTATTTTCTTTCATTCTGTTACAAAGACAATTTGTGAAGTTGTTTACTTCAGAAAAATATATTATGTCTATATATCATCATCATCATCGAGTGCCATCTCCGCAACGAAGGTTGGCTACAATGGAGCGCCATTCTGCTCTTCTCTATCTATATATAGACTTTCGTTATTAAAAATATTATATATATATATATGTTTATACAGACTAATTAAAGTATTAATTAGAAAAAGTATAACATTGCATTCAATAAATGATAAAATGAATGCGCATATAATAAAAAAAAGTATAGATAATAAAAGAATTTTAGCATTAAAATGGCACATTACACATTATTTACACTTTAGGCATAGTGATCCTTCATATTCATTAACACATCCCAAGTGGCACGCTCCAGAAACATGGTGACACACTGAAGGTTCTTTTATTACATCTACAACACAGAACTGGCTGCAGTTGGATTTGCAATCTTCACCATATTTTACTCTCTCACAAGCTAGGAAGATTTCAGAAACATCGCATCAACAAGGCTGTATGACATACATAAATGTGAGATATGTATTATTGTATACAATTTATTTATTTATTCTATTTAATGGAGACAAAATTAAAATAATTGCAAATAATGGTTATTTAATACAAAAACAATTCATCATATACAACTTTTAAATCTACTAATTTAGAAACTGATTTTTTAACAGTTGGATACTAAAATATTTAATAGCAAATTTTGCAGCACATAAATAACTCAACAATAAAAAATATAACTTGTCTACAGTCACAGATGATGGCTATTTAAAGGCAATTAATTTCATAAGAAATAATTTTTGAAACTATAGATTTTAATTTTGAAATAAATGTTTAAATAAGGATAAATTAGAACAAGTTTTTGACATGAATTGTAAAATAGCAATAAAATCTAAAAAGAACACTTTTCTTTCAAGTATTTTTGTGAAAACAAAGTTAAACACAAGACAGATGTCCACAACAAGATGTGAATGTGATATGCAGTTTTAAAAAAAAATTAAAAAATTAAAAAATTAAAAAAAAAGGAAAGGAAAAAATTTACCAATTTAGCCACAGAGCAAGAGCTCATTTGCTGCTATAATCAGAATGGTAATTATTTTACTGATTACAAGACAGCAATACAGATAGACCAACCAATATGCTCTCAGTAATCTCAACAAATGGTGCAAAGTATGCCTGCTGAGGATTCCCATAATTTAGTTATAAAGAGTCATAACAACATATTTCAGTTGTACTCTATTACTCAAACTTATTATGACTTTTAAATTCTCAGTCTCACAATTTGTCCATTCAATCATTTAAGAGTTATTGAGCCTTCAACAAACGTTGTGAGAACACCAGACCCAAGGGTCGCCCACGAAAAATATGGGTCGATGAAATATTAGAAGCATTAGGAAACATAACAGCAGCAGAGGCGAACAGAAGAGCAAAAGACCGCAAAATATCTCCCCTCGACGCTGAAAGGCAGATGAGGAAGAAAAGAAGAAGGAGAAGAATCATTTATTAGTTTCTAATATGATCCAAAGAAGACTTCATTACATCACTCCCATGAGGCTCTAAAGAATCCTCTCAAAGTTTCCACAAAGCAGGCAAGTCAGCTTTTAATTTCCATTGGCTCCCACGTTACCATGACAGTTGATCTCACAAAATTCACCTAGATTTTATGATTAGGTATATGTATTTATTTGGATATTTCAAAATGTAGGAAAAGATTAATTTAAATAAAGAAAATAGGGACAGGTGGTTTTTACTGGCACATATCACATAAGTACATCAATGTAGACAGTTCAGTAAGTTTACTTCCCAATAAGCTTATTTTATGTATTAACCTACACAAGATGATTATTTAAGAAAGAACTGATAATGAATGTGTTTAAACAATGAACTGCAACAACATTCAGCATATCTGCTTCTTTCCATCTCCATATTCACTGTATACTGGAGTTGAGGACAAGAAGAATGACTAAAGATTATACTTTCTATTCTGGTTACACTGGGTATTTACTTTTAATGAACTATTACTTTCATCTAAATTCTCTCAAAGCTAACTGCATTTTACATTGCTATTTGTTGTGTAATGTCAACTGAGAAATCATGGTGTCTGTGTTTATGATTACAATTCATGTTTTTATTCTTATTTTTTTTTTACATGTAATTTATAAGTTTCATACGTTGGACATGTGATGAGAAGAGATAATAATCGAATAGCAAAGCAAGCCCTCATATGGGAAACAACAGGTAAAAGAAAAAGAGGAAGACCCAGGGAGACACTGAGAAGAACATTGATGAGAGAGGCAAGAGCAGCAGGAATCGGCTCCCTCAATGAGATAGAACTGCTTGCACAGAACAGAGACAGATGGCGAGATTTGATAAAATATCTTTAAAAGAAAACTGCTAGAACAAAAATTCATATAGGAGAAGGTGTATCTTGGTCTACGCCCTATGGGCCGGTTACGGCTCGAAAGGTCAATAGATAGAATTTATAAGTTTGATGTTTCAAAAATGTATGAAATTGTTTAAAACGTTTTTGCTGAAAATTCCTATATTTTTGTTGTTGTTACTTACCAGGAAATTGCATTATAAAATTAAGCAGATTGATATCAGTATGAGACGATCAACTGACTCTATTATAAGGGTCTGTTTCACAAGTAGAGACAGAGAGAAAGTTTGTGATAAAATGTAATAGTTTGAACCAAAAAGTACTAAGATCCCAGAACTGATATAAACCGTTTGCAGTAAAAGTAGACTATTTTTTTTCAGAGCAAATGAAAACAAAGGAAGAACAGTTGATAAGAAGTACTATCAATATGTATCTTCTATAATGACTTACGTTTATCACACAATGGACCAGTGTAACCACTTTTGCAGCCTTCAATACAATTACCATCATCATTATTACAAGGTTTGTCACCCTTGCAGTTTTCACTACATCTGTTAGCACATTTGTAGCCATAAGTTCCAGGCGCGCAATCTGTGATGAAGTTATTAAACTTAACTCAAATATAAGTAAACAGAATGTTTTACACATTTTAAAAAAAAAATAAATATTTATTGTAAAATGTATGTTACAACGGCTACAGCAATGTATAATAAAGGAATTTCATTTCAATCTTTTCTATTTGTTAGTGTAATAGTATATAGATTGGGCATTGCTAAAACATTATGCTGTGATCTATGTGAAACCTGTCTTATCAACATAGTTAGCAGTAGCCCAATCAAGATATGAATAAGAAGCAAACTTATACAATTCTGGAACAGTTAGCATTTAAGTTAGATTTGTCTTTTGTTCTGTTTGTGTTTGACAAAGATGAAGACCTTTCAGAATCAAAACATTGATTTGTTGTTTAGCCTTGTCTTATTTGCAAAGATGAAACATGCTATTTTTCATATTTAATTGCATATCATCATCATCATCGAGTGCTGTCTCCACAATGAAGGTTGGCTACCATGGAGCGCCATTCTGCTCTGTCTCTTGCTTTGATGGTGCAGGTTGTCATAGGCTGATTTGTCCATCTTTTGATGTTACTCGCCCATGTTAGTCTTGGTCTGCCTCTTTTACCTTGTATTTTCCCCTCAAAATTTACTTTTAGTAGGCATTCCCATATCCGCTTTGCCGCCCGTTCCAGCACCCATCGAACGCAAAGTGTTTGTAAACTCAATGTTCCATGCCTTCATTGATTAGCCGTGTGGTATTATTTTCTGCTAAGGATGCTTTTCCTGATTTCACCCTTCGTGGTGCCATGTTCTACCATTCCCTAATCTATTATATACCTACCTTGAAGTAATAGCTAACAATCACAATGTTAAAAAGTGTATTATGTACAATGAATGACTGCTCTGTGAGGCAAGAAGAAAGAATGACTTATGTTCTGTTCAGCATTAGGGATAGAATCATTACAATGTAGAATGGATGGAGCTTGTGAATAAAGAATTAATCAATTATAAAAATAATAAATAATGCCATGCCATCCTCTAATGGATTTCAAAAGCATTTTTTAAATGGGACAATTAACAGGATATTTTAAGAATCACCTGCAGTCAATGCTTCAAGTTACAGAAGATATCACACACTACACAGGGTTTGGATTTTTAGTATTGTATAAGTCAAGTGGATGGCATATTACTCCTTGTATCTAAAAGCTTAAAAAACTACAACAGTTTGAAATGCTACATCATAAACAAACAGAAATGACGACCTGTATATGTGTGCACAACACACATGAATGGGACATCAGTGTGGACACACTTGCCCATCTACTGAAAGTACCTATTTGTTTATATTGAGTGTCAATTGCCACAAAATTGAGTAACAAATCTACAATATACTATACTTCTTTACTGACAGAATGAATTACGCTTTCCATTACATAACATAAATATTAAATATTCCATTTCTTTCTGTTTACTTGTATCACCAGACTAACAACTTGATAAGTTAATTTTGATGCTGCTGCTTTGTGCAAGTATAATGTAACATATTACATTAATATACATCGACTTGGAACTAACAAGCATCAAAGAGACAACAAAACATTAGATTAATGCTTATGAATGACAAACCAACTTTTTTCACATTGGTTCCCCTCTTTTCCTGCTGGGCATTCTGTACAAACACCGGTCACGTGATGACAATCATTTTTGAGACAATCGTGGCTGCACAGATTTTGACAATCCACACCATAAGTACGGGCTGTGCATTCTAGCAAAGAAAGTAAGGATTGTAAAAAAAAATTTTTCAATGGGTCAGTAACTGTTGCATTTAATGAGTGAAGGTGTGATTAAATTATTTAAAATAGCAAATGTTACAAAATGAATTACAATGGATGTATAATGATAAAATGTACGTGATAAAAATGGAACAAGTTGGGCCTATTTGTAATCAAGACAATGATTGGAGAACAGTGAAACCAGCTAATCCGAAAACGATCATTGCTACGGCAGCATATTTAGGACAAATGTAATCTCAAATGCAAGTTTCTTTATGTAATTCAGACAGCTACTTCTTCTTCCACCTTTCATCTCCCTGTGGGGCATAGGTCTTCAACAAACACTTTCAGCTTCCTGTGGAGCATAGGTCTTCAACAAACACTTTCAGCTTCCTGTGGAGCATAGGTCTTCAACAAACACTTTCAGCTCCATGTGGGGCATAGGTCTTCAACAAACACTTTCAGCTCCATGTGGAACATAGGTCTTCAACAAACACTTTCAGCTCCCTGTGGAGCATAGGTCTTCAACAAACACTTCCCAAACCGTTCTGTTTCTTGCCATTCTTTTGAGATCATTCCATGTCTTCCTCGTTATTTTCATTTCTGCTTCCATCTGTCTTCTCCAAAAATACCTTGGACTTCCCCTTTGTCTTTTCCCCTGAGGATTCCAAAAAAGAGCCTGTTGTGTAATACTCTCAGTTGGACAGCTACTTAACTGAGTCAAATTATATAATTCCAATAGCTTACAACTAACCAGTTCTCACTGTATTAAACAATTAAGAACGAGTATCTTGCCATTCTTCGCAAGTTATGAGAATAGTAGTTCAAGCATACATATGTTGATGTATACAGAAATACAATCTTTTTAATTGATTACTGATTGTTGTGTGTGATACAATGCTGAAAGTTTTGATTGCTAATGATAATAATGATGCAGAAATACATTATAGCACAGGCAGCAATACATATTCATGCAAAGAAATATCTCGCAAAAATACCTCAGCACGATTGTTTAAATAAGGATTAATAGACAGTAGTTGTGTAAAATAACTATAGAATCAATAATTTCTTTAGTTTTATCATTTATGTTACATTAAGATCACATTGTACTCCGGACACGGACACACACACATAGAGGTTCCAATCTTCTTCTTGATATACTGAGAACCTCCAAGGAGAAACCTGATTTAAGTTCACAAACTTCATTGTACGGCCTGAGATCCACAAGTTGTACAGCCTAAGATCCACAAGTTGTACGGCCTGAGATCCACAAGTTGTACCTATACATTAATGATGAGATTTCAATGTATGCACCTTACTATAAAATAACATAAATTTGAGTTATATTTCTTCACGGTGTCAAATATAACATTTGGAAAAGAATCGTTAAAGCTGGCTCATAACAAACTGTATAAACTAGTCAATGAATCAAGTCAACATGTACTTTTATGTCTCAGCCAGGTTTGTACACCACTGCACTTGGCATCTATCTTTTTAGGGGCGTGGGGGGGGGGGAACCGGGCAACAGAATAGAAAGAAAAAAAAAGTAAATCATGGAGACATGGCAGTTTCAAAATGTGAAGTAAGCTCTGTAAGTAAGTATACTCTGAACATTACTCATTGAATATTTTTTTGCAGATGATCAAAGTTTAAATCATGAAAATGAGGATAAACTGCAACATCATACAAGAGAAACATCAGTGTTCGTGGAAGATATAATATGGCATTTATTACGTTATTGTTTGTGGAAGATATAACATGACATTTATCACATTAGTGTTTGTGGAAGATATAGCATGGCATTTATCACATTAGTGTTTGTGGAAGGTACAACATGACATTTATCACATTAGTGTTTGTGGAAGATATAACATGACATTTACCACATTAGTGTTTGTGGAAGGTATACCATTACATTTATCACATTAGTGTTTGTGGAAGATATAGCATGACATTTATCACATTAGTGTTTGTGGAAGGTATAACATTAAATTTATCACATTAGTGTTTGTGGAAGGTATAACATTAAATTTATCACATTAGTGTTTGTGGAAGGTATAACATGACATTTTTCAGAATTAGTGTTTGTGGAAGGTATAACATTAAATTTATCACATTAGTGTTTGTGGAATATATAACATGACATTTATCACATTAGTGTTTGTGGAAGATATAACATGACATTTATCACATTAGTGTTTGTGGAAGATATAGCATGACATTTATCACATTAGTGTTTGTGGAAGATATAGCATGACATTTATCACATTAGTGTTTGTGGAAGGTGTAACATTAAATTTATCACATTAGTGTTTGTGGAAGGTATAACATGACATTTTTCAGAATTAGTGTTTGTGGAAGGTATAACATTAAATTTATCACATTAGTGTTTGTGGAATATATAACATGACATTTATCACATTAGTGTTTGTGGAAGATATAACATGACATTTATCACATTAGTGTTTGTGGAAGATATAACATGACATTTATCACGTTATTGTTTGTGGAAGATATAACATGGCATTTATCACGTTATTGTCTGTGGAAGATATAACATGACATTTATCACATTAGTGTTTGTGGAAGATATAACATGATATTTATCACATCAGTGTTTGTGAAAGATATAACATGAGATTTATCACGTTATTGTTTGTGGAAGATATAACATGACATTTATCACGTTATTGTTTGTGGAAGATATAACATGACATTTATCACATTAGTGTTCTGTGGAAGATATAACATGACATTTATCACATTAGTGTTTGTTGAAGATATAACATAACATTTATCACATTAGTGTTTGTGGAAGATATAACATGACATTTATCAAGTTAGTGTTTGTGGAAGATATAACATGACATTTATCAAGTTAGTGTTTGTGGAAGATATAACATGACATTTATCACATTAGTGTTTGTGAAAGATATAACATGACATTTATCACATTAGTGTTTGTGAAAGATATAACATGACATTTATCAAATTAGTGTTTGTGGAAGGTATAACATAACATTTATCACATTAGTGTTTATGGAAGATATAACATGACATTTATCAAGTTAGTGTTTGTGGAAGATATAACATGACATTTATCACATTAGTGTTTGTGGAAGATATAACATGACATTTATCACATTAGTGTTTGTGGAAGATATAACATGACATTTATCACGTTATTGTTTGTGGACGATATAACATGGCATTTATCACGTTATTGTTTGTGGAAGATATAACATGGCATTTATCACATCCAGGACAAAGGTGATAGCCTTCGCGTATATCATCTTCTCCACTTATAATTAATGTCAGCAGTCAAGTACTAAAGAGACATTTTCTGGGAGGATGGACGACCAAAAGACTAAAACGGCAATAAAGCGATTGCTAAATTGTATATTTCTGCTCATGATTTAACTCATCCCTGTTTGAATCTTGCTCCCATCACAACTACCCTAAAGTTGTCTTGCCCTGCGCGAGGTGTCAAGCGTTAGAAGTCCAGCTTCCGTTGCACCCACCATCTTTTTGATCTTCCTCTCCCTCATTTACCAGAAATATGCCCTCCATTGTTATCTTTTCTAGGCTATTCAGTCATTTTATGTGACCAAAATATCTTGCGATTTTTCTTGTTTGTATTTGTGTTATTTACCACCGCCATGTGTCGTAAAGGGAGTATGGTGTATGTGTTATATTTTTATAGACCTTCAACATATTCTATTTTGGGAGTAAAGTGGTCAGTATTGCGCCCATGCCGCCTTTTAAGGAAATACTATGTACCCAGTTAAGGCTGGGTGAACTTGGAAGCTGTAGATCAGGATGCAACCGACCTCTTGTCTTTAGCAGTTTGATGTACTAACCACTGAGGAATCGTAGAGAAAAAGATCACAACTTGTTATTGAGAAAAGCTAGAATGCGAAAAAATAAAAAACGAATACATTCTAATATTTGAACCAGATTGTCCATCAGTCACAGACAATAAAATAGGTTTTGACATCTCATTATGATGGCGTGTAACCAGCTGCTATTATGTGCCTACACCAACTGATGATCTGACTTGACTTCTAGGCTTATTTGGATTCCCGGTTTTCGCACTACATGTTAGTATTCTAGATTTGAATAAACCCGTCGAATTGGTAGACAATAAATATTATAGAAATCATATACAGGCAGGAGATAGTATGACACATTATGCTCAGTAAAGAAAACTAACGTTTAACGAAATCACGTCACAGCATTTATTTGTGAATAGAATGACTTGGTAAGTGTTTAGTTTAGTTTAGTTTAGTTTTGACCCAGGGAGACACTGAGAAGAACATTGATGAGAGAGGCAAGAGCAGCAGGAATCGGCTCCCTCAATGAGATAGAACTGCTTGCACAGAACAGAGACAGATGGCGAGATTTGATAAAATATCTTTAAAAGAAAATTGCTAGAACAAAAAATCCATATAGGAGAAGGTGTATCTTGGTCTACGCCCTATGGGCCGGTTACGGCTCGAAAGGTCAATAGATAGATAGATAGTTTAGTTTAGTTTAGTTTAGTTTAGTTTACATATCATCCTCATTGCTATCAGCCTCAGAGAAGAGAACAGCTGGTATATATTGTAACAACTGGGAAAATTGAGGGACGAAGAGATAGAGGGAAGCAAAGAAAAAAAGATACCAGACAGTTTAAGAGAATGGCTGGCAGAAGGTCAACAATAGAAATTATAAATAAATGTCGTGCTCGAAAGTTGTGGAGAGAAATGATCACCTTCGCCAGCAGGCCCGGTACTTGATGATGATTATGATCCTCATTGCCTACCGAACTCGTCCATAAATGATCAGATCTTCTCCTCAGTATGTCCTTCAGTAGGTGGAGACTGACGACTCCTGTTCTGTAATGATTTGTTACTTTTCTGTGTCTCCCAGCATTCTTTCTAGCATCTTTTATTTTGACCTGATTTTCCTGCAGTGTGTTGTAGGCTCATAGGCAATGATTGAAGCATGTGATCGCTCTATCTTCCGGAGTACACTCAGAATATAATCCGGTACATTGCACATCCACTATCCACGGCAGCCCTTCCAGTCATGTTGTCAGCTCGTTCATTTCCGTTTACGCCCGCGTGTCCAAGGACGGAAACGAAAGAGATCCCAGTGAGTCCTGAGTTCTTTAGTGACACCAATCACTGTCTTCGAGTCCAACCCCCTTCGATATTCTTGAGCATGCTCATCGAGTCACTCATAAAACACACGTCAGTTAAAGGCTGTGCTTCTAGTCAGATCAAACCTTCAGTTACTGCCATTATCTCTATGGCCAAACCTTTAGTTACTGCCATTATCTCTATGGTCAAACAACTGGTAGCTGCCGAGAAAGCACTGCTCTTCTCCTTTACTGTTTTTTTTTTGTCCTGGGCCGTTAAGGCACACAAGCTCCGACTGTGCCGAACTACAGACCCATCAGTGTAGATAACTACTGAACCATAAGATGAATTCTCATAGATCAAGGTCTGCACCTCAGTCTCCACATCTAAAGGTCTTGTTTTCTACATTCTCTGTTCAAAGTTATGAAAACAGGAAAGAACATAGGCCACTCTGCTGGCATCTATATCGATTATTCCTGGGTTCAAAGTGGACAAAAATCTGTTTAAGTCATCTCAGATCGCGCCATCCATGATTCCCCCCCCCCTATTTTAAGTCTGCCACCCTTCACCTTCCAATCTCACTGTGCAGTGAATGGTACACATTAGCAGTGACTCGAAGTTAGGCACGTGTACCGGATATCATTATTCTGTCCTGCCATGGTGGGTAACACAAGAGATGCCGCATCGCAATGAATGATGTGACCTTCCTACAGCCATGTATGATTCGCGCGGATTTTTGTATTCGTTCAAGTAATTCAACCCGCGCGTGGCTGTGAATTACCGAAAACACCAGTCTTTGAAATAAAAGGAAAAGAAGATTCTGTTCAGTCTACTGTTGTAATTACCCTCAGTGCTGAGAGGCCCTTCCATTAACACTTGATCTATGCGCTGGGTGAAAACAAAGACTTCGATCAAACTGTATTTTCAAATATCGTATTATGTGGGTCCTCACAACACCTGAATCTATTCTCACTAATCTAGCTGTGTTGACAATGCAGTTGTTCAGAGAGAACGAAGTTACAGCCACCTGCTCCGGGTTTACCAGCGCTCCTGCCTCACAGCACCGTCTGCTCTATCGGGTAAGTTAAGTTTGGAGTTCGTGAGCAATCTACTCTCTATCTCTACCTTGTCGGTAGACCAAATCATCGTTGGCGTAGGACCGTGTCCTCCCTACACCCATAGTCGGCTCACTGGTCATTTTTAAAAGTATTAGATGCTAAAAGGCACTGGCAATAGTAACGAGCCCTTTGGTAGGCTTGGATATAAAATAGTTATATGTTCGGAAGTTCACATACCGCACTTGACAATGACCTTTCGCTTGAAAGAGTCACTGCTATACAGTTAAGGAATATTTGATTGATACTGAACGCGCGCAGCTGTCACTAAAAAATAAAATAAAGGAAAGGGGGGGGGGGAGGGGAGTGGTTGAGGTGTTACCCTGTTGCACGCCTCCTCAAGATCGACTGCCACAACACATGTCTCAACACATGTCACAACACATGTCTCAACACATGTCTCAACGCCCGTTTGAAAGCCTTCGTGTACGTGCAAAAACATCAGCAATACCTCTGTTTCACTCAACTCAGACGGTATCGTCGAGAGTGGATGAAGAACACGTCGTTTTAAAAGTCACATGAACACTTCCAGGGAATTGTCTTCTCCAGCAGCTTGTCCACCGTGTTCTGCATGGTGATAGGTCTATACGCGCTACAAATCCTCCCGGATCTTTGAACTCTCGATGCTACTATCATAGATTTGTGCCAGATCTTCTAGTTCCTTATCAGATAAATCTTTGATATTATCATACCTAATACCACCTGGATCTGGTTTACTGTTTTTACCGCCAAGTAAAGCTGCCCTCATATCATCCATCCTTTCATCGTCCATGTCCAATCCCCATACACTTTCCAAGTCATCATGTTTGGTGCCATTCTATTAAGATTCCTCCGTAGCTCCAAATCTTTCCAGTCTACTTCACCTCTGAAGTTATTGTCATCTCCAAGTATAGTTTGACCTTCCATTAATTTCTCCTTTCTTGGAGTTTTCAAAAAGTCCCTATCACCCTATCGTGTTATATACAGTATACCATAGCGTGTAATACTCTCTCTCAGGTGTCTTCCGCAGTATGTGTTCTATCCAGCACCATCGTTGAGTAGCTTCCCTTTATCTACAGCTGTGTTTGGAGCTTTCTCATAAATGTGTTTGTGACTTTTTTGCTAATTTTTTTTTTTTTTGGGGGCGGTGTGGGGTTGCCGGTACCAAGCCAAACCCTTCCTTAATCGTCTCTTACGACATGCCAGGTAAGGCACAGTTCCATTATTTCTTACTTCCTTTTCGGGTCCAGGAGAGAAAAATAACAAATGTCAGATATTTATCTGACATATGCTGATACTTTTGATGGACTCCTTTTTGTACTAGAATTGGGTTATGTAGCTGAAATATAAAGATGAATATTAAAAACTATTTCAATATTTATAATGTGTTTTTTTATTACTAGAACATAATTTCAGATTTAGAAAATACTGTTATCATCTTCCCAACCAATGAGTAATACTACATAGAAATTGTATAACAACAGGTTACACTGAAACAAAGAATAAAAATGTTGTAGTTTATGATTCCCACTTTTATTTTGACCATATTTTTAAACAAAGCTTTGAATGCTCAAGCTACTATATTCAAACTAATAGGTGAAAAGTATAAAATGTCCCAAAACATAAAAATTGTTAGTGCAAAAAAGAAAAAACCGTTAAAGTTCATAATGTGACAGTGGAGGAGATGATGCAAAGGTTCGTACTTGCTGTTAATATCTTCCCAAATAAACTAAATTGGTAGCTATTTTAGTTTTGGTTGAGTCAACTGATTGACATCAAATGCGGGATCAACTCATGTTTATTTTATAGCCAGGTCAGCGTGCGAGCCACTATATTGCTGGTGTTCTCATTCATCTTAGGATGAGGTAATTATGGAAAAAACAGATCTACTGGTGAAAGAACATCAATAATGAACTGATCTAATCAAGGAGACGTCACTTCGTTACACCAGGTTCACTGACTTAAAAAAGTACCTGGGATATTTTTCTTTCCTGTACATACACTTATGTTATATAGATCGTATACATTACCAATTGTGATGAAGATGTGTTCCCTGAGATCAATAATGATGACCACGTAACTAGTAATGAGACTAGCACACACCCCATGCTTTTCACCAAAGGCTGCAGAGAGAATATATGCAGTTGTGTGGAATTGTTGCCCTCATCTGTAAAGAAAGCAGTTGTTTCTGTGCCATACAGATTATATACTTGTACATAATCATTTATGAGTCAAATATGTGTACCTGAATGGCACTGCTTGCCCATGTAACCAGCTGAGCAGCCATGAAGACAGTTCCCAGACTTGCCGTCACATGTCGCCCCATTGCAGGTAATTGGACAAGGTGTAGTGCAATTGTATCCTTGAAAGCCAGGGTCACATTCTGTACACCAGAACAATACTATAATTAATTTTATAAAAATAAATGCATACTTGAAGTTATTGTTTGTTAACAACTAAATATAATTAATACAAATTGTGTTTGCCTCGAAGATAAATGGAACATGCTCAAATAGGTAAGTTGTGCTTTTTTTTTTTTTTTGGGGGGGGGGGGGGAGAATCTGATTGACGATCGAGATGCTTGTAAATGTACACGCCCCCCCCCCTTTTTTAATTTCTTACACATACACACATACATTTGGAAATTGAGTGATCAACTTACTTGCCGCTCTACCAATCAGCTGCTTTGAGTCATGGTAGGGTCAATATTTTTTTTTAACACACTCTCAAGCTCTAACTCAAACAAGAAGCAGACAGATTCATAGAAAAAGAGATTACCCTGAGAAAGAAACGAAAAAAAAAACATTTCTAGGGGAGCTGGAAAATCCATAGTCAACTATGACTGACGGTGGCTACTATAGTCAACTATGACTGACGGTGGCTACTATAGTCAACTATGACTGACGACGGCTATTAGACCCCAGCAAAAAATAAAGGTCCTAAAGTCTTGTTCCCCTTTCCACCCCCCCCCCCCTAATTTTGCTTTGGATACACATACATCCACACTCTTTTTTCCCCCTCTTGTAATTAATAAACAATACAAGTGGAAGAAAACAAAAATAGTAATAACAGTCAAAAGATGATACAGAAAATTACTGGAGCAACTATAATAGTAAGATACTAGAAGAAGCCGTTTACATTGTTTGAGAAATATTAATTTGACAGTTCGTTATGTAATAAAACAAACCTTGATTGCAGTCTGGAAGCTTGTAACCTTTATTGCATCCTCCTGCACAAGCCCCGGTCACAGCGTGGCATTTGACTAGATAACACTGGTAACTACATAATTCCCTGCAGTCTTTACCGAATTTCCCATTTTCACACTCTGGAAATATAAAGGGTTTGTTGATGTACAGATACGAAAAGTATTCAAACTATGACTTGATAAACGAAAAATAAAAAATTGTTATCTAAAATTTAAAACTCTTCCACTTTGCTGTTTTGTCCAGGAAAATAACACACTTAATGCTTGATGACAAGAAATCACTGCGCCTTTTGTTGTTGCGCACTGCAAGGAAGTGTAGAAAATATATTGACCGCCATTTTTGTTTACTCACAGCCAACTTTATAGATGTGCACGTCCAGAAAATAAAATTGGAAAATAACCAAACTAGCATGACGTTTTCACATATGAGAGCTATAGACGACTGACGACACACAAACGCTACTGTTTGTAAAGCTGAACACGTCACGCTAGTTGGGGTCTTTTCTGATTTTATTTTCTGCCCTCGGGCCATCTATAAATTTACAAAGGCCAGCGAGTAGAAAATAAAATTGGAGAACCATCCAAAGCGTGACATTAACAGCTGTGAGAGCTGTAGAACGGCTGACGTAACCGACAACCACTTGTGCCCGCAAAGCTGAAACATTCCCGCTAGTTGGAAGTTTTCAGAGATTGTCCTGTCAACCAGTAAAAGAAAAGTACCCCCGTCACGCCAAGTGGAGTATAGGGAATATGGTGTTAGTGACCCTTAATTTTACAGACCTTCGGCACATTATTTTTGGGGTAATGTGGTCGTTGTTACGCCCGTGCCGCTTTACTTTCCCAGTAAAAAAATCCGGTACCCATTAAAGGCTGGATTAACCGGAAGCCGTCGGTTGGGATCGAATCCTATCTCTTGTCCTTTGTAATCCAGTTCACTAACCACTAAGCTATCGCGGCTCCCTGTCAAACAGTATGTCTTTGTAAATCTATCATTGGCAATAGATTCACCCAACATTTACAGCGGGAAGATTTACACTAAAGGTGTAACATGACGCGCGAATCGGCACTGCTAGGGTTATTTATAGACGGTAGGAAGTGTCTTCCATTGGCAGGAGGCCTCGGTAGCCTAGTTGGGAAAACCAACCGACTAGGCTACCGACGTTCGGACAATCCACGTTCGATTCCTGCTGAAAGCAGTGTGAATTGTACTCTTGGTTAGAAAAAAAAATACCACCGCGGTCGACCCAGCCGCTGGCAGAAATTGATACCAAGGTATTACTCTGGGAAGGTAAGGAATGTCGCCTCGCCTCGTGAGTTTCGATGCTTGAGGCGACACTATCCAGGAGTCTCCGAATACTTCTGGATAGGCGGCCGAGCACATATGGGTGAAAAGTCACGTGCTAAGACGCCGATTCAAGTCTCGTACTTTAACTTTACTCTACCTTTCCATTGAGTTTTGAAACCTAAGAGAAATAGGGTTGCTGCGTAACCTGGAGAAATAGATACGAGCCCATTATTAATATACGTTTCTGCTAGATGGTTTTGGTTCATATGTGAAACATTGCTATATTCAACTACGAATTTGCTTATGGACTGCTTGAACTAACGTAGACTAGTGATATATTCAATCAGGATGTAGCTCTCTACGGAGCTGTATAAAACAGCGAGTCAAACCATCAGGAATGACAAAGGCATGAACACACCGAGGAAGATGGCTACACTAAGGGCAACAACGTGTGTAAAAGGGATTCTAGGGGACTAGATGGCCTCAAGGGGAACAATCTGAGTAGAACGATGGTATGGTGGTGTGTCCGGTAGTGATGGTATAATGTAAAACAGAAAATAGGAGGAAATGGTAAAGAGTAAGTAAAGTAAAACTGAAATACCCGCTGCGAAAAAGAATATGGTGAAATAAGTAGTGATAAGGTTTGTAAATACTAATCGGTAAGGAGGGATCAGAAATCCTATAGATGGGTGCCAACGTACACACAAATATATAATGTGTTGACCCTGAGTGTCAACTTGGGAAATTACGTCACATTGCACAAGGTTAAAGCAGGAGAAGGGCAAGGATAAGGAAGGGAAAAGTGACGTGTACCAGGGCAGGGGAGAGGGGAGAAGGAAAAAGGGAGAGGGGAATATAAGAAGGAAAGAGACAAAGGGGGAAAATTGGGGGAGAGAATGGTAATAGGTTACTCGTGAGAAAGGAATACATTAACAACCTGTAAGTTGAGACAAGCCCATGCGCTCAACTAGACGATTCTCTACGCTGCATAAGATGAACTGGCTATGGCTGTCTTTAGAAAAAGACACAAAGCCAGTAACTTGGACATTCACTTTACCCTTGGCTCCCCTACCCTGGGAGTTGAGATATGATCATTTAAGAAATTATTTTAATCCCGAATCCGAAAGGTTATATGGCCGAGCTTCAATTATTTACAACTTCTGCGTGCATCTTTTTGTGTAGGTCATTATTTTTACTTATAATTATGACCTGACATCACCTCCCAATTTGGTTCCCCGATAACTATCTACATCAGTAACGAGATGAACATCGAAGCAGTTCCAGCAGTGTTGGAGTTTGTTAATAAGAAGGTCTAGCAACGTGGTACCTCCAAGATGGCCGTGGGTCTCTCAGGACAAGGGAAGTATCTAGAGTGCATCAAAGCCCATCAGATGGCGCTAGTCAATTGCGCTGCACTCACCGTCCGTGAATAGCATGATTATTACTGATATTGAGCTTACTGTGTGGAACAATTAGATGAACAGCGCACGTTTAAGATGGACGAACACGTGATCGTCAATGAGCTACGTCTTCAGGGATTTCAAGCTGAAAATAATTTTCATTGAAAATTAGTTTTGTTTAGTCGACGGATCGTACTCAATGCACACCAGACATTTGAAAATAAGTACAAGGGACCTAATTGATGTATCTGTATACAATATGTTTAGGTTACCAGGTCTATTAGGAGGATGTAGCGCAAGAGCAGTTAAATCATTCACTGAAGCCACGCATTCTGCTTAATGTTGATTGAATAAGATACCAAATGAATGAAATCACCCACCATAAGTAGATGTGATGAGGTACATACAAACAAGCTCATATTGATACAGGTTCACGCATTACCTATAATGTCTATTAGAATATGTGGCATTAAGACCTTACTAGACGCAGGAAAAGAAACTAGGCAGTCCCATTTGCACGCATTCTTTTTCGAAAACAAGTTTTCTTATGGCAGTTACATCATTGTATTATATAAGGGTCTACTCTTCTTAGTGTTCTGGTGTACTTGTTTTACATTGTTTGCCACCAAATGTCTGTTTTTGTTAATATTTCCAGTCATAAAACAGGTTGTGTGTGGAGAGTTGAGATGCTGAAGAGCAAAACATCAAAACGACGTGAGACAAAACAATAAAGCAATGGAGTGAACATACTACAACATGCAGTGTACAAAAAAAAAAAAATTAAATTTGATAATAAGTCATGCATTCATTAATGGATAATTATAAGTTTGGTACAGAAACTCGGAAATCTCAATCTAGTTTTGTGATTAGTGCATACGCCGAAAAGAACAAAATATTGGCAGTGATCACGACCGAGAGTTTCCGTTCTTTACAGTTGTGTACCAAGAACACGCACGTAAACAACTTTTACACAAGTTATTTAACAAGTAATTTGAAGCTAAATTCAAATATTTTACCAAATAACCAGTGGTTTAAATTGTTTATGTTTGCTGCACTATTATTTTAACCCATAACAATTTTAAAATTTGAGACTCACATAATTCTCCGACTGGAACAGAAAGTCTGTCCGTACAGCACCACCATGACCGGTGACGTCATTCCGGTGGCCCTGCAATTCAACCGGGCTGTTCGCGGTTGTAGTTCACAGGATGAGTTTTGTAGAATGTTTATCAATAAAAATGCAAACTGCAGTAAATAGAATACTTACATTGACCTGCCAGGCTTTGTTGACAGAGAATAGTAACATTAGTTGTGTTGTCGCCTTCTTGAAAATGTACGCCTGCTGCTTGTAATCGAATCAGTTCACAAACAAGCAAGGGGCTAATTATTAACATGCTTGACACACGTCACTAAGGAGGCTCAATGAGAATTACATAACTCAAGCAGATGTGGCATAAATCTATAAACTAAAACTTTGTCTTTAGTAACCAAACCATGGCTTACATTAGGTTTATGTTGCATGATGGCAAGGAATTAATGCTTAGCTCGAAACATAAATATCACAAGTACATCAAAGTGAAGTACATCAAAATAACACCGCCAAGGAATAAAGTACATCAATATAACACATCCATGGAGTGAAGTACATGAAAATAACAAATCCGTAATCACACTGATGTCTCGGATGAGAAAAAGAAATAGGCATGAAAAAACTGTTTGGGCGATCAATGTAGAAAGGTTGCCAACTTTCATTTATTAGCCCTAGGGTGTGTCGATCTCATCAGTGCCTTTTCGTTGTGCATTTTTCTATAATATTTTTAAAAAAAAAACATTGCACAAAATATCACTGATTTTGGAAATAACTTTCATCTTGGGATAATCATTGTCACAGATAGCAGAGAACTTCACAACCATAGTGTTGATGGAGCTATGACAACATGCTTCACAACCATAGTGTTGATGGAGCTGTGATAACATGCTTCACAACCATAGTGTTGATGGAGCTGTGATAACATGCTTCACAACCATAGTGTTGATGGAGCTGTGATAACATGCTTCACAACCATAGTGTTGATGGAGCTGTGATAACATGCTTCACAACCATAGTGTTGATGGAGCTGTGATAACATGCTTCACAACCATAGTGTTGATGGAGCTGTGATAACATGCTTCACAACCATAGTGTTGATGGAGCTGTGATAACATGCTTCACAACCATAGTTGATGGAGCTGTGATAACATGCTTCACAACCATAGTGTTGATGGAGCTGTGATAACATGCTTCACAACCATAGTGTTGATGGAGCTGTGATAACATGCTTCACAACCATAGTGTTGATGGAGCTGTGATAACATGCTTCACAACCATAGTGTTGATGGAGCTGTGATAACATGCTTCACAACCATAGTGTTGATGGAGCTGTGATAACATGCTTCACAACCATAGTGTTGATGGAGCTGTGATAACATGCTTCACAACCATAGTGTTGATGGAGCTGTGATAACATGCTTCACAACCATAGTGTTGATGGAGCTGTGATAACATGCTTCACAACCATAGTGTTGATGGAGCTGTGATAACATGCTTCACAACCATAGTGTTGATGGAGCTGTGATAACATGCTTCACAACCATAGTGTTGATGGAGCTGTGATAACATGCTTCACAACCATAGTGTTGATGGAGCTGTGATAACATGCTTCACAACCATAGTCTTGATGGAGCTGTGATAACATGCTTCACAACCATAGTGTTGATGGAGCTGTGATAACATGCTTCACAACCATAGTGTTGATGGAGCTGTGATAACATGCTTCACAACCATAGTGTTGATGGAGCTGTGATAACATGCTTCACGACCATAGTGTTGATGGAGCTGTGATAACATGCTTCACGACCATAGTGTTGATGGAGCTGTGATAACATGCTTCACGACCATAGTGTTGATGGAGCTGTGATAACATGCTTCACGACCATAGTGTTGATGGAGCTGTGATAACATGCTTCACGACCATAGTGTTGATGGAGCTGTGATAACATGCTTCACAACCATAGTGTTGATGGAGCTGTGATAACATGCTTCACAACCATAGTGTTGATGGAGCTGTGATAACATGCTTCACAACCATAGTGTTGATGGAGCTGTGATAACATGCTTCACAACCATAGTGTTGATGGAGCTGTGATAACATGCTTCACAACCATA
This sequence comes from Megaustenia siamemsis, assembly GCA_032433765.1. Taxonomy (NCBI): domain Eukaryota; kingdom Metazoa; phylum Mollusca; class Gastropoda; order Stylommatophora; family Ariophantidae; genus Megaustenia; species Megaustenia siamemsis. The sequence continues at coordinate 50,055,077 of JAVIAB010000139.1, read as the reverse complement.
GTGTTGATGGAGCTGTGATAACATGCTTCACAACCATAGTGTTGATGGAGCTGTGATAACATGCTTCACAACCATAGTGTTGATGGAGCTGTGATAACATGCTTCACAACCATAGTGTTGATGGAGCTGTGATAACATGCTTCACAACCATAGTGTTGATGGAGCTGTGATAACATGCTTCACAACCATAGTGTTGATGGAGCTGTGATAACATGCTTCACAACCATAGTGTTGATGGAGCTGTGATAACATGCTTCACAACCATAGTGTTGATGGAGCTGTGATAACATGCTTCACAACCATAGTGTTGATGGAGCTGTGATAACATGCTTCACAACCATAGTGTTGATGGAGCTGTGATAACATGCTTCACAACCATAGTGTTGATGGAGCTGTGATAACATGCTTCACAACCATAGTGTTGATGGAGCTGTGATAACATGCTTCACAACCATAGTGTTGATGGAGCTGTGATAACATGCTTCACAACCATAGTGTTGATGGAGCTGTGATAACATGCTTCACAACCATAGTGTTGATGGAGCTGTGATAACATGCTTCACAACCATAGTGTTGATGGAGCTGTGATAACATGCTTCACAACCATAGTGTTGATGGAGCTGTGATAACATGCTTCACAACCATAGTGTTGATGGAGCTGTGATAACATGCTTCACAACCATAGTGTTGATGGAGCTGTGATAACATGCTTCACAACCATAGTGTTGATGGAGCTGTGATAACATGCTTCACAACCATAGTGTTGATGGAGCTGTGATAACACAACCATAGTGTTGATGGAGCTGTGATAACATGCTTCACAACCATAGTGTTGATGGAGCTGTGATAACATGCTTCACAACCATAGTGTTGATGGAGCTGTGATAACATGCTTCACAACATAGTGTTGATGGAGCTGTGATAACATGCTTCACAACAATAGTGTTGATGGAGCTGTGATAACATGCTTCACAACAATAGTGTTGATGGAGCTGTGATAACATGCTTCACAACAATAGTGTTGATGGAGCTGTGATAACATGCTTCACAACCATAGTGTTGATGGAGCTGTGATAACATGCTTCACAACCATAGTGTTGATGGAGCTATGATAACATGCTTCACAACCATAGTGTTGATGGAGCTATGATAACATGCTTCACAACCATAGTGTTGATGGAGCTATGATAACATGCTTCACAACCATAGTGTTGATGGAGCTATGATAACATGCTTCACAACCATAGTGTTGATGGAGCTATGATAACATGCTTCACAACCATAGTGTTGATGGAGCTATGATAACATGCTTCACAACCATAGTGTTGATGGAGCTATGATAACATGGTTCACAACCATAGTGTTGATGGAGCTATGATAACATGCTTCACAACCATAGTGTTGATGGAGCTATGATAACATGCTTCACAACCATAGTGTTGATGGAGCTATGATAACATGCTTCAGAACCATAGTGTTGATGGAGCTATGATAACATGCTTCACAACCATAGTGTTGATGGAGCTATGATAACATGCTTCACAACCATAGTGTTGATGGAGCTATGATAACATGCTTCACAACCATAGTGTTGATGGAGCTATGATAACATGCTTCACAACCATAGTGTTGATGGAGCTATGATAACATGCTTCACAACCATAGTGTTGATGGAGCTATGATAACATGCTTCACAACCATAGTGTTGATGGAGCTATGATAACATGCTTTATAACCATAGTGTTGATGGAGCTATGATAACATGCTTCACAACCATAGTGTTGATGGAGCTATGATAACATGCTTCACAACCATAGTGTTGATGGAGCTATGATAACATGGTTCATAACCATAGTGTTGATGGAGCTATGATAACATGCTTCACAACCATAGTGTTGATGGAGCTATGATAACATGCTTCATAACCATAGTGTTGATGGAGCTATGATAACATGCTTCAGAACCATAGTGTTGATGGAGCTATGATAACATGCTTCACAACCATAGTGTTGATGGAGCTATGATAACATGCTTCACAACCATAGTGTTGATGGAGCTATGATAACATGCTTCACAACCATAGTGTTGATGGAGCTATGATAACATGCTTCACAACCATAGTGTTGATGGAGCTATGATAACATGCTTCACAACCATAGTGTTGATGGAGCTATGATAACATGCTTCACAACCATAGTGTTGATGGAGCTATGATAACATGCTTTATAACCATAGTGTTGATGGAGCTATGATAACATGCTTCAGCACGACTTTATGATGCTCACCAGACAGACCTTTCTCTTCAAACTCGGGCGACAAAAGTCTTTGAGTAACAGCAAACGTTATAAATGTCAACATATTTCACAATTTATAAGGATACTTGAGACCACCACGGGCAAGCAGCTGAATGTACTTGGTTACATGAGAGACTTAAGTTGCGATAGCTAAGTGGTTAGTGAACTGGACTACAAAGGTAAAGAGGTCGGGTTCGATCCTGACCGACGGCTTCCGGGTTCACCCAGCCTTAAATGGGTACTGGATTTTTTTCTGGGAAAGTAAAGCAGCACAGGCGTAATACCGACCACATTACCCTATAAATCATGTGCTGAAGGTCTGTAAAAATTATGGTCACTAACACCATATTCCCTTTACGCCACTTGTCGTGACGGGGCTCTTTACTTTACTTACATGAGAGACTTGTCAGAATGCAATAATGCCTTACAGGCCGTACACTCTACTTTTTGGCTAACTTTATGAGAAATATATCCACCAATGTAAAGCAATGCTTGTTCGATCCTTTCAGAAACCAGTAGATTGCAATTATCATGATTGATGATTGCATGATTGCAATTATCATAAATGATACTTTGCTTAAATCATCTTGGATCAAATCAGTGCTGACAATTTCATCACTGTACCCATTAAGTATGTCAGGTAAATCACTCACTGGAACATCCCCATAGGCAGTTGATGTGAGGCTCACAAGTGAGGCTTTCTTCGGTTTCCATTCATATTCATAAAATTGCTGAAAGATAGTTAAAGCCTGATAACTGACGGCTTTCACCCAAATTTGTTCTCTAGATTATCAGTCTGTAGCTTCCCCAGAAGTGTAAATGTGACACTTGTACTAGTACATACATACATAAATATTATTATAGGGAATAATAGAACAAAGAAGTATGTGTTAGCACTCGGAAAAATTTTTATTGTTCTTCGTTTTTTTCTATTGTTGTTTGTCTGTCAATTTTTCCGAGTGCTAACACATACTTCTTTGTTCTATTATTCCCTATTATCGCCTCGGAAGTTCCCCATATAATAATATTTATGTATTATTATTTGTACCCAGTATATAACCACTGGGAACTACTATTCGTGCTGTTTCGTCCAATAAATGTTTGTCTACAACACAAGTATTCAGCCCTACTGGGAGATACTTGCATTAATAGGAAAGTACAAATATACAATTTATTTCCGGTCTGTGATCGTTACCCTATGCTATAGTCATTGAGAACGTCATCGTGTAAGACACTGCTGCAATAGCCAATTTTTTAGTTGGCTGCGTGGCAGTGTGCCAAGCGTTCGGCTTCTCGTGGCAAGGCGCGGTGCCACTGAGTACGGGTTCGATCCCACTTCGGACCATATATTGTTCTTCGTTTTTTTCTATTGTTGTTTGTCTGTCAATTTTTCCGAGTGCTAACACATACTTCTTTGTTATATTTTTCCCTACATACATACATAACCAGCTCTGTCATGACTTTCATTGAATGTCGTAGAGCTGGAAATGTTTATCTGGTGAGCTTCTCTGCTGCCCCTGGCAAGTTTCCCCTTTTCGCTGGTGAACTTCCCTGCTGCCCCTGGCAAGTTTTCCCTTTTCTCTGGTGAGTTTCCCTGCTGCCTCTGGCAAGTTGCCCCTTTTCTCTGGTGAGTTTCCCTGCTGCCCCTGGCAAGTTTTCCCTTTTCTCTGGTGAGTTTCCCTGCTGCCCCTGGCAAGTTGCCCCTTTTCTCTGATGAGTTTCCCTGCTGCCCCTGGCAAGTTGCCCCTTTTCTCTGGTGAGTTTCCCTGCTGCCCCTGGCAAGTTTTCCCTTTTCTCTGGTGAGTTTCCCTGCTGCCTCTGGTAAGTTGCCCCTTTTCTCTGGTGAGCTTCTCTGCTGCCCCTGGCAAGTTTCCCCTTTTCGCTGGTGAACTTCCCTGCTGCCCCTGGCAAGTTTTCCCTTTCCTCTGGTGAGTTTCCCTGCTGCCCCTGGCAAGTTTTCCCTTTTCGCTAGTGAGCTTCCCTGCTGCCCCTGGCAAGTTGTCCCTTCTTTTCTCTGGTGAGCTTCCCTGCTCCCCCTGGTAAGATGCCCCTTCTTTTTTCTGGTGAGCTTCACTGCTGCCTCTGGCAAGATGCCCCTTCTTTTTTCTGGTGAGCTTCTCTGCTGCCCCGGGCAAGTTTCTCCTTTTCTCTGGTGAGCTTCTCTGCTGCCCCTGGCAAGTTTCCCCTTTTCGCTGGTGAACTTCCCTGCTGCCCTGGCAAGTTTTTCCTTTTCTCTGGTGAGCTTCTCTGCTGTCCCTGGCAAGTTCCCCCTTTTTTCTGGTAAGCTTCCCTGCTGCCCCTGGCAAGTTTTTCCTTTTCTCTGCTCAGCTTCTCTGCTGCCCCTGGCAAGTTTCCTCTTTTTTTCTGGTAAGCTTTTCTGCTGCCCCTGGCAAGTTTCTCCTTTTTTTCTGGTAAGCTTCCCTGCTGCCCCTGGAAAGTTGCCCCTTTTCGCTGGTGAACTTCCCTGCTGCCCCTGGCAAGTGTTCCCTCTTCTCTGGTGAGCTTCCCTGCTGCCCCTGGCAAGTTTTCCCTTTTCTCTGGTGAACTTCCCTGGCAAGTTTTCCTTTTCTCTGGTGAGCTTTCCTGCTGCCCTGGCAATTTGCCCTATCTTTCAAATCATGACAATAACATTTCCAGATACTTTAGTTGTTGATCGTTTTCTGATAACATGGGGTCTGCAAAAGTGTTGCATTTAATGACACCAACACTTTTTCTTTAAACATTGACAATCTCCCACCTCTTATTATGGCTTCAATAAAATATGTTTCATTGGAGAGCAGCATTATTTTTTTATTCATTAAAACTTGACAATACTAATGCAACCCTTTTTGTGTCTGTGCTTCTAGGATACACAGCCTTTGCGATACAAGATACTATCAATAATTAAACTAAACAATAATGCAGGCCCCTTTTCCACAAGACTTTCACTAATTCACATCAGCGGAACCGTCCATACATAATTTTTTATTGGAATGCGACGTGTTTGTAACCTGACGGTAAGTTAAGGTTCCCTTTATGTCTGGGCAATATGATATCAGTGACCGTATTTTTCCATGACTGCGGTGCATTTTTGGGGTGATATGGTCAGCATTTGTTAATTCCTGACCTCAAAACAAGTGCTCTGACCTTTGTCACAGTTCACTCCTTTCCATCCTGGTTGACATCCGGTACAGAAGCGGCCAACTTGTTGCATGTGTTTTCGTGACAACGTTGAGGGCAAGACTTATCACATAATTCTCCGTAGAACCCGGTGGGGCACTGAGAGACTGTGGACAAACAAACTTTATATCAAACAAGACGGAGATGTTTGTATGTGTGTATATAAACATCTGCACTGTACTAACATTCATGCACATTTATTTATGATCGTATTTGCATGTTTTCTCCCCCAATTTAAACGTTAACAACCCTACTAAGTAAGCTAATTATTCTCAAAGAACCTTTCAACAATGTGATGAGATTTCTCAGCAGAAGGTTGAGAGTTAATTGTTTGACTAGAGAAATTAGCTCAACACAAAATGAGACGTCAAATAGCAGGGAACACTTTCATGATGCCGTTAGATAACTCTGGCAACTGTTTACATTTCTTGCGATTTTTAAGGATTTGTATTCTGTTTTGTTTGCTTTCTTCTCAAATTAAAACCTTTCGTTGGTTCTCCGTTTAGTCTTGTATTGTTTACCTAAATAAAACATTCTGGTCGTGGTTTTTATAATAACAGTTGTCTTTTTTTTTCTCTTAATGAGATACATTCTTGCAAAATTTGACCTTTTCGAGTTTACGAGAACCATCATTCTAGAACTGCATTGAGTTTCTCCTTTCTCTTTCTGGGGGAGCAGAAGCGCCTGCGACCTGCGTCGCAATAGCAGGGTCGGCGCACCATCAGCTTGACCAAGACCTAGCAATTCTACCTCCTCGTGGTCTCCCCTGGTAACAGTCTGCGTCATAACAGACAGGCTAACAGAAGCTAGGATCGCCGTTTCCCTGTAGTGGTGGATGTTACAGATATAGAGGACTCAGTATTGCAGTACCTCTGGGTTGGACTAGTAGTTTCCCAGCATAGCCTGGAATAGACGAACTCCAACCTCTCCAGTAAGAGCCGGGAATGTCAAGAAAGCCATTTCGACCCGCCACATCTTATGAGTCAAAGGGCAACCTGCCCGCATAAACTCGTGGCATTCCGCCAAAAACCTTTCTCTTTCATTTTGCATATGCTTTTTTCTCTTACATGTGATCTGTTTAATGTGATCTCTTACATGTGATCTGTTTATTTACATAAAATTACCTTATTTGGAGGCTATGATTCACATGATTCACCAAGATTGTATGCGATCTACGACTCGTATCTAACTACTTATGTCAGAGCCAGCCGTAACAACTAATCAAGATCCTACTCCATTCCCCCCCCCCCCGTGGTGTCTCTGGGAAAAAGCTAAACATTTTTTTTCAAATTGCACTGCTTTGGCTAAAGTCGGATGCTATGGACTGAATGGGACGCAGATTGCTGTAAACTATAACACAAAATAAGGACATCAAAAGCAAGAGGAGCTTTCATTGCACTGGGAAACATGGAAATCCAAAGAAATTAGGTTAAATACAAATATAACAATTTTCAACTCAAATGTTAAGGCGGTCCTATTATATGGCTGTGGAACACGGAGAACAACAAAATTGACAATCACGAAGATGCAGACTTTCATTAACGGATGCTTACGCAGGATGAAAGGATGGAAATGGCAGGACAAAATCACTAACATAGAATTATGGAAATGTACCAGTCAAACACCAGTGGATAAAGCGATACAGCGAAGACGATGGCGCTGGATAGGACACACACCAAGGAAGCCAACTGAGAGTATTACACAACATGCCCTTTTTTGCAATCCCCAGGGGAAAAGACAAAGCGGAAGACCAAGGAATTCTTGGAGAAGACAGATAGAAGCAAAGATGAAGATAATGGGGAAGACATGTAATGATCTTAAAAGAATGGCAAAAAACAGAAAGACTTGGAAAGTGTTTGTTGAAGACCTATGCTCCACCGGGAGCTAAAAAAGGTAGAAGAAGAATAACACAACTTGAACACATGTAATGGTGGACGATGAAGAAGATTGGTCGTCTGGTGATCGCAACAAAAAATAAATAAATTAAGAGATAAATAATCCTTTTATTTGACGTGTTCATTTATATCAGGCACGTTAGTTGTTTAGTTAGTAAGTAGCAATTTGACTGGGTAACTTCAAACAAACTTGACCCATTTCAAATACTTTGTATTCGTGTTATTCTGCCTATAGTGATTTTAGTCTAATCAATAGAAGATATATACAATAATAATATGTAAAATAATACTGAATATGACAATTAAAACAATTTTCGGGATATAAACAGAATTGCTGACCATAGTTACTACTCTTATATTATGTTTTATCAGTACTCACCCTGAGTCATGGCCAAGTTATCAATGAAATCGATCAGTGCGTTTTTACAGACGAAATCGAACCAAGTTTGTTTATGTGTCACAAGTAGTCTAATCGTTTCCGGTTCTTAGTTGGTCAATTATTTATGCATTTCATAGCAAAAAATGTTTCAATAATGATGAAAACTGAATCATTGCAATATTGAACAAAAGGAACACGTTATTAAGAAATCGTTTTTTTTATTTAATTACACTGAACAAAGTTTACAAATAAATAATGTCTGTTGTTCAGTCACAGAAGACAACAACAAATCAAATGAAAACTTAGCGAGAGATTTCAATTCCACTGCGGATGTTTGAAGAAGCACAAGCACAAGCACACTTTGCCTGTCAACCGTTACAAAATCCAATCTGGCACACCCTGTGGATCGTGACATGTGATTGGCTTTAGATGTAAGTAAATTTGATTGATGAGAGCCGTTTAGTTAGTCCATGTGCGTACATTATTTTTCTGTGTACATGTATGTAGGTATGTATTTGTTTATGTTTGTATGTATACAAGGTATGCTAATATTAAGTAATCAGACTAATACTAAAACAAATAAAATAAATAATTGAAGATGTAAGCTGCATTTTATTCAAAGTAAGCCCCTTGTGGATTGATGCAACGAGTGGCACGATCTAACAAACACTTGAACAACCTCTGCATTCTTATGTTGGTATGACCCTTAAAGTCGAGGTTACGCCCCTTTGGATGTCTCCTATATCGCTAAAGATGTGTCCTTTCAATGGTAACTTTAATTTAGGAATAGAAAATAATCACAGGGAGACACATCTGGGGAATGCGTGGATGTTTGAGAACACACGCTTGTTTTGGGGCCAAAAATTCGTGCACAATTACCGCCCGTTGAGACGGTACATTATCATGAAGAAGGAAAAACACTGTCAGGTGTTGGATACTCGGGTCGGACTCAGAGAATCCTTTTCAAAAGAGATTTCAAAATACTTCAGTTAACGTTGGCAGTGACAGTCTGTCCCTCTGGAATAAATTCTGTTTGGTTAACTCATTTGCTGTCCTAGAAGCATACCAACATCAACATTGTCTTCATATTTCCCTCTTGGCCGTGTGGTCTAGCGTTTGTTTCTTGTGGTAAGGCGTTGCGTCGAGGAGTATGGATTCGATCCTGCTTTGCGTGTCTATTGTTCCTTTGTTTTTTTCTGTTGTTGATTATTTTTGTTTCCGAGTGTTGTAAGCATACCTCTTCCCCTGAAATGATTTCGCCTCGGAAGTTTCCATCCATAATAATATTAATTTATTACTATTTGTCATCAGTTCCAATATTAAAACAGGTAAATGAATTTAAATATCTGGGAACTTTGTTAACCTCAGACGGAAGATGTACAAAAGAGGTGAGATGCTGAATGGCTCAGGCAAAAGCATCTTTCCAAAAAATGAGGAAGTAAACTATGCAATCCATTTTTGACAATAGAAACAAGAAAAAGAGTTCTTAAATGTTATGTAGAGCCAGTCTTAACATATGGATGCGAATCATGGACAATAGGACAACAGACAAGGAAATCACTGGAGTCTGTAGAAATGTGGTTTTACGGAAGAATGTTGAGAGTACCATGGACAGCTAAGAAGACTAATGAAGATAGTCTGAGAGAGGTCAAAGCAAAAAGAGAGCTAATTTCCAATATTAGGAAGAAACAATCATCATTTTTTGGCCATGTAATAAAAAGAGAAAAACTGGAATATATTGTAACAACTGGAAAAATTGAGGGACGAAGAGATAGAGGGAAGCAAAGAGAAAAAATAACAGACAGCTTAAGAGAATGGCTTGGCAGAAGGTCAACAACAGAAATGATAAAGAACTACCGAGATCAAAAGTTGCGGAGAGACATGATCACCTACGCCAGTAGGCCCGGCACTTGATGATGATTTGTCTCCATTGAGCACCTTTGTGTTTAGTTGTGGGATCATGGCGGGAAATCCATATTTCATCCTCTGCGACAATCAAACTTAAGAAATGCTTTTTTTTGCAACACGTTTTCATGATGTGCTCAACACGCTGAAGGTTTTGGTCATCAGACAACGAATGTGGTACATACCAGCTAGCAACTTTTTCCTGGCCCTAATCTTCCACTCAAATTGTACGAATGGTCTATCGGTTAACAACAAATTCATCTACCATCATCCTCAGTCAAAAAATGATCTTCTTGTATCCGTTCTCTGACTTTTGCGATGAGTTCCTTATTATGGGCAGAAATTGAACGTCAATGTCTATTTACATTTGTAATCGCTTTCACACCACTTTTGAAGCGTTAATACACCTGAATACCTGTGCCCGAATACCACCTGAATACCTGTGCACGAATACCACCTGAATATCTGTACACACCTGTTTGTGTGTAGCCGTTGGCAGAAATGGGTACCAGGGTATTACCCTGGGTTGGTGAGGAATGTCGCCTCGCATCTGAGTTTCGATGCTTGAGGCGACACTATACAGAAATCTCCGAACATTTCTGGATAGGCGGCCACATATGGGTGGAAACTCGCGTGCTAAGACGCCGGTTCAAGTCTCGTACTTCACCTTTACCTTTTACCTGTGCACAAGATAAACAATTATCCCCATAAACTTGTCGCATCAATTCAGCTGTCTCAATGGCACTTTAAACATGTTTTCAACAGAATTTAATGTTAGTTTTCTGCTCCGTGCTGATTATGTAACAATGCATTTCTTCTACCTGGAACCAAACAAATGGTGGCTTGTTTGTCGTCTGCTCATCGAGAGACGATGACAAGTTGTCATATCATACATGAAAGGTGTCTATTTGGATTCCACACTTTGCTTCATAGATGTCATGTTTGTCTTAGCAATAATAAAATCGGTCTCATTACTTAATTATCGGAATAATAGAACAAAGAAGTATGTGTTAGCACTCGGAAAAATTGACAGACAAACAACAATAGAAAAAAACGAAGAACAATATATGGTCCGAAGTGGGATCGAACCCGTACTCAGTGGCACCGCGCCTTGCCACGAGAAGCCGAACACTTGGCACACTGCCACGCAGCCAACTAAAAAAATTGGCTATTGCAGCAGTGTCTTGCACGAAAGGCGATCTCAATGACTATAGTATAGGGTAACGATCACAGACCGGAAATAAATTGTATATTTGCACTTTCCTATTAATGCAAGTATCTCCCAGTAGGGCTGAATACTTGTGTTGTAGACAAACATTTATTGGACGAAACAGCACGAATAGTAGTTCCCAGTGGTTATATACTGGGTATAAATAATAATACATAAATATTATTATATGGGGAACTTCCGAGGCGATAATAGGGAATAATAGAACAAAGAAGTATGTGTTAGCACTCGGAAAAATTGACAGACAAACAACAATAGAAAAAAACGAAGAACAATATATGGTCCGAACCTTGTTCATATCTTTTTATGTTTAAAAATATAAGTGTGTCATATACATTCAATCTTTATAAAATATACCAATCATTTGATGACTGCGTTCCAATCGTTGATATTATTTGTCTATCTCTCGCTGTTACACTCTCATCTATTGATATGTCTCTCCTTCCTCAGTATCCCATTTTCTACATTTGTGTTAACATTCTATTAGTGTGTCTCAAATAACAGATTATTGTAATTAGTTGATTATTTTAAAATATTTTAATTTTGCTTCTTCTTTTTTCATTCTAATCATATTTTTAAAAATACGTAGGGAGGTCAAAAAGTAATGCACACCAATTTTTTTCTCGGCTAATAATAAAGATAGGAATATGAAATTTTGCACACTTGGAATATGACATGTTCCAATTATGTGTACCAAATTGCACAGCATTCTGATAAATATTACGCAATCTATGAACCGTTAAAATGGAGCTTGTCAACAATGTCCGTTACAAACAGCGAATTGTCATAGAATTTCTGGTTGCGGAAAAAGAAACTGTGGCAAACATTCATAAACGACTGTGTGCAGTGTACAAATGTTCTGCAGTCGATAGGAGCACAGTTAGTCGCTGGGTTCAGAGAATTAAAGCTGCAGAAAGTGTACGAGTGGAGCTGCATGATTTACCGCGTTCTGGACGTGTTGCCTCGGCAACCAGCACAGACATGTTAAACCGGGCTATTGCCATTATTCGTAAGGATAGGCGTATCACTAGTCAGCAATTGGCATTGCAGCTTACAGTCAGCAAGGGAAGTGCAATCGCAATTTTTAAAACTCTCGGATATTCAAAGATTTGCGCTCGATGGGTTCCTCGGTGCCTAACAAATGATCACAGAGTTCAAAGGAAAACATTCTGTTCTGAATTGTTGGAGCGTTTCGGTGTTGAAGGAGAAATGTTTTTGTCAAAAATTGTTACCGGTGACGAAACGTGGGCACATTATTATGAGCCTGAAACAAAAATGCAGTCAATGGAATGGCATCATCCGCAGTCACCAAAAAGAAAAAAATTCAAAACATCTCCATCAGCCGGAAAGGTGATGATCACTGTCTTCTGGGACATTGATGGTGTGATTCTTGTTGATGTAATGACAAGAGGTGAGACAATCAACTCGACAGCTTACATCAATACACTGACAAAACTCAAAAATCGGTTCAAAAGAGTTCGACCTAATAAGCCATCTGCAGATTTGTTGCTTCAACATGACAATGCACGCCCTCACACAAGTCTGGTAACACGGGAAGCAATCAACAAATTTGGTTGGACTGTACTGCCCCATCCTCCTTACAGCCCTGATCTGGCTCCCTCAGATTTCCATCTGTTTGGACCACTCAAAATATTCCTGCGTGGGACACACTTTGACAATGATGAGGATGTGATCCGTGCAGTTAAAAAATGGCTACGCGAGCAGGACAAAACTTGGTACAAACGAGGCATTCATGACCTAGTTTCGCGTTGGCGTAAGGCAATACGCTTGGACGGAGATTATGTTGAAAAATAGGTAGTGTAAAGGGGATGTTCAGCTACAATCTGTGAAAATTTCACATATTTTGCCCGAATAGTTTCCGAGAAAAAAATTGGTGTGCATTACTTTTTGACCTCCCTTCAGTACGTTCAATTGATTTACTTTTCTCTCTCTCTCTCTCTCTTCTCTTGCTCTCTCTCTCTCTCTATCTCTCTCTCTACCCTGCCATACCAAGCTATAGATGTGCATCGTTTAATTCCTCTAGCAATGGTCTTCTAGCTCTGCCTTTAATTACTTTCACGTAATCAGGGTCTTCATTTGTCACCACAGAGAGTGTTCTTAATCCGATCTATGCTATCATCACACAGGAGAGCACAACATCCACAGCTCCAGCCGGGGTACCGTCGTCTTTTAAGTAAATTGTCCATGATTCATGTCTATCTATTTATATAAAGTACACATACATGCACGCTCATACATGCACACACAGAAATACACACATATCAATAAGTTAAGACTTCTTACATCTATCTCTACTGTTCATGCTGACGAATTAGTTTGAACTTTATCTTTAAACTAAATTTGAGAATGTTTTTACATTTTGTGCTATTGCTACAGCTACAACTTTCGTTCTATCAATTTCTTGACAAAATACGCGCCACTTCTGGGGCAATGTTGCCCAGGGATATAACTTGACATTTGGGAGGGGAGATAATTGATTGCTCTTTGATTTGTGTACTGACTTCACTGTTAAGATCGATTTCACTGAATGATCTCACAAATTCATTTTTTAAATTAGAGTTTACATACCAACTATTCATCTCACCAAATTTCTGATTGGTACAATAGATCTATTGTGACTTTTTTTGTTTTATTCTTCTATAGTCAAGTTAGTCAATGATAATGAAATATTATGCAGGTTTTAAAATTAAAACATGAGCAGGTCTACATTGAAAATGTTAGCTTCAGATGGTATGTGTACTATAGCGGTGGGATTCAGAAATATCGGAGACATCATCATCAAGTACCGGGTCTAGTGGCGTAGGTAATCATGTCTCTCCACAACATTCGATCTCAGCAGCTATTTATCATTTCTGTTGTTGACCTTCTGTCAAGCCATTCTCTTAAGCTGTCTGTTATTTTTTCTCTTTGCTTCCCTCTATCTCTTCGTCCCTCAATTTTCCCAGTTGTTACAATATATTCCAGTTGTTCTCTTCTCATTACATGGCCAAAAAATGATGATTGTCTCTTCCTAACATTGGAAATTAGCTCTCTTTTTGCTTTGACCTTTCTCAGAACCTCTTCATTACTCTTCTTAGCTGTCCATGGTATTCTCAACATTCTTCTGTAAAACCACATTTCTACAGACTCCAGTGATTTTCTTGTCTGTTGTCCTATTGTCCATGATTCGCATCCGTATGTTAAGTCTGGCTCTATGTAACATTTAAGAACTCTTTTTTCTGGTTTCTATTGTCAAAAACGGATTGCATAGTTTACTTCCTCAATTTTGGAAAGCTGCTTTTGCATGAGCCATTCTACATCTCACCTCTTTTGTACACCTTCCGTCTGAGGTTAACAAAGTTCCCAAATATTTAAATTCATTTACCTGTTTTAATATTGTTCCACTTGTCTTTATTTTGCACTGAGGTGATGTCTTTTTCTTTGTTGTTACCATTATACCTCTGTCTTTTTGCTATTAAGGCTGAGTCCTTTATTTTTGCTTTCCTTCACTACAATGTCCAACATTTCTTGTAACTCATGTTCACTCTTAGCTATTAATACTGTATCATCATCATACATTAGAATATTTATATTATGACCTCCAATTGTTATTCCAGGCATGCCACTTATGGATCTTAAAATAATCTCACTATAAATATTAAACAAATCTGGTGACAGCACACAACCTTGTCTAACACCCTGTTTTATTTGTTGAAACATTCCCAATTGGTTTCAAGTTCTTATGGCCGCTGTTTGTTGCCAGTACATGTTCTTTATTATTCTTAGATCTTTGCTGTCTATGCTTATGCTTTCTAAAATGTTGATTATTTCTTAGTGCTTTACTTTGTCAAATGCCTTGGTGTAATCTATGAAACATAGGTATAGATCTGTTTTCACCTCTATGGCTCTTTCTACTAAAGATCTTATGATATAAATGGCATTGCTTGTTCCTTTATCTCTAACAAAACCACACTGTTCATCGCTAATTTCTGGACTTATTTTGTTTCGCACTCTTCGCATGATGATTCTTGGTAATATCTTAATCATATGACTCATAAGGCTTATTGTGCGATGATATCGGAGACAGAGACAATATTTCAGAAAGAAGGAAAAAGTGTTTTGTGCAAGTTTTGTTAAAGAACTAAGAAAATAAGGAAACTCAAAGATATATTTGGTTTTATGTACAGCTGGTCTTGACAAGCGGAAATTAATTCTGAACAGACGAGAACATTTTTTGAGAGAAATATTGAGAAACTATGATAAAAGATACTGGACAGTTTGCGAAAGTGCTTGGTGTGAATATACAACGGGATCTGATCACTTATTGACAGTTGTTGAATGTGCGATGTGGATAATCCGATGACTAACTAATTACAACAGGATCTCATCACTTATAGACAGTTGTTGTATGTGAATTAGGATAATCCAACGACTAACAACAACGGGATTAATAAACAACAAGGGTGGTGGGTATAAAGTTGTTGTGAAACATTATCACACTCGCCAGCATGCACGTTAGTTTGCTGATGATATTAATAATGATGACAAGAAAAATAATATGTAGTCAAGTGAAGTTTAACATAAAGGCTCTCATTGTAAAGTAGAGCAGATGGATTTGCTTTGTGTCGCCAGTAGGTGGGGTGCAGGAATAATACAGCTAAGCAAGCGATCTGCCAGGCCAGAAAGAACGCAATTTTAGTTTTTGTTGGCTCAGGTACGCCAGGAAAGTGAAGTCTGGTCCAATCAAATCTCAACAATTCAAATCACAATTTTTAATGCGGGTCTGAAAAAGTCATGGGTTGCAAAAAGTATGTGTTAATTTTAGTTTTTAAATTTGCAATGATGTGTTTAAGAATTGTGGGATCTTATGTTTAACTTCAAGAAAGTGTTATTACAAAGCTCATAGAAATATATTACCCAGATTTAATTTTTTTTTTTTTAATGAGAGGAATAAACAGTGAACCCTTTTATCGTGAAACTGGAACAGTTGACAACTTGAACTTAAAAAAGGTTGGGGGGAGGGGGGATGTGCGAGTATCTACAACCGGACCGAACGCGATCAGCCACTCATAGCTGATGGCTTGCGCCAAGATTGGGACTTTGGTCCCTGCTTCACCTCTTCAAGGTACTCCCAGAAACAGATTGACCAGACTAGTCTAACAAAGTTATTAGGGATCCAGTGGGAAGACAACCCGGTAGAAATTAAAGTAAAGTTAATAGGGATCCAGTGGGAAAACAACCCGGTAGAAATTAAAGTAAAGTTAATAGGGATCCAGTGGGAAAACAACCCGGTAGAAATTAAAGTAAAGTTATTAGGGATACAGTGGGAAGACAACCCGGTAGAAATTAAAGTAAAGTTATTAGGGATCCAGTGGGAAGGCAACCCGGTAGAAATTCAAGTAAAGTTAATAGGGATACAGTGGGAAGACAACCCGGTAGAAATTAAAGTAAAGTTATTAAGGATCCAGTGGGAAGACAACCCAGTAGAAATTAAAATAAAGTTATTAGGGCTCCAAGGGAAGATAACCCGGTAGAATTTCAAGTAAAGTTATCAGGGATCCATGGGAAGACAACCTGATAGAAATTCAAGTAAAGTTATTAGGGATCCATGGGAATGCAACCCGGTAGAAATGCAAGTAAAGTTATTAGGGATCCATGGGAATGCAACCCTGTAGAAATTCAAGTAAAGTTATTAGGGATCCATGTGAAGACAACCCGGTAGAAATTCAAGTAAATTTATTAGGGATCCATGGGAAGACAACCCTGTAGAAATCCAAGTAAAGTTATTAGGGATCCATGGGAAGACAACCCGGTAGAAATCCAAGTAAAGTTATTAGGGATCCATGGGAAGACAACATTGTAGATACTCAAGTAAAGTTATTAGGGCTCCAAGGGAAGATAACCCGGTAGAATTTCAAGTAAAGTTATCAGGGATCCATGGGAAGACAACCCGGTAGAAATTCAAGTAAATTTATTAGGGATCCATGGGAAGACAACCCTGTAGAAATCCAAGTAAAGTTATTAGGGATCCATGGGAAGACAACCTTGTAGATACTCAAGTAAAGTTATTAGGGATCCATGGGAAGACAACCTTGTAGATACTCAAGTAAAGTTATTGGGGATCCATGGGAAGACAACCTTGTAGATACTCAAGTAAAGTTATTAGGGATCCATGGGAAGACAACCGTGTAGATACTCAAGTAAAGTTATTAGGGATCCATGGGAAGGCAACCCGGTAGAAATTCAAGTAAAGTTATTAGGGATCCATGGGAAGACAACCCGGTACAAATTCAAGTAAAGTTATTAGGGATCCATGGGAAGGCAACCCGGTAGAAATTCAAGTAAAGTTATTAGGGATCCATGGGAAGACAACCCGGTAGAATTTCAAGTAACGTTATTAGGGATCCACGGAAGACAACCCGGTAGAAATTCAAGTAAATTTATTAGGGATCCATGGAAGACAACCCTGTAGAAATCCAAGTAAAGTTATTAGGGATCCATGGGAAGACAACCTTGTAGAAATTCAAGTAAAGTTTTTAGGGATCCATGGGAAGACAACCCGGTAGAAATTCAAGTAAAGTTATTAGGGATCCATGGGAAGGCAACCCGGTAGAAATTCAAGTAAAGTTATTAGGGATACAGTGGGAAGACAACCCAGTAGAAATTCAAGTAAAGTTATTAGGGATCCATGGGAAGACAATCCGGTAGAAATTCAAGTAAATTTATTAGGGATCCATGGGAAGACAACCCTGTAGAAATCCAAGTAAAGTTATTAGGGATCCATAGGAAGACAACCTTGCAGAAATTCAAGTAAAGTTATTAGGGATCCATGGAAAGGCAACCTGATAAAAATTCAAGTAAAGTTATTAGGGATCCATGTGAAGATAACCCGGTAGAAATTCAAGTAAAGTTATTAGATATCCATGGAAAGACAACCAGGTAGAAATTCAAGTAAAGTTATTAGGGATCCATGGGAAGGCAACCCTGTAGAAATCCAAGTAAAGTTATTAGGGATCCATGGGAAGATAACCCGGTAGAAATTCAAGTAAAGTTATTATACATAATATGTGCCGACGCAACTGCTGCGACAACTTCAGATTACAATATTCACATACAAGAGACAAAAACATGATAGCCGTTGCCAACGAAGCGCATGGGGACAACGCCAATGTGAATTTTAGATGTTTGGATGGTTTGTAATAAAAATATTTATAATTAAAGAAAAAAAAGTACATAAACAAAATATCGAATTTGAATGTTCTGTTTACATTCTTCATAGCTGTCGTCAACGTGTTGCTGATTATCTGATAGTTAACACATAGCATTGTGTTTGCAATTTTTAATTCTGTCTATATGCATGCAGTGTGAACAGGAGAGTTAAAGGAAATAGCCACATTGTTGAAATCAGATATGGAGAACTATTTTGTCACACTAAAACTAAAGATTTTGAAATAATTCGAAAAATGAACCCAGCATTGACACCATTCTTTCAAACTAAAAAAAATTATGTAAAAAATATTTAAAAATCCCCTTCTCCGTTCAGTCAGTGGAGTGTGAAAGAAACAGTCAGTGAAGTGTGAAAGAAACAGTCAGTGAAGTGTGAAAGAAACAGTCTCCCTCGATGTCAGTGAAATCTTCCTATAAAGGAAACAACTGGGTATGAAAGAGGTGACAAAATTAAAATGAACGTATTCAACAGGTAGAGCCCGCCTCCAGCTATAAATTCAGGATTCGTCATTGATCACATGATACAGTCACAGCCAATGGCATTGATAATCAATTACCACTAACGTGATCAATCTTCACGTGTCACAAACATCCGACACGCATCATTCCTTATTCATCTCAATTTTGATATGTCTTCCAGAATCATCCGTTTAATTTTTTTTTCCATTTTACTACTCATCTATTATACGTGCATATGGGCCAAAGGGCAAGAGCTCATGGGCCGCTGGATCCATAATATCAACATTAGATATTATAAATGCACATACATATATTTTTTTTTAATTTGCCGAAACTCTCTATCAAACAATCCTATTCATCGAGGCATCTAAAGCTCTGGTATATTTACATTTGTCGAAGGAATTTTATATTCACCAAATGATATTATATTGTTATGTTTACCAAATTATATTATATTGTTATGTTTACCAAATGATATTATATTGTTATGTTTACCAAATGATATTATATTGTTATGTTTACCAAATGATATTATATTGTTATGTTTACCAAATGATATTATATTGTTATGTTTACCAAATGATATTATATTGTTATGTTTACCAAATGATATTATATTGTTATGTTTACTAAATGATATTATATTGTTATGTTTACCAAATGATATTATATTGTTATGTTTACCAAACGATATTATATTGTTGCGTCTACCAAAAGATATTATATTGTTGCGTCTACCAAAAGATATTATATTGTTATGTTTTCCAAATGATAATATATTGTTATGTTTATCAAATGGTAGTATATAGTTATGTTTATCAAATGGTAGTATATTGTTATGTTTATCAAATGGTAGTATATTGTTATGTTTATCAAATGGTAGTATATTGTTATGTTTATCAAATGGTAGTATATTGTTATGTTTATCAAATGGTAGTATATTGTTATGTTTATCAAATGATAATATATTGTTATGTTTATCAAATGGTAGTATATAGTTATGTTTATCAAATGGTAGTATATAGTTATGTTTATCAAATGGTAGTATATTGTTATGTTTATCAAATGGTAGTATATTGTTATGTTTATCAAATGGTAGTATATTGTTATGTTTATCAAATGATAATATATTGTTATGTTTATCAAATGGTAGTATATTGTTATGTTTATCAAATGGTAGTATATTGTTATGTTTATCAAATGATAATATATTGTTATGTTTATCAAATGGTAGTATATTGTTATGTTTATCAAATGGTAGTATATTGTTATGTTTATCAAATGATAATATATTGTTATGTTTATCAAATGGTAGTATATTGTTATGTTTATCAAATGAAAATTAAAAACAGGCGGTCAGCTATGAGGTTCGGTGATCTTTGCTGTATACATTATTTTTTAAATCAAGTGAGTCTTATTGATAATACCTTTAATAAGAGTTTCCAAATTCGGCTGCTCAAACTGTTCAAGTCATCTTAACAATTGTGTACTTTGCTCTTCGAATCGTTTGCTAAGTGTTTGTCTTTCTGTAACCAGGAATCAATGCATGGTAAAGGTTGAAAAACACAGAGAAGAACAGTTGGGAAATCAATATATTCGTGGTCTCCGTCTGTGGAGAATCTGGAGTCGCTGTGAGGAAGAGGTTTATCTGTGAGAAGTCATGTTAACATTCAGTTGTAGAAATAGGGACATGTAGGTATGTGTTTATTAGACACAATAACCCATCAGGCATTTCTTTCTCTGTCAGGAATTCACGAAAACGGTCTAACAGTCTTTTTTGGAATTCGTAGCCTCTTACACAAACTCTCCACTTCAGTCTTACCGAAAAGTAGTAATGTCCATTCTTGCATGTGTGTCTCTGCATTGGACAGTAGATGATTTTCCATTGGTCGTTTCACGTTGTCATTCAACATTGTAGGATCAATATAATGAATCACATTTGTTGATGGATTGTCTGCTCTCCTTCTCCAAAGTCATTAACATAAAGATCAAAATTTTCAACTGCACTTACAGCTACGAGATAAAAAGTCACATTATTTTATTTGAGTTCATATCTTCAAATGCTCAAGATGAGAATACGAGGATTTACTTCTTTGGTAATAAGATACAAAGACGACACCATTTTTGTTGTTGCTCAATTTGAGAATATACAAGAGTATTGTACAATTATCTTTGAGGTTTATCCGTGGCAGAATATTCAAATGTTCAACTGTCAATGCTAATGTTCTGTTCTACTTCGTGTAGCAATATCCCGTTCCTTTTCACCTATAAAAGAACATTATATAAGCGAAGATTCGTTGTATCGTTCTTTACAACAAACTGCTTAACACATGTGACTTGAGGAATGTTCTTTACAACAAACTGCTTAATACATCTGACCCGAGGAATGTTCTTTACCGCAAACTGCTTAACACATGTGACTTGAGGATGTTCTTTACAGCAAACTGCTTAACACATCTGACTTGAGGAATGTTCTTTACAACAAACTGCTTAACACATCTGACCCGAGGAATGTTCTTTACAACAAACTGCTTAACACTTCTGACTTGAGGAATGTTCTTTACAACAAACTGCTTAACACATTTGACTTGAGGAATGTTCTTTACAGCAAACTGCTTAACACATATGACCCGAGGAATGTTCTTTACAGCAAACTGCTTAACACATGTGACTTGAGGAATATATCTTTGGGCAGCAGTTTGTATTCCCGCATAGATTCATACTCGCTTGTTCAGACTGGTTAGTTTGTGGCACCACAGGAAGGTGGAGCGGCCTTTTAACCAATTGCATTGGGCCCAGATTCAAACAGTCAGCTTTAGTCGGTGACTAGCCCTGATGCTGTTGAGTGTCTTGAAACCGAAACCACCATTTCCTCGTGTATTTGATTTTTAAAAAAGTATTGTAAAGCGCATAGCTTACTTTTGCTTCATTCTGCTGATAAAGCTTTTGGTTGCACACCCCCCCCCCCCCTCTCCTTAAAGATATGCCCAAGAGAAGTAATGATTCTACGTTCTACTCCCCAGCAAAAGAAATGCTATAGGATACCTTTACCTATAATAGTTACTCCGGTGTTCTTTTTTTTTTTTTTAACTACGACCTCATTATAGATGATATCGAGTCCTCATGTCGAGGACGGGCGTTAAAACGTAGGTCTCGCATTAGGATGAAACATACAAGAACACGCGGCAAACGAAACCTTTTTGTTGACACTATAGGTATCATTATGTTACATTTCTTCATTTAAAATGCAAATTCTTAAACGTTTTTATTTTCACCAATGGTTTCATTCATATTTTTGTACTTTAGGAGAGACAGGCCAGCCGTGATGGCATTTGAGATACTGAAGAGAAGACCTACATACAAACACATACATCAAACATACATAGATCTATACTTACCAATTTTTTAACCGTGCACTTGCAAAACCTCATGTAGACTATATGAGATCATCCACGTCATAGTTGAGAGAAGTACTTATGAGATCATCCACGTCATAGTTGTGAGAAGTACTTATGAGATCATCCACGTCATAGTTGAAAGAAGTACTTATGAGATCATCCACGTCATAGTTGAAAGAAGTACTTATGAGATCATCCACGTCATAGTTGAAAGAAGTACTTATAAGATCATCGACGTCATAGTTGAAAGAAGTACTTATAAGATCATCGACGTCATAGTTGAGAGAAGTACTTATGAGATCATCCACGTCATAGTTGAGAGAAGTACTTATGAGATCATCCACGTCGTAGTTGAGAGAAGTACTTATGAGATCATCCACGTCATAGTTGAAAGAAGTACTTATGAGATCATCCACGTCATAGTTGAAAGAAGTACTTATGAGATCATCCACGTCATAGTTGAGAGAAGTACCTTAAGAGATCATCCAAGTCATAGTTGAGAGAAGTACCTTAAGAGATCATCCACGTCATAGTTGAAAGAAGTACTTATGAGATCATCCACGTCATAGTTGAGAGAAGTACCTTATGAGATCATCCACGTCATAGTTGAGAGAAGTACTTATGAGATCATCCACGTCATAGTTGAGAGAAGTACCTTATGAGATCATCCACGTCATAGTTGAAAGAAGTACTTATGAGATCATCCACGTCATAGTTGAAAGAAGTACTTATGAGATCATCCACGTCATAGTTGAGAGAAGTACTTATGAGATCATCCACGTCATAGTTGAGAGAAGTACCTTAAGAGATCATCCAAGTCATAGTTGAGAGAAGTACTCGTAGATTGTTGATGAACTAGGTGAAACGTGACGTCAGTTTTATTTTTTTACTGCGCCCAAACAGTAGACCTGAAAACTAATCCTGATTACATGGAAAAGTCAATGACAACCGACGTGATGTCTATCTAAACTGCGAATGAACTAAAACATCCGGTAGTGCTTTTATTTATTTATGTTAAAATAATTTTAAAGTAAACGTCTTGATAGGCAAACTTTAAATATTATCTCTACTAAAGAAGTTAGAAAGAGGCAAGCAAGAAGTCAGAAAGAGATACGTCAACCTATGACAACCTGCACTATCAAAGCAAGAGACAGAGCGGAATGGCGCTCCATAGTAGCCAACCTTCGATGCGGAGACGGCACTCAATGATGATGGCGATGATGAAAGAAGTTAAAAAAAATGGGCTAAGATTTAAACACTGAAATAAGCAGACATTACAACAACAGAGGTAATGATGAATGTCCTGTTCGTTTTTATTGACGATAGATTTGACCACAGAGTGAATATTTGAAGAGCCCTCTTGAGGGTATATTCTTATTTTAGTTACCTGTGTAACGTGAAACATTTGCCGCCCACGTCAGTGTGTAGAAACAACTGCTTGATTAAATAAAGAGTTTGGTCAACAGCTAGATGCCATCGGTTCACAATAGTTGCTATAAGAGCATTGAGAACGAAACGATATGTGCCAGTAGAAACAATAAATTATTATAGAGATTTGAAAATTGTAGGTAAGTAAATTATAAATAAGATAAGAGAAAATGCAAAAGAATATTCTAATGTGATTCCACTAATGTGATTCTACTAATGTGATTATTTGGTAACAAAATAGGATGTAAACAAAAGGTGTATTCACACAACAACATACATTTATAGGCAAAAATTCTTATCTGGGAATTTCAATTCATAAACTACCTGTGCATAAGTGTCTGTTGTCCTGAACAGGAAACATTAAAAATAATAAAGATAGTATCAATCAGTAGGATCATGCATAAGATCGCCGACAAAATAATTTTTGCAAAATACAAAGAAATTACCAAGAAAATACCAAATATTCTCTGGCTAGACGGCATCGTAGTAGTTTAACAAAGTTAACTGTAACGATGTTCATACAACAACAGGATATCAGTTTATAGAGCCAGAGAAAAGACCATGGTACACGAGGACACAAACAACACAGACATACTCCAAGTGCACCGACGCACCACAGACATTCTACAGATGCACGGATATACCACATATATTCTTCAAATGCACGACACATCACAGGCAGTAAATGCATTCGGTCTCTAGGATAACAGCTAGACACAATCTACAAACATGCAGCCATCAGCACAAAACAGCTATGCACAACCAACAAATACACAGATATCAACATGCACAAACAAGATACAATCTACAAACATGCAGCTATCAACACACAACTATTAGACACAATCCACAAACACGCAGCTATCAATACACGCCTAGACACAATCAACAAAGACACGTCTATTAACACACACTACCTAGATACAAACGTACAGTTATCAATACACAACAACACATCATTCACAACAAAACAACTAGACACAAACGTTCATCTATCAACATACAATAACTAGACACAATGCACAAACACAGCTATCAACATGTGATACAAAGACAACAGACCGAGTGGGAATACTAGAAAAACGTTGATGAATGCAAACATCAAAAACGTTCACATCAGTTGAATCCAAATTTAAAAAAGAAGAAATCTTTCCGACACTTATCTCAGAAGTCTGCTGTGTGTTTTCAATGTGCAGATGCAGCTGACAATCGGAGCGTTACATCATATTGAAAGACCGTAGAAGACTTCGTTATTATTGCATTGCCCTTCACTGTCCTTAGTACGCTAACGAGGTACCTTGTTATTGAGTTATTTGCGGGTCATCATCATTGCACTCCGAACATGTCAATAGGTGCTCAGATCCCCTCCTCATCATGTCCTGCAGTGTCCAGCGACTGACGACCCCAGTATATCTTGTCATGTTCTTCTTCTACTTTTCAGCTCCCTGTGCAGCATAGGTCTTCAACAAACACGTTCAACTCCCTGTGGAGCATAGGTCTTCAACAAACACTTTCAACTCCCTGTGGAGCATAGGTCTTCAACAAACACTTTCAACTCCCTGTGGAGCATAGGTCTTCAACAAACACGTTCAACTCCCTGTGGAGCATAGGTCTTCAACAAACACTTTAAACTCCCTGTGGAGCATAGGTCTTAAACAAACACTTTCAACTCCCTGTGGAGCATAGGTCTTCAATAAACACTTTCAACTCCCTGTGGAGCATAGGTCTTCAACAAACACTTTCCAAGCCGCTCTGTTTCTTGCCATTCTTTTAAGATCATTACATGTCTTCCCATCACCTTCATATCTACTTCTATCTGTCTTCTCCAAGAATACCTTGGTTTTCCTCTTTGTCTTTTTCCCTGGGGATTCCAACAAAGGACCTGTTGTGTAATACTCTCAGTTGGCTTCCTCAGTGTGTGTCCTATCCAGTGCCATCATCTACGCTGTATCTCTTTATCCACTGGTATTTGACTGGTACATTTCCATAATTCTATGTTAATAATTTTCTCCTGCCATTTCCATCCTTTTATTATAAGGATTTCCATCCTTTTATTCTGCATACCTTTTATTCAACAATACTTTTTCATAGTCGAGGAAAAATTAATGTTCTTTACAATGCTTTTTGTTTCGCCTCACAGATTGTGCTTTCTGTGCTTCACCTACTTCGTTTGTTATTTCTTGTGAGATCGTCCTCTACATCTCATATTTTTGCATCTGTTTGTTACTAACATTATTCAATAATTACATGCGCATAAATAGGTATAAAATTGGCTATCTCTGAAAGCACAACTTGAAAGCATTAAATATGATGACATGTCACTAATACCTTTACAAATCAGGGGTCAGCTGGGAGTAAGCTATACAAGCTGTTTTAGTAACGTATGATATTAAAATTCGATTGAATTATTCATTCTAGGCTCACACAAACGATAGTGCTACAAATTCAGACAAAATCCTCACAAAATCCTGCGAAAATAAAAGGATTACATAACTGTGGTCAAAAGTTGTAACAATGAAAGTTAGGGAAATAACATATTCATAAACACACATACACATTCCCTTTTAACATATATAAACACTTATTTACACAGACTGAAATATTTTTTTGTAGTTGAATTAATTTGGAAAAAAATGGCAGTAGCAAAATGGTAGGATTAGCTGTAAACTGTCAGTGGTGGAAAATATGCTAGTGAAATGATAACAAATTAAAGAGTACAGTAATTGTTTATTCTATCTATTGTCCTTTCGAGCCGAAGACTGCACATAGGGCAGAACCACAATTTCAAAAACAGAAACCTTGCGTGCCAAAATGGCACATATTGTAGAGATCCCTGCTCTAAAATATATGGCGCTGCTTCCATAACAATACTTTTTACAATGACAGCTTGTCAATTTGTTTATTACATGCTAATATTTACAAACTGAGAGATGGATTCCAGTGCAGTTGTTATAATTAGCAAAATGTATATACACAAACTTCAAATAAGCAAGCAAAAGAAACTCATAACATGATTATTATAGATAGAGCATCAACCGATATGAAGTTATATAGAGTTTCATTGTGCATGTCACAAAGGCCAAATGGTGGAATTTAACATTGCAGCGTTGATTGATAGCAGAATACACATTTGTAAAAAGTTAAAACGGTTTCAATTTATCAGCGGCAGAAAAAAAAAACACACATAATTGAATTAATTTGTTGCTGATAATTTTTGTTTGAGGATCTCATCGTTAGCATGGATGAAAGCAGTGGCGTGTCTGTACTGTTTGAGGAAGGCATAACAGGTATAAATTAACGGAAAATTTGGAACGTGTTTTTATCTTTGTGGAAAAAGGGGTTCTTGTGTAAATAAAAAAACGAAAAGTTACTCATCATGTCGTTGTCGCCTCAAGGGGATTGTTGTGTTTGCGTTCATATTTATTTGAGATTTTAACTGCCAAGATATGTATTATGAGCGATATAATTATTCACTATTTGTTGTCATCGTCATCGTCTAGTATCATGTCTCCCGGAGCGGATGTTTCTATTTCTACAGTTGAGCATCAATCCTGCTGTTAAGTTCCTACCGTGTCGGTCTAAACAAGTAAAAAAAAAAAAGAGTAAAGTGCCCCCGTCACGCAAAGAGGCGTATAGGGATTATGGTGTTAGTGACCATAAATTTTACAGACCTTCGGCACAAGATTTTTTGGGGTAATGTGGTCGGTATTACGGCCATGCCGCTTTACTTTCTCATTAAAAAATCCTGAACTCATTAAAGGCTTGGTGAACCCGGAAGCCGTCGGTTGGGATCGAACCCTACCTCTTCGGTCTAAACAAGACAGACGATTAATCATTAAGTGGATGGATAATACACTCTTGGAAGATCTTCACTTTGCAGACGGTTTGACACTCTTGAGTTCAACATGCGTGATGCTCAAGAAAAAAAAAGAATGACTCCATACCATTTCTGGTCATATAGACCAAGCAGATCAAAATGAAAGACATTGATATTACCAACAAAGCCTCTGATATAACAATTAACAATGATATTTTACAAAAAGTTACAAATTTTACCAACCTATGCAGAAAGGATTTTTCTGTAGCATTTTGTTTCAAATTAATCGAAAATCGATTCATAAAAAAAAATGCTGCAGAAAAATTCTTAAGATATTTTGGATAATGAAAAAAGTCATTCCTTTTTACTTTATTCCATGAGTAGTGGATAATGAAAAAGAGCAATGGCGGCATACTAAAAGATTTAAACATAAAAAAGAACTGACTTTATAAACACCATTCCACAGAGGAAATTAAAATACAATGGTCGTATCACAAGACACGACTGACTGGAAAGTACAGTAATGGACGGCATGGTTCCAGGACGGCGCATGAATGACAGACCAAGACGAAGGTGGTTTAAAGTCATTAAGGAGGCCTTGAACATGACAATACAAGAAGTGGGAGATCTGGCTAGAGACAGAGGTTCTTTCAGACGTCTTGTTATGAATGCAACGTTCTGTGGGAGATCTGGCTTAGAAATTCTTTCAGACGTCCTGTGATGAATGCAACGCTCTGTGGGAGATCTAACTAGAGACAGAGATTCTTTCAGACGTTCTGTGATGAATGCAACGCTCTGTGGGAGATCTGGCTAGAGACAGAGATTCTTTCCGACGTTCTGTGATGAATGCTACGCTCTGTGGGAGATCTGGCTAGAGACAGAAATTCTTTCCGACGTTCTGTGATGAATGCTACGCTCTGTGGGAGATCTGGCTAGAGACAGAGATTCTTTCCGACGTTCTGTGATGAATGCTACGCTCTGTGGGAGATCTGGCTAGAGACAGAGATTCTTTCCGACGTTCTGTGATGAATGCTACGCTCTGTGGGAGATCTGGCTAGAGACAGAGATTCTTTCCGACGTTCTGTGATGAATGCTACGCTCTGTGGGAGATCTGGCTAGAGACAGAGATTCTTTCCGACGTTCTGTGATGAATGCTACGCTCTGTGGGAGATCTGGCTAGAGACAGAGATTCTTTCAGACGTTCTGTGATGAATGCAACGCTCTGTGGGAGATCTGGCTAGAGACAGAGATTCTTTCCGACGTTCTGTGATGAATGCAACGCTCTGTGGGAGATCTGGCTAGAGACAGAGATTCTTTCCGACGTTCTGTGATGAATGCTACGCTCTGTGGGAGATCTGGCTAGAGACAGAGATTCTTTCCGACGTTCTGTGATGAATGCTACGCTCTGTGGGAGATCTGGCTAGAGACAGATTCTTTCCGACGTTCTGTGATGAATGCTACGCTCTGTGGGAGATCTGGCTAGAGACAGAGATTCTTTCCGACGTTCTGTGATGAATGCTACGCTCTGTGGGAGATCTGGCTAGAGACAGAGATTCTTTCCGACGTTCTGTGATGAATGCTACGCTCTGTGGGAGATCTGGCTAGAGACAGAGATTCTTTCCGACGTTCTGTGATGAATGCTACGCTCTGTGGGAGATCTGGCTAGAGACAGAGATTCTTTCAGACGTTCTGTGATGAATGCTACGCTCTGTGGGAGATCTGGCTAGAGACAGAGATTCTTTCCGACGTTCTGTGATGAATGCTACGCTCTGTGGGAGATCTGGCTAGAGACAGAGATTCTTTCCGACGTTCTGTGATGAATGCTACGCTCTGTGGGAGATCTGGCTAGAGACAGAGATTCTTTCCGACGTTCTGTGATGAATGCTACGCTCTGTGGGAGATCTGGCTAGAGACAGAGATTCTTTCAGACGTTCTGTGATGAATGCTACGCTCTGTGGGAGATCTGGCTAGAGACAGAGATTCTTTCAGACGTTCTGTGATGAATGCTACGCTCTGTGGGAGATCTGGCTAGAGACAGAGATTCTTTCAGACGTTCTGTGATGAATGCTACGCTCTGTGGGAGATCTGGCTAGAGACAGAGATTCTTTCAGACGTTCTGTGATGAATGTAACGTTCTGCTAAAGACAATCGACCTGATGATGAGTCAGCAAAATGCTCGTATTGAAAGAATCATCAGAAATCACGACACGCATCGCACTAGCATCAAATGCTTTCAACAAACTGACGAACATCTGGAGATCAAAAGTTCTCAGAAAATGAACAAAACTTTGATTCTCCAGCTCCTGTGTGATACCAGTGATAACATATGGTTTTGAAGGTTGGAGATCCACCAAGACTTTGGATAGGAAAATAAGTGCCTTTGAAAACAAATGTCTTCGAGGGATGTCTAACATAAGATGGAAAGAATACATTTCTAATGACAAATTCAAATAAGAGATAAATCAAAACAAGAATACGTGTCGAGGATCATAAGAAGAAGGCGTTGGAAATACATCGGTCATATACTGAGAATGAATGAAAAAAGACATTCTCACCAGGCATTCTTGTGGAGACCATCTGATAAAAGAGAACAAGGCAGACCTAGAGAATTACTTTACAGAACATTTACTAGAAAGGCTCAACCATGGAACTAACCAACAACTAAGAAGTACAAAAACTAGCAATCGTGTAGAACTATGACTTCCGCCCTATGTGCCGTCTTTGACTGGAGAGAAAAATGAATGAATGTTATTCTCTCCAAACTGTCTGCTATTTTTTCTTCCTACATTTTCTTCCTTCAGTTCTTCCACTTGTCACAATATATTCCAGATGCTCCTGTCTCATTTTATTAACAAATAATGATTGTTTATGTTTTTCCTGATGTCGATAACAAGTTCTCTTTTTGCATTGTGGTTTCGGAGATCCTTTTAATTATGTTTATTTATCCACGATAACCTTCTAAAGTAAAACCACGTGATTATTGCCTCCAACAATTTTCTTGTCTGTTGTCTGATTGTTTAGAAATAGCAAATTAAAGACAGGATAAGCACCACATAACATGGAATAACAATTGTTCTTTCCTTTCTTTTCTTTCCTTCACCATTTGACTTCCAGCGTCAATGGGACATTTTTTGCGGTCTTTTGCTCTTCTATTTTCCTCTACTGAGGTTGAATTTTCTAGTGTTTCTAATATTCCATCCATCCATCTTTTTTGTGGTCCACCCTTGAGTCTAGTACTCTTTTAACGTTTACTTAAGGCACGTTGTGTTGTGTTTTGATCTTTCTGTCTAATGACGTGATCAAACCATTATATTTGTTGTTTCTTTACGTATTATATGCTGAGTATTATTCCTTGCTTTTTTTCTCAGTTCTTCATTTCTTATCTTATCTAATAGGCTGCTTCCTGTCAGACGTTTAACAGATTTTATTTCGGTAGTGGTTATTTTTCAGGTTTTTCTGATGTCTACCGTCCAAGTCTGGTATTTGTAGCACAACGTTGTAATCAAAGAGATGTTGTAAAGTGCCTGTTTTGTTTCTAATATTATATCTTTATTGGAAAGTAATAATTACATTTGTCCGATGATTTTACAAGCTTTGTTACATCTTGAGCATATTCCTTGTTGTCGTTTCTTACTAAACTACGTAGGTATTTAAATTCCCCC
This sequence comes from Megaustenia siamemsis, assembly GCA_032433765.1. Classification (NCBI taxonomy): domain Eukaryota; kingdom Metazoa; phylum Mollusca; class Gastropoda; order Stylommatophora; family Ariophantidae; genus Megaustenia; species Megaustenia siamemsis. The sequence goes on along the minus strand of JAVIAB010000139.1, from coordinate 50,024,226 downwards.
ACCTGTTTGAATTGTTTGTCGTCTAAATTTATCAACATTTATAAAATATTTTGGAGTTCCATTGTTGAGCCTTTCTAGTAATTGCTCTATGTAGTAATTATCTAGGTCTGCCTTGTTCTCTTTTATCAGATGGTCTTAACAAGAATGCCTAGTGAAAAATGTCTTTTTTCATTCATTCTCAGTATATGACCGATGTATTTCCAACGCCTTCTTCTTATGATGCTCGACACGTATTCTTGTTTTAATTTATCTCTTATTTGAATTTGTCATTAGAAATGTACTCTTTCCATCTTATGTTAGATATCCCTCGAAGACATTTGTTTTCAAAGGCACTTATTTTCCTATCCAAATTCTTGGTGGATCTCTAACCTTCACATCCATATGTTAGCACTGGTATCACATAGGAGCTGAAGAATCTTAGTTTTGTTCATTTACTGAGAACTTTAGGGGGCCGCGATAGCTCAGTGGTTAGTGAACTGGACTACAAAGGACAAGGGGTAGGGTTCGATCCCGACCGACGGCTTCCGGGTTCACCCAGCCTTATTTTGGGTACCGGATTTTTTTCTGGGTAAGTAAATCAGCACGGGCGTAATACCGATCACATTACCCCAAAAATCATGTGCTGAAGGTCTGTAAAATATAGGGTCACTAACACCATATTTACCTATACGCCACTTGGCGTGACAGGGGTACTTTACTTTTTTTACTGAGAACTTTGGATCTCCAGATGTCAGTTTGTTGAAAGCATTTGATGCTTGTGCGATGCGTGTCATGATTTCTCCTTCACTTCACCTTCACAATCAGCTTTACTGCACTTCACAATTTGAAGCATTTATTTACATCTCTTTGACTTGACCCCATACAATATTTTGGACGCTTTTGTTATAAGTAATGAAACTATTTTGATGGTTTTCTAGTTAATGTTTTTTTTTTTTAGAAATGGAAAACTCATATTTCTATATTTATTGTATTCTTGTCTATCAGCATCAAGTTAAGGTTTATATTAGTACTGCAAACAATTCCCAATTGTACATAAGGGAAATAAATAAGGGGGACTTAGCGGAGTACGAACTCCGAATGACCGGGCAAGGAATCTATGAAATGATTTCAGAAAAATATCGGTTAATTGGTTAAATCGGTCAAAGGATGGTAGGAATTTATACTTTAGAAAAATATAGCCCGTCATTGACATAGAGCTTGCTCTTTCTATTTTGAATTATCAATGATTCTTTAACTTGCTGATCTATCAAATACGGCATACATTTTGTAACATGTTACCTATATAACAAAAAATAAGCACTCGATCACACATATTCAAAGGTTAATGAAATTACCTGATCTCTTAACATTTGTTTCGAACCGAGCCACATTTAAAAGTTATACTGGCACCTTAACGTTACACCGACCCAAAATTTTTAATTACAGCTGTGTGGTGATTTGCCTGGTAGAAAAATGAATTACTATCAAACTTCAGGACTTACTATTGCCTTGGTTAGTAAGTAGGTACTTCGGTATCCGATGGATGCCGTTTCCGGATTTTCGGTTGCTAGGCAAAATGGCCACTTTGCGTCTCGCGCTTGACCAGTAACTATCCGAATAAACATCGTATGTAAATCGTTTTCCGACGATGTTTAAGGACGCCATTTTACGGAAATTAATTAGTTTTATAACAATGAGAGGGCGATACGACGATTGCCGAAGTCAAACGAGATCGACAACGATTGCTTCTTGATTTACCACGCATTTTCCAGCTACATACAACGGTTTCATCATATTTACTACCAAAATAAGGTAGGATTAAGTTAAATAATATAGATATTTAGATATAGCGTCCATTTTTTACATAAGTGTGTGAAATTTCAAAGTGATTCGTATTTGAATAATACGGCAGTCACGGAAATTCATGACCATGTTTGCTCTATTAGAAATGAACAAAAAGACAGTTTTATGAGTTTAGCTCAAATTTTAAGGAAGTTATGAACGCATGCTGGCATTGCATTAACCGAACTAACCTTTGTTTTACTAATTCTGATAATCAACATTCTGCTGTAAGAAGTCGATCACATATGAAAGAAGACAAGACATTAACTTACCTTTCTTGCAGCCCTCTCCGTAAAAACCAGCGGCACATCCAGAAGGACAGTTTCCGGTGCTGACAAAGCATGCTTCAGATTTATCTGCACAGTTACAGGTGTTCTCACAATCTCGGCCGTAACGACCCAACGGACAAACAGAATCTGTGAATGAACTGTTATGAAATAACTCGCATCTACTGCTTGTAAAATATATTTAACACAGTCACACAGTCGATCAAACATTGGCTTCAAGTGTCGGTATATGTTGTTTAACCAATTTATGTTAAAAAGCGTTGAGGGAGCTGTAGCTTTCAGTCCATGTGTGTCGCACTGACATCTGCTAGTATGTGCAGCTATAGAATCGCTGCGGTATTGTTTATCTAAGACACAGTTTTTATTTTTCCTTGAGCCTTGAAAGCAGAACGTAGACAGTTGTAATGCTAGAAGGATATGGTCCTCGGTTCAATTCCTTATTTCCTGCTTCACCATGTGTTTGAAGTATGCTGATGAAACAATGTGCCCGATTCCTTCATTTCCTGTCTTTTCCAGGGGCATTCATCGTTTTGCAGGGCACCCTAAGTCTGGCTAAAACTGTTCATCTCTGTTTGCACTGCTCTTCCTCAGATTGTCCTTAGACTAATCCTTCCCTCACCATCATCTCTCTCTCTCTCTCTCTCTCTCTCTCTCTCTCTCTCTCCTTTTCATCTTTTCATTTTTACTACGGTGTTCACTCCGTGTCAGCTTTCACACTTACTTATGAATGCCTTCTACTCACTAAACCTACCCACCTCATGCATTTGCCTGTTGTCACTGTGTGATTTTTCTCCTTTGTCTCATCTTCTGAACAGTTATTTATTTTTTTGTATTTTTATTTTTGACCAAGATATTAAGATTGTTTTCAACAGAAAGGTTGTATGAAGCAATGAAAGTTTTGAAGATTTCATTTACTTTCAATTATTCAGATCAATATAGAAGCATTGAATGTAAGCAAACCTTTTTAGTTTGGTCTTAGTCATGCACTTGTAGGACTCCAAACTTTGTTTACATTGACAAAAGCTGTTCTAGTTTTATTAGTTCTGATCGTAACAAAGTTGCTACTATCATTCTTCAGTAAATGAATGTGTTATTTTTGCGAGCAGCTTTCTTTATAACTAATCCACTCATTGTCTCGTGCAATTTAAAAATTATAGTGTACAATGTTATCAATTTGTAATGAAATAAGGCAACAATGTTGTCACTTTATCATGCTAGAATATAAGAAAAGAGTCACATTTAAAGGAAAGAAAACAAGAAAATTGTCACATAAATATGTTGAAATATAAGCAGAGTGTCAGATAAAAATCATTATGACAGACGACAAGGACATTGTTACACTTTGATTAAAAAGAGTACAAACTGTAGTAAATTAAAATGAAACTACAAATGACATAATTAAATAAAGAATGAAGATAGTAATGTACACATGCTAGATATTTTACACAAAATCAAAGGGAAACGACTGGAACAATTTTTTCTTCTTCTTTCCTTCCTCATCTGCCTTTCAGCGTCGAGGGGAGATATAATTTGAGGTTTTTTCTCTCATGTTTGCCTCTGCTGCTGTTATGTTTCTAATATTCCGTCAATCCATCTTTTTCGTGGTCGGCCCTTGAGTCTGGTGTACTCAAAACTATTGGAGACTCGTTGTGTTGTGTTTTGATATTTCTGCCGCGTCACGTGGCCAGACCAATGTATCTGTTGTTTCTTAATATGACGAATATATAATATATCAATATATATATATATATATATATATATATATATATATATATATAAATAATCAATATATGACGAATGGATCGTTCCTGGCTTGTTTCTCAGTTCTTCATTTCTGATAATATTTCTCAGGCTTCCTGTCATTTGTCTAACACATTTCACCTGGATAGTGGTTATTTTTCTAATTGCTTTTGTATCTAGGGTCCAGGAATGTCATTGGTAGCAAAACGATGGAATGAAGGTTGTATTGTGGAGTGCTTGTTTTACCCCTAGTTTTATTCCTTGTTGGACAATAGTGATAATAGCTGTCCAATGATTTGAAAAGCTTTGTAGCATTTTGACTCTATTTCTGCTGTTGTGATTTTACTTTTGTCACTAGACTTCCCAGGTGTTTAAATTCTTCTGCTTGTTTTAGCTGTCTGCGTTCTTTAGTTATGTTGATGTTCTGTTTCTCTTTTACTATATTCATGACTTCTATTTTGTTGATATTGATTTTCATGTTGTATTTTGTGCCTTTGCTGTTGATCAATTTAAGTGTTCTTGTAGATCTTCCATTTTTTCATGTATTAGTGCCTGATCGTTTGCAAATAGAAGCTCGTTTATTTACTGTCTCCGATGGGTTGCCTAACTTACGTATGTACTTTTTGTTAAGTAATAAATAGTATACGGGACAGTACGCACCCCTGCCTTAATCCTGATCTAACATCGATGTAACCTGATGCTGTTCTGACTGTGCAACTGTTGTTGTAGTGTCTTTTAATTAGGTTGATTAGATGTTGGTTTACTCCGTATGTTGTTAGTATCTCCCACAGTTGTTCTCTGTTTGCTCGGTCGAATGTTTTTCCTGGTCAATGAAAGCTATGTGCACAATTTGATTGTTCTGTCGTCTTTTCTGCTAGCTGTTTTAATGTGAATAGTGCGTCTGTACATTCTCTGTTTTTTTTTTTTGGAACCCCATGTGAGAATCGCTTAACTGTAGTTCTATTATTGGTCTGACGCTCTTTTCCATAATTTTACGTATAACCTTCCCACATGGCCGAGGAGCGATACACCTCCATATTGATTGCAGTCTCTCGTGCTACATTTCTTTTTCCATATTGGTGCGATGATTGCCTGCTGCTATTCTTCTGGGGCTTGTTGTTGGTGACATGCTGCATTGAATCTTCTATGCAGCCATGTAACTGTTGTTTCTCCTGCTGCTGCTATTATTTCTACTGGTATGTTATCAATCCCTGGTGCTTTGCTTCTAGGTGCATATTTGATTAATTCTTCGATTTCCTCTTTCATGATGTTGGTTTCCGTGTGTGCATTATTGTGTGGTTTTTGTTGTGTTATTTGTGGTTGGTGTTTTTCTCAATAGGTCCTCGAAATATTTTTTTTCATGTCGGTTGCATAAGTTGGTACAGTTATTTGATATTCGCTGTATGTCTTTGTCATTTTATAAGTTCAGTGGTATCGTGCTTTCATTTTCTCGCTCTTGTTGCCTTTACTGCTTTGTATAAGTCTCTTGTGGCTGTCTTGAAGTCCCTGATCATATTTTGTCCGAATGTTGTCCAGGTGTTTTCCTTAGCTTCTTTGATCAAAATTTTAACTTTTTTTGAATTTAGGCATATATGTCATATTCTTCTTGGTTCTTCTCTCTCCAATCTTTAAACAGTTTCTTCTTTTCTTTAATTGCTTCTCTGATTGCATCTTTCCACCACGGGATGCTCTTTTTACCTTCTTTTGTCCTTAGTTTTGTTCCGCATACTGTTGTTGCGATGTTAGTTATTGCTTTCTTAAACTGCTCCCACTCATCTTTTACTATATTTATTTCGTTAGGAAATTTCTTAAATTCCCATGATAGTTTTTCTTGTAGGGTTTTCCTTGATTATTGATCTTTTAATTGTTTTATTTTTATTGTCTGTTATTTTTGCTTTTCTTGTTTGTTTGCTATCTTCACTTTGTGTTTGACTGTCTGAGTGCAATCATTAACCAATTTATAAACCTATAACCATTTTCTGGTTCGTGTTGTCTCTGAAATTAGGGACAGCTCTGCTGCTGGTTATGATTTTTTTTTCTGTTTTCTTGTTAGTATCTATCTGGCTTCTCCGTGTGATGTCATTCCACTTGTACCTGGTGGTGCGACCTTCAGTGTTTGCAGAATGTGTTGGTGACAAACAAATCACTTTGATTACATAATTCCAGCGGCCTGATTTCATCTCGTTCAGTAGGTGTCTGATCCCAAAAGGGTCGCAGGATATCTTTATTCTTGTTGTTGCGTTTGCCAGGTCTTCCATTAAAATCTCCCATCACCAACATGTCGTCGCTTTTATCAAACTTGTTGACAATTTGATTTAGAGTCCCATTGAATTCTTCGATGTCTTTTTCATTGTTGCTGTATGACGCTTAGATTTGTATGTGCGTTGTTCTTTCGGTCGTCTTCTAGTAGTCTGGTTATGATTATTCTTTCTGAGTAGTTGGCTTGAAGAGCTAAAAAGACCAATGAGGAAGCTCTCAAAGAGGCCAACACAAAAAGGCAGCTCTTAAAAAAACATCAGAAAGAAGCAATCAACATTTTTCGGGCACATCATGAGAAGAGGAAAGTTGGAATACTTAGTTACAACTGGCAAAATAAAAGTAATAGAGATCGCGGACGACAAAGAGAGAAAATACTGGATAGCTTGGTGTCATGGCATGGAGAACAGTCAACAACAGAACTGATACGATGCACTGTAGATAGAAGATTGTGGAGGGACATGATCGCCTATGCCGACCGGTATGGCACATGATGATGATAAGTTGGCTTGAGCAATCAAAATATAAAGTAACTGTCCCTGAGTCATTTTATCTCATTGAAGCTACCTGCTGAGGAGTTACTTCCGTTGTTCTAGGCATACAGATCTCGTGTCTAGTGCATTCACGACTTTTATTTTAATTTTAACTTTACAACATAAATTGAACATTATATTTACAACATTCAAAGACCTACACTCTGTTAATCACTTTTGTTTATTGAAATTGCCGGCTGTAAAGGTTAAAGCATTTACTGGCCCAACTAAAAAGAAACCTGTCAACCATGTCTTCTTATTTAGACTTAAACATGGATGAAGATTTACCTACCTATCTACGCCTGCTTACCAATCTACCTACCTAACTACCTACCTACCTAGACCTACCTACCCAACTACCTACCTAACTACTTACCTACCGGAGATAAAGGGTTTGGTTTACAGTCACCTAAACACCTAATTTGTTGAAACCTAAAAATGTTGAAAGTTCCATGGACAGCTAAAAAGACCAACGAGGAAGCTCTCAAAGAGGCCAACACAAAAAGGCAGCTCCTAAAAAACATCAGAAAGAATCAATCAACATTTTTCGGGCACATCATGAGAAGAGGAAAGTTGGAATACTTAATTACAACTGGCAAAATAAAAGGAAAGAGAGATTGCGGACGACAAAGATGAGAAAGTACTGGATAGTAGCATGTCATGGCCATGACGATTAGAGGCCACAGAGATGGGATTTCTCAGAAGAATGTTGAAAGTTCCCTGAACAGCTAAAAAGACCAATGAAGAAATTCCTAAAGAGGCCAACATAAAATGGGAACTCCTAAAAAAGATCAGAAAAAAGCTATCAACATTTTTCGGGCACATCATGAGAAGAGGAAAGTTGTAATACTTGGTTACAACTGGCAAAATAAAAGGAAAGAGAGATTGCGGACGATAAAAAGAGAAAATACTGAATAGCTTGGTGGCATGGCATGGAAAACAGTCAACAACAGAACTGATACGATGCACTGTAGATAGAACATTGTGGGAGGACATGATCGCCTACGCCAACCGGTATGGCACATGATGATGAAACACCTAATGATTACCGCTGGTGTATCAAAACTTCTGGAAGTCGTAATCATAACAGAGCGATACAGCCTATACATTACTGTCACCACATGCGCCCTACACGTAGTTGTGTAGTACTAATAAGGAAATTATGTTGTTATGCTTGCTTGCTTGTTTGCTTTAGTTCGCCCGATGACTAAAGTATTCTAGAGTATTCGTACACTGTAGAATTCCTCTTCGTCATCCGTCCTTAAAAGGACGTTAGGTGGACGTGTCTGCGTTGTGTTGTGGTTTGTAGTATAACTGTTATATTTGCACCTTTCGGCCCAACACAATGTTGTTATGATAAAACAATAAGATTAGCATCACAAATAATTTTATGTATACGTATAATTTATGTAATATGTTATGCAATATGTTAATTGTATAATTGTGTTAGTGAAAAAAAAGCAATCCTTATTTGTAAGACCAGGATTTACTGAGGATAGTGACCAGTAGCACTTCAATGATAAGAATTGTATCACATTATGATAAGGGAAAAAAAATAGTGTCAAAGTTTATCAAAAGCGGTAAGATTAATGAAACGTTTTTTTTTCTCCGAAAAGGGCCAGAAATTGTTTCAATTATAATGAAAGACAGTTTTAATGACAAAATGATCTGTCGCCATAAAACTGCGCGACATAATAACTTTGGTGGATTTTTATAAAAAAAAAAAATTAATAAATAAAAAAAAAAAATCATAACATTATATGACTATATATTATATAACTATCTCGCACTGAAATAATTAGCTAGAAACACTGATAGGTAATAGTGACAGCACAACAGTGACAGGACAGGGGTGATAGGACAGTACTGACAGGACAACAGCGACAGGACAGGAGTGACAGGACAGCACTGACAGGACAACAGCGACAGGATAGAGGTGACAGGACAGCACTGACAGGGAAACAGCGACAGGACAGAAGTGACAGGACAGTACTGACATGACAGCACTGACAGGACAGCACTGACAGGAGTGACAGGACAGCACTGACAGGTCAACAGCGACAGGACAGGAATGACAGGACAGCACTGACAGGACAACAGCGACAGGACAGGAGTGGTAGGAGAGTACTCACAGGACTACAGCGACAAGACAGGAGTGACAGGACAGTGCTGACAGGACAACAGCGACAGTACAGGAGTGACAGGACAACAGCGACAGGACAGGAGTGACAGGACAGCATTGACAGGACAACAGCGACAGGATAGGAGTGACAGGACAGTACTGACAGGACAGCACTGACAGGACAACAGTGACACGACAGGAGTGACAGGACAGGAGTGACAGGACAGTACTGACAGACAATTAGTGACAGGACAGCACTGACAGGACAACAGAGGCAGGACACGAGTGACAGAACAACACTGACAGGACAGCACTGACGGGACAGGAGTGACAGGACAGTACTGGCAGGACACTAGTGTTAGGACAGGAGTGACAGGACAGCACTGACAGGACAACAGCGACAGGACAGGAGTGGTAGGAGAGTACTCACAGGACTACAGCGACAAGACAGGAGTGACTGGACAGTGCTGACAGGACAACAGCGACAGTACAGGAGTGACAGGACAACAGCGACAGGACAGGAGTGACAGGACAGCATTGACAGGACAACAGCGACAGGATAGGAGTGACAGGACAGTACTGACAGGACAGCACTGACAGGACAACAGTGACACGACAGGAGTGACAGGACAGGAGTGACAGGACAGTACTGACAGACAATTAGTGACAGGACAGCACTGACAGGACAACAGAGGCAGGACACGAGTGACAGAACAACACTGACAGGACAGCACTGACGGGACAAGAGTGACAGGACAGTACTGGCAGGACACTAGTGTTAGGACAGGAGTGACAGGACAGTACTGACAGGACAGGAGTGACAGGACAGCACTGACAGGACAGCACTGACAGGTTAACAGTGACAGGACAGGAGTGACAGGACAGTACTGACAGGACAGGAGTAACAGGACAGCACTGACAGGTTAACAGTGACAGGACAGGAGTGACAGGACAGTTCTGACAGGACTATCCTGACAGGACAGTACTGACAGAACAGCACTGACAGGACAACAGTGACAGGACAGGAGTGACAGGACAACACTGACAGGACAGTACTGACAGGACAACAGTGACAGGGCAGAACTTACCTCCAAAGGCTTCTACCTCACAAATAGTTAGATAGTCTTCTCTCTCCAATGATATCTCGACCCATTTGACGTGCTGATTAACGCTAATGTCTGTCACGGTGTAATGTTCTAGCCCGTCTCTGTTATCATCTCTGTACTCAAACACTACTAATCCATTGGGACTATAGATTTTCAGTAGAAATCCCTGAAGCCTATCCCGATAAGTGTCTGTGGGATGGAGAAAAAACAAACCAGTAACAATACCCAAATTAGATTTGATAATGCTTCAGGCTTTGACAACATGTAGACATTCGAAATCAATGAAAAAAAAAAACTATATTGTGATAAGAAACAAAGACAGAACCACGTCACATCACAAATTAGTACCCACAGTGTTCGCTGCTCACACATTTTAATTAATGAAGGGCTCAGTGCTTCACCAGCACCTTCTTTGTTGTTCCCATTTTAGCTTTTCCACGGACAAAAACTCTGATAATTATTCAAGGCTTGGAAAATCTAGAAATTATCGATTAGGATCGAACTCGATCTGTTGTCATCAACAGACCAGTTCACTAACCACACCTCTTCCGTGACGTCATAGAAGACGCTGTATTACCAATCATGAAGTTATGTAATCAGATTTAATCCAAAAGTCAAATAAAAAGTCTATGTCATCATCATCATCATTATGTGCCATGCCGGTTAGCGTAGGCGATCATGTCCTTCCACAATTTTCTTTCTACAGTGAGTCGTATAAGTTCTGTTGTTGACTGTTTCCATGCCATGACACCAAGCTATCCAGTATTTTCTCTCTTTGTCGTCCGCAATCTCTCTTTCCTTTTATTTTGCCAGCTGTAATCAGGTATTACAACTTTCCTCTTCTCATGATGTGCCCGAAAAATGCTGATTGTTTTTTTTTTTCGGATGTTTTTTAGGAGTTCCCATTTTATGTTGGCCTCTTTGAGAATTTGTTCATTGGTCTTTTTAGCTGTTCAGGGAACTTTCAACATTCTTCTGAGAAATCCCATCTATGTGACCTCTAATCGTCTTTTCATTTGTTTGTCTACTGTCCACGATTCGCTTCCACAGGTCAGAATTGGTTCTATATAGCACCGATGAAATCTCTTTCTCAATTCTATTGACATAGTTTTGTTGCATAAGATATTTTTCATTTTCTAAAATGCTATTTTGGCCTGAGCTATTATGGCAGCTGCCAACATCGAGCAGGGGCTACTTACTCTTCTGTTCCAGGGATTAGTCCTCGCACCAATCGAGTATGCCCTGGCAATTCTTACTGTCAGTACGACTCAAATTGATAGGCTGGAGAAAATACAAAATGAAGCCATGTGCATTATCCTGGGATGTACGAGGGACACTCCCTATGTAGCAATGAGGTATCTTCTTGGCTTTCCAACCATGGATGACAGAATCAAGGTCTGGAGAGCACGAGCATACCTGAAGATTAGTACAGATACAGAGCATCCATTGCACCACGTGCTCAAAACAGAGAAAGGTGCCAGTCTAAAAAGAGGCAAATCATGGGTGGGCCGAGCAGAAGATGTCATTAAACAGGTCTGTGGGCTTACCAATATCAACGTTTGTGAGGAGTGGATACCGATGCCTACGTCATTCAAGGGGACTTTCTCGTGTATTGTCACACTCGACAGGAAAAGTATGGAACAGAACCCGGTCGTGGTTAATGCTGATGTCAACGGTATCATCTGCGATAACACCGATGAGAAAGATGCAGTCATCTATACAGACGGATCTGTAAGACGACACCAAAGAAGTGCATGGGCATTTACAGCATGCTCGGCAGGCATAACAGTCAAGGAAGATAGTGGTGCATACGTCGTGACCACGAGTAGCATGACAATGGAGGCGATGGCAGTGACCAAGGCATTCAAATGGTTAGAGTCACAAGACTACACCCACGCATGTATACTGAGTGATTCGATGAGCATGATAAAAAAAAAGTGGAGGCGGGCTCTGTACGCATGCAATGGGTAGAGTCGTTGCAGAAATCCAAAATACGTAAGTAGTATAGCAGGGTCAATTTGACCCGTATTTGGCCCGTAAATTAACAAATATATATAGTAGGCGCATTTCGCGCCTAATGTACTCAAGGTGCAGGGGGAGTTAACCATGACCACTCGTGTCGGGAGGTTGACCGCTAGTCCCGGTGACCCCGGAAGTGACCTGTTTATGTCTGGTGTGTGTTGACTTTCGAGTTCTTGATGTACTTGATCGATAGTGATATGTTAGTAGATTATACAACATCAATGAAAAACAATAGCATTAAATATAAAACAGAAACCAAAAGATATATTTTATTCTCTTATTATCTCAATAGGTGTATAACATACAGGGGGTATTATATAACATTACAAAAATAATTATTACACTGAGTATCGACTTATCAACCAACATAGAACTGGAGTAGACAGTCGCTGGACACTGAGGGAATTGCTGAGGAGGGGATCTGAGCACCTATGGACATGTTCGGAGTGCAATGATGATGACCCGCAAATAATTCAATAACTCAATATTATGCTTTTTATTTCTGTGGTGCATCTTCCATCTGATGTTATTATTGTGCCCAAGTATTTGACGTGTTGCAGTGTGCGACCATTACTTCCATTTTTCTTACTATTCAGGCTGAGACCTTTCTTGACGCTTTCTTGAAATGGAAATATAAATGTCAATAAAGCTCAAAGTTTATACTGTTTAGGTCACTCTACAAAGAAAGCCGCAAATTAAACAACAAAGATAGAAGGTTTTCTTTGCGCCTTACAGGACAGCAGCATTGGTCCGCCACTACAGACATAAAGTAAAAGGTTTTTTTTTAAATTATACGTTTTTACAACCCTTGATCTATTTTCATCTATTTTGTTGGCAGTATACAAATTTCGGAGTTTTGAATGAGTGGTCAGGAACTTAACATGGTGTTTTGGGTGAGTGGTCTGGAACTTAACATGGTGCTTTGAATGAGTTGTCAGGAACTTAACATGGTGTTTTGAGTGAGTGGTCAGGAGCTTAACATGGTCTTTTGAGTGAGTGGTCAGAAACGTACCATGGTGTATTGAATGGGTGGTCAGGAACTTACCATGGTGTTTTGAGTGAGTGGTCAGGAACTTAACATGGTGTTTTGAGTGAGTGGTCAGGAACTTAACATGGTGTTTTGAGTGAGTGGTCAAGACCTTAACATGGTGTTTTGAGTGAGTGGTCAGGAACTTAACATGATGTTTTGAGTGTGTGGTCAGGACCTTAACATGGTGTTTTGAGTGAGTGGTCAGGAACTTAACATGGTGCTTTCAATGAGTGGTCAGGAACTTAACATGGTGCTTTGAATGGGTGGTCAGGAACTTACCATGGTGTTTTGAGTGAGTGGTCAGGAACTTACCATGGTGTTTTGAGTGAGAGGTCAGGAACTTACAATTGGTGCTTTGTATATTTTTTCTCTCTTTCCCTTTTCTTTCCTTCGATATTTTTTCATTTGGCTCAGAATGTTTCACTTGTATAATCTTATTTCCTGGTAAAAAAATTATGATTCTTCCATCATGATGTTGATAATGAATTTTCTTTGTGTGCATTTGCCACTGTTATAGCGTCTTTGTAACTTTTTTTTAGGTGCCCATGGTATTCGCAATCAAAACATACAAGAGAGTTAAACTGCAAATGATGCTCAGTTATTGTTATCTCAATCCTGTATCGTCAAGTTACCCTACTACCAAAGACACATGTAAATAGCACTGTAGTATCAGTTGTTGCTATCTCAATCTTGTATCGTCAAGAGACCCTACTACCACATACAAATGTTGATAGCGCTGTAGTATCAGTTATTGTTATTTCAATCTTGTATCGCCAAGTTACCCTACTACCACATACACATGTAGATAGCGCTGTAGTATCAGTTATTGCTATCTCAATCATGTATCGTCAAGTTACCCTACTACCACAGGCACATGTAGATAGCGCTGTAGTATCAGTTATTGCTATCTCAATCATGTATCGTCAAGTTACCCTACTACCACAGGCACATGTAGATAGCGCTGTAGTATCAGTTATTGCTATCTCAATCATGTATCGTCACGTTACCCTACTACCACAGGCACATGTAGATAGTGTGTAGTATCAGTTATTGCTATCTCAATCATGTATCGTCACGTTACCCTACTACCACAGGCACATGTAGATAGTGTGTAGTATCAGTTATTGCTATCTCAATCATGTATCGTCAAGTTACCCTACTACCACAGGCACATTTAGATAGCGCTGTAGTATCAGTTATTGATATCTCAATCATGTATCTTCAAGTTACCCTACTACCACAGGCACATGTAGATAGCGCTGTAGTATCAGTTATTGCTATCTCAATCATGTATCGTCAAGTTACCCTACTACCACATGCACATGTAGATAGCGTTGTAGTATCAGTTATTGCTATCTCAATCTTGTATCGTCAAAAATTACCCTACTACCACAGACACATGTAGATAGCGCTGTAGTATCAGTTATTGCTATCTCAATCTTGTATCGTCAAGTTATCCTATTACCACAGACACATGTAGATAGCACAGTAGTATCAATTAATATCATCTCATTCTTGTATCGTGAAGTTACCATACTACCACAGACACATGTAGATAGCGCTGTAGTATCAGTTATTGCTATCTCAATCTTGTATCGTCAAGTTATCCTACTACCACAGACACATGTAGATAGCACTGTAGTATCAGTTAATATCATCTCAATCTTGTGTCGTCAAGTTACCATACTACCACATACACATGTAGGACAGCACAGTAGTATCAATATAATCTCAGTCTTGTATCGTCAAGTTACCCAACTACCACATACACATGTAGATAGCGTTGCAGTATATTTTCCCAACCTTATGCTCTCATCAGCATCATTGGGTGTCGTCTTCGCATTGAAGGTTGGCTGCTATGTAGCGACAATCAGCTCTGTCTCTTGCTATGATAATAGTGCAGGTTGTCATAGACTGACTTGTCCATCTTTTGATGTTACTCGTCGATGTTAGGCTTGGTCTGCCTCTGCCTCTTTTACCTTGTATTTTCCCTTCCAAGATTACTTTGAGTAGGCTTCTGTATCTTTTAACATGTCCTAAAAAAAATCTAATTTTTCTTGTTTGAATTGTGTTTAGTACTTCTCTTTTCATTTTTTTAAGCTTAGCTTTAGCCCAGGTGTTACTCGCCTTGATGTTAGTATATTTTTCATTTACATTGAGATTAATTTATGCGATTCTTATTCTATTCTTTATTTTTTTATGAAACATAGTATTTTACATCATGTAAAAATGTTCCATCACTGGTTATAAGTATGTCCGAGGTAGTTGTAGCTTTGAACTGTCTCTACTCTGATATTTCCTAGTATGTTTTGAGTGTTATCTTTATTTATGATCATGAACATGATAATGTCCCATCATTCTTGTAATGTTTAAAATTTCATTTCAAAATTATAGATTATAGTTAAGGAGATTCTTTAATTACATTGTTATGACATTTATGTGAGTCAATCAAGAAATAAAATAAAGTAAAACATTCAGCGTTCTATGCGTTTACCTGACACATGGAAAAGATTTGTAAACATATATATCATTTTTCTGATAAAGTGAGTAAACATATATTGTATTGAAAGGTTATTCTGTATATATGTTCCAATATTCAGATCTGTTATTCAATAAGACGACAAAAAACAAAAGCTATATCCTATCATGATCGTTAATACAGCGCATCAGAGCGCTGTCTTCCTTTTCCAATGATTGCATTTTGAACAGTTAATTCTAAACATTAGAAATTACAACGATGTCGCATCATATGGTCTAGAGAATTCAGAACATGATCTAAAAACATGTGAACAGTGCAGAGACTATTTGAAATGTGGAACCAAGCAATACAATTGGTAGATAAATTATGAGACACTGATGATGAAGGTCCCTGCCTTCGAATAAAGGCAGCTAATCTAGCTATATAATCTAAAGGGCTAAAGAAAAAAAGCACAGTAAAAGAAACAAAATTAAACTAATGTTGCATTATTTATTGAGGTAATGAATAATAAATGTTACATGAGAAAAATAAACACCCTGACCTCTATTGTACAAGACGTATGTGTTGACAAGTTTAGTGGATGTAAAATCTAGTCTCCAGATAGGTCTATAATCCTCCTGTGTGTATGCACAGCTCTGGTATCTAACCAAGTCCCCACTTGTTATACCATCAACTGCTTTGTCAGACGAATAACTGTCCATGTAAGTGCTGCTCTGAGCACTTGTCTGCTTAAGAGCAACGTTCCTACCTAGATTCACGTAGAAAAGAAAATACACATGACCAGTTATTGGATACTATATTTAAAATATCATTGATCTTAAGACTAGCATGTGTTTCAAGCACTCGCAGATATAAATAATTCAAAACTGGAAGGGCAGTAAATCACTGATCACAATATATGGCTAAAGACTTTCAAGCTAGTTTGTTCGTGGTTTACTTCTGATTTTCATTTAACTCTAAGTTGATCAAACTCCACGAAAAGCATCTTTAATTTGGTAAAAATAATACTTTATTTATCCTCTGTACTCATCTTTAGGGGAGCCGCGATAGCTCAGTGGTTAGTAAACTGGACTACAAAGTACAAGGGGTAGGGTTCGATCCCAACCGACGGCTTCCGGGTTCACCCAGCCTTAAATGGGTACCGGATTTTTTTCTGGGAAAGTAAAGCAGCACGGGCGTAATACCGACCACATTACCCCAAAAATCATGTGCTGAAGATCTGTAAAATATATGGTCACTAACACCATATTTCCCTATACGCCACTTGGCGTGACGGGGTACTTTACTTTTTTTTTTTTTTTTACTCATCTTTAGAGAGAACGGCGGCTTTATCAGTAGTACCTGCCGACCTGAAGGTGTCGGTTGATGCCACTATTTTTACCTACTTAAAGGTTCTCAGAGCCAACCCAACAACTTTAAATGGGAACAAGATATTCTCCTGGGAGGAAAGGCAACAAGGAAGGAAATTGGTCTTTCTATTTCATGAAGCTCAGGCTTAGTTCTGTTGAATAACTAACGCTTCAAATCCAACTTCAATTGCAATGAGACTGTCTTTACCTTACTTTTTACTCGCCTTTACTTGGACGTGATTGTCCAACTAATTGTCAGTGCAAGACCTTATGGTCCCTCTTTAATCCGACAGTAAAATTGGATGCGGGTTTTCCCGGATGTAGGAAAGATAAGATACAACGAAGTTCTCATTCCGTCTACTGTGTTGTGTATGTACTATAAAGTTACAATATTTACAGACGCTAAAATACAGACTTGTCTATTGTGGTAATGCTTACCATATAGCTATGTGGTTGTAATGAAAATCAATATTTGTTGTAATTCATGGTATTCTCTATTCATGGTAAGCGCTAGCTGTGATGGTATATCCATGAACATCCATAGCTTACATCATAATATTGTAACTCAAAATATATTTTATTATAAACTTCTGATTTATGTACCACTAACATGATTGTATAAATCTGTGTCATAATAATTAATATGAATGAAGTTTCTCTCTTTGGGAAGGAAATATAATTCTACTATACATTTAGTGGCTCTATGTTAATTTGTAATGTTTACTTGTGATGGAAACACACATCAGTGTCATAATGACCAAGACCTCACGGTTCCTTTGCTTTATTATTTTGTGTATGTCCCTGGACCGCACAACCAGCAGGTAATCTGTGGGCCTAAATGAGCTCAGTGAATGACAGAAGAGAACCGCAGTACGGGATGGAGAGAAGAAGTATGTATAGGGGAGTCAGGGATTACATCAGCTAATGAGGCAATATGTGATTAACATTTGCTACAGATACACCATGATCACAATATTTGGAGATCACGTTTGCTAACATCTCCCCTAGGAAAGATCAAGTGTTTATTTCATAGTAATTGTTCCGTTGTTTTCAATCTAAATAATATTCAGAATGCCAAGATAATGGCCATTAACAAAACAAAAAGCCAATCAAAGATCATCATCAACAGTAAAGAACTTGAATTTGTTGCAAACTTTGGATATCTGGGATCTGTAGTAACTAACAATGGAGACTACCTGCAAGAGCTCAAAAGAAGATTAGTAATAGCAACACAAAAATTAAACGCCATGAAGAACATGTGGCTCAAAACCAGCCAGGCAGTAAAAATAACATTAATAATTGCATGTCTCTTCCCGATAGCTACATATGGTTGTGAATCACGGACAATCTCACAGACAGAAATGCTGAAAATCGATTCATTCAAAACAGCAGCCGCGGCGCCTGACGGCTTGATGGCTTGCGTTAGGATCAGTGAACGAGAACCATCACTGGACAGGTTATCTGTTTCTAGAGGCACCGCGCAGAGGTGCAGTACGGTCCCTACTGTAGGGTCCCTACTGTAGGGTCCCTACTGTAGAGTCCCTACTGTAGGGTCCCTACTGCACCTCTGCGCGGTGCCTCTAGAAACAGATAACCTGTCCAGTCTCGCCAAGCGAATAGGGAAGACAAACCGGTGCTCAAAAATGACATGGTGAAGTAGGATGTGTCGGCGCAAACATCACAGTTTTACTGCAATCCACAACACAACATATGCATGTCCACTTAACGTCCCTCATAAGCGCGGATGATGAAGATGTGTTCCTTTAGTCATCGGGTAAACAACGCAAGCAAGCAATCATTCAAAACAAAGTGCTACAGAAAAATCATTAAGATACCTTGGGTAATTAAAAAAAAACAACTAAGACAAATTAAAAGACTGAACATTATAAGAACTGGCTTACAAACAGCATTCTACGGAGGAAATGAAAATACTATGGCCACGTAAAAGATACATTGGGGTGGAAAGAACAATAACGGAAGGTATGTTTCCTGGACGACGAAGTAGGGGTGGACTATCTGTAATGAATGCAACGTTCTGTAAAGTACATGCAACCAGATGATATTCCCTTGTTTACCTGTGTTTGCATTCATTTATCTACATGCTTAATAATATAAATATGCTGAAGCCATATCGAGTGTTTGTATTTGTGTCCTGTCTGATCTGCCCTTCCATTCCCGCAAGTTTTATTTTCCTTCTGGTATTTGTCAAAATATTTATATTTTATTTTTATCATGCTGTCCCAAAACATCATGCGGTCAAGAGTTGACCAATACAAGAACATAAATAAGTTCACTGATTACAAAAATTTAATTCTGAAATATATGATAACAAGGCAAACATTAAAGAAATATTTACCTTGATCATTATAGCCAAAATAGACAAAACAGTCACACTTTGGAGCAGATGTACAAAATAATGACAATGTGTCTTACCTCCACTTATATAAAGGGAGCACAATCGATATACTCCGAGTCCTTCGAGAGTTGCTTTCTTGATCAATACGATCTCGGAGGAGTGGAAGTCCAGGGTCCTGTCGTCAATGACAGTCTGTGTCATATTTACAGGAATGATGACACCATCTACGTCAAGAGTTAGAGTGAACTTTCTCAACAGCTCTGTTCAGACAAAAATAAATGAGATAAAATATAATATTATTATGTATAGATCATTAAGAATGCAACATTAACGAAGACAAATGTCTGAAAAGAATACACTGTGTACAATGGAATGAATTCATGACTAATATTGAGACAAGACAAACGGTCATGCAAACAACAATCCTATCAACAATTAAGAAGAGAAGATGGACATTTGTCTGATGTGTGCTGAGAAAAGACAGTTAAAAAACAGTATCTTCTGTGGGGAAACGCCAGTATAAAGAAAAAGAGGAAGACATAGAGAGACACTAAAAGAAAACTTATAAGAGAAGCAAAATTGGCAGGCATAGACTGATTAAATAAGATCGAACATATCGCCCAATCTAGAGATGGATGGCGAAAAACATGACAAGTCCTATATGAGGTCAAACGGGAAGAATAAATAACGAAATGGATCTCTTTCTATAGTATAACCTACATTTACAAAGAGGTGAACAAGTGTATTCTGGCGAACAAGTGTATTCGAGCTAACAAGTGTATTCGGGCTAACAAGTGTATTCTGGTGAACAAGTGTATTCTGGCGAACAAGTGTATTGAGGCGAATAAGTGTATTCGGGCTAACAACTGTATTCTGGCGAACAAGTGTATTCTGGTGAACAAGTGTATTCTGGCGAACAAGTGTATTCGGGCTAACAAGTGTATTCTGGCGAATAAGTGTATTCTGGCGAATAAGTGTATTCGGGCTAACAAGTGTATTCGGGCTAACAAGTGTATTCTGGTGAACAAGTGTATTCTGGCGAACAAGTGTATTCTGGCGAACAAGTGTATTCTGGCGAACAAATGTATTCTGGTGAACAAGTGTATTCGGGCTAACAAGTGTATTCTGGTGAATAAGTGTATTCTGGCGAACAAGTGTATTCTGGTGAACAAGTGTATTCGGGCTAACAAGTGTATTCTGACAAACAAGTGTATTCTGACGAACAAGTGTATTCGGGCTAACAAGTGTATTCTGGCGAACAAATGTATTCTGGCGAACAAGTGTATTCTGGCGAACAAGTGTATTCGAGCTAACAAGTGTATTCTGGCGAACAAGTGTATTCTGGCGAACAAGTGTATTCTGGCGAACAAGTGTATTCGGGCTAACAAGTGTATTCTGACAAACAAGTGTATTCTGACAAACAAGTGTATTCTGGCGAACAAGTGTATTCGGGCTAACAAGTGTATTCTGACAAACAAGTGTATTCTGGCGAACAAGTGTATTCTGGTGAACAAGTGTATTCTGATGAACAAAAGTATTCGAAATGGACTTAAAGCAAAATGTTCACTTCTTCTTTGATAAATTAGAGTAGCCATATATGAAAAGGCATATCACGTTTTCTTATTCGTTTGTTGAAGGAGTAAGATGGGAGATCTTTGGGGCATGGATGTCAGCAATCCTCTACTCATCATGCTAGGTACAGCTGCCTTACTTGTCCTCGAATTCATGTTCATCCACTCGGACCAGGGTTTCTTTATCTATTTATTTTTTTAGCCGAAACACGTTTCAGGAAACTTTTTTTTTTTTTTAACAGCCGGACATATAAGGTACACATTTACAGGTAAATTGAAAACTAGAATTTCCGACAGTTTACATTTTCATAAAATGTACGTTGACACTGGTTATGCAAATATATTTACACCAGAGCTACAAAGGCTTGGAAAACGATTTCATTAGTTCAATGGAAGGGGTGATTAAGTTCTGGTAAACTCTTATTTAACGCTGGTTATACCCATCTTTTCTTTAGTCTGCCTTACTATCTTCCTCCTTTCACAGTTTCCGCAATTTTGTTTCAACCAGCCCTTGTGAGCTCGACACTTGACAATACTACATTAGGTACAACTCCACACATACTTTAGCAAGTTATTTGCCTATTGTCCAAATTTCACTGCAGTAAATAACGACTGGCTCTCTACATAACTTTGATAGCATCTTTGAATCGGTAATAGTAAGGAAAACGGTATACGCCAACCAAACGTTCAGACAATGTGCAGCATTATATTATATATAATGTTTCTGCACATTTTCTGCACATATCTTTCGGTGGTGGTTCGGCTGACCCCGGATGTTTATGTTCCAGCCGTGACCTCCAGCCCCGTGACCTGAATGCGGCATTATCTAGCGACCCCGTGATCGGCGGCGTTATCTCAGTTAGCTTTGGTCAGGTGCTAGTTCGGCTGAACCCGGATGGCCAGGTGCTCGTGGGACTTTTAAAGTTGTTAAAATACTTTTTTTATGTTGTATCAATGATATACCAACTCTCGCGAGACTACGACAAATTCGTGCGTTACCTGGCCAAAGGCGATTTCCGGCTGGTTCATTTCCGGCTGGCTCATGAGACGTGATACGCGTGATCACAACGCAAGTCACCGGTGGATACTTTAAGATTATCATGCGAGTTGATGACGAGACCTGACCAATATTGCAGGTAGTTGACCAATAGTATTTTTATATTGCGTGGTCGTCAAACCGTAAGTAGAAATATTAAAACGTAGGGAAATATAAGAAAGTGAAACAAATTTGATATAACATAAACTATAAGTTTACTGTAACTGTTATTCGAAATATTAATAATAAGAGAGATAAATAATTATTTTTACTTTATTGTTGATGTACACGTGCTTTGCTCAGACAACAAATTTTCTGTTTCCTTCGCTGAAGATATGTCATTATTGTAGTATATTGATAATGTCGTATAGAATAATGTGATATAGAACATATATATATATATAAATATATATATATATATATATATAAATATATATATATTTATATATATATATATATATATTATATATATATATAAATATATATATATATATACTAATGTTGTGGGAGTGTAATAAAGTGTTGTTAAAACTGTACAAGTGTAAATACACACCAATATAAGGTCTCATCGCCATGTACCATCACCACCTGCATGTACTCTCGCCGACCCGATTACAGTGAGGTATTTAGCTCAGTCGATCAGTGTACACACACACACACATAACCAGCGTCTGTTACCGAGTGGTTTGTGTTTGTTTTATTTTAATATGGAGACGTGTAGCGTGAATATGCCAACTTCGTTTGATATTTGTGATCATCGCATTATCATGTCACGTGGTAATGATAATATAATTCCATTGTCAAAGGATGGCGTTAAGGCAGTCTCAGTTTGTGTTTTTCGTAACAGACCATTGATAAACACAAGGACATATAGCGGTGAGAGTTTTTTTTTTAATTTTCCTACCAGAACTGGGATAACACTCTCGATAGAGAAATGTATCACGTTAGTTGAGATGCGAGATGAAATTTTATCCGCTTATGCTAACCTCAACTACACGCCACCTCTTGTTAACTAGAACCTCAACCACGCGCCACCTCTTGTTAACCAAAACCTCAACTACACGCCACCTCTTGTTAACCAGAACCCCAACTACACGCCACCTCTTGTTAACCAGAACCCCAACTACACGCCACCTCTTGTTAACCAGACGAAAGATCCTGCAGTCATGGATGCCCGGGTGATTCAACAGAGTCACCAATTACCTATTCCATCTTTGATCAAGGTTTTGTCAAGATGGAAGGCGGTTGTGTTTTGAACGCTAATAAACCTTCCTATGCACTTAAGTACCACCAAAACGGGATGGGGGAAGCCCAGACGGTTAAAATTAATAAATGCATCAAATGGACAGTAATATATTTTCAAATACCTGTTCTCTGCTGTTATAATAAAATCTTTATAGTGAAATTAAATATAGAAAGTATTTGTTTTATTTGCCTTGTTTTAACTTGAATGTGAAAGAGAGAGAGAGAGAGAGAGAGTACATGCGGATGGTGATGGTACATGGTGGTGATGATGATGAGACGAACAATCATAAGGGAAAACACCCATTTTCTCCATTTTTAGAATCATCACAACCAACACGTTATTTAAATTTGCACACCTGGTTTTATGGTCACCCGATATCAGCACACAGATATCTTAAGGGATGATACGCAACCACACTTACACCCGAGATAACCACTGAATCAGGTACTCCTTTCCTCAAAATATAAACACATGACACACAACATATTCCCATCACCCCTGCAAAATCGCTTTCCCCAAGTTGTAGAATTGCCTCACGCTAATAGATTTTTAAAGTAAACAATCGCCTTACAGCACGTCGTCGTCCCCAAGGTGGTCAGTTTCGTGAGCCCAATCAAGTACGCGCTACTTGTGTGTTCAGCTGATAGAGGCCTACGATGTACTTTCCGGCCAGTTCATAGCCCACTCATATACGGGCGGACTGCATGTTTTATTTAAGAGTAACACTTTAAAACTCTCACTTTTATTATTTCGTTAGAGATCGAAAGTTGTGGCGAGACATGATCACTCTACATCAAACGGCTTGGTACTTGAGGATGCTGATGAGGGGAGGGTATGGTGGCACATATTTATGAAGGGTCATGACGACATTGATGATGACAATTTATAATACCAACACGGAATGTTGGCGTGGCTAAGGGGGGTATAATGTCTCTGTGATCCAGGCTAAAGGAGGTATTTTATCTAATTATTTATTCCAATTTATATTCAAATACTAAAGTGTTACAGTGAAGCTATGGAATAACACTAAAAACCTATGAAGAATAAAGTGAGGAGAGAGATAACAACTGAATCAGGTACTCATTTCTTCAAAATATAAACACATGACACACACAACATATTCACATCACCCCTGCAATACTGCTTTCCCCAAGTTTTAGAACCCCGACACGCTGCTACCTGAGATAACGCCCGCAAAATAACGCCGCTGATCACGACGGGTCGAAAGGTCACGGCCGGAACAAAAACATCCAGGATCAGTCGAACATCCGCCGAAAAATATGCGCAGAAAATGTGCAGAAACATTATATATAATATAACGCTGGACATAGTCTGAACAACTGGTTGGCGTATACCGTTTTCCTTACTACTATCGGTTACCAAAACGAGTAGAGATATAGTTAGAACAGAAACCTAAAGGAAATGTTGTTGTTCGTTGTTGTTGTTGTTGTTGTTGTTGTTGTTGTTAGGATCATCATCACTGCACACCGGACGGACCCATAGGTCTGCGATATCCCCCCTCGAGAATCTCGCGAAAACCCGAGGAGAATCGTGACTCACGTGCAGGAACTCCGTGACATGGTCTGTGCTCCATGATGTGGGTAGGTTTCTACTGACAATTTTGCCCAGGAAGCGGTCCTATTTATGGCCTACTCTTTTCTATTTTAATTGCCGTGTGTTCTATAACGTGCGAGTGCACACGGGACCACCTGTTTATTGCCGTTATCTGAGAAGGCTAGGCATTAGATCTCATTACCCAAGAGATCAGGGAATGTCATAAAGAAACCATGGATTAATTATTAATTTTTTCTTTTCGTGGGCGAACTCAGGTCCTTACTGTCCTGAGGCCGACGTCATACCTATGACTACCAAGCCCCCCCCCCCCCCCATATTATCACTTGTTTACCTTACTGAACTGAACAACAAATAAAAAATTGGTTTGACATATGACCAGAATGATACTTAACTAACCTGCAGCTCGAGAACATCACATGAAAACATCAGGCTATAGATTAAAAGGTAAATTCAGAAAGAGATGTATAGATGGTATCAATGAACCATAAAATAAGTTCAGAATGATAACAATACAAGCCACAAAACAAACGAAACCAAGAAAGTGACGTATTCTGCCTCACTGTGATGCTACAGGGCACACGCACTAGGATAAGAAAGTGAGGATTAACTCTATGCTTCCTCTGAAACAGATTTGTTGTACTTATTATTATTTTATATTGGTGCTATATAGAACCAATTCTGACCTATGAAAGCGAATCATGGACAGTAGACAAACAAACAAATGAAAAGAAGATTAGAGGCCACAGAGATGGGATTTCTCATAAAGATGTTGAAAGTTCCCTGCACAGCTAAAAAGACCAATCAAGAAATTCTCAAAGAGGCAAACACTGAAAGGGAGCTACTAAAAAACATCAGAAAGAAACAATCAACATTTCTCGTGCAAATCACGAGAAGAGGAAAGTTGGAATACTTAATTACAACTGGCAAAATAAAAGGAAAGAGAGATTGCGGACGACAACGATAGAAAATACTGGATAGCTTGGTGTCATGGCAAGGAAAACGGTCAACAACAGAGTTGATACGATGCACTGTAGATAGAAGAATGTGGAAGGATATGATCGCCTACGCCAACCTGTATGGCACATGATGATGATGATGATGATGACAGATTTGTTACACGAAATAGTTTTCTCTTCCTGGGATTCTGCGCTACAGTATATAGACTAATACAATAGATCACAATAATGGGAGATAGAGATATAGTTTAGGTCAGATAGCTTAGTAGTTACCCAAAAATTAATTAGGTGATAGCAGTAACAGAAGCAGACAGAGAAAATTAAAGTAGGCATAGAAATATAACCGAGCCGAGATAGCTCAGGGGTTAGTGAACTGGACTACAGAGGACAAGAGGTAGGATTCGTTCCCAACCGACGGCTTTCGGGTTCACCCAGCCTTTAATGAGTACCTGATTATTTTTTTTATGGGAATGTAATGCGGCACGCGCTTAATACCGACCACATTACCCCAAAAATCATGTGCTGAAGGTCTGTAAAAAAGTATGGTCACTGACACCATATTCCCTATAAGCCACTTGGCGTGACGGGGCACTTTATTTTTTTTTTACATAAATATAATGCAGTCATAGAAATATAAAGCAGTCACAGAAATATAAACAATCACAGAAATATAAAGCAGTAACAGAAATATAAAGCAGTCACATAAATAAGAGAACAGTAGGAAGTATAGGGAATGGACACATTTTAGCTGCTATTGGAAAGGTATGGGAATAGATGTAAACTTGACTAAATTTTGTCACCTGTCCAGAAATTAGATTGATAAACAAACTCGGAGACAGATGACATATATAAGAGAAATGTCTCGCTTAAATTTCATGTTTGAGTTATTTTTAAAACTCAGAGGTTAACTAAAAGGTCAAGATTTAGCCAAATTTGACACAAACGTTTTCCAAAATTGAACTTCATAACAATCAGAAAAATAACCACTGTCGCAAAAGGAATTCCATACGGGAAACAAGTTGATAGATAAGAGAATAAAAGTAGCGAATTAAGAAAAAAGCTATAAATAATTTCCAATACTGAATATATAAAGCAACAACAGATAGAATGGTTTGGACATGAAATAAGACAGAAATATTAAAATATAACACAATGGCCTTAATCAAATGCTAGGAGAATATGATACCCAAGGATCGATCGCGTAAAAGATGGAATGATGGAATATTAGTAACAGGAAGCGTAATAGCGGAAGAAACCTATTGAAGAGCAAAGACCGCAAACTAATCCCACACCCCCTTTCCTTCCCACCTTCCCAACCCTAAAAGGCAAAGGATATGTCATGGGAATCATGTTATATTATGTTATGTTATATTATGTTATGTGATGTGATCATCTTTACTGCGCTCCCAACATCCATAGGTATTCCACTCTTCTCCTCAAAATGTTCATCAGCGCACAGCGGCTAAATGTGCCAGTAGTTGACTTCATTCCCCTCGTCATTAATATCGTTCTATTCTGTAAATGCCCGTGTGTTACCGGGGCTTCATTATGATGGAAGTAAAGAATAGTGACACTGTGACCTTCCAGGCATGTCGTAAGAGGCGACTAAGGAGGCTGATCGATGGCTTGACAAGCTGTCATTGTAAAAAGTATTGTTATGGAAACAGAGCCATAGATTTTAGAAGCAGTGATCTCTGCAATATGTGCCATTTTGGCATGCAAGGTTTCTGTTTTTGATATTGTGGTTCTGCCCTATGTGCCGTCTTCGGCTCGAAAGGACAATAGATAGATAGATAGATTCTGTAAATGCAACCGTTCTTCCCAAATTGTTGCACTCTCGATAACGATTTAGTTTCTTTTTTTTTTTTTTAATTCCTTCATGCTGCCTATTCTCTAAGGCTGTTAATGATATCAGCTCTATCCCTTGGATGTCCGTCTCATGTTATAGCCACATCGGCAAACCTATCAGCTCTATCCCTTGGATGTCCGTCTGATGTTATAGCTAAATCGGCAAACCTATCAGCTCTATCCCTTGGATGTCCGTCTGATGTTATAGCTAAATCGGCAAACCTATCAGCTCTATCCCTTGGATGTCCGTCTGATGTTATAGCTAAATCGGCAAACCTATCAGCTCTATCCCTTGGATGTCCGTCTGATGTTATAGCTAAATCGGCAAACCTATCAGCTCTTTCGTTGTCTTCAACACCAGCATGGCCTGGAACGAGACAAAAAAGTAACACCGCAGATCTTTGACCTATGTATTGACTGCAGCCATTGCCTGCTGGACTTTGCAAGCTACTCAACTCACAAACATAATAAGCTTGCAACTTTAACCAGATATAAACTCTAGTTAGGCTATAATCTCCATCGTTATCATTGCGCAGTCGTCACTCTCTTCTACAATAGTCCATGTACTAGAAGGCACGTCCAAACGCTCCGTTGATGGCGTACTATAGAACAATCTGTGCAGATTAGAGCGTCAGTGTGACTTGAATTTTGACAGATTGGGGAAGGGGGATGAAGGTGGGGTTAAGTACATACGGGTTATGTTCTGTGCATCCTCTAACAAATGTGGCAATCATAGCGAAGTTTTCACTAGAGATTTTGCACCATCTTTCCGTGCGTTGTTGGCTGCATTTATTAGAGTAATCGGGATTTTATGGGCTCAGCCATTGTTGTGTGTGCTACATCATCATAATGGATCATTGTATATCCCTAAAACGGCCGTACGCTAATAGTGAAAGGCGAAATAACGGAGCTCTGTTCATGACTTTGCAGCAGTGGGGTGGCTCCCGGAGTTTCATGTTAGTCAGGAGAGATGTTGTCTAGATTCAAGACGGCTACTGTGAGATCGAGGGTGGACATGTGAATTGGTTTATAATTTCACAAATTCACATTGCAGGGAGATCTTATGGTCTGTTGTTTGATGTACGACAGGGATAATTCGACGACTAAATGTGTTTTACATGTTCGGATTTAGAGTAAAAATGATGTCCTAAAATCATCAAGCGCTATACATTTAGAAAAAAATATGACTATCATCATTTTCAGGAGGACGTGACCTTCAAGTCAATATGGTAGATAGACGGCACGAACCATTAAAGGCTATGTATGAAATGTGTTCTCTGTTGCAGTTTCCTCATATTCCAAGTCCGGCTTGTTGCAGTTTCCTCATATTCCAAGTCCGGCTTGTTGCAGTTTCCTCATATTCCAAGTCCGGCTTGTTGCAGGAGCTACTGAGTTAAGTGCTCTGTGCACACTGTGAACTGTGCGTTTCATCTGTTTTGATCGTGTTTCGATATTCCGATTGTTTACGATGAATGATGATATCGTATGATGGAGGACAGATGGCTGTGTTCACTTCCTGTGCGGTTTCGCCTTATGTCTTTTGGTGTGTGCTGAGAGTGCTATGATGGGGTCTACAGCTACCTTTCTTTGTTTTGGAGATGAGATACTATTTCGGATGATTCCACTGGCACTCGCGGTTGAGCAATTATGGATTTTAATTCGTTTGCAGTGATACCGGGGCCTTCCATAACCATAACCATACGTGTGGCAATAACTTTAAAAAGTAGTAGTGAATGCTGGAGGCGCAGAGAAGCATTCAGCCCCAGGATTAGACTGTCCCCAGACCAATTTAACAGTATCCTCAATCCAACCTATCCTTGTCTCCTTAACGTACTTTCCTTTTCTTCATTCAGCTTCTCATGTAGAAAATGTTCATACTCTGTGCTTATCTTATTCTTATTCTTTCCTTCATCATTTGCCTTTCAGCGTCGAGGTGAGGGATCATTTGGGGTCTTTTGTTCTTCAGATTGCCTTTACTGCTGTTGTTTCCTAGTGTTATTAATATTCTATCAATGCATCTTTTTCGTGGTCGACCCTTGGGTCTGTGTTCTGCAACGTTTATTAGAAGGCTCGTTGTGTTGTGTTGTGTTTTGATCTTTCTGCCTTGTAACGTGCCAAACAATCTTCTTTGTTGTTTCTTTATGGCGGGGATTATTCTTAACGTTTTCCTCAATTCTTAATTTCTTATCGTATCCCTCATGCTGTTTCCTATCATTTACCTAACACACTGCATCTCGGCAGCGGCTATTTTTTAAATTTTTCTTGCACCTAAGGACCAGGACTGCCTTTATCAGGTATCGTGGGAAATCTGAGTAGGGATGGCATTGTCACAACTAAGATGTTTCTCGAACGTCCTAGTATAAATCGCATAACTTTATTTTGGGCTCTTTCAATCAATATGAGTCGCACTAACAGTCAGATTTCCCATGGCGTACTCAACGGACGAGACTATACTTTCAAACAGAAGTTCCAATAACTGTTGTTAGAGACCGATAGTTGTCACGGCTCACATTGCCTCTAAAACTCTGCATATTTTTGTTATCACATCAACTCAATCTAAGATCAAATTTGAGGAAAAATATACAGACATGTTGATTCTAATCACCTCCTCGTCTCACACTTTCACAACTGGCATGATATTGAGGTATTTGCGGGACATCATTATTGCAATCAATGAGATAAAGCTGTTTGCACAGAACAGAGACAAATGGCGAGATTTGATAATATATCTTTAAAAGAATTGAAAACTATCTATCGATCTATTGTCCTTTCGAGCCGAAGACGGCACATAGGGCAGAACTACAATTTCAAAAACAGAAACCTTACGTGCCAAAATGGCACATATTGCAGAGATCACTGCTTCTAAAATCTATGGTTCTGTTTCTACAACACTGCTTTTTACAATGACAGCTTGTCAAGCCATCGATCAAACTCCTTAGTCGCCTCTTACGACATGCCTGGAAGGTCACAGTGTCACTATTCTTTGCTTCCCACATAATGAGGACCCGGTAACACACGGGAGACACGGGAACACATTGAAAAATGGTAGAACAAAAAATTCAGATAAGAGGAGTATCTTAGTCTACGCCCTATGGTCAGCTACAGCTCGAAAGGTCAATAGATAGATTATTGCACTCCGAACATGTCCATAGGTGATCCTCCGCAGTGTCCAGCGACTGACGACTCCAGTTATGTTTTGGTTGATAAGACTTCTTACACGCCCACTAAGTTTCTCGTTTCTGGCATGTCTGTATTAACAATGCAGTTATTATGGAAGATTCATGCCGCTGATTTTCTTCCTGTGCTAACTAAAACTCTAGAGCTGTTTACATAGGATGTGATAAGGTCGAATTCGTTTTGGAGAGATTTGCTCATCACTGGTCGATACATCAAACCACCAACGGATGAAAGTGGTATCCCTTTTCTATTCAGTTGATGACCTAAAATGATTGAGTTTATGACCTAAAATGATTGAGTTGATGACCTAAAATGATTGAGTTTATGACCTAAAATGATTGAGTTGATGACCTAAAATGATTGAGTTGATGACCGAAAATGATTGAGTTGATGACATAAAATTATTGAGTTGATGACCTAAAATGATTGAGTTGATGACCTAAAATGATTGAGTTGATGACCTAAAATGATTGAGTTGATGACCTAAAATGATTGAGTTGATGACCTAAAATGATTGAGTTGATGACCTAAAATGATTGAGTTGATGACCTAAAATGATTGAGTTTATGACCTAAAATGATTGAGTTGATGACCTAAAATGATTGAGTTGATGACCGAAAATGATTGAGTTGATGACATAAAATTATTGAGTTGATGACCTAAAATGATTGAGTTGATGACCTAAAATGATTGAGTTGATGACCTAAAATGATTGAGTTGATGACCTAAAATGATTGAGTTGATGACCGAAAATGATTGAGTTGATGACATAAAATTATTGAGTTGATGACCTAAAATGATTGAGTTGATGACCTAAAATGATTGAGTTGATGACCGAAAATGATTGAGTTGATGACATAAAATTATTGAGTTGATGACCTAAAATGATTGAGTTGATGACCTAAAATGATTGAGTTGATGACCTAAAATGATTGAGTTGATGACCTAAAATGATTGAGTTGATGACCTAAAATGATTGAGTTGATGACCTAAAATGATTGAGTTGATGACCTAAAATGATTGAGTTGATGACCTAAAATGATTGAGTTGATGACCTAAAATGATTGAGTTGATGACCTAAAATCGCCACAGTGTACGCGTTGAGTACAACCGGTGATAACAAAGAGTCTTGAGGGAGTCCTGGACAAATTGTTACCCGATAGGCAGACCAGCTTCGTATCTGAGAGTCACATTTATCTATGCTCAGAGTTACGGCTGTCCATGATTTTAATCAGAGTGTGTTTCTCAAATCTCAACAGCATGTGAGGGAGATAGTTAAATAATAGTATATTGTGATCATCTAAGTCTATCGCTACTGCATACGTTTCCTCATGAGAATGGAATTCCTCAAATACTTTACAAATCTGAAATTCTCTAATTAATAAAGTAACTTCAAAAGAGCATACGTAAATGATTAAAACAAAAGGTGAAAATAGTGATAGTGATGATATAGTGAGGATGATGACAGTGATGATGATGTTGATGACGATGATGAATACGCCAGTAGCATGACTGTGGAACACTTGTTACATAGATGTCCAAAATACGATGAATATTACTAATGCCATACCTGGACACATTGCTCGGTCATGTCATCAACTTTGAGATGACCGAAACTTTCTATGAATTTATTAAGATTGAGGATTTTAAAAAAATGTGCTTAGGGAATAAAAGAGTAGTAGAAACAGCAGTAATGTGATTATAGAATAATATTTATTATAATTCCTGTGGGAATAGTGACATGTCATCTTACCTGGAGTGTTAACACGCAACCTCAGCCAATTGAAATGGATCTCTTCGAACCAGGAAACAGAAAGGTACTTGTAATTAGCATTAGAATTGGTGCACGTATCTTCCCTGTTGTCTGTTACCGCTGTGGCATAACTTGGATTTATTACGCCAATTTTGACCATGTTGTCTGAAATAAAAATAGCCATAAGTATTCATCTTGCAAATAGTTCCATATAAAGTAACAACATGTCGAAACTAGTTCATAAATTAAAATTAAATTAAAATTAGGATACCATTTTTAAAATGACAAATTCATGGTACATTAATATACACATATATATATCATCATGTGCCATACTGGTCGGCGTAGGCGATCATGTCTTTCCACAACCTTCTATTTACAGTTCATCGTATCAGTTCTGTTATTGACAGTTTTCCATGCCATGTCGCCAAGATATCCAAATTTTTTCTCTCTTTGTCGTCGGCGATCTTTCATCCCTTCTATTTTGCCAGTTGTAACCAAGTATTCTAACTTTCCTCTTCTCGTGATGTGCACGAAAAATGTTGACTGTTTCTTGCTATGTTTTTTATGAGCTCCCTTTTCGTATTGGCCTCTTTGAGAACTTCCTCATTGATTTTTTTGTTTAGCTGTCCAGGAAACTTTCAACATTCATCTGAGAAATCCCATCTCTGTGACCTCTAATAGTCTTTTCATTTGTTTGTCTACTGTCAATGATTCGCTTCCATGGGTCAGAACTGGTTCTATGTAGCACATCTGAACTCTCTTTCTCATTTCTATTGACATAGACTTGTTGCATAAGATATTTTTAATTTTCTGAAATGCTATTTTGGCATGAGCTATTCTGCTTTTTATTTCTGTGGTGCATCTTCCATCTGATGTTATTATTGTGCCCAAGTATTTCAAACGTTGCACTTGTTTTAGATTTGTCTCGTTTATTTTTATGCTATATGATAGTGACGATTGTTTCTTCGATAAAACCATTACTTCTGTTTTCATACTATTCAGATTGAGACCTTTCTTGTTGCATTCTTTTATTAGTATATGTATCATTTCTTGTAGCCCATTCCCTGTCTCTGCTATTAAGACTGTGTCATCCGCATATCGCAAATTATTTATGTTGTGACCGTTGACTTCATTTCCTTTTTTGTCTACTATTGATCTCATAATATGTTCGCTGTAAAGTGAAAACAAATCCGGCGACAGAACACAGCCTGGTCTGACTCCTTGTTGTATATATTGAAATTGTCATGTTTGGTTGTTAATTCGTATTGCTGCTGTTTGTTGCCAGTACATGTTTTTTTTTATGATTCGCAGATCCTTGCCATCAATGTTTAATTTCTCCAGCATATTGATTATATCCAAATGCTTTTCTTTGGCAAATGCTTTTCTTTCGTTTATAAAGCACATATGTAGATCTTTCTTTACCTATATAGATCTTTCTATCAATGTTCTTAAGATGTATATTGCATTATTGGTGCCTTTTCATTCCACAAACCCACATTGTTCCTCACTTATTTATGGTTTTATTTTGTTCCTTACACGTCTCATGATGATTCTTAATAATATTTTCGTCATATGTATGATGAGACTAATAGTGCGATGGTCTTCTTCGCGCCTGACTTCTTCGGTACAGCTACAAAGAAAGATGTTATTAGATCGTCGGGTATATGGCCAGTGTTATATATGTCATTGAGTAGTTTTGTTATGACTTGTACTCCCAGCTCTCCTAATGCATTTATCTCTTCGATTGTTATATTGTCGGGACCTGGAGCTTCGCCTCTTTTCATGTGTTGAATTGCGTCCACCACTTCACTCTTCATTATTGGTGGTCCTGTGTCTTTGTTTGAATTGTTTAACTCTGGTCATTCATCATCATAGAGTTGACTTATATATTCTGTCTATCTTTCCATTGTCTTCTCCTGTCCCATTATTATATTTCCTTCCTTTGATTTCACACATCCTGAAACTTTGACTTCTTTTCTTCCTGTTAATTCATTTAACTGATTGTGTATAAATTTTAGTCTTTCTTTTGTTATTTTTCCATTTCTTCACATTTATGTTTTAACCATCCTTCCCTTGCTTCTCTGCATTTGTTTTTGGATCTCTTTGTGCAATATTGTGTATGTCCGTTCTTCTTTCTTATGTTTTCTTCTTTCGTTCATTAGTTGTAATATTTCTTCTGTCATCCATTTATTTTTATTGATTATTTTAGTCACTGGTATTACTTCTTTTGATGTTTGTTAATCGATTGTTTGAGCATTTCCCGCTGTTCCTCAATGTCCTGTATTTTCTCAATAGCATTATATCAATTTTGTACTATCGTGCTGTACTTATCACTCATCTGTCTTTCTACTCTAAGCATATCTAGTTCTAATTTTATATTTCTTGGGGATTTCTGTGCCTTCCGCAGTTTTATTCTTATCTTTCCAACTACTGGTACATGGTCACTATTGTAATCTGCTCCTGGCCTTGTTTTAACAGATGTTAGCCCATTCCTGAATCTTCTCTGTACCAGTATAAAATCAATTTGATTGTGTACTTTTTAGTCTGGGCTTTGGCATGTCCATAGTCGCCTAGGGTGTTGTTTGAACAAGTGTTACCTATAATCATTTCATGTGTCTTTGCCCAATGTGTCAATCTATCCCCACTGTCATTGGTCTCTCTAACGCCATTCCCCCCCCCCCCTGTCACATTTTGCAGTTTAGCTATTCTTACCTTTGCATTGAAATCCCCTATTACAATAGTTATTTCTTGGGATTTACACTGTTCCATGGTCTTCTCTATCTCATTATAAAAAGTGTCAATGTCTTCTTCCACTTCGCTATTACTTGTTGGTGCATGGACTTGGATTATGTTGATATCCATTGGTCTACCTCTCAATTTTACTAGCAGAATTATATCTGATACTGGCCAAAATCCATACATTGTTTTGCTTCTTTCTGTATCTAACATGATGCCTACTCCTCTTTCGTGTGTGGTTCCCCCCGAGTAGATTACATTTCCGCTGTGGGATATATATACCACACAAGGCCTATGGATTCATGTGTACACAGATGGATCAGCGCAGAATGCAGTAAAGAATGGGGGAGCAGGTGCATACATAGAGTACCCAAATAACACTAGGTACATGAATAAAATAGCAACAGGGAAATATTGTCACAATTATGAAGCAGAAACCTAAGCAATAAAATTGGCAAATAAAAAAAACTGCTGAACAGTAATCTTAGCTCACAGCCTGTAGTGTTTTTGACAGATGCAATATTAGTACTCCAGACACTATAATCCAGAAAATTACCACATCTGCAGACCTTATTGACTGAACTCTGCAAGCACCACAGGGTTACCCTGCAGTGGATCCCATCTCACTGTGGAATACCAGGAAATGAGAAAGCAGATCAGTTGGCAAAGGAAGGTTCAACAGCCACACAACTAGATACACCGGTAACATACCATAATAAGAAACAGATAATCAAATCAATCAGAAGACCACAAGCCCCAAATCAGGATGCCAATAATAATATGAGTAGATGTGAACAAGTTATCATTATACGTCTCAGAACAGGACACAATCGACTCCATAGTCACATGTATACAAAATTCAAGATCGGTACCTCAACTACATGCACATATGGACGAGGCCACAGACTACTGAACACATACTTCAAGGCCCTGAATATAGTAGACTGAGGAAAATCCATTGGCCCATAGATACAACACTACAAACAAACCTATATGGGCCACTGCAAGAATTGCAAAAGACAGTAAAATTTATACAGGAAACGACATTGTAGATATAGACAATACTTCGGGCGAACAAAAGATATATATATATATATATAGCTAAAAATGTTAAATTCTTGCAAAATGGGCATATTTTTTTTCCAGTCCAAAATGATATGAGTATTTTTCTCGCAGGTATTTATCGATTTAAAAACAGATGTGTTTATGGTTCACTTTTCAGTCTTATGGGGAAAAACACAGGCTTTTAAAAAGCAAAATTTAGGTGCTGTATTAATTTATTGCCATTCATTACGCAATTAAATGTGCTTTACTTGCCGCTATGTTCAGATTTCTTTTAATCCTCTTGAAATCTATCGTCCCTTGTTAACAAAGATATCCAAGACGGTTTACTATTTCCAAAATGTTACTTCTTCCAGTTTTATGTGAGCTCTTCCCATTCCAATTTTAAGCATGATCGTCCTCCAAAAGCTTATTACGGTATCGGTTTTGTAACTGGTACATTTTAGTTCATTACCCATTTTAAGCTGTTAGAATAAGCTACAGTTACACACTAATTCACATGAAATTTACTTGAACAGTTGAATTTGTTATATCAGTGAGTGGAGTGATAGACAGCAACTAATATATTATCAGTGAGTGGAGTAATAAACAGCAACTAATATATTATTAGTGAGTGACGTGATAGACAGCAAATAATGTTATAGCAGTGAGTGGCGTGATAGACAGCAACTAATGTTATAGCAGTGAGTGGCGTGATAGACAACAACTAATGTTTTATAGCAATGAGTGGCGTGATAGACAACAACTAATGTTTTATAGCAATGAGTGGCGTGATAGACAACAACTAATGTTTTATAGCAATGAGTGGCGTGATAGACAACAACTAATATTTTATAGCAATGAGTGGCGTGATAGACAACAACTAATGTTTTATAGCAATGAGTGGCGTGATAGACAACAACTAATGTTTTATAGCAGTGAGTGACGTGATAGTAAAAAGTAAAGTAAAGTACCCCCGTCACGCCAAGTGGCGTATAGGGAAATATGGTGTTAGTGACCCTATATTTTACAGACCTTCAGCACACGATTTTTTGGGGTAATGTGGTCGGTATTACGCCCGTGCTGCTTTACTTTCCTAGAAAAAAATCCTGTACCCATTTAAGGCTGGGTGAACCCGGAAGCCGTCGGTTGGGATCGAACCCTACCCCTTGTCCTTTGTCGTCCAGTTCACTAACCACTGAGCTATCGCGGCTCCAAAATGAGTGGCGTGATAGACAACTAATGTTTTATAACAATGAGTGGCGTGATAGACAACAACTAATGTTTTATAGCAATGAGTGGCGTGATAAACAACAACTAATGTTCTATAGCAGTGAGTGGCGTGATAGACACCAGCTAATGTTATAGCAGTGAGTGGCGTGATAGACAGCAACTAATGTTATAGCAGTGGGTGGCGTGATAGACAATAACTAATGTTATAGCAGTGAGTGGCGTGATAGACAATAACTAATGTTATAGCAGTGAATGGCGTGATAGACAACAACTAATGTTATAGCAGTGAGTGGCGTGATAGACAATAACTAATGTTATAGCAGTGAGTGGCGTGATAGACAATAACTAATGTTATAGCAGTGAGTGGCGTGATAGACAGCAACTAATGTTATAGCATGGAGTGGCGTGATAGACAACAACTAATGTTATAGCAGTGAGTGGTGTTATAGACAGCAACTAATATTATTGCAATCTGATGTCTTTGTGCAGGATCGTTACATGTTAAATAGAGTCGACGTAAAGATCAAACTATAGCCCTCTAAGGATGTGTTCAACATCATTGCTCATAATAGGTATGTGGGTTATAAGAGTGTTATCACGTACTCCTCGCTCGTGGTCAGGAAAGCTAAGCTAATCCCCGCGATTTCTCTGGCCCACGAAAAGGCTCTTTAAAGAGGGAATGGTCGGTACCCGATCAAGAAGGTAACCATTCAAAACATTTTTCATCGCTAGGGGGATGTTCTCCCACAGTCAAGACAATGTATTTTTGTCTCAAACATCAACCCGTATAGTGATAGGTCTGATTACCGCCAGTGCCTTTAATGGTGTTTACACCGCTAGCCCGTTCAATTTTCAACACTTTGGTTTGACTTATATGAACCTGCCGTTTGACGGGAGATGTATTTCCGGAAAGCCTCTAACTATGGACTTTGAACGAAATAAATACGTGAGAGCCATCTTTGGTACAAATCTGGCCATGTTCTGATTGGTAAAGACGCTGGGAATTGGTTATTGGTTATGGAAGGCCTCGGCATCACAGCAAACGAATTAAAATCCATAATTGCTCAACCGCCCTTGCCAGTGGAATCATCCGAATTACCAACTCATCTCCCAAACAAAGAAAGGTAACTGTAGTCCCCATCGTAGCAGTCTCAGCACACGCCAAAAGACATAAGGCGAAACCGCGCAGAAAGTGAACACAGCCAACTGTTCCCTGTCATACGATATCATCATTCATCGTAAACAAGCGGGATATCGAAGCAGGATCAAAACGGATGAGACACACAGCTCACGGTGTGCACAGAGCACTTAACTCAGTAGCTCCTGCAACAAGCCGGACTTGGAATATGAGGAAACTGCAAGAAGGAACACTTTTCAGACATAGCCTTCAATGGTTCCTGCCGCCTATCCACCATACACCATGGGAGTTCACGTCCTCCCGAAAATAATGATCGTCATAGCACTTGATGATGTTAGGCCGTCATTGATGACTCCAATTCCAAACATATAGACACACAGTGGTGGTAATTTGTCATTTTCAATCCAACAGAAGCCACATGACATGTAGTTAGTAAAACCACAGAGAGAATATGATTTTGTGACCTTCACTGATTCACTCTTAGATGTGAATGTGTAGTTTACACAAGAGGAGAAGTTTTCAACTACAGTGATTCCATTTAAGGCAATTCTGGGATAGCAAGGCAAGTCTCGTTTATAGCAGCAGAACTTGATGTTCTCCGCTCCCTTCTTGTAGCTGCTGCCACA
Source organism: Megaustenia siamemsis (assembly GCA_032433765.1). Lineage (NCBI taxonomy): Eukaryota > Metazoa > Mollusca > Gastropoda > Stylommatophora > Ariophantidae > Megaustenia > Megaustenia siamemsis. The sequence goes on along the minus strand of JAVIAB010000139.1, from coordinate 49,985,186 downwards.
CGATTCTGATGTCTCATTAACTTGGACAACATTCAAGAACAATGTCAGATTAACATTCCATAGATATGGCTCTGCTGATGAAGTGCTTGGTGCAACAGTTGTATCAATCATACTGGAGGCTCCTGGTCTGTGGTCATTAATATCACAGACGGCACATGGTGTTGTTATATTCAGTATTTCTTTCTGGGGTGTAAATATGTGGCACACACATGGAGAGTGGTTTGTGGTCACAGTAATCCAATTAAAGGCAATTCTAGGGTAGCATGGCAATGCTGTTTCAGAACAGCACAATCCTGTGATGTTTTCTGTGTTCGCTATAAAGCTGCTGCTGCTACACAATCCTGACCAATTATAGGTGTGGACATTATTCACTTGCAATGACAAAACTGCTTTGTTTACATCACAAACCTCTGGAAGCGAATCATTTATGGGACTAATAGTACAATTTATTCTTCCATCGGGGATATCTGCATTGAGTCCCCAAAAAAAAGGTCTTTGGTTAAAAAGCACATATGCGTTTGAGTTAAACACACAATGAGCCCACTTCATAGATTCAAAATGATCCTTGCCAATGTCATCCGTTTGCACAAGTTAGGTCCTTAGCTACCAACGTCAAAAATGTCTGAAACGAAGCCATCTAATTAACGACTTTATCTTTAGCGAAGGTTAACGAACTGTGAACAAACATTTATGTTCAAACCCTTGAAAACATTTTCAAAAATCTGCCAACTCGCAGCAATAACATTTATCGTGTTGTTCAATGTAAACATTGCTTGGTCCATAGCTCGAATATAAATAAGCTGCCATTTTGGTGCGTCCCATGACGTCATCTACGCTGGGAATAACATTGATTATCGAAAGTTCATGGACGGATTTTGTCTATTTGGTTTTGACCTCTCTTTCAGCCTACTAGATGGATCCCACCTTGAGCTAGCCACAAGCGGACCCTTGTCGATAGAGCTCAAGTTCACCGCTCACACAACTACTCCCATACAAGTTATCGTGTACGCCGAGTTGGACTCAGTACTCGAGGTGTCCAAGACACGCCAGGTTTTAACAGACTTCACCGTTTGAGAGAAAGAATATGAACACGGGGAAGATTTACAACCTTTTGATGTCGGATATTTTCGTTCGACGTTGTTCCCTTGTTAGTGTCCTTCCACGAAACCACTTACCGCCCAGCATCGACCCAACGGCGACTGCAGCCTTTGTCATAAACACCGACCCTGCCCACAAACCTGGTGAGCATTGGGTGGCCCTCTTTTACAACGGTCTCGTAGAATGTGAGTATTTCTATTCCTACGGTTTACCTCCCAGACACATGGATATTTTAAACTTTATTGAGCGGAATTCACACGTTCTATTCGTCTGCAACCCACGGGTGTTGCAAGATTTGTTTAGCAAACATGCGGTCTGTATTGTGTTTATTATATAATTTTAAAGTGTCCTGGTGCGAAGCTTGACAGAATTCTCATGCCTTTTTCGTAGAGACAACACATTAACGACCGTATCATTTATCGTTTGCTCACCCTGTGGATATTTCGGCTTCGGGGGGCCCAATGATGCCCACATTCATCAAACGGACAGTAATACATTTTCAAATATCTGTTCTCTGCTGTATTAATAAAATCTTTATTGTGAAATTAAATATAGATAGTATTTGTTTTATTGACTTGTTTTAACTTGAATGTGAAAGAGAGAGAGAGAGAGAGAGAGAGAGAGAGAGAGTACATGGGGGTGGTGATGGTGCATGGTGATGATGATGATGATGATGATGATGTTGATGAGACGAACAATCAAAAGGGAAAACACCCATTTTCTACATTTTTAGAATCATCACAACCAACACGTTGTTTAAATTTGCACACCTGGTCTTATGGTCACCCGATATCAGCACACAGATATCTTAAGGGATAATACTCAACCACACTTACACCCGAGATAACCACTGAATCAGGTACTCCTTTCCTCAAAATATAAACACATGACACACAACATAATCACACATCACCCCTGCAATACTGCTTTCCCCATGTTGTAGAATCGCGACACGCTAATAGATTTTTTAAAGTAAACAATCGCCTTACAGCACGTCGTCGTCCCCCCGGTGGTCAGTTTCGTGAGCCCAATCAAGTACGCGTTACTTGTGTGTTCAGCTGATATAGGCCTACGATGTACTTTCCGGCCAGTTCATATCCCACTCATATACGGGCGGGCTGCATGTTTTATTTAAGAGTAACACTTTAAAACTCTCACTTTTATTATTTCGTTAGAGATCGAAAGTTGTGGCGAGACATGATCACTCTACACCAATCGGCTTGGTACTTGATGATGCTGATGAGGGGAGGGTATGGTGGCACATATTTATGAAGGTACATGACGACATTGATGATGACAATTTATAATACCAACACGGAATGTTGACGTGGCGAAGGGGGGTATAATGTCTCTGTGATCCCGGTTAAAGGGGGTATTTTATCTAATTATTTATTCCAATTAATATTTAAACACTAAAGTGTTACAGTTAAGAAGAAGAAGAATGGTCCAGTCCTAATGAGGAGAGAGAGAGAGAGATAATCACTGAATCAAGTACTCCATTCCTCAAAATATAAACACATGACACACACAACATATTCACATCACCCCTGCAATACCGCTTTCCCCAAGTTTTAGAACCGCTGCTACCTGAGATAACGCCCGCGAGATAACGCCGCCGATCACGAAGAGTCGAGAGGTCACGGGGCGAGAGGGCACGGCCGGAACAAAATCATCCGGGGTCAGCCGAACACCCGCCGAAAAAAATGTGCAGAAACATTATATATAATACAATGGCTGCACCTTGTAGGAACTTTCAGTAGATGTATACCGGTTTTCTCACTACTTACTGATTGTACCTATTTTTTAAGTATGAGCTGTTGCGTTCATCTTTCTGTCTTGTGATCTTCCCCCTTGCCACCCCACCCCTGTTTTCTTAATTTCTCTTTCTCTTTTCCCACTTCTTCAAAACCTTTCGGACCCCTCCTTACTTACATCTTCATGAGATCCTCCCTTAGTTTTTACTATGTTTGGCTCCATAACGGCCCTCGAGATCCTCACTGCCCTACTAACATTTAATCATGTGACCAACAGGCAAATAAATGGTGCTTTTGTTCCTATTCCGCCATTTTCAGATCAGAGTTTCACCCTTTACCTTCCGTTCCACGTTAGTGTTTATGTTTGTTGTTTTAGAGTAGTGTCTCTTTGTTGTTGTGTACCTGATGAAGGCCTTTGCCGCATCGTCGTAGTTTATCTCGTCTCTCTACTAGTTTAGCTGCTTGATACCATTTTATATTTCTTTTACATGTTCTCTGTAGCTCTACTCAGTCACGGCCCGGTGTAGTATTTAATATTTTGAACAATTGATATTTGTGCACCAGGTGCGCGTGGCCGTGCGACTAAACCACTGTTCCGCTGGTTGAAAAGCCGGCGTACGGTGTTCGAAGCCCGCGGTAGACAGAAAGTATTTTTTTCTATGGAGGGTGAAATGAAAATCCTGAGTCTCACACGTCGTGGCGACTGCTTGATCAAGCGGCCTTTATTTAATTGGTTCTATCGTTGCGCCCCCCCCCCCCCCCCGACATACATCAGCATTGGTACTATGTGTCGTAAAGATAGTTTTTGTTTTAAAGATAGTAGATATTTGTACTTACCTTTTAGTCTGAATGATACTGTTTCTGCTATCTGTATGAATCTAATTCCAATTCGATATAGCGTCGATCTAGTTCTGAAGTTGTATTAAGTTCTCAATTTGTCTCTAGAAGCGTTCTACGTCTGGCTCTTCATCAGTCTTGGCTATTTCTATCTCTCTCTCTCTCTATCTCTCTATCTCTCTCTATCTCTCTCTTTCTCTCTCTCTTTCTCTCTCTCTATCTCTCTCTCTACTTGTAATGTCTGAACCCTAACTAGCTCTTAACTGTTTCTGACATCCAACTCTTTTTCTTAACGTTCTCTAACTGATAAGTCCGATCAGCTTGTCTCTATTTCAATTCACTGTCTGGACAAAAGTCCAAAGAAAATAGCAAATTTAAAGGTCACGACCGTCCACTTCTAGACAAAATCAAAAGATGAAATTCTAAGAATGGCATTTTCCTGGTCTGAAAACGGTTAATTAAAATAATCTAATTACAGTATTAATCGCTAAGGGTGAAAATGAATTACAAGAAATTTTCGACATTATAGTGAAAGAAAGCAAAAATAAAGGACTCAGCCTTAATAGCAAAAAGACAGAAGTAATGGTAACAACAAAGAAAAGACATCACATCAGTGCAGAATAAAGACAAGTGGAACAATATTAAAACAGGTAAATGAATTTTAATACTTAGGAACTTTGTTAACCTCAGACGGAAGATGTACAAAAGAGGTGAGATGCAGAATGGCTCAGGCAAAAGCAGCTTTCCAGAAAATGAGGAAGATATTATGCAATCCATTGTTTACAATAGAAACAAGAAAAAGAGTTCTTAAATGTTATGTACAGCCAGTCTTAACATATGGATGTGAATCATGGGCAATAGGACAACAGACAAGAAAATCACTGGAGTCTGTAGAAGTGTGGTTTTACAGAAGAATGTTGAGAATACCATGGACAGCTAAGAAGAGTAATGAAAATGTTCTGAAAGAGGTCAAAGCAAAAAGAGAGCTAATTTCCAATATTAGGAAGAAAAAATCATCATTTTTTTGCCATGTAATGAGAAGAGAACAACTGGAATATATTGTAACAACTGGAAAAATTGAGGGACGAAGAGATAGAGGGAAGCAAAGAGAGAAAATACCAGACAGCTTAAGAGAATGGCTTGGCAGAAAGTCAGCAACAGAAATGATAAAGAACTGTCGAGATCCAAAGTTGTGGAGAGACATGATCACCTACGCCAGTAGGCCCGGTACTTGATGATGATGATGAATTACAAATATTTAGTGTAACTGCAACTCAAATGTGTCTGTCCCAGGTAACTCAGGTGAATAGATTATTGATGGGTTAGTTATTTCTTTGTGCTATGGACTATCATCATATGTCTTACCCTAATAAACACTAATATTTCCTTTCCTCTATTTTAATAAATGATGTTATTCGTGTCTATATATGCTTATAGTTTGCCCGTTGCTAAATATAAAGTGAGATATATATGCTGCCACAGTATTGGATCTCTTCAGTTATTCAACCAAAGAAGGTAAAAATGTAATAAGACATTTGCAAGGTCAACGTGATTAGTTTTAATGATGATAAAGACAACGATCGCGATAGTGAAGAAATCTGTTTAATAAGAAGCTTAATAATTGGAATAGAATTACAAACTTACAATACTGACAGGCTGGGCCAAACCATCCATATTCACATAAATACCGATTTTTGCAGTTTCCGCTTTCATCACATTGGTTACGATCGCAATGACATTTGTATTGACATTGCTCTCCAAACCATCCTTCTTGACACGTGTCTGAAGTAGTAAGGCAAAAGCGACAATTACGAATTAATATAAACATAGGGAAAGACCCGAAGGCATAAACAAGGCTGGAAAAAAATGTAAAAGTCTAGAAGTTAAAATGAATAAAAGACAACAAATGAGGGGATTGGGATGGGATGAGAATGGAGATTGACTGCCATGATAAACACAAATGGACAAATTGACTGTTGTATAGAGGCGCAATGGAAAACATCGTTTCAGGACGACGACACAGGGGAAGGTCAAGAAGTAGTTGGTTTAAAGACACAAAGAGACCCTGAACATAACAACAAAAGAAGTGGGAGGTCTGGCTAGATGCAGAGATTCTTTCTACAGGGTTCCTCAAAGAACATGCACTCAGATGACTGGGTTACAAACCGCTGACTGGCTGATGTTCTGAAACATAAAAGAAGAGAGTGACTGAAGTTCTGACGTTCAGGAGCACAAGCACACGATGGACTTTCAGACTGATGATGTTGGAGATAACCGGTAGGTAACATTAAAGGATGTAGAGAACACACATACTCTTTCAATACATTACAAATGTTAAAATATTATATCTTCAAATTTACTTTCATTTTGAAATATTTGCTTCCTGTACTTAACTAATATTTGATGGCTTACAGTGGAAGCCTGTTTTGTATACACATTTCATTTTAGATTTGAGATTTATACCAATGCAAAATTAATTTTTCCCCAAAGAAACAATGCAAGTTATATTAATCCGTTCCTGACTGCTGGTACATGTACCGTACTTAATGCCTAAAACCATACATATAAACTACAAAACCAAGATATGTACATGAAAAAATCCAAATTAAAATGTTTTCTTATTGAGTTATTGAGTTATTTGCGGGTCATCATCATTGCACACCGAACATATCCAATTTGTTCTAATTGTAATGGACAGAGCTAATGGAGTAAGTGGTAGGTGTAGAGGAGAAATGGTGGTTTTGTTTGAAAGAGAAGTCATCAAATTTTAAAATAAATAATCTGAAAATTCCTATGATGCTTTTACCCTGTTCTGTATCCTTGCAATGAGAGTGTTTGACAGAAGTGATCATTTGCCAGGCAACCAATCAGAACGGGAGTTGCAATCGCGTCAACAGTTTTACTCTAGCGTGGGAGAAATAAAACACCTAGTGACGATTTCACTTTATTCCCCGGTCCTGTAAGCTCCAGCCTCCTCCGGCAGACACCAGAAATGTCGCATACATAAGTTCCTTTCATTGAAACATGTTTGGAATTGTAACAATCCTTGTGCTTGCAATTCATTGCTTACAAATGTTTCCATATTTATCTGCGCCAGACAATTTTACAGATTTCTTCTAAATTGATGAAGAACATTGGAAATGAACAGGTCAACGCTCACAGTGACCACAACATCGTAGACTGCAACTCGTCCACCTATATCTGTGTTTTCGCCCTCCCAATGGTAACACAATCTTTAATTTTTGCAATTAAAGTGACCCAAATGCTAATATTGTTAAAACTGCATTTTTGTGGGGTTTTTTTCGACGTTACTAAATTTTGGACCTCAATTTTGAAACTCCAGAAATCCCTGCCTGAATTACTTCAGTCGACCCAGCTGGAATATTAGGAAAACAAAGAGCCCCATCGCGTCATGTCGATGTATAGAGATATTATGTTGTAATAGTGCCCTTATTCTTTATAGGAACCTCGGTGGCTGAGTTGTTAGTGTTCTCGCTTCTTGATCAGAAGGGTTCGGGTTCGATCCCCAGCCGGAGTTCACCCAGCCTTTAAAAATGGGTACCATAGATTATTCTGGGAAGTAAAGGTGATCTGGCGCGATACCGAACACATCATCCAAAAATGTGGTCATGAAAATAGAAAATGTTGTTGTCATGGAAAAATATAGCCACTAACAAATGATTCCCTATACGCCTTGTAAGGCGAGGAGGGAACATTTACTTTACCTTTCTTTCATTATTCTTTATAGACCTTCGGACTATTATTTTTTGGGGTAATGTGGTCAGTGTTACGCTCGTGCAGCTTAGATGAAGTAAAGGAATGATACCATTCTTTGTGTGCTGGTTGTAAAATCACTGGCTCTCTCAACTATCAAATCTGTGGTCCAGTACAAGTTTAGTTTAGTGTATCAGCAGATCGTCTTCTTTGTACATCGAACAGCTTCATACTATTCCGATCCTCTCCCCAGCACATCCCTCAGCGTGCAGCATCGCTAGCACACGCACTGAAGATGGTTGCAGCTCAATTGCACGAACCCTGTAGCACCGGCGAAGACGACTTAGAGAAGAAACTTGAGTATGACATCCAAAGAGCCAAATACTATGGAATAATGTTTGATTCATCTACAGTTAGAGAACAACGTTTCTATATCCAAGGAACCAAATACTATGGAATAATGGTTGACTCAAATAATGATGTTGCTTACCAAGAACAAATGTTGGAGACCACTAGATATGTAGACACAAACTTTGAGGAAAAGACTGTAGTTGTGAAGTAATCTTTCCTAGGATTTATTCAAGCTCATAAAAAAGATGCAGCAAGTACTGCAGACATAATATTGGGGCAACTGGAGAAGTATAAATTAGCTTTCGAAGACTGTCGATCACAGTGTTACGACAATGTAACTGTAATGTCTGGCTACAAATTAAGAGTGTAACAAAAACTTATTGCACTTAACTCAAAAGCTACGTTTGTTAACTGTGATAACCTCATATTTTATTTAATAGGGGCCCATGCTGTTAGCCACGAGTTAGCAGGTGTGACATTTTTCAATACAGTGCAAGCTATCTATGTTTATGTTTCGCGGTCAACTCTTCGATGGGAGAGACTGAAAACTACTCTTGGTGTATCCGTGACGTCAGAGTCAGAAACTCTTTGGCGTGTCAGAACAGAAGCTGTTAAACCGATACATGATCAAATAGAATATTTGGTAGAACTATTGGGAAATATTGTAGATGATCAGCATGAACGTTCAGATGCACGAAGTGATGTAATTATGAGGTTACATTGGATTTTAACATTTGTGTTTGTGGTTCTTCTTCGGTTCTGGAAAACTGTACTTGCCAAGATTGACCAGGTTCGGAAAAGTACATCAGAACCACACCATGAATTTCCATAAAGCTGCTCAAGATATTCAGGCTTTACAAGGGTATTTCCGAGAAAACAGTGACGCCATGTGCAAGAATTCTTTCGAGAAAGTAAAATAATTGTGCAGTACTTGTGATGTAAAAGTTGAGAGACGGCAGAGCACAGGAAAATGCCTGGAGAGACAGTATATGATGTAGGACTCACAGTAGAGGATGTAGGGATCACAGCAGAGGATGTAGGGCTTACAGCAGAGGATGTAGGGCTCACAGCAGAGGATGTAGGGCTCACAGCAGAGGATGTAGGGCTTACAGCAGAGGATGTAAGGCTCACAGAAAAGGATGTAGGGCTCACAGTAGAGGATGTAGGGCTCACAGCAGAGGATGTAGGGCTTACAGCAGAGGATGTAGGGCTCACAGCAGAGGATGTAGGGCTCACAGCAGAGGATGTAGGGCTTACAGCGGAGGATGTAAGGCTCACAGCAGAGGATGCAGGGCTCACAGCAGAGGATGTAGGGCTCACAGCAGAGGATGTAGGGCTCACAGCAGAGGATGTAGTGCTCACAGCAGAGGATGTAGGGTTCACAGTAGAGGATGTAGGGCTCACAACAGAGGATGTAGGGCTCACAGAAAAGGATGTAGGGCTCACAGCAGAGAATGTAGAGCTCACAGCAGCGGGTGTAGGGCTCATAGCAGAGGATGTAGGGCTCATAGCAGAGGATGTAGGGCTCACAGCCGAGGATGTAGGGCTCACAGCAGAGGATGTAGGGCTCACAGCATGAGCAGGTAGGACTCATAGCAGAGGATGTAGGGCTCACAGCAGGGGATGTAGGGCTCACAGAAAAGGATGTAGGGCTCACAGCAGAGAATGTAGGACTCACAGCAGAGGATGTAGGGCTCATAGGAGAGAATGTAGGGCTCACAGCATGAGGATGTAGGACTCATAGCAGAGGATGTAGGGCTCACAGCAGAGGATGTATGGCGCACAGCAGAGGATGTAAGGCTCACAGCAGAGGATGTAGGACTTACAGCAGAGGATGTAGGGCTCACAGCAGAGGATGTATGGCGCACAGCAGAGGATGTAAGGCTCACATCAGAGGATGTAGGGCTCACAGCAGAGGATGTAGGGCTCACAGCAGAGAATGTAGGGCTCACAGCAGAGGATGTAGGGCTCATAGCAGAGGATGTAGGGCTCACAGAAGATGATGTAGGGCTCACAGCAGAGGATGTAGGGCTCACAGCAGATGATGTAGGGCTCACAGCAGAGGATGTAGGGCTCACAGCAGAGGATGTAGGGCTCACAGCAGAGGACGTAGGGCTTACAACAGAGAATGTAGGGCTCACAGCAGAGGATGTAGGGCTCACAGCAGAGAATGTAGGGCTTACAGCAGAGGATGTAGGGCTCACAGCAGAGAATGTAGGGCTTATAGCAGAGGATGTAGGGCTCACAGCAGAGAATGTAGGGCTTACAGCAGAGGATGTATGGCTCACAGCAGAGGATGTAGGGCTTACAGCAGAGAATGTAGGGCTCACAGCAGAGGATGTAGGGCTCACAGCAGAGAATGTAGGGCTCACAGCAGAGGATGTAGGGCTTACAGCAGAGGATGTAGGACGCACAACAGAGGACGTAGGACTTACAGCAGAGGATGCTTGGCGCACAGCAGAGGATGTAGGGCTCACAGCAGAAAATTAAATGCTACGACTGATGAAATGTACGATTGACAAAACACACACAGAAATGGAAGACATATTCATCAGCTTGAAGAAACTAGACTCTAATTTTTTTTGTTTTATTTTGGTCATAAAGGAACTGATGTGCACAACTAATGAAAATAGCTTGGAACAGAGATGTTTCTTTATGGGAAGCTTCTTTGGTACAGATTTGGATGATTTGGAGATGTTCAGTGAAATAATGGACTGCCGAATGCTACTTAAGACAAGGCCTAAAGTTAAGCTTTCGACACTAGAGGACCTGCTTCATTGTGCAGTATGGGGATGATGTATTTTCAGATCTTACTGACTGTTGCAACATCCATTGCCAGGTGTCAAAGGTCTTTTAGTAAGTTAAAACTGATCATATCCTACCTGAGATCATCCATGGGACAGGAAAGATTGTCAGACTTGGTTTTGTTGAGTGTGGAGCGGGAGGTTACCAACAGTATAAATTGTATCATAACAGCATCAAAGACAATGCGAATTTCTCGTTGAAGTTACATAATTACATCTAAAGCATTACAGCAAACTATTTCTTTTACCTTATGTTAGCTTTTCTGGTTATTATATCCAAAGTAATGTTTTCAGTTTTCGCAATACTGCATTTGACTAATATTTAAGTATAGAATAATTCTGCATTAATGATATCTTCAAAGTACCATTGTTGCTTTAATTATTTTACTATTTTCATCCTCTTCATTCTCTAAAAATATGCCACGAAATGCAGGTCCATGTTCTAAAACTCAAAAATTTCCGGGAAAGCATGATGGACCCCTCTTATGGCTCACACCTTGGCAAAAAGGGGGGGGGGGGGCAGAAAGGGGAGAGAAACCAGACTTTGTCCACGGTCGCTGAAAACTCTAGCTACGCCACTGACTAACAGGTGTCAATAGCAAACATAAAACAATTTAAAAAATTAATGAAATTAATACCAGATTTACTTACTTTGGGCTCCCGAACAATTGATGAAGCGTATCAAGTAGACAATAGCTACTAGTTTTACTCTTACTGCCCTCATTGTATACGAAACGTATGGTCCTACCCTTTCTGTGACTTTCTCGTGTGTAGTTTTCTGTAAAGTAAATAAGCAACAGAATACTAATTACAACAGACGTTTACTTTTAAAGTAGGGAAAAATGTGCACTGACAAGATCACTTTAGCGTTGAGGGTTTCAGGGATGTGGTCAGTATTACGCTAGTGTCATCTTTTCTTCACAAAAAAAGACCTGGTACCCATTTAAGGTCGGGTGAATCCAGAAGCGGTCACTTGGTATGAACGCGACCTCTTATATGCAGTATTCCAGTTCCTTAACTTCTGCTCTGTCGCTGCTCACTAATATTGAATAATAGTATAATATTGTTTTGTCTTGTCTTCAATTAATGCCACAGGTTGATAAGTGCAACATCTTCAACCTTTGATGGTTTGTGGCGGATTGTAAGGACTTTCTTCAATTCCCGGGTTTTTATCAAGAAGATATAACTCGTCCTTCCTAGATGGCTTCAATACTAGGCCTTCTATATCAGTAAACGCCGCCATTACAGTCACCTTTTTCTTTTCTAGCCATCTTGTTTTGACACACGCTGGTTTCAGGAAGACAAGCAAAGAGATCGAGCGAGGTCTTGGTAAGCGAAGTCAACAGTCACAACATAAACAATTTGCGATATGTGGATGACATAGTTTTAATAGCAGAGACAGAGAATGAACTACAAGAAATAATAGACATAATAGTAAAAGAAAGCAATAAGAAAGGTCTCAATCTGAATAGTAAGAAAACAGAAGTAATGGCCATTTCAAAGGAACAATCATCACCATTATGCAGCATAAAAATACACATGACAAATATAAAACAAGTGCAACGGATCAAATACTTGAACACAATAATAACATCAGATGGACAATGCATCACAGAAATAAAAATCAGAATAGCTTAGGCTAAAACAGCATTTCAGAAAAATGAAAAACGTCTTATGTAACAAATCAATGTCAATAGAAGTGAGAGTTCTTCGATGCTATTACGGGAGGTCAAAAAGTAATGCACACCAATTTTTTTCTCGGCTAATAATAAAGATAGGAATATGAAATTTTGCACACTTGGAATATGACATGCTCCAATTATGTGCACCAAATTGCACAGCATTCTGATAAATATTACGCAATCTATGAACCGTTAAAATGGAGCTTGTCAACAATGTCCGTTACAAACAGCGAATTGTCATAGAATTTCTGGTTGCGGAAAAAGAAACTGTGGCAAACATTCATAAACGACTGTGTGCAGTGTACACATGTTCTGCAGTCGATAGGAGCACAGTTAGTCGCTGGGTTCAGAGAATTAAAGCTGCAGAAAGTGTACGAGTGGAGCTGCATGATTTACTGCGTTCTGGACGTTTTGCCTCGGCTACCAGCACAGACATGTTAAACCGGGCTGATGCCATTATTCGTAAGGATAGGCGTATCACTAGTCAGCAATTGGCATTGCAGCTTACAGTCAGCAAGGGAAGTGCAATCGCAATTTTTAAAACTCTCGGATATTCAAAGATTTGCGCTCGATGGGTTCCTCGGTGCCTAACAAATGATCACAGAGTTCAAAGGAAAACATTCTGTTCTGAATTGTTGGAGCGTTTCGGTGTTGAAGGAGAAATGTTTTTGTCAAAAATTGCTACCGGTGACGAAACGTGGGCACATTATTATGAGCCTGAAACAAAAATGCAGTCAATGGAATGGCATCATCCGCAGTCACCAAAAAGAAAAAAATTCAAAACATCTCCATCAGCCGGAAAGGTGATGATCACTGTCTTCTGGGACATTGATGGTGTGATTCTTGTTGATGTAATGACAAGAGGTGAGACAATAAACTCGACAGCTTACATCAATACACTGACAAAACTCAAAAATCGGTTCCACAGAGTTCGGCCTAATAAGCCATCTGCAGATTTGTTGCTTCAACATGACAATGCACGCCCTCACACAAGTCTGGTAACACGGGAAGCAATCAACAAATTTGGTTGGACTGTACTGCCCCATCCTCCTTACAGCCCTGATCTGGCTCCCTCAGATTTCCATCTGTTTGGACCACTCAAAAAATTCCTGCGTGGGACACACTTTGACAATGATGAGTATGTGATCCGTGCAGTTAAAAAATGGCTACGCGAGCAGGACAAAACTTGGTACAAACGAGGCATTCATGACCTAGTTTCGCGTTGGCGTAAGGCAATACGCTTGGACGGAGATTATGTTGAAAAATAGGTAGTGTAAAGGGGATGTTCAGCTACAATCTGTGAAAATTTCACAGATTTTGTCCGAATAGTTTCCGAGAAAAAAATGGGTGTGCATTACTTTTTGACCTCCCTACGTATATAGAGCCAATTCTGAACTATGGAAGCGAATCATAGACAGTAAACAAACAAATAAAAAGACGATTAGAGGCCACAGAGATGGGATTTCTTAGAAGAATGTTGAAAGTTCCATGGACAGCTTAAAAGACCAACGAAGAAATTCTCAAAGATACAAAAATGAAAATGGAGCGCCTAAAAAACATCAGAAAGAAACAATCAACATTTTTCGAGCACATCATAACAAGGTCGCCTACGCCAACCGGTATGACACATAATGATGATAATTCTGTTCTACTCTATTCCATCCTAAAGTTTGCTGTCCGTTGTAGAGTTTCGATTTCCCATACAGAGGTGATTTACAAAATTAATCAATTTTATTTCATTAATGGGAAATAATTGATCTTGAAATTGAGTCCTAGCAACTACATGTAGCAGTCAGCGCTTTTCACTGTCCAGCTGTATTGTAGTTCTATTGCGTGCTCAACTTCAACACGGAAACAATGTTTCAACATTCGCCTCATAAAAGAGTGGTTATACTGCATCACCTACACTGATATAAGGGGTTATTTTAGCTCGTTAACTCCAGCCCCGGTCTTCGTTTTATTTCGATATCTCGTGACTATTTATTACTAGTTGGTGTGCAAAAACGTTGTGACGATTAATAATCTATTGCTCACTAGTAATAGGGGAGGCGCGAGTCATTATTGGACTGGGTTACTAAGGACAAACGGGCGGGTACGATCCCAATCTACGGCATCTAGGTTCACCCAGCTTTAAAAGGACATCGAGATTTTGCACAAAAGAAGGACCGGGTCTAACTTTTGATAAAACTGTCATAAAAGGATGGCATTAAACATTACTCTCATAACACTACATATGGACACTAAAACCATCATTCCTGCGTGGCGTGACAAGTGTTTATTTTCTCCGTTTTTTTTTACAGTGATTATATAACGAACATTATTTTGTAGCAAAACATGCATTATAAATGCCGAAATATAAGTACGATAACAATTTTGCATTAAGATTCTATCACCTTATACAGAGGCAACAACGATATAGTTCTTAGATCATTTCCAAAAAACATAGGCTTACCTAAAGACAAATGTAAGGAGAAATATATATATTGTTACTGGATGTCACAAAACTACTGTTCGGTCGAGTCAAGACCATCATCTAGGTGCAGTGAAAGATGTTGGGTTAGACAAAGGAGAAAATGGACTGATGACATCAAAAACTTGATAGGAAAAACTTTCAAATTCAAAAAATAATACATAACTGGGAAAATGGAGAAAGTTAGTCAACAAAGTAGCAAGTTGGTGCTGTCACAAAGGATGACAATAAAACTAAGTGTGCGATACATACATATATATATATATATATATATATATATATATATATATATATATATATATATATATATATATACTACTGTCGATAGTGTCTTCCTTATCAATCATTATCAAGGGCGTTCTTCTCGAGAATGCATGGAAAAAACCAAGAGGAAGACCCAGAAGAAGATGGATAGATGCAGTGACAGAGACACGTAACAACAAAGGGAAGTCATTAATTCAGACAGTTCGAGCAGCTCAAGAACGACAAATGATATAGACCACGACATCTTTTATGCATCAGTGAAAAGAGAAAAGAAGTAGAAGAAGTGTCTAGCGATTGTGCTTTATATTGGACAACGTGCTGAGAACGGGATCTGATCACAAGGAGTTGTCCGTTGTGCAATGAAGATGGTCTTTCCACTAAACAAAATTATGCGGTTTTACAGATTGTTTTTTTTTTTTTTTAGAATATCACAGAGAGCTAATAATAAATAATGAGGACGCTCTAAAAAAGTTAAGTTTATTATCATCATAGCAACCACAGTTGTAAAAGTTACGTCGTGAGAAGGAAACATCTTAATAAATGGTGACAACAGAAAAAATGGTTGGAATAAAGAGAAACAGAGAGAAGCAATATCAATTTCAGACTAAGAGATTACTTGGTAGCAAGTCAACAAAAGAAATGTTAAAGAGCTGTAGGGATAGCTCCAGGTTGCATTTATTTCTTGTAGCTGAAGGTTGTATTTATTTGTTCCAGCTGAAGGTTGAATATATTTGTTCTAACTCAAGGTTGTATTATTTGTTTTTGTTCGAGGCTGTATTATTTAATTTTGCCCAAATTTGTATTTATTTGTTATAGCATAAGTTTGTATTCTTTTGTTTTTGCTTAAGTTTGTATTTTTTTGTTGCAGCTCAAGGTTGTATTTATTTGCTATAGTTCAAGGTTGTATTTATTTGTTGCAGCTCAAGGTTGTATTTATTTTTTGTAGCTCAAGTTTGTATTTATTTGTTGTACCTGAATTTTGTATTTCTTTGTTGTACCTCAAGGATGTATTTGTTTGTTGAAACTCAATGTTGCATTTATTTGTTGTAGCTGAAGGTTGTATTTATTTGTTGTAGCTCAATTTTGTATTTGTTTGTTGTAGCTCAATGTCGTATTTATTTGTTGTAGCTCAAGTTTGTATTTATTTGTTGTACCTCAAGGATGTATTTGTTTGTTGTACCTCAAGGTTGTATTTGTTTGTTGTAGCTCAAGTTTGTATTTATTTGTTGTAGCTGAAGGTTGTATTTATTTGTTGTACCTCAAGGTTGTATTTGTTTGTTGTAGTTCAAGGTGGTGTCTATTCTTTATTTTAGAACAGATCGTAGTGTCATAACCTGTCAAAAGCCAATGAAGACATACATGGTTTAGGTTTTCTTATTTATATATATATAAATATATACATGGCTTTATGATATATTGACAGACGGTTGGTAACAAGTAGTCAATATTTGCCAGTCTACAGTTATAAAATGTAATGCTGTTTTAGTCTGGATGCTGTTTTATTGAGCAGATTCTCTCACTGCTGACATTTGTGGTGACTGGTCTCATCTTTTGATATTGCAACTTTTTAAACAGAAAATATCTGCTTCACAGCTCTTCATCTGTTTCTAAAGCCTTCCTATTCTACCGACAATTATTTTATTAATCAAATGTTTACATTTATTTAGGATTATGATGAGCTGACGTAAATAATTAAGCAGGCTATTAGCTAACTTTGACATTTAGTCTTAGTCCACAATTGTGACAATTTTCTTACATGGCAGATCTTGTTACATATTGTAGTCAAGCTGACTTCATCTGTTTCTCTACCATATTGTAGTCAAGCTGACTTCATCTGTTTCTCTACCATATTGTAGTCAAGCTGACTTTCACTGTTTCTCTACCATATTGTAGTCAAGCTGACTTCATCTGTTTCTCTACCATATTGTAGTCAAGCTGACTTCATCTGTTTCTCTACCATATTGTAGTCAAGCTGACTTTCACTGTTTCTCTACCATATTGTAGTCAAGCTGACTTCCTCTGTTTCTCTACCATATTGTAGTCAAGCTGACTTCATCTGTTTCTCTACCATATTGTAGTCAAGCTGACTTCCTCTGTTTCTCTACCATATTGTAGTCAAGCTGACTTTAACTGTTTCTCTACCATATTGTAGTCAAGCTGACTTTCACTGTTTCTCTACCATATTGTAGTCAAGCTGACTTTCACTGTTTCTCTACCATATTGTAGTCAAGCTGACTTTCACTGTTTCTCTACCATATTGTAGTCAAGCTGACTTTCACTGTTTCTCTACCATATTGTAGTCAAGCTGACTTCATCTGTTTCTCTACCATATTGTAGTCAAGCTGACTTCATCTGTTTCTCTACCATATTGTAGTCAAGCTGACTTTCACTGTTTCTCTACCATATTGTAGTCAAGCTGACTTCCTCTGTTTCTCTACCATATTGTAGTCAAGCTGACTTCATCTGTTTCTCTACCATATTTTAGTCAAGCTGACTTCCTCTGTTTCTCTACCATATTGTAGTCAAGCTGACTTCCTCTGTTTCTCTACCATATTGTAGTCAAGCTGACTTCCTCTGTTTCTCTACCATATTGTAGTCAAGCTGACTTTCACTGTTTCTCTACCATATTGTAGTCAAGCTGACTTCAACTGTTTCTCTACCACATTGTAGTCAAGCTGACTTCCACTGTTTCTCTACCATATTGTAGTCAAGCTGACTTCAACTGTTTCTCTACCATATTGTAGTCAAGCTGACTTCATCTGTTTCTCTACCATATTGTAGTCAAACTGACTTTCACTGTTTCTCTACCATATTGTAGTCAAACTGACTTTCACTGTTTCTCTACCATATTGTAGTCAAGCTGACTTTCACTGTTTCTCTACCATATTGTAGTCAAACTGACTTCATCTGTTTCTCTACCATATTGTAGTCAAGCTGACTTCATCTGTTTCTCTACCATATTGTAGTCAAGCTGACTATCACTGTTTCTCTACCATATTGTAGTCAAGCTGACTTTCACTGTTTCTCTACCATATTGTAGTCAAGCTGACTTTCACTGTTTCTCTACCATATTGTAGTCAAGCTGACTTTCACTGTTTCTCTACCATATTGTAGTCAAGCTGACTTCCTCTGTTTCTCTACCATATTGTAGTCAAGCTGACTTCCTCTGTTTCTCTACCATATTGTAGTCAAACTGACTTTCACTGTTTCTCTACCATATTGTAGTCAAGCTGACTTTCACTGTTTCTCTACCATATTGTAGTCAAGCTGACTTCCACTGTTTCTCTACCATATTGTAGTCAAGCTGACTTTTACTGTTTCTCTACCATATTGTAGTCAAGCTGACTTCATCTGTTTCTCTACCATATTGTAGTCAAGCTGACTTCATCTGTTTCTCTACCATATTGTAGTCAATTTGACTTTCACTGTTTCTCTACCATATTGTAGTCAAGCTGACTTTCACTGTTTCTCTACCATATTGTAGTCAAGCTGACTTCATCTGTTTCTCTACCATATTGTAGTCAAGCTGACTTTCACTGTTTCTCTACCATATTGTAGTCAAGCTGACTTTCACTGTTTCTCTACCATATTGTAGTCAAGCTGACTTCATCTGTTTCTCTACCATATTGTAGTCAAGCTGACTTCATCTGTTTCTCTACCATATTGTAGTCAAGCTGACTTTCACTGTTTCTCTACCATATTGTAGTCAAGCTGACTTCCTCTGTTTCTCTACCATATTGTAGTCAAGCTGACTTTCACTGTTTCTCTACCATATTGTAGTCAAGCTGACTTTCACTGTTTCTCTACCATATTGTAGTCAAGCTGACTATCACTGTTTCTCTACCATATTGTAGTCAAGCTGACTTCCTCTGTTTCTCTACCATATTGTAGTCAAGCTGACTATCACTGTTTCTCTACCATATTGTAGTCAAGCTGACTATCACTGTTTCTCTACCATATTGTAGTCAAGCTGACTTTCACTGTTTCTCTACCATATTGTAGTCAAGCTGACTTTCACTGTTTCTCTACCATATTGTAGTTAAGCTGACTTTCACTGTTTCTCTACCATATTGTAGTCAAGCTGACTTTCACTGTTTCTCTACCATATTGTAGTCAAGCTGACTTCATCTGTTTCTCTACCATATTGTAGTCAAGCTGACTATCACTGTTTCTCTACCATATTGTAGTCAAGCTGACTTTCACTGTTTCTCTACCATAGATGATACATAGTCGACTTCTCTTAATTTCTTGTCGTTCATTGCTTAGTACAAAAACAATTACAGAAACGCCGACTTCTGTAGCGAGTGAGTCGCTCTATGTTTTGTGCACTTTGCCTATACACGTGTCTTCCTTCTTTTTTTTTTTGTGGTCTATTTCTTTGATTATATTCTATTTTTTTCTGCAATGGTATTTTTTTTCTGTAAGGTCTGGTGTCATTCTTATTGAGAATACCATTTCTGGCTAAATGTTTAGTTCCCCGCTTGCTCTTGTTCACGATTGATGCTGTTTTAGTAATCACCGTATTCAAGTTCATTAATTATTGACCCACTCTTTTGTCCTTATTCAGTAATGAAACATATTTTCCTTCAATTTCCTTTAAATTTTTTTCATCAATGATCGGGTCTTTTAGCTTCTTTGATGTAGAAACTGTTTCTCATGTTGATACTTATGCTTGTTTTTTTTTCCACTTCATTTACCAATACTTAACTTTTCCCTGACTGTACCGGACTTTACTCTCCAATGCATGACGCTTAGAAAGAATTGTGATACAATAATACGTCCTCATAATACTCTCTTCATGTTGTGCAAAGGAATGTCTTTTATCTGACAGATACTTCGAGAAGTTTTAATTAACAGCACAATTCATTCAAGGTTCTAAACATGACGGCATTCTATATTTTACAGATTTTAGAGAAATAATTCTGTCCAAGGAAACAAAACAAATCCCGGAGTTCAAGAATTAATGCAGGATATAGTCGAGAGAAATGAAAAGACGATTAGATGCCACAAAGATGGGATTTCTTAGAATAATGTTGAAAGTTCCCCAGACAGCTAATAAGATCAACGAGGAAATTCTCAAAGAGGCCAACACAAAAAGGGAGCTCATAAAAAACATCAGAAAGAAACAATCAACATTTTTCGGGCACATCATGAGATGAGGAAAGTTGGAATACTTGGTTACAGCTGGAAAAATAAAAGGAAAGAGAGATCCTGGACGACAAAGAGAGAAAATACTAGATAGCTTGGTGTCATGTCATGGAAAACAGTCAACAACAGAACTGATACGATACACTGTATATAGAAGATTGTGGAAGGACATAATCGCTTACGCCAACTGGTATGGCACATGATGGTGATGATGATGATGATGATGATGATAGTCGAGAGAACTAAAGTGTTTACCGACCTTGATGTGCATGTTTATATCCTTGATTTCTCCTATTTTATAAGTGGACTGTAATAGTTAACTACCGGTATAAATGTAGAAGCCTCTCATGTGTCGAGTTGTTGCCAGTTAGGACACACACAGTTGTTTGTGTAATATTCAGTATGTTTGAGTACCACTACTAAAATCGTAGCATTTCAACGCCCAACAAAATATTTAATTTGTTTTCTGAAGGCGCTGTTTTATTTCTTCTTGTCCCTTGCTTCCAACCGACAAAGCAGACGTGTGGTGACTTATACAAAGATTATCTCTCCAATTTGATTGGTCAATTGAAAAGTTTTGTGACACTTCATGTCTTGGCCATTCCATGTGGATGTGGCTGTGTTATATATTCCCTTATCTAGCCAGTACTCGTTTCTTCTTATCCTTGCTCTCACAAAGACTCCGTATCATAACTTCGTGATTCATACCATCATTCCACACATTTTCCCCTTCCTTTCATTCCCTTCCTTTGCCTCCTTCTCCACCTACTTTTACCACGTAGCTTGGCTTCCCAACCCCCCCCCCCCCCCAATTTTCATTTTTTTCTGTCATACATATCAGTCTTCTCATCGCATGCAGGTTGAATTTTCAGCTAAGTGTCTTTACATCATCATCATCATCATCATGTACCCTGCCGGTTGGCGTAGGCGATCATGTCCCTCCACAATCTTCTATCTACAGTGCATCGTATCAGTTCTGTTGTTGACTGTTTTCCATGCCATGACACCAAGCTATCCAGTATTTTCTCTCTTTGTCGTCCGCGATCTCTCTTTCCTTTTATTTTGCCAGTTGTAACCAAGTATTCCAACTTTCCTCTTCTCATGATGTGCCCGAAAAATGTTGATTGCTTTTTTCTAATGTATTTACATAGTATATTTAATTAATTACTTGTGTTTAATGTAGTACTTCTCCCTCTCGATTTGTCTTCTCATTTCATTTTCTATTTCAAACCCTCTAGTTCTGGTTACCTTGAACATGTAGTTTAGTTTATCTTCATTTCATTGTCCGTGTTCACGTTTTCTGAGGAAGACCGCGTGTAGGCCGAAACGTCATGATTTTGTTTTGTTAATCTTTTGTAAAGCTGTCACCATACTTTGTGGGAGTGTACGTTACACCCCATCACCTGCTCTTGTGTGGATAGATGCCTCCACTGTTCTTCACAGTTTTCTCTGGTCCGCATTCCCGCGCTAAATATTCCTCAGATTATCCTCATCGCACATCGAACAGCGTTCATAAGCGTTCAGATCTCCTATCCAACAAGACCTGCAGTGTGAAACGACAAATTAGTTCACAAGTCTACCCCCGATCTCCTTGTAGCTCTCCTCAATCTAGACATCTCTCCTGACTAGATGAAAATCCGGGAGTCGCACTAGTGCTGCAAATTTACGAACAAAACTCCATCGTTTCATACTTCGTTATGAGCATATAGTTCGGTTTAGGGATTTACGAACGTCCATCATGACGACCTACCACATACAACAATGGATGCGCCCAAACGCCCGATCCACTCCAAAGAATGCAGCCAAAAAAATACATGAAACAAAGTAGAATTGGCGCAAAAGTGGAACTTTTGTTTGACTAGGTAAAACAATAGATATATTAAGGAGCTATGAGTCAGTGGGGAGCCGCGATAGCTTAGTGGTTAGTGAACTGGACTACAAAGGACAAGAGATAGGGTTCGATCCCAACCGACGGCTTCCGGGTTCACCCAGCCTTAAATGGGTACCGGATTTTTTTCTGGGAAAGTAAAGCAGCACGGGCGTAATACCGACCACATTACCCCAAAAATCATCTGCTGAAGGTCTGTTAAATGTATGGTCACTAACACCATATTCTCTATACGCCACTTGGCGTGACGGGGGCTCTTTACTTTTTTTTTTATGGGTCATTGGCATCGAGCAAACCCATCGACGATTATTGAACAGCTCACAATGTAATGAAGCAAACCATATACGAGTATAGACCTCACTACGGAGAGAGATAAAGGTAGCATTCACAATACTAGACTTGCAAAAAAAGTCTGCTACCATTTGCACGCACTTAATAGCAACGCCAAATCCTTTAAATGGATAATCCGGTTGATTTTAACGCAGAAATCTGCATTCATCATCATCATCATCATCATCAAGTACCGGGCCTACTGGCGTAGGTGATCATGTCTCTCCACAACTTTCGATCTCCGCAGCTATTTATCATTTCTGTTCTTGACCTTCTCCCGAGCCATTCTCTTAAGCCGTCTGTTATTTTTTTCTCTTTGCTTCCCTCTATCTCTTAGTCCCTCAATTTTTCCAGTTGTTACAATATATTCCAGTTGTTCTCTTCTCATTACATGGCCAAAAAATGATTGTTTCCTCCTAATATTGGAAATTAGCTCTTTTTTTTGCTTTGACCTCTATCAGAACATCTTCATTACTCTTCTTAGCAGCCCATGGTATTCTCAACATTCTTCTGTAAAATCACATTTCTACAGACTCCAGTGATTTTCTTGTCTGTTGTCCTATTGTCCATGATTCGCATCCATATGTTAATACTGGCTCTACGTAACATTTAAGAACTCTTTTTCTTGTTTCTGTTGTCAAAAATGGATTGCATAGTATCTTCCTCATTTTTTTGGAAAGCTGCTTTTGCCTGAGCCATTCTGCATCTCACCTCTTTTGTACATCTTCCGTCCCATTGTTATTCCAGGCATGCCCCTTATGGATCTTAAAATAATCTCACTATAAATATTAAACAAATCTGGTGACATCACACAACCTTGTCTAACATCCTGTTATTGTCAGGTCGGGTAATTTTACCTGCTACTGTATGCAGTAAACAGTACAACCTGTGGCTGCCCTGCTGCCTTGCAGGTAAGCTCGGGAGAGTAAAAGGCTAAGGGAGGGTACCCCGAAGTAAAACAACCCCACTGCCTTGTGGGTGAGACTTTTTAGTCAAAAGCTAGCGGAGCCAATCGTAAACAAACCGACGGAAGGCAACAAAAAACCACCGTCGTAACTTCTTTGTACAATCATGAATCGCCACAACAATAGAAATCTGCATTAGAGAAATGAAATTAACTAGTCTCCAAAAGCAAATCTTGCAGCGGTCAATGAAACATAAACTATATTCCAGTATCTTGACACCGAAAGTCCGTGCTTTTTTCCAATGTTCTCCACACAGCTACTACATCGTTGCCTACATTGTTCTCCACACAGCTGCTACATCGTTTCCTGCATTGTTCTCCACACAGCTACTACATCGTTGCCGCCACTATTCTCCACACAGTTACTACATCGTTTCCTCCATTGTTCTCCGCACAGCTGCTACATCGTTGCCTCCATTGTTCTCCGAACAGCTGCTACATCGTTGCCTCCATTGTTCTCCACACAGCTACTACATCGTTGCCTCCATTGTTCTCCGCACAGCTACTACATCGTTTCCTCCATTGTTCTCCGCACAGCTGCTACATCGTTGCCTCCATTGTTCTCCACACAGCTACTACATCGTTGCCTCCATTGTTCTCCGCACAGCTGCTACATCGTTGCCTCCATTGTTCTCCACACAGCTGCTACATCGTTGCCTCCATTGTTCTCCGCACAGCTACTACATCGTTTCCTCCATTGTTCTCCGCACAGCTGCTACATCGTTGCCTCCATTGTTCTCCACACAGCTACTACATCGTTGCCGCCACTATTCTCCACACAGTTACTGCATCGTTGCCTCCATTGTTCTCCACACAGCTACTACATCGTTGCCTCCACTGTGCTCCACACAGTTACTACATCGTTGCCGCCATTATTCTCCACACAGTTACTACATCGTTGCCTCCATTGTTCTCCACACAGCTACTACATCGTTGCCTCCATTGTTCTCCACACAGTTACTACATCGTTGCCTCCATTTTTCTCCACACAGTTACTACATCGTTGCCTCCATTGTTCTCCACACAGCTACTACATCGTTGCCTCCATTGTTCTCCACACAGTTACTACATTGTTGCCTCCATTGTTCTCCACACAGTTACTACATCGTTGCCTCCATTGTTTCCACACAGCTACTACATAGTTGCCTCCATTTTTCTCCACATAGTTACTACATCGTTGCCTCCACTATTCTCCACACAGTTACTACATCGTTGCCTCCATTGTTTCCACACAGCTACTACATCGTTGACTCCATTGTTCTCCACACAGTTACTACATTGTTGCCTCCATTGTTCTCCACACAGTTACTACATCGTTTCCTCCATTGTTCTCCACATAGTTACTACATCATTGCCTCCATTGTTCTCCACACAGCTACTACATCGTTGCCTCCACTATTCTCCACACAGCTACTACATCGTTGCCTCCACTATTCTCCACACATCTACTACATCGTTGCCTCCACTATTCTCCACACAGTTACTACATCATTGCCTCCACTATTCTCCACACAGTTACTACATCATTGCCTCCACTATTCTCCAC
The DNA here is from genome assembly GCA_032433765.1 of Megaustenia siamemsis. Classification (NCBI taxonomy): domain Eukaryota; kingdom Metazoa; phylum Mollusca; class Gastropoda; order Stylommatophora; family Ariophantidae; genus Megaustenia; species Megaustenia siamemsis. The sequence continues at coordinate 49,960,336 of JAVIAB010000139.1, read as the reverse complement.
ACAGTTACTACATCGTTGCCTGCACTATTCTCCACACAGTTACTACATCGTTGCCTCCACTATTCTCCACACAGTTACTACATCGTTGCCTCCACTATTCTCCACACAGCTACTACAATGTTGTCTCCACTATTCTCCACACAGCTACTACATTGTTGTCTCCACTATTCTCCACACAGCTACTACATTGTTGTCTCCACTATTCTCCACACAGCTACTACATCGTTGTCTCCACTATTCTCCACACAGCTACTACATCGTTGCCTCCACTATTCTCCACGCAGTTACTACATCTTTGCCTCCACTATTCTCCACACAGTTACTACATCGTTGCCTCCACTATTCTCCACACAGCTACTACATCGTTGCCTCCACTATTCTCCACACATTTACTACATCGTTTCCTCCATTGTTCTCCCCACAGCTGCTACATCGTTGCCTCTACTATTCTCCACACATTTACTACATCGTTGCCTCCACTATTCTTCACACAGTTACTACATCGTTACCTCCACTATTCTCCACACAGCTACTACATCGTTGCCTCCACTATTCTCCACACAGCTACTACATCTTTGCCTCCACTATTCTCCACACAGTTACTACATCGTTGCCTCCACTATTCTCCACACAGCTACTACATTGTTGTCTCCACTATTCTCCACACAGCTACTACATCGTTGTCTCCACTATTCTCCACACAGCTACTACATTGTTGTCTCCACTATTCTCCACACAGCTACTACATCGTTGTCTCCACTATTCTCCACACAGCTACTACATTGTTGTCTCCACTATTCTCCACACAGCTACTACATCGTTGCCTCCACTATTCTCCACACAGCTACTACATCGTTGTCTCCACTATTCTCCACACAGCTACTACATTGTTGCCTCCACTATTCTCCACACAGCTACTACATCTTTGCCTCCACTATTCTCCACACAGTTACTACATCGTTGCCTCCACTATTCTCCACACAGCTACTACATTGTTGTCTCCACTATTCTCCACACAGCTACTACATCGTTGTCTCCACTATTCTCCACACAGCTACTACATTGTTGTCTCCACTATTCTCCACACAGCTACTACATCGTTGTCTCCACTATTCTCCACACAGCTACTACATTGTTGTCTCCACTATTCTCCACACAGCTACTACATCGTTGCCTCCACTATTCTCCACACAGCTACTACATCGTTGTCTCCACTATTCTCCACACAGCTACTACATTGTTGCCTCCACTATTCTCCACACAGCTACTACATCTTTGCCTCCACTATTCTCCACACAGCTACTACATCTTTGCCTCCAATATTCTCCACACAGCTACTACATTGTTGCCTCCACTATTCTCCACACAGCTACTACATCTTTGCCTCCACTATTCTCCACACAGTTACAACATCGTTGCCTCCACTATTCTCCACACAGTTACTACATCGTTGCCTCCACTATTCTCCACACAGCTACTACATCGTTGCCTCCACTATTCTCCACACAGCTACTACATCGTTGCCTCCACTATTCTCCACACAGATACTACATCTTTGCCTCCACTATTCTCCACACAGTTACTACATCGTTGCCTCCACTATTCTCCACACAGCTACTACATCGTTGCCTCCACTATTCTCCACACAGCTACTACATCGTTGCCTCCACTATTCTCCACACAGTTACCACATCGTTGCCTCCACTATTCTCCACACAGCTACTACATCGTTGCCTCCACTATTCTCCACACAGTTACTACATCGTTGCCTCCACTATTCTCCACACAGCCACTACATCGTTGCCTCCACTATTCTCCACACAGCTACTACATCGTTGCCTCCACTATTCTCCACACAGCTACTACATCTTTGCCTCCACTATTCTCCACACAGTTACTACATCGTTGCCTCCACTATTCTCCACACAGCTACTACATCGTTGTCTCCACTATTCTCCACACAGCTACTACATTGTTGCCTCCACTATTCTCCACACAGCTACTACATCGTTGCCTCCACTATTCTCCACACAGCTACTACATCGTTGCCTCCACTATTCTCCACACAGCTACTACATCGTTGCCTCCACTATTCTCCACACAGCTACTACATCGTTGCCTCCACTATTCTCCACACAGTTACTACATCGTTGCCTCCACTATTCTCCACACAGTTACTACATCGTTGCCTCCACTATTCTCCACACAGCTACTACATTGTTGTCTCCACTATTCTCCACACAGCTACTACATCGTTGTCTCCACTATTCTCCACACAGCTACTACATTGTTGCCTCCACTATTCTCCACGCAGTTACTACATCTTTGCCTCCACTATTCTCCACACAGTTACTACATCGTTGCCTCCACTATTCTCCACACAGCTACTACATCGTTGCCTCCACTATTCTCCACACATTTACTACATCGTTTCCTCCATTGTTCTCCACACAGCTGCTACATCGTTGCCTCTACTATTCTCCACACATTTACTACATCGTTGCCTCCACTATTCTCCACACAGTTACTACATCGTTACCTCCACTATTCTCCACACAGCTACTACATCGTTGCCTCCACTATTCTCCACACAGCTACTACATCTTTGCCTCCACTATTCTCCACACAGTTACTACATCGTTGCCTCCACTATTCTCCACACAGCTACTACATTGTTGTCTCCACTATTCTCCACACAGCTACTACATCGTTGTCTCCACTATTCTCCACACAGCTACTACATTGTTGTCTCCACTATTCTCCACACAGCTACTACATCGTTGTCTCCACTATTCTCCACACAGCTACTACATTGTTGTCTCCACTATTCTCCACACAGCTACTACATCGTTGTCTCCACTATTCTCCACACAGCTACTACATCGTTGTCTCCACTATTCTCCACACAGCTACTACATTGTTGCCTCCACTATTCTCCACACAGCTACTACATCTTTGCCTCCACTATTCTCCACACAGTTACTACATCGTTGCCTCCACTATTCTCCACACAGCTACTACATTGTTGTCTCCACTATTCTCCACACAGCTACTACATCGTTGCCTCCACTATTCTCCACACAGATACTACATCTTTGCCTCCACTATTCTCCACACAGTTACTACATCGTTGCCTCCACTATTCTCCACACAGCTACTACATCGTTGTCTCCACTATTCTCCACACAGCTACTACATCGTTGCCTCCACTATTCTCCACACAGCTACTATATCGTTGCCTCCACTATTCTCCACACAGCTACTACATCGTTGCCTCCACTATTCTCCACACAGCTACTACATCGTTGCCTCCACTATTCTCCACACAGCTACTACATCGTTGCCTCCACTATTCTCCACACAGCTACTACATCGTTGCCTCCACTATTCTCCACACAGTTACCACATCGTTGCCTCCACTATTCTCCACACAGCTACTACATCGTTGCCTCCACTATTCTCCACACAGTTACTACATCGTTGCCTCCACTATTCTCCACACAGCCACTACATCGTTGCCTCCACTATTCTCCACACAGCTACTACATCGTTGCCTCCACTATTCTCCACACAGCTACTACATCTTTGCCTCCACTATTCTCCACACAGTTACTACATCGTTGCCTCCACTATTCTCCACACAGCTACTACATCGTTGTCTCCACTATTCTCCACACAGCTACTACATTGTTGCCTCCACTATTCTCCACACAGCTACTACATCGTTGCCTCCACTATTCTCCACACAGCTACTACATCGTTGCCTCCACTATTCTCCACACAGCTACTACATCGTTGCCTCCACTATTCTCCACACAGCTACTACATCGTTGCCTCCACTATTCTCCACACAGTTACTACATCGTTGCCTCCACTATTCTCCACACAGTTACTACATCGTTGCCTCCACTATTCTCCACACAGCTACTACATTGTTGTCTCCACTATTCTCCACACAGCTACTACATCGTTGTCTCCACTATTCTCCACACAGCTACTACATTGTTGCCTCCACTATTCTCCACGCAGTTACTACATCTTTGCCTCCACTATTCTCCACACAGTTACTACATCGTTGCCTCCACTATTCTCCACACAGCTACTACATCGTTGCCTCCACTATTCTCCACACATTTACTACATCGTTTCCTCCATTGTTCTCCACACAGCTGCTACATCGTTGCCTCTACTATTCTCCACACATTTACTACATCGTTGCCTCCACTATTCTCCACACAGTTACTACATCGTTACCTCCACTATTCTCCACACAGCTACTACATCGTTGCCTCCACTATTCTCCACACAGCTACTACATCTTTGCCTCCACTATTCTCCACACAGTTACTACATCGTTGCCTCCACTATTCTCCACACAGCTACTACATTGTTGTCTCCACTATTCTCCACACAGCTACTACATCGTTGTCTCCACTATTCTCCACACAGCTACTACATTGTTGTCTCCACTATTCTCCACACAGCTACTACATCGTTGTCTCCACTATTCTCCACACAGCTACTACATTGTTGTCTCCACTATTCTCCACACAGCTACTACATCGTTGTCTCCACTATTCTCCACACAGCTACTACATCGTTGTCTCCACTATTCTCCACACAGCTACTACATTGTTGCCTCCACTATTCTCCACACAGCTACTACATCTTTGCCTCCACTATTCTCCACACAGTTACTACATCGTTGCCTCCACTATTCTCCACACAGCTACTACATTGTTGTCTCCACTATTCTCCACACAGCTACTACATCGTTGTCTCCACTATTCTCCACACAGCTACTACATTGTTGTCTCCACTATTCTCCACACAGCTACTACATCGTTGTCTCCACTATTCTCCACACAGCTACTACATTGTTGTCTCCACTATTCTCCACACAGCTACTACATCGTTGCCTCCACTATTCTCCACACAGCTACTACATCGTTGTCTCCACTATTCTCCACACAGCTACTACATTGTTGCCTCCACTATTCTCCACACAGCTACTACATCTTTGCCGCCACTATTCTCCACACAGCTACTACATCTTTGCCTCCAATATTCTCCACACAGCTACTACATTGTTGCCTCCACTATTCTCCACACAGCTACTACATCTTTGCCTCCACTATTCTCCACACAGTTACAACATCGTTGCCTCCACTATTCTCCACACAGTTACTACATCGTTGCCTCCACTATTCTCCACACAGCTACTACATCGTTGCCTCCACTATTCTCCACACAGCTACTACATCGTTGCCTCCACTATTCTCCACACAGATACTACATCTTTGCCTCCACTATTCTCCACACAGTTACTACATCGTTGCCTCCACTATTCTCCACACAGCTACTACATCGTTGTCTCCACTATTCTCCACACAGCTACTACATCGTTGCCTCCACTATTCTCCACACAGCTACTACATCGTTGCCTCCACTATTCTCCACACAGCTACTACATCGTTGCCTCCACTATTCTCCACACAGCTACTACATCGCTGCCTCCACTATTCTCCACACAGCTACTACATCGTTGCCTCCACTATTCTCCACACAGCTACTACATCGTTGCCTCCACTATTCTCCACACAGTTACCACATCGTTGCCTCCACTATTCTCCACACAGCTACTACATCGTTGCCTCCACTATTCTCCACACAGTTACTACATCGTTGCCTCCACTATTCTCCACACAGCTACTACATCGTTGCCTCCACTATTCTCCACACAGCTACTACATCGTTGCCTCCACTATTCTCCACACAGCTACTACATCTTTGCCTCCACTATTCTCCACACAGTTACTACATCGTTGCCTCCACTATTCTCCACACAGCTACTACATCGTTGTCTCCACTATTCTCCACACAGCTACTACATTGTTGCCTCCACTATTCTCCACACAGCTACTACATCGTTGCCTCCACTGTTCTCCACACAGCTACTACATCGTTGCCTCCACTATTCTCCACACAGCTACTACATCGTTGCCTCCACTATTCTCCACACAGCTACTACATCGTTGCCTCCACTATTCTCCACACAGCTACTACATCGTTGCCTCCACTATTCTCCACACAGCTACTACATCGTTGCCTCCACTATTCTCCACACAGCTACTACATCGTTGCCTCCACTATTCTCCACACAGCTACTACATCGTTGTCTCCACTATTCTCCACACAGCTACTACATTGTTGCCTCCACTATTCTCCACACAGCTACTACATCGTTGCCTCCACTATTCTCCACACAGCTACTACATCGTTGCCTCCACTATTCTCCACACAGCTACTACATCGTTGCCTCCACTATTCTCCACACAGCTACTACATTGTTGCCTCAACTGTTCTCCACACAGCTACTACATCGTTTCCTCCACAGTTCTCCACACAGTTGCTACATCGTTGCCTCCTTTGTTCCCCACACACCATTCTCTTGTCTGTATCTCCGCAGTTGCCACCACTGTTCTCCACACAGTTGCTACATCTTTGCCTCCTTTGTTCCCCACACACCTTTCTTTTGTCTGTATCTCCGCCGCTACCTCCACTGTTCTCCACACAGCTACTACATCGTTGCCTCCTTTGTTCCCACACACCTTTCTCTTGTCTGTATCTCCGCCGTTGCCTCCACTGTGCTCCACACAGTTGCTACATCGTTGCCTCCTTTGTTCCCCACACACCTTTCTCTTGTCTGTATCTCCGCCGTTGCCTCCACTGTTATCCACACAGCAACTACATCGTTGCCTCCTTTGTTCCCCACACACCTTTCTCTTGTCTGTATCTCCGCCGTTGCCTCCACTGTTCTCCAAACAGCTACTACATCGTTGCCTCCTTTGTTCCCCAGACACCTTTCTTTTGTCTGTATCTCTGCCGTTGCCTCCACTGTTATCCACACAGCAACTACATTGTTGCCTCCTTTGTTCCCCACACACCTTTCTTTTGTCTGTATCTCCGCCGCTACCTCCACTGTTCTCCACACAGCTACTACATCGTTGCCTCCTTTGTTCCCCACACACCTTTCTCTTGTCTGTATCACCGCCGTTGCCTCCACTGTTCTCCACACAGTGTTTTCTTGTCTGTATCTCCGCCGTTGCCTCCACTGTTCTCCACACACCTTTCTCTTGTTTGTATCTCTGCCGTAGCCTCCACTGTCCTCCACACACCTTTCTCTTGTCTATATCTCCGCCTTTGCCTCCACTGTTCTCCACACACCTTTCTCTTGTCTGTATCTCCGCCGTTGCCTCCACTGTTCTCCATACACCTTTCTCTTGTCTGTATCTCCGCCGTTGCCTCCACTGTTCTCCGCACACCTTTCTCTTGTCTGTATCTCCACCGTTGCCTCCACTGTTCTCCACACACCTTTCTCTTGTCTGTATCTCCGCCGTTGCCTCCACTGTTCTCCACACACCTTTCTCTTGTCTATATCTCCGCCGTTGCCTCCACTGTTCTCCACACACCTTTCTCTTGTCTTTATCTCCGCCTTTGCTTCCACTGTTCTCCACACACCTTTCTCTTGTCTGTATCTCCGCCGTTGCCTCCACTGTTCTCCACACACCTTTCTCTTGTATGTATCTCCGCCGTTGCCTCCACTTTTCTCCACACACCTTTCTCTTGTCTGTATCTCCGCCGTTGCCTCCACTGTTCTCCACACACCTTTCTCTTGTCTGTAATTCCGCCGTTGCCTCCACTGTTCTCCACACACCTTTCTCTTGTCTGTGTCTCCGCGTTGCCTCCACTGTTCTCCACACACCTTTCTCTTGTCTGTATCACCGCCGTTGCCTCCACTGTTCTCCACACAGTGTTCTCTTGTCTGTATCACCGCCGTTGCCTCCACTGTTCTCCACACACCTTTCTCTTGTCTATATCTCCGCCGTTGCCTCCACTGTCCTCCACAGTGTTCTCTGATTTGTATCTCCATCATTGTTCCTACTTTTTTCTAGTCTTATCTCCATGGTACCTCCAATGTTCTCCACACAGCTTCCTCTGGTCCGTAACTCCATCGCTGCCTCTACTGATCTTCACCTACTTCCTCTGGTCTTCAATTATACCGCTAGCTATCTTCGTAAGTTTTCATTAAATAATCAAATCTGTCAATACCATATTGTTTTGTTATATGTGTGTATTTTTTTACAACGATTAGTAGCCAATACCTCGTGTTGTGATTGCAGTATGATGTAATTAAATACTGTGTTTTGTTCAGCTTAGTAGAGTTTGTTAAAACGTTAGTTGTTTTAATTTATTAGTCAAAATGAAGGAACTATGTGTAGTATAATGTGTGATTATATGTAAAATATGAGGGTCTTCATTTTGGCATGTTTATATACTTGTGCATCGTACTTGTAATTTAATTTGTTCTCCGTTGGAACTCTGAGATGTTTGAATTCCGAATGAATTGTATACAGTAAAGTCTCGATTATGCGGTACTCAATAATCCGGAATTCTCAATTTAACGGACTTTTTTTTTTTTTTAATTATTATAGGGAGAAAGCTTGAATCATGTTTTGTTCAGTTAAATTAAATACCTTTATCCGGAAATCGAAAACGCTACAACACGGTTTGTGCGCTGCGCTTACTTCTACAGGCTCTATCATTACACAATATTGCGTTTACAATAGTGTATTTACAGTAATATACTTCAAATAGGAGCGAACATATTTTATTCAATCCAGACATTGTGTCTCCAAATATTCCAAGTAAAAGCGACAGACAGTCTATATCTTCACTTTTTCCCCCGACTAAATGTTTTTGTCGGGAAATCTTAGTCGTGCCAAAAACACTTATCTACATGATTTTACAAATTTGCTTAATTTTCTCATAGCCTGCTTTAGATCTAAAGTTGGTCATGAATTTGTCAAAAATATGGCGTTTGACAGTCTGACCGAACATTAGAAGCAGACGTATTGTTTGTGAAAATTGAAGAGCCCATAACTTTGATGATTATAAATCAAAGGTTGAGCAGCCGGCGTGCAGTGACATAGAGATGGTGAGAAGAAAGGGGGAGGGGTTCAAAAATTACCGACTGGAAATTCAAAAAGAGTAAGATACAGAGTTTGACGTTAGTTTGTCTCAGACATTTGTGCAAGCTGAAATTCGTTCCATCAGTATAAATTATACATGATATGCTATAAACGCATGTGTGCATACTTTTTAACGGAATACATTTTTGTGTTAAATAATGGCCTCTGCGAGTGCAAACCACACCTCAATTTCCGGCAAAGGTAAACGCAAGCGAACTGTATTGACACTGAACCAGAAGATTGAAACCGCTAGTAGACTTGAAAAAGGCGTTAATCGCAACGTTTTGATGACTGAATTTGGCATAGCCTCTTCAACATTATATGACATACGAAATCAAAAAGATGAGTTGTTTAAGTTTGCGTCGGAGTCTGAAAGCAGCAACAATATACACCAGAGACGAAGTATGAAACGGCCAAAATTTGAAAAACTCGACGACGTCCTTTATGTGTGGTTTTTAGAAAGAAAAAGAAAAGGAATGCCAATATCAGGACCCATGTTGATAGAGAAAGCTAGTGAATGTCACACGAATTTAAATATTTCTGAGCATTGCAATTTTTCAATCATGTTTTTTCATAAATTTTGAGTTTGGTTTTCTTACTCTCGATTATCCAGAAAAATTCAATTATCCAGAATGGGTTCTTCCCCGAGCATTCCGGATAATCGAGACTTTACTGTACTATATTTAGAATAAATGCAGTGGAGTTAATCAGTTCCCAGACCGATCCTAAACAGGATTCATTTTAGTTTAGTCAAGAGATCATCATCAGTGTATATTGGACAACTCTTTATTGTCATATCCTATCCCCAGTGTACGAGATCCGTAGTATAGACTTATCATCATCAAGTACCATGAATGCTGGCGTAGGTGGTCATGTGCCTCCACAAAATTCGATCTCGACAGTTATTTATCATTTCTGTTGTTGACCTTCTGCCAAGCCATTCTTTTAAGCAGCCATGTGTATTTTCTCTCAGCTTCCCTCCATTTCTTCTTCCCTCAATTTTCCCAATTGTTACAATATATACCATCTGGTCCCTTCTCACTACGTTGCCACAAAATGATGATTGTTTCTTCCTAATGTTGGAAATTAGCTCTCTCTTTGCTTTGACCTCTTTCAGAAAGTTTTCATTACTCTTCTTAGCAGTCCATGGTATTCTCAACATTCTTCTGTAAAACCACATTTCTACAGCCACCAGTGATTTTTTTTTACTGTTGTCCCATTTTCCATGATTCACATCCATATTATAAGACTGGCTCTACATAACATTTAATAACTCTTTTTTTGTTGTTTCTATTGTCAAAAGGGATTGCACAGTATCTGCCTCATTTCTTTTTTTAAAGCTGCTTTTGCCAGAGCCATTTTGGATCTCACTTTTGTTTATAACCGTGTAATATTTACTTGTTTATATTGTTTAATATAAAGATAACGGTTGTTATCCTGGCCGTGCTAGAGGTAGCCCGTCCTCTTTATTTCTGTGTAACTGGATGCGCGTTCACTGGCGCTCTTAGAAGATGAGGCAGATCCCCGTTCGCACACCTTCCAGTAGGCAAACTCAGATGTCACAATGTCGGTGACTGCTTTGCTGTAATGTTCACAATGTACACCGGATTGTACATCGTCTTGTGGACCGTTCTGGATTTTTCGACCTGCTGTCCCCGCGGCAACTCCCAACTTCAATTAACCACCATGTCAGGTATATACGACTTGCTGGAATAAAGGTATTACCGCACACTGAAGTCTTTCGTTAAAATGTCGCATGAACTTTATTAATCAACTTCATCAATTCCATAATATTCAAACTATATACACAGCCATTGGGCATACATTTCCGCTCGCCTATTCACGCATATGGATCAGGAAAATCACAACTTCTACTTGATAATATCGCATCATGGCGTCACTCTCTTTCAGCCCAACTAATAATGCCCCTAACCACAATTACACTTGGCTTCTAGCCTCCTAACTAATTATCTCTTTTATTGCTTCACTACTTCGTAACTAGAAAAGAAATTCTCTTCTAAATAACTGCTAACTATCCATCAACAGATATGCTTGACTTGAGCTCACTGTCACTATAGGCTATCGCCTTACGGCGAAGCCGATCTTCCTCCTCACCTATAGGTGACAAATTTCTCGTGGAGAGCTTGTTTCTAGCCCCTTGCAGGTGATTATATTCCTTTCCCTCTAACCAATCAAAACTCACTTCCTTAGTCTCCCTTCCAATAGATGTCTACTATGTCATCCACTCACCTCCCGTGTTTATCACTATTTTCAGTCACGAGATTACTGCCCTTCCTCTGAACACAGTTCTACTCGGATTTCTCGTGACCGTCCCCCCTACTATGTTTCCTCACTCTCTCCAAACTGTCCCCTACTCTCCTTCTCTCCCCACCTCCTCACATTCACTACTAGTTCGGGCAGTTCGAACTTAGAAATACAGTTGGAAATTTTGATCCAAATTATATGAAATTTAGCGTTCGAACTCCAGAATGCTCGTAGTGTGGATAGATGTTTGACATTCCACTATATTAAAATAACTATATTAATATAATTAATTAAGTAATTGAATTTCAAGTGCAATTCCATTGTGACACATATATTATTTTTTCACAAGTCAAATCTCTTTTAAACTATCTTTCGCGACGTAATTGTATATAACTGTATTATGTTTTCGTCGCATTGTTGTTTTTACTTAAGCGGTTTTTTTTTAGGTTAACAGAGCACACATTGCTGAGGATTACACATGAAATCGTACAAACGGGCGCCTTCGAGAATATGTGTGTGTCTGTGTGTGTGTGTGTGTGTGTGTGAGAGAGAGAGAGAGAGAGAGAGAGAGAAAGAGAGAGAGAGAGAGAAATATTATGTCTTTAAATTTGACGCCCTTTAGTTTAATCTTGTAATTTACCTACCTTCAAGTTGAGTCAAACGCACTGCCCTTGTGTGAAGTACAACCCACATAGCAATGACAGATATATAACGATGAAAGTAGGCTTATTTATGCTGTTCTCGTTGAGCTAAACACATCCACTAAAGCTGCATGAGACTGACTGTCACTGCCGCAACATTTCACTTCAAATAAACAGATTTACGTGCATGTCAACACAACATGTGAGGACTCTCAAGTACCGGGAAAACGTATCGCCATGACGAAGGAAGGCCTTACTTTTAAATGACATCTAGAAATGCATAGTATAACTAACAAACGACGCATTTTTTAAAAAAAACATCCGTAGATTTTTCTCCCTCTCCTCTTTGTCTCCCTCCACTTTGACCTTTGATACCTAACAGCGTCGAGTGTCTAAAGAGAGCACATGATAGCCCACGGCGGTTTGCTTTAACATCTTTGTTTTTGTTTTATGTCTAATATTTCTCTATTCCTTCTTTATGAAGACTCCTTCTCCTCTTCTATTCTTGCTTCTGTTGTTAATGCATGTAGCTGAATATTTTATTTAATAAAAGCGTTAAAATTTGCTTGATTTTTTCCTGGATGTTGCTCTGAATTATAGCTCGTTTCAAAACATATGCCCAACTTCAAAACGCTATTACTCTCTAACCGTTTGTTAAATACTTTTGAAATTTTCCAAATGTTATTAGAATGCAAAAGACCCTTTAAATGTATATTTAACAAATATCTTGCAGCTGCAGTTTTCTTAAAGCGGCGATATTTCTTTGATGTTTGTCATAATTATAAATTGTGAAGCCCTAAAGAATAGAAATTACCGTAGTTGCTGGTCTACGATTAATTTTCACTAGGTAAAGGCGTGGCCGTAATGGGGAAATAACTGGATAAAACAAAACACCAGGATAATTATTGTCTGCTCAGTTCGAGGACGGACGATAATATCAAGGTATACCTGTATGTCCAATTTTCATAGTTGTGTGGTCCTGAAAAGGACCGTTTGTTGAAATAATTTAAGGTAATATAGGGGCCAACATTGTGGGGGCTATATACTTTCATTCTGAATCAGACGAGTCTAAAAGATTAATAACTGTTTGGGGTTGAACATTCCACAAACCATCATTTTTCCAATATTCCTCTTCCTGTTTTAAGACGTGGTCTTCACATTTAGCCCAATAATCTTTGTCTATATTTAATAAAGCGAGATTAGCAAGAGTCTTTACATCGCATATTTTGAATGTTGTATTTTCATCTGCCACTTGTCCTTTTAATTTTGCCCAGATTAGTTCTATTGGATTTAAATGAGCATGGTAAGGTGGCAGCCTCAAACTTATATGACCGTGCTCTTGGATAATCTTATATATTTGAAAAATCTTTGTCCTCTGTTTTTGCTTTACTAGAGATAGTAATTCAGGTTTTAAGTACATGTTATTAAATTGTATGTGCTCCTTTGTGAGCCATATCTTAATAGCATCTTTTGTACTGGATGACGTCGGGACTTTATCTTCAAGTGCAACAATGTTGTGGTACGCTGCATTGTCCATTATTAGACAAGATGGTCGATCTAGTGATGGGAGAACAGAATTTTCAATCCAATGTCTAAATATGTGACCATTCATCTCAGAGTGATAATCCCGATTGTCTATGGATTTTGAAAGAAAAATGAGCTCTGCATTCTGTATTAGTCCATGTTGTCGACTACCTGCATGAGCAATTATCAAGCGCTGTCCTTTGCTGCTAGGTATTAATCTCTTAATCTTTCCATCTGATGACTGCCATTCCCTTTGGTTAGTGTGGTGAGCATTGATCCATGTTTCATCCAAGTACACAATATCATAACCTTGCTTGCGCACCTCTTTTACTTCACGTAAGTACTTGCTTCTCATGACTACTATATGTGGCTTCTCACAGATGATGTTTCGTCCATTGGAATACTTTCTGAATGTAAAGCCTGCAGCTCTCACATTCCTCCATAATGTAGACTTTGATATTTCAATACTGTTGTTCTTTTTCAGCGATACTTTTAATTTTCTTATTGTAACAGTTTCATTCATACCCAACATTTTGCGAATTTCACTTCTAATAAGTTCACTGTCGAAATTATCCAACATTTTTGCTCTTCCTTGTGATTTTGTATATTTTGAACATTGACGGTCACGTGCTTAAATCCAGCGATTAAATGACCGTTTAGATAAATCCAAAATGTGTCTTGTTCTATTCTCAGGGTTTTCTAAAGAATGAAATAATCTTCCTCGTTTAGCCTCTTTGCAAAAATAGTCATACATTTTTATTACGATGTTTTGTAAACTGCAGAATTTCATTTTAAGACTCATGATAAATGTTAGCGTTCCACGTCTACACCTATGAATGAACGGAAATGGAACACACAATGCCTCGTGTTTTCTACAAGTGTCTAATTGTGTCAGACAACTCACGTTTAAAGCGTGAAAAATCGTAAATTTGACCGTGTATAGATTTGTAATCGCTATTTTTAACTTAAATACTGTAAACACTAAGTTTTGACTACATCAATGGGTCGTTATAAATTTATATAAATCAAATAAGCAATAATAATAACCAAATGTTTGTTTTTAATGAAATTAATTCCCTGTTGGGTTCTAATCATTATAACTTTACATGCAAATTTTGAAAAAAAAATACAAAAAGCGGTTTAAAAGATATTGATTTTAAAAGTTGGGCACGACTTATGAAACAAGCTATAGTGTTAATTTGTATGTTTATTCTATGAAAGCTTTATCTTTATCAAATAGACCTATATGTAGTTATTTTATTTATCTTTCATACGGATCACTATTTTTTGCAGCATCCATTAGTATTTAAATCTCGTTCAGGAAGCTCTCAAGTTAGAACACGTATGGATATTCTTACAAGAAGCTAATAAATTATTGCTAACATTGAAATAACGTCTCAGTGAAATCTGGCCAGGGCAGTGAAGAACGGCTTACTTCGCTCCAATTTATTTTCAAGATTTCTTTTACATGCTTGACTTGAATACAGGACCTCCTTGTTATCTTATTTCTCCTGATGGCATTCTCTCATTTAAGTTAAGTATAGCTTCATTGAGCTCCTATATAGACTGAACCTTCCTGTCATGTAGCCTCCCGGTATTGTTGCTCTTGATTGTTTTCAGAGGGAATTCTGAATAAATGTGGTATGGACTTCTTTGGTTTTTACTGATTAAATAGGTATTTACTTTCTATTTGATAGGCTTTGACCCTTAGGTCCGATGCTACTTTGTGGGTAACAGAGTTGGAGTTTGAGACTAGCACGGTCTGTGATTTGTCTGTTTTGTCCACATTTAGGCTTTTCGTTAGGTTCTATAGTTTATTTGTGCCCTTCTAAAGGATGAGTTTGACTTTGCTTTAATGTAATCTTTCTCTTATGCTTCTCTGTTTGTCCCAGGTAAAGGTCGCCTTTGTCTTGTTGTGTAGGATGTTGTTTTAAGCTTTGAAAATATGTTCCATTTTCTCCCTGCGGTCACGGAGCTCAGTGTAAAGTGCTTCATGTTTTGGGCTCCAGAAAGTTTGGTAAAGAATCAGTGTGCACTTTTGTGATGGGTTTACTGTTTGCGCATACATCTGTGTCGTGCTCTTTTATAAGTGTATAAAAGTTCTAGTTGTGTGTGTTGTAATCCTTCTGAACTCCAATGCATTATTTCGAGGGATTTATCCTCACCTTTATCGGTTGATTCTTACGGGTTTGGAGGAAAAAATATTCGATTGTTGCAAACAAGATTCGAACCTAGAAGACGTTTCATTTTGAGGCGAGAGCTTTGTAGTTCTCCTAGTAGTTTTGTTTTCCCATCCACCTGCTATCAAATGACACCATTACTGTATTTAAAAAACCAAGTGACGATGAGTGAAAAAAAAGCAATCAACAAATTAGTATTTTTGCCATCGCCACCTTTTTTTATCCCAACTGACGGCTTCCAGGTTCACCCAGCCTTAAATGGGTACCGGATTTTTTCTGGGAAAGTAAAACGGCACGGGCGTAATACCGGCCACATTACCCCAAAAGGCATGTGCTGAAGGTCTGTAAAATTTAAATTTATGGTCACTAACACTATATTCCCTATACGCCAATTGGCGTGACGGGGGCTCTTTAGTTATTTTTTTTTAAATATACATTATCAATGCTAAACATAAATGTTAATCGTAAAGGAGAAATGAAATGTCACAAATACTGAGATGAATGTCTTTGAAGGAATGAATACATGTGACAAAGATTAAAAATAAAGAAATTATAAAAATTGTAGGAATAACACCATCTCGAGCTACATCCAAAGAAAACAAATAACATGGGTTTGTACTTGTCACGTGGATACTGACAAATAGCATGCCACAACGAATATCAACAAGACATAACAACAGAAGAGGTAGCGGAAGACTACCCAAGAGATGTTCAAGCGAAACAACTAACACCACACTATCTCCGTCTATGCAGTGAACCAAAGAGCAATGTCAAGGTCACTCAATTTTCTTTTGAAATTAAAAGCAAAAAGAGGACAAAGAAGAAGCGCGGCAGCTTCTGATTACATTTCAACACATGTGACTTGTATTTAACTATACTTCACTTATTTACTGCAATAATTTATCATGCATTCTGCTAAAGATGTGTGCTTTTATTTCACTTTGTTTTAGAAGCTACATGCATGTGTATTATTTTACTACCTCTATTGTTGTCTTTCTTCTTCCATATAGGTATGATAACCATGTTCTTCCACTATGTTGCTGTTTCTGTGTTAGCGTACGTCACGTTGTATATTGGTTGCAGCAAACCTAAACCAGTGTCCCCAATAAAGCTTCAGTTCGAGTTTTTATTAATTAGGGCAAAATGCTTTTTTAAGAGCATCAACATGGTAATGATAATGCTTTGGCTTGTCGATTTAATGAACTTTGGTTCGAAATCAAACTTTGTTTGTCTTGCTTGTCCCTAAATGTTCTAGTTCGTCCACTAGTTGGGAATCCTTGATCTATACAACATGATTTTTTTTTAAATAAAAACAAACATAAAGATTTGTTTGATAAAAACAAGATAAGTGTCACTTTCAGTTTTGAGTGTGACTCACTTTTAATCTAGGAAGCACCGAGTACCACATTCCGGCGAATAGTTGAGTTATACATTAAGCTATGCTGTGCATAACAGCCGAGGTGTTATAAGTACATTTAGTAAAAAAATAACCTTCTTTGTTTGGACTATTTTTATGAACATAATCTTATTCTACCTGTAAGCTCCCTGTGGAGCATATGTCTTCAGCAAACACTTTCCCAGTCGTTCTGTTTCTTGCCATTCTTTTAAGATCATTCCATGTCTTCCCGATCATTTTCATCTCTGCTTCTATCTGTCTTCTCCAAGAATTCCTTGATCGTCTTCTTTGTCTTTTCCCCTGGGGATTCCAAAAAAGGGCCTGTTGTGTAATACTCTCAGTTGCCTTCCGCAGTGTGTCCTATCCAGCACCATCGTATTCGCTGTATCTCTTTATCCACAGGTATTTGACATAATGCTTTGTACATTTTGCACTAGTCACACAATCACTGATCCTCATTGTTTTCCGAAGTAAAGTCAAAGTTTATACGTCAAAAGAGGAAACATGAGTTGGAAGGAGGACCAAAAGATGAGTAGGACAAATCTCAGTAGGCTGAATTTGGGTTTACCATTTCGGATGTTTCACTGGGTGTATACATTCTTAGACCCAGACCTCCCGGCCACGTGGATATCGAGGCCCTGAACATGGTCTGGAGAGAAAAGAATAGAGATACCATGCATGTCGTAGCAGGAGGCTATGAGAATGGGGTCAAGATCTTCACTGGTGATACGGCGTTTGTACATCTGTCCTGAAGCCATCATAAGGCCATTGTAATATGGAATTTTTCCTATGTGTAATGAAGATTATCTATATTAAAGATATATACATCTAGATGACACAGACATACAACAAATATGTAATTTATACTGGGAACAAACAGCAATAATAAAATATAACACAGAAAACTCTACATCTTTTGACATAAAAAGAGGAGTAAGACATGGATGCATCCTATCACCAAGTTTGTTTAATCTATACACTGAGCAAGTCTTTAAAAACATCTCAGAGATGAAAGGCCTAAACATAAATGGGCAGATAATCAATAACCTAAGGTGTGCTGATGATACTGAATTACAAGTAGAAAATCCTAAAAATCTGCAACAATTACTTAATGAAATAAACATGACAAGGAAAAAAACATGGATTAGATATGAATATCAAAAAGACTAAAACTATATATCATAAATAAATATAATGTGGCAGAGTTCTTGCTGTTTGCTGAATTATCTGTAGTCTCTTTATCTGGTCGGTCATTCAACACCTATTACTTTCACTCTAACTTTCACGTGAACACACAATTGTAAGTCACCATCACATTTTGTGGTCAAATACAACACAGTCCTTATTATGAATTCCACATCAAAACTTAAACAACAGTTAACACTGGTTCCGTACAATTAACAAACTATACTGTCCTCTTATAATCTAAATGTTCCTTTACTGTTACTGTGTCAAGCCTATCGGCGATGTATATTCACAAGTAACGCTCGTGATCGTATACAAGTTAACTCTCGTTCTTATAGACCTTGAGGTCTTACTTCTAAACCTAAACCACACAAATCTATGTGCGAACTCTATTAGTCAAACTCCTGATTTCCTTACTCTAACTTCAGGGAGTTTCACTACTCTCTCCTGCTCATCTGGCCGGTTTCCACCTGCAAGCTGACTGGGGGGAAGAAAAAGCAAAAGAGACGACCCCTTAAACCACATCCTGCCGTCCTTTTTATCCACCGACGTGGTCACGCCTATTCCTGAATATAGTCGTGGTCTATTTTGGGCTCTTGATAATACTCTCAACCTATTGGTTGCTTGTTTGACTACGGCCTGTCGATTTCTGTGAAGTCTTGACCGTATATGTTATGTTAATCACTATAATTAGACATGAAACCAATTCAAAACGTCCGCCGCTGTTGACATGACAAGACGTCGCGGCGCCAGTAAGTCTTTTGATCAAGTCTCTTGCCGTCGCCTTGTCTTCGAATGTTTCTATTGTTTATCCGTGATAGCTACCTTAGATCAGCAAGTGTCAGACATTCGTTTGTACGGGGTCTATCGCTCCTTCGTCACGTTACGTAACTTCTTTTATCCGTGGCGACATCTATTCGGATTCCCCTGCTCAGTTTAGACACCTGCCGTCTCTTGTGGACGGCTTCATTGTTTGTTACGTCTTCGGCTCCTGACTTTATTGACCCGACTTATGCTTGTTAATTTCTTAAGACTCTTTTTCATTCTCTGTCGACCTCGGCTTATATTTCCTCTCATTTTTGTTCCTGCATTCCTTTATACTTTCTCTGACGTTCGTTCTATTTTCTCAACTCTCCTCATTGCCCTTCTTGGCTCAGTCACACTATAACATATCTCCTTCAACCTTTCAGTTAAAATGATCTATTAACAGATCAATTCAACTCAAATAAACAAAAATAGTGTGACTGCTCTCTTTCTACTTCCTCAATGGTCTAAATAATTTTGTTTTTATTCTTATATCAACTGCAATTCTTGGTCATCAATTATTACAACATCTAGTAATACAATTACAACAACTATAAACTGTAATCTAATCAAATGCATCATGATTTGTTGTACACCATCATCTTACAATTCAACATGGCTCTGCCACGCCTCTTTATTTTGCTTTGAAGCCTTTAACTAATGTGACGGCACTCTGGACCTAGCCTGAATGTAGGCCTGCTAAATTGAGGTCAGCGTTTGTTTTGTCTATGACTTTACCTAACCCACATTTTTGTCCGTCTGTTAATTTAAAATGATAGGTTATGCAATTGGTGTTTAACATATACAACATTCATAATTCTTCAACAATATCATGATACTCAATAAACATCGTTGCAATACAAGATGTGTCTCACGCATAAAAAAATTATCGACAACATACAATCTGAAACATATACGGCTCGTCTGGCCTTTGTACTATACTTTCTTTAATTTCTTATTTTCAGAATAAGACCCGTTTAGTCTCTTCCCAATATGTTTAATATCTTAATTGAAGTATAAGACCCATTTAGTCCATTCCTTCTCAACATAGTCGTTTCATTTCTTCAGGATTGAGACCCGCTTAGTCTCTTCCCAATATAATCTGCTTCATCTATCTCTTAAGTGAAGAATAAGACCCGTTTAGTCCTTTCTCAATATAATCTGCTTCATATATCTCTTAATTGATGAATAAGTCCCGTTTAGTCCTTTCTCAATATAATCTGCTTTATCTATCTCTTAATTGAAGAATAATAATAGTTTAGTCCTTTCTCAATATAATCTGCTTCATATATCTCTTAATTGAAGAATAAGACCCGTTTAGTCCTTTCTCAATATGATCTGCTTCATATATCTCTTAATTGATGAATAAGACCCGTTTAGACTTTTCTCAATATAATCTGCTTCATCTATCTCTTAATTGAAGAATAAGACCCGTTTAGTCATTTCTCAATATAATCTGCTTCATATATCTCTTAATTGAAGAATAAGACCCGTTTAGACATTTCTTCGGCATCATGTCTGTGCCACTTCTGAAAACAAGACCCGTCTAGTCTGTTCTCCTATTCTCTTTGAACACGTGCCCTTGTGGCACTGCTCCTTCAAATTGTCTGCATAACATTTCGCTTTCTTACAGAATCCCTTAGCCCAACGGCTTAATTTACCTGTCAACTCATGTCTGGTCGACAGTCTTCTTATGAGTACCTTCTCGTTATTCTTATGGAACATGTGTTCTACTAACGCTGTTCTTCGTACCATCTGCATATCGTTCTGTTTACATGTAGGACTCCATAGCTCAATGGATTAACTTATTTGTCTTGGTACACCTCGTGTCCGGATAACACGGGTTATAAAACTGGTGTAACTCTTCACATGTACAAATAGACTTATGTCTGGATCAGAACAAAACTCAGCAGCTATCGTTAGACAACTCTAGTTCTTCTGTGTTCCCTCTCACTAACATATTCCTAATTTTGGGCAATTCTCTCCATCAACATATAATTACATTCTCATAAAAATTATAAATGTGCGTCCGCACAACATAAGTAAAAAGTAAAGTACCCCCGTCACACCAAGTGGCGTATAGGGAAATATGGTGTTAGTAACCCTATATTTTACAGACCTTCAGCACATGATTTTGGGGTAATGTGGTCGGTATTACGCCCGTGCTGCTTTACTTTCCCAGAAAAAATCTGGTACCCATTTAAGGCTGGGTAAACCCGGAAACCGTCGGGTGGGATCGAATTCTACCTCTTGTTCTTTGTAGTCCAGTTCACTAACCACTGAGCTATCGCGGCTCCCGTCCGCACAACATGTTTCATATTAAATCATACACACAACAGTCTTGGCCAGACCGAACATTATAGCATAGACGAATCACAAACACATAGTAATCAACACTATGACTTAAAATATGACATTAAGCAAGTCTAGTCTATCTAGGCTTCCATCCAAAAATATCCACAACACACTTATCTATACATCTCCAACTTCTGTTCCACACTTGGAATTCCTATATGATTCTCTTCATCTCGGGTCTCTGACTCTTCTTCTTAGTCTTCTATGTCCTTCTTCACACATACGCTCTCATCTCTTAATGCTGCTAGCATGTTCCTCTATGTAAATTCAGATTTCTCTTAACTCTTGGTACGCTAAGACTTCTGCGTCTGTAAATAGCGTCCTCTCAACTCGACTCAATCCTTAAATAAACCGATGTAACCATGGATATCACCATTTTGTTCTTTTACTTCAGATGACTTACTCCTCAAGTGGTCAGCTATACGGCTAATTAAATTATGGCTTCTTATTGGTCAGTTGTCATCACAGGTAAACCTTGGGAATCCCTTACCCTTGTTTACATTATCGTCTATCGACTCTCGTATCTCTTATACGATCATAACATTATAACCCTTATTGGTTTCTCTACTGACATATTCATAATATCGAATTCTGTCTCCTCTTTAAGGCAACAGTACATTTACAGACTCATAATCATCATTTAGAACAAACTAACATTATACATATAGAAAATTCGTCTAAAATATTAGTAGACTGATACAACCACATTATTAGTTACAACATCCAAAATATGAAATAGAAAGAAAAACTCAATTATTACATCTTATCACCTTCTGTGACTGATTCTATGACTAATCTATATCTCTTCTCTTTCTCTTTACTGACGGGCAGACTTTACTTCCTTCAAACTTCATATCGTTTGGTCATAGATCAACGACAATCTGTTGTTTCTTAACAGCGTACAGCCGTAACATATATATAGAGTAGTCTTCTATATTTCGACTCCACCGCGTTCAGCTGCAGAATATTTACAAGTTTATACAAACAGTCTCTGATTAAATTATGTTTCTGTAGCAACACTTCTTCTACCTTTTAGCTCCCAGTGGAGCATAGGTCTTCAACAAACACTTTCCAAGTCGTTCTGTTTTTTGCAATTCTTTTAAGATCATTCCATGTCTTCCCCATCATCTTCATCTCTGCTTCAATCTGTCTTCTCCAAGAATTCCTTGGTCTTCCTCTTTGTCTTTTCCCCTGGGGATTCCAAAAAAGGGCCTGTTGTGTAATACTCTCAGTTGGTTTCCGTAGTGTGTGTCCTATCCATCGCCATCGTCTTCGCTGTATTTCTCTATCCACTGGTATTTGACCGGTACATTTCCATAATTCCACGTTAGTGACTTTGTCCTGCCATTTCCATCCCTTTATTCTGCGCAAGCATCCATTAATGAAAGTCTGTACCTTCATGATTGTCAATTTTGTTATTCTCCATGTTTCACAGCCACATAATAGAACCGACTTAACATTGGAGTTGAAAATTTGTATTTTTGTATTTAGCCTAATTTCTTTGGATTTCCATATGTTTCCCAGTGCAATGAAAGCTCCTCTTGCTTTTGATATCCTTATTTTGGTATCGTTTTCTGTTCCTCCCTCTTTATCTATATTACTGCCCAGATATATATAAGATTGTACGTCTAGTAGAGGTATTTCTCCTAGTTTTATTTGGTTATTGCCAACTGCATTAATTCTCATAATGTTGGTCTTATCTCTATTAATCTTTAGTCCTAGCTGTTGTGATCTCTCATCTAATATACTCATTTTATCTTGCATCTGTTGGTGGCTGTGTGATAGGAGAGCTATGTCATCAGCAAAGTCTAAATCATCAAGTTGTTTGGTCAGTGACCACTGGATCCCATTTCTGTTGTTTTGAGTTATTTCATAATCCAATCTATGGCCAATAGAAAGAGAAATGGAGACAGAAGGCATCCTTGCCTTACTCCTGTTCTTATTTCAAATGCTTCTGTAAGCTGTCCTTCATGCACCACACTACATTTTGTTCCTTCATACATTGTTTTTATCAGGTTAATAAACTTTATGGGGATTCCATAATGACTCAGCAACTTCCAAAGCATTCTTCTGTCTAAACTATCAAATGCCTTTTCGTAATCTATGAATCCAATATAAAGTGGGGATTTTAGTTCTAAACTTTGTTCAACTATTATACGTAGAGTAGTTATTTGATCAGCACATGATCTGTTCTTCCTAAAACCTGCTTGTTCATCTCTCAAGTGTTTCTCTATAGCCTCTTTTAGTCTCTCCAGAATGATTCTGCCTAATATTTTTCCTGGCACTGATAGTAGCATAATTCCCCTATAATTTGTGCACTCCTGTAAACTTCCTTTCTTTGGTAGTTTGATCATATAACCTTCTCTCCAGTCTTTAGGTATTTCTTCCCTCTCCCAAATTTTATCCAATAGATTATGTAACATCTTGGTAGAGGTGATAATATCTGCTTTGATGGCTTCCGAAGGAATTTCATCTGGTCCTGTGGCTTTACCATCTTTTAATAGTTTGATGGCTTTCATTATTTCTTCTTTGCTTGGTTTTCCGCAGTTAACGTGTAATTCTTCTTCTGCTGGTAGTATATCTGGAGGATTATTTGAGCCGGGTCTGTTCAGAAGTTCTTCAAAGTGCTCCTTCCATCTCTCCATTTGTATAAGGGAACAAATGGAGAGATGGTAGCAACACTGATTCACATTATTCAAGTGTTTCTAAATCCCCTGCATGACGTAATAATTATGTGGAAAATTAAAACCATATTCTTCACCTGTACATTCTTCTGATACTTCATAATATACCTATCTCCTGTTTCCACTTTGTTTATCAACTCTACACCTGTCTCTTTAATTTTCTCATATCTTTAGCCTCATTAAATTATTATGGTATATATTTAATATTCAAAAGAAAAGACTTTAACAAGAAATATGATAGAAAAATGTGTTGCTCTTCTTACCTCTGAGGTACCTCTTTATGTTATTGCTCTCCGTGAATTTCAATTTCTATTTAAAACACAATCAATCACAATACATAAATATGCATGCACTTAAAATCCTAGTGTTTTTTTCACATTCGGGACAGCACAAAGTCTGATTGAAATTCACGATTGTCATTATTGTCACAATTAGTCTCACGCGATCGAACTGACCGTTTTTTTCGTGTTTTGCACAAATTATCCTGAATAACAATTATAGTGTTCTTCAAAAGGATCAGCGTTCTTTCTTTCCAATTGTTAGAAATTCTTCAATGCGGGGACGGCACACGTTGATGAAAGTACACAGGTAGACCTCATGGCTTCTATCGCAGCTAGCTAGACTACTCTTGTCTGGACAGCGTCTGTATGTTACGTATTCTGACAATACTTGACACGGGGTGTCGATTCAAAAATAGGTAGACATTCTATTGGACATCGATGTATGTTCTATTTCCAAACAGGTGGCTTGGTTCGGTTGACTTCTGGACACAAGGTTCGCTGCTGTGTAGTACACAGACACGTTACAGGTGGCAAATAGGCTTATCTCAGAGCTGGTTGAAGATGCAGTTCAATTGAAAAACTGCCTGTTTCATTAATTTCTGGCTTGATGGTGTATTCTAAATAGGCTCAAATTTCTTCTTGAGTACTTGCAAATTATGAAAAATTTCTTAACTTTTATCTTCTCCAGTTCCTTCTTAAAAAGAATAATATCCTACGTCACGTGCGCCAGAAAAGAGATATATTGTTGCAGGTGTTCTTATTGTTTGGTTATTTTGGTTATCTGTTAACTTGTTGACTATCTTATTATTTGTTCTTTCATATCTTGCTACTTTCATTTCATATATCTATCTATAGAGACACACAACTCGTCATCATAGTTTTCGAACAAATATAAAGTCTTTATTAATGGCATCCACATGTGGGTTGACAATGGTTTGACAATATGTCTCTGATTCACTCAACAAGTTGTAAATTCTCTTATAAATCTGATGTTACTTGATGGAGCCTACCGGCGATGATTATCATAAGTAACTTCGTGATCGTACGAGTGCTCTTTGTCAATATATGTATATCTCTATCTAATGAGCCTGAGGAACATACTGATATCTTTACTTATCACTAGTTACTACATCTGGACTTCTTTAAAACTATTATACTTTTCAAGTCCAAAACATATCACAAGATTCTCTAAAGGAACTATTTTTTAGAAGTCCTAACTCTATCTTCTGCCTTAAGACAGGTATCTAATCTCCTTTGCTACATTTTCTCTGATGTGCACCCGCCGCTTCATGCGTGAAAAGTCACGTTAAGTTGTTCCTCAGTCTAGAGTCTCCCTCTAAGCGATGAGTCTCGGTTCTGTGTCTCCTTCTAAGTCTTCTCCTGGTCTTTTTGTGTCCATCTTAGCCACTCCCACCTGGCTAAGGATCACGGGAATCCAATCTATACACGGCTTCGTCCGCCTCCAGTCACTATTTCTTTAACTCTGCCTTTCAATCATGTCCATAGTCTTATTGCTTTAGGAGTCCTGTTCACACATGTCAGTCTTCCTAAGCTTCGTTCCCTAACAACTAAAACTTACGTTGGTCTTCGACCACGCGCGGTAATTCTTTGATATCCAAGTCAGAGAGAACTCAAAGCGTTTCCCACCGCTGAACATAAAGATGTCCCGGCGTCGGTGAGCCTCTTTGATTACGTCGCTTGGCGGCTTAACTAAGAATGTTTCAGGGTTGGACTAGCTATCTCATATTAGCAGGTGTCGGGAGTCCATCGGCCGCTTCGTTGCGTTATGTAATTTTTCTGAACACCTGTACGTACTTTCTTGCAGTCTTATAGTTGGTTACGCCACAGCGTCTGAGTTCGGTAGACTAACGTCTCATCGGTGGAAGCGATGGAGAGAAAAATTAACAAGTACACTCGGAAATGGCTGGGAGTACCACCAAGACTGACAGATGTTGCGCTGTACTGTAAAAAACCAAGCTGGTCCTTCCGTTCAAGTCAGTCCTAGAGGAATATAAGGCCGGCAAGGCCAGACTGGCAGTTATGCTGCAAAGCTCGTCAGATGAAACTGTCCGAACAGTGGAACCCACAGTGAAGACCGGTCGGATGTGGCAGGCGTGTGCAGCAGTACGCGAAGCACGTGAGAGTCTTCAGTTAAAGGAAGTAATGGGCTACACGCAGACCAACAGGCGTGGATTTGGTCACGGAGACATCCAATGGTGGTCAAAGGCATCAAATAGACAACGTAGGGACATGGTTGTCAGGGAGATCAGGTATGTCGAGGAGAACAAGCGTATGCAAACGGCAGCACAACAGGTGCAGGAAGGCCAATGGACCACATGGGATATGACCTTACAGAGGACACTAACATGGAATGATATGTGGCATATGGCACCGCTGCGGTTCAGCTATATAATGAGATCGATGTACGACCTTCTACCATCAGCTTGCAACCTTGTGAAGTGGGGGAAGACAGATGACAATCGATGTCCTCTTTGCGGAGGAATTCAGACGATGGAGCATGTTCTTTCCTCATGCAAGACAGCACTAGGCCAAGGGCGGTACACATGGCGACACAACAGAGTGCTGTATGAACTGGCTGCCATCGTGGATGGGGCGCGGATGAAGACCAACAATAAAGTTCGACCAGCTACGACTAACACCTACTTTTTGAGAGCGGGTCAGGCTGCACGCCCCAAGCAGAACAACTGGAACGACTCCACTATCCTGGACATAGCAAACGATTGGGAGATGGCGGTTGACCTCCCAGGGCGAGGGAAGTACCCAGAGTGCATTAAGAGATCTAAAATGCGTCCTGACATTGCACTCTACACGTCAAATATGACCCACGTCATCGTAATAGAGCTTACAGTGCTATTTGAATTTAGGATAGAGGAACAACACATATTTAGACTATCCAAATACAAGGATCTCGCCACCGAGCTGAGACAGTAGGGAATCCAGAGTAGAGTGTTTTCGGTAGTGGTTAGTGCCAGAGGACTCACAACCCCATCCCTCTACGACCTCTTAAAAATGCTAGGAATTAAAAGGGGGTAGGAGATGCGGTCAAGAACAATGAAGACTATTGCTGAGTCAGTCGAAAGAGCGTCGTGCTGGCTGTGGCAGAATCGTGACAGACCAACAGTGAAATAATATTATGTCCAGCCCACACGATCGGGCGACTATTTTACACCTTGACCGCTTATTGCTCCCACATAAGTCAGCAGAGTAGGGAGAATCGAAGTAGGGCCCGAGACGAAGCGATACGAAGTTACATAACTGGTCGGAGGTGAGCATCAGACCTGGTGTTTGTGGCGACGGCAGTCCAAACAATAAGTCCTCAAACAACAGGAAGGCCAAACAATTTTTCATCCGCAACTTCCGAATTCCCACGGAAGTCAGACATTGACGGGTCTATAAAATTGCTTTGTCAAAAGTAACCAAGTTATTGCGACTGGAAAGCGCAGAAACGTTCTAGGATAAACCAAGACAGGTAAGGTAAACTATTTTCGAAAATATAAAATATTATAATGTCTCGCTTATTAAGTGTAGCTATTTTGTGCTGAACATGCAATGTAAGCCATAGGTTAGGTCAATTAACTATTTTCAAGTGGTTTATGTATTAAGTGGTAGTTATTTTGTGCCGAACATACCGTGTAAGCCTTAGACTAGGTTAACTATTTTCGAATGTTTTGTGTATTAAGTGTAGCTATCTTGTGCTGAACATACTGTGTAAGCCTTAGAGGCAGTGCAGCAGGAGGTCGACGCCTAGGAGTCATGACCCAGGCGGGCCTACATCCCCTAGAGTGTCTAAAAGCTAAAGGGCCGAAACACTTGCTCGACGGGAGTCCACTTCTGATGATCAGATTGCCTCCTGCTGCAAACCTCTGTACAAAGAGTTTCTTACTACCGTCTCCTTCTTAATCCTTAAGTCCTCATTTTCATTCTACGCCGCCTAAAACTATTGTACCTCTTATCATCGTCGTATCATTCTTTTATTCTTCCTCTGAAGATCGTCATTTTCTTCTTCTACTCTTTCCATTATCCTTCATGGCTGAGTCACACTGTAACACAAAACCTGCAAGTAGATATCAAAGTTGAAGGAAAAGACCTGGAGACAGTTCAGAGCTAAACTTCCTTGGCCATACTATAACCAGTGTTGGAAAATGTAAAACTGGAATAAATAAAAGAATAGGAATGGCAAAAATAAATTTTAATGTCATGAAAAATATACTAACATCAAAACAAATAACACCAGGGCTAAAACAAAAGAAAGCAAAATGTTATATCTTCTCAACATGCCTATATGGTGCAGAAACATGGACAAAAGACATGAAAACAGAACAGAAAATTGAAGCCTTTGAAATGTGCATTTATAGAAGAACATGAAGAATTGGATGGAAAGAAAGAAAAACAAATGATGAAGTAATAAAATAAATAAAAATGAAAAGAGATATGCTAAACACAATTCAAACAAGACAAATGAGATTCTTAGAGCATGTTAAAAGACACAGCAGACTACTAAAAGTAATCTTGGAAGGAAAAATACAAGGTAAAAGAGGCAGAGGCAGACCAAGACTAACATGTAGCATGAAAATAAGGATGTCAGCCTATGACAACCTACACCATCAAAGCAAGAGACAGGGCGGAATGGCGCTCCATGGTAGCCAACCTTCCATGCGGACACAACACTCAATGAGAGTAATAACGCTAATCTGTCGAAACTAAACTGAGGAGATGATCTGAGCACTATGAAGTTGTCCACTGTTGAAAGATGATGATCTGTCAACTAAATCAAACTTATAGACTGTCTCAAATCACCTTCAGGGCATGTATATAACCATAAGGACTACGCGAGGGTAGATAAACCAGGTAATATTCATTGTTTATGTCATATTAATAATGTCATATATATAATGTAAAATGTATAATGTCATATATATAACGTCATATTCTTATGTCACATGTATAGTGGCATATGTATAACGCCATATTATGTCACATATACAATTTTTCTTACACATGTCTTATGTATAATATCATATGTGTAATTTCATATATATATATATATATATATATATATATATATATATATATAAAATGTGACATGAATAACAAAAATATACATAAATAATTCCGGGCCTTTGTTACCTATGTAACCCGGGTGTAACTATACAATTCATCCATTTTAATATAGAGTAGACATTCTACATTCTACAACCCTTAAATTACAGCTGCATCACTTTGGTGGTGTTGATAGGCACGTTTCAAAGTAGCTAAATGTTGTAATCGTTCACCTGTTACCATGTCTATTCAAAAAGAACTTATAGTCTCGGTGGACAATCTAAATAAAAAAGAATTGTATTGCAAAAAATGTTAGTTTGGTAAAGCAGTTGTTGTTATTATTATATTTAATTTCGCCTCATTCAAGGAAAAAAGCCTGGGGAAGCAATTCAAAACTAATACCGAAAATTGATAGAAGGAATACCTAGGCACACAACACAGTGCATCGCAAAACACCAACATGGCGATGAAGAAACGAAAAAAGAAGAATCGTGCCAAACGTTATATACAGTAAAGTCTCGATTATCCGGAATGCTCGGGGAAGAACCCATTCTGGATAATTGAATTTTTCTGGATAATCGAGAGTAAGAAAACCAAACTCAAAATTTATGAAAAAACATGATTGAAAAATTGCAATGCTCAGAAATATTTAAATTCGTGTGACATTCACTAGCTTTCTCTATCAACATGGGTCCTGATATTGGCATTCCTTTTCCTCTTCTTTCTAAAAACCACACATAAAGGACGTCGTCGAGTTTTTCAAATTTTGGCCGTTTCATACTTCGTCTCTGGTGTATATTGTTGCTGCTTTCAGACTCCGACGCAAACTTAAACAACTCATCTTTTTGATTTCGTATGTCATATAATGTTGAAGAGGCTATGCCAAATTCAGTCATCAAAACGTTGCGATTAACGCCTTTTTCAAGTCTACTAGCGATTTCAATCTTCTGGTTCAGTGTCAATACAGTTCGCTTGCGTTTACCTTTGCGGGAAATTGAGGTGTGGTTTGCACTCGCAGAGGCCATTATTTAACACAAAAATGTATTCCGTTAAAAAGTATGCACACATGCGTTTATAGCATATCATGTATAATTTATACTGATGGAACGAATTTCAGCTTGCACAAATGTCTGAGACAAACTAACGTCAAACTCTGTATCTTACTCTTTTTGAATTTCCAGTCGGTAATTTTTGAACCCCTCCCCCTTTCTTCTCACCATCTCTATGTCACTGCACGCCGGCTGCTCAACCTTTGATTTATAATCATCAAAGTTATGGGCTCTTCAATTTTCACAAACAATACGTCTGCTTCTAATGTTTGGTCAGACTGTCAAACGCCATATTTTTGACAAATTCATGACCAACTTTAGATCTAAAGCAGGCTATGAGAAAATTAAGCAAATTTGTAAAATCATGTAGATAAGTGTTTTTGGCACGACTAAGATTTCCCGACAAAAACATTTAGTCGGGGGAAAAAGTGAAGATATAGACTGTCTGTCGCTTTTACTTGGAATATTTGGAGACACAATGTCTGGATTGAATAAAATATGTTCGCTCCTATTTGAAGTATATTACTGTAAATACACTATTGTAAACGCAATATTGTGTAATGATAGAGCCTGTAGAAGTAAGCGCAGCGCACAAACCGTGTTGTAGCGTTTTCGATTTCCGGATAAAGGCATTTAATTTAACTGAACAAAACATGATTCAAGCTTTCTCCCTATAATAATTAAAAAAAAAAAAAAGTCCGTTAAATTGAGAATTCCGGATTATTGAGTACCGCATAATCGAGACTTTACTGTACCTGCTTTGCCTTGGAGATTATTTCGGAGCTAGTTCTTTGTTCATCTAGCACAAACTCATTATATACTCGTCTTTGAGAAATTAAAAAATGGAAACAGGTTTTAATTTTTAATATGAAAGTGAGTTTTTTTGGAAAGGACACACCACGTTGTCCAGTGCTTTTAGTTCCTCCATTCGGATTTTCCCTGTATTTTCTATTACTTACATAGTCTTGGAATTTCAGAGTTGTTCACAAGGCTACGGAAGTGTGTGTCAACGAGAATTACGGAAGTTACAAAAATATGATATTAACATCATGGTTAATCGATAATACGGACACACCGGTAGTACGAATGGGAGCTGATGAGTTGACCAGGGACACGTTTATGGCATACCTCGGGGTTAAGTTTGATCGCAGCCTATGTTTTCGGGACCACGTCAACCATGTGATAACAAAATCCCACAAAGGCGTAGCCGCCTTGAAGGTCATGACAGCTGCCAACATCGAGCAGAGGCTACTTACCTTTCTGTTCCAGGGATTAGTCCTCACACCAATCGAGTATGCCCTGGCAGTGCTTACTGTCAGTACGACTCAAATTGATAGGCTGGAGAAAATACAGAATGGAGCTATGCGCATTATCTTGGGATGTACGAGGGACACTCCCTGTGTAGCAATGATGTATCTTTTTGACTTTCCAACTATGGATGTCTGTATGATCGCGATTGTTTCTCCATTATTTTGGCTCTGAGCATTGTTGTGTGTATGTTACGTTGTCCTCTGCCGCTGTGCTAGTTCTGTCGCAGAGTAATCTACACTGTATACAGCTTTTATTGACCAAGAAAAGGCGTTCAATAGGGTGGACAGGGAACAACTATGGTCCGTATTGCCCTTGTACGGAGTGAGTCACCACCTAGTAGAGATATGTAAGAGCCTCTATGAAAGTAGTCGCACTACAGTAAGATCTTCAGCAGGTTACTCTAAACATTTCACCATTAACTCCGGAGTAAGACAAGGCTGCGTGCTTTCCCCCTTACTTTTCATCACATATATGGACAATATATGCAAATTAGCATGCCCAATCAGAGGAAACATACCAACACGGATGACAACAAACGATAACACAGAAGAAAACGAAATATGCGTACCAGAAAACTACAGAAGAGAGGAAGAAATAAATGAAATACTATTTGCAGACGACCAAGTTCTGATACATGAAACAACTGAGGACCTACAAGAACATATCAACAGGCTAAACAGCACTTGTAAACAATACAACATGAAGATCAACATAAGCAAAACCGAAGTAATGGCAATAGCGAGAAAGAAAGAAAAACTAAACATCATAATAGACAATACATCTTTGAAGCAAGTTGACAATTTTAAATATCTGGGTAGCACGCTAACACAAGACAATAACCAAGAGACCGAGATAGATATAAGGTGTAACAAAGCAAGCCAAGTTATAGGCCAAGTATCAACACTATTGAAAAACAAAGCAATAACTACAGAAGCAAAAAGGACAATATACAAATCAATTTTTCTACCAACGCTGGGCTATCAGTGCCAGAATTGGACGCTGGCCTCTAGAACAATAAGAAAGATAACGACCACCGAAATGAAATGTGTCCGAAGAATGACAGGATACAGCTTAAGGGACAGAGTAAGAAACACTGACCTGAGGAAGAAACTCGAAATTGAACCAGCCATCGAATACATAAAGAAACAACAGATAAATTGGTTCGGCCACATAACAAGACAGAAAGAACTAACAATGAATCAAAGAGCCATAAACAAACGCTACGAAAACGCCAGATTAAGAGGAAGACCGAGAAAGAGATGGATAAAGGGAATACTAGAGTCACTAGGAGGAATAACATCAGAAGAGGCCAACAGAAGAGCAAAGAATCGCAGATTGTTTCTCCCCTCGACGCCAACGGCAACAGAGGAAGGATAGAAGAAGAAGAAGAAGAAACTATGGATGACAGAATCAAGATCTGGAGGGCACGAGCATACCTGAAGATTAGTGCAGATAAAGAGTATCCATTGCACCACGAACTCAACACAGGTAAAGGTGCCAGGCTAAAAAGAGGCAAATTATGGGTGGGCCTAGCAGAAGATGTCATCAAACAGGTCTGTGGGCTTACCAATATCAACATTGGCGAGGAGTGGATACCTGTGCCTACGGCATTCAAGGGGACATACTTGTATGTTGTCACATTCGACAGGAAAAGTAGAGAACAGAGCACAATCGTGGTCAATGCGGAGGTAAACGGTCTCATTTGCGATAACTCCGATGAGAAAGAGGCAGTCATCTATACAGACGGATCTATAATACCACACCAAAGAATAGCATGAGCATTTACAGCGCGCTCGGCAGGCAGAATAGTCAAAGAAGACAGTGGTGCATACGTCATGACCACGAGTAGCATGACGATGGAGGTGATGGCAGTGACCAAGGCATTCAAATGGTTAGAGTTACAAGACTACACCCACGCATGTATACTCAGTGATTCGACGAGCATGATAAAAAAAAAGTGGGGGAGGGCTCTGTACGCATGCACTGGGTAGAGTCATTGCAGAAGTCAAAAATACGTAAGGTCACCTTTGTCTATGTCCCTGAACAATCGGGAGTTGGATTGACCCCTGGTGTTCCTCACAGTCACACCAAGCCAATTGTTCGTTCCAAGGGCCTCAAGTTTGAGCGTGCCCGTGGTCGCAGAAAGAGCAGAGGCTACAAAGCCTAAGTACTCTGTTTGCAGTGGTATTTGAAGTATCATGAACTGGTTTATGACTATGCTTGTTCAGATCATTTTACAAATAAAAGGTTACAATGATATGTGATTAAACACATATATGGAATGAAGGAAATAAGAACCCACATGAGAAATATAAGAAAAGACGAGAACTTATGGTCAGAGAAAGAGGAAGCACAAAGACAAAAAGCACAAACAGGTAGACCACAAAGAAAAGGTACATGGGGTATGAAAGAGTCCACAGGGGAAACAGATGGCGAAGAAGAACACGGAATAAACAGAATGACAGAAGAAAAGAATACCACAGAAGAGGCGATAGAACACAACGGAGCCCAGGAGTTACAGATCTATGATAACGAACCAAGTGGAATAAGGGAAGAGGGGGCACCATGTCAAAACACAAGAAGCTGGACGATCAAAGTGCCAACTGATCAAAAAAGGTTTAAATCTCTCCTCCTGCCTTAATGATAAGACCCCGAGCACGTTTCGTGACTCGCAGAGCACACACTTTCAATCTCGGCAAGGAGGGTATGCGAATATCATCACGTCTCTTAATGTTTATTGAGTCTTCAGAATTGAACTAGTGACTAAATCTTGATATGAGTGAGTGAATCTTTAATTTTTCAAATGTCAACAGTTTATCAAGTCAAACGACAAGCAGCCAATTGTCTATGAATTGAATGAACAATCCTATAAATAATGTTTATATCAACAGTGAAGGATCTCTGGCAACACCAGTCGTCCATGCAAATTTCCTTCAAGGTGAACAATTTATCAAGTCAAAAGACAAACAACTAATCGTCTATGAATTCAATGAACAATCCTATGAATCACGATCACCCCTCCTTTGGCTCTATATATGTTAACACCCCGTCCTTCTGATCTATATGGAAATGTTTACTGGCCAGGAATATATAAGGGAGTCGAACAATACACCGAACACTGTAGAGTATGTAAGACAAGAAATTTAACAGAAAAAGCAGGACCCATGCAAAGTATGGATAAGCAATACTTTGCCATGCAAAAGATTAGTATGGACATAACGGGCCCGTATCCCACCACAATATCAGGAAACAGATATATATTACACATAACGGACTACTACAGTAGATTGCCAGAAAGCAGTCCCATACCCAATAAATCAACAGACACAGTCATAGACATTTTGTTAAACGAATTCTTTCTGAGATTTAGATGTCCACAGTGCATACTTACAGATAATGGAGGAGAGTTCACCAGTCAAACGTTTAGGGGTACTTTACGCAGGTTAAACATCAAACACATTCAAAACGTCAGTCACCCACAAGGGAATGCAATTAATGAAAGGCAGCACAGAACATTGAACGACATAATCTCTAAATTGGCAAGGGGCCGAGATAAGGAATGGGACGTGAAGCTAAATCAGGCATTATCCGCGAGTAGAGTAAATAAGAATTAAAGTACAGACTTCTCCCCATTTTTTCTACTATACGGAAGACATCCGATGATACCGATATACAATTTATTACAACCAAGAAGAAGGTACTTAGGGGAGGAGATACACGAGATCATCATCCAGCAGATGCATGATACTCAGAGAATGGTCTGGAAAAATTTAAAGAGAGCAGAAAGGAAAAATATGTAAAAGGATATAAATAAAGAGAGTATTGAATAAAGGGTAGAGGACAAAGTATTTTACAAGAACCATACAGCTATGTCAAAAATAAGCCCAAAATGGAAAAAAGGATATATTGTATTAAAAAAAAGGAAAACACAAATTATGTGATTAAACACATATATGGAAGGAAGGAAATAAGAACCCACAGGAGAAATATAAGAAAAAACGAGACCTTATGGTCAGAGAAAGAGGATGCACAAAGACAAAAAGCACAAACAGGGAGACCACAAAGAAAAAGTACATGGGCTATGAAAGAGTCCACAGAGGAAACAGATGGCGAAGAAGAACACGGAATGAACAGAATGACAGAAGAAAAGAATACCACAGAAGAAAAGGCGATAGAACAAAACGGAGCCCAAGATCTACAGATCTATGACAGTGAAGCAAGTGGAATAAGGGAAGAGGGGGGCACCATATCAAAACACAAGAAGATGGACGAAACAGAGGCAAAACCGAAGGGTACAAAGGGAAAGAGTAACATCATCAGAAGAAGAGTACATGCCCTTACCAGGAAGACGGGTAAGATTAGAAGACAGGAAAGAAAGAATACGAAAACAAGAACAGTTAGAACAAGAAACAGATAAGAACTCAGTAGTAGTAAGAGAAGAAGACGAAGAAGATGAAGAAATGAGGAGAGAACCCGAAATGGGCAAATACAAAGTAACAGAGAAGAAGAGGAAAGAAGCGCGTAGAAGAAGAAGAGGAAGAGAGGAGACAACCCGAAATGGGCAAATACGTAGTAACAGAGAAGTAGAGGAAGAGCGAAGATGAAGAAGAAGAAAACAGGAGAGAACCCGAAATGGTTATATACAAAGTAGTAAGAGAGAAGAAGAGGACGATGAGAGAAGAAAACCCAAATAGGGTAAATACGAATTAGTAGTAAGTAAAGAGGAAGAAAAGAGGAGAAAACCCGAAATGGGTAAATACAAAGTAGTAAGAGAGAAGAAGCAGAAGATGAGAGGAGAAACCCCAAATAGGGTAAATACGAAGTAGTAGTAAGAGAAGAAGAAGAAGAAGAGAGGGGCAATCCGAAAGGGACAGTTACCTAAGAAAATAGTAAGAGGCAGCGAGAATTAAAGAACAGCGTATGACTGAGAAGTAAAATGAATAGATAGCACGGATAGTCGTTAAGATGGATTAACGACTAGGACATACTGGAGGCAAGTTATGTAGATGCGAAATTGCGCACTAAAGGGTCAGGAGACGAAATTGAAGACGGAATTGATGCATGCCACAATAAGTAGTGCAGTACAGTGCGCAGAGAGTGAAAAGTGACGTGAAAACACGATGACGTAGTTTTGAGGGTAGTTAGAAATTTGGCAAGGAGAGAGTGATTTGAGAGTGGAGACAGCTGGGCCAGAGATGAACAGGGGAAGGGGCAGTAGATCAGTGATCATCTTGAACGAGTTTTGCATGGACGACTCGTGCTGCCAGAGATCCTTCACTGTTGATATGATCATGATTTATGGGATTGTTTCAATGAGTTCACGGACGGTTTATGGTTTGTCGTTTGACTTGATAAATTGTTCACCTTGAACGAGATTTGCATGGACGACTGGTGTTGCCAGAGATCCTTCACTGTTGATATAAACATTATTTATAGGATTGTTCATTGAATTCATAGACAATTGGTTGTTTGTCGTTTGACTTGATAAACTGTTGACATTTGAAAAATTAAAGATTCACTCACTCATATCAAGATTTAGTCACTAGTTCAATATTGAAGACTCAATAAACATTAAGAGACGTGATGATATTCGCATACCCTCCTTGCCGAGATTGAAAGTGTGTGCTCCGCGAGTCACGAAACGTGCTCGGGGTCTTATCATTAAGGCAGGAGGAGAGATTTAAATCTTTTTTGATCAGTTGGCACTTCGAGACCTGGCGGTCAGGAAACTCAAGCACAACATATACAATAAACACCACGCTAGATGATGAATATATAATATAGAACGCATTAACAATTGTGTTCTACGTTCAGTTCATTTTACAAAGGTTACACCTGAACAATGGGGAGTATGGGGAAAGAGCGGACAAGTTGGCTAGCTGCGCTGTCGTTGAGGACGGTCAACCAATGGATCGGGCGGACATCATCAATGCCCTCCGAGATGTGGGTAGAGCACTGGACTTCGACCACCACAAATCAACGTCACTCCTTCGGATAAAAGAGATGGGAGTTACGATGGGCACAGCCAGAAATGATAAACTTAGTTGGCGTGTAATAAGACTTATCAACCAACACAAAACTTGAGTCGTCAGTCGCTGGACACTGCGGGACTTGCTGAGGAGGGGATCTGAGCACTTATTGTCATGTTCGAAGTGCAAAGATGATGACCCGCAAATAACTCAATAACTCATTTGACATCATGGTATGTCATTGGGGGATTATAATAAAGATAATCTCACTCCAAGTGTTGTAATAGTTACATCCAGAAAATAATAAAAAATAGTTCTTCCTCCGAGCTACCATGAGATTTAACCTCTTAATTTTACTTCCAGAACTAGATGTTTTTGTTCAACCCGTCCAGCTGAAGTTAAAATCCAATAACTGATGAATTACTATATTAATTTTTTTTTAAATAATGTATATAAAGAAACATTGATAAAGTATGTATGGGACAGGTACAAAATTGCACTAAAGTTTGTTAGCAGGTAACGGGATAAACAGAATGTATTATGACAGCTTTACATATAAGAGAACAAAACAAAAGACGATGACGTTTCGATCTTCATACTACCTTCCTTAGAAAACAAGAACAAACTCTTCAATTATATTAGACTCTTTCTTTCTTTCTTTCTTTCTGGCGTTTACCTGATGACTACGAATGGACTAAATAGCCATCTTCATCATCAGCCCTTAAAATGACATCAAGTACGTGACATTCATAGATGCGTTGTGCTGTCGTTTGCAGCAAAGCAGTGATATTTGTGCTCTTCGTGCGCCCAATGTATCCGACTTCAGCATGAGATTTTTCAGTACTGGGTCGCTCTTCATTATCGATCCCGACTTGCTTAGCTAGACTGCAATAGTCTGTTTCCAAGAGCACGCTGGGAGATGGAGCATGGTCTTGCTCAGCTCTATTGTTCGCTAATCCTGACGCATACAGCCTGCTTTGGGTCACTAGCAGCACTTTGATCAGTTAATGAATTGGCGTGTTGGCCCCCTATCACATTCTCATAGGATTAGTTTCATTGCAGTCCTCGCATCCCCATGCCACCTCTACGGCCAGTGCTAAAGTTTCTCCAAGCGTTTGCGGACTGACTGTTCATGTATAAGATGTTAATTGAAGACATCTACTTCTAATATCAAATACTTCGGATGGAGCAGACTACTTTTGCACCTTTAGATACATCAATCTGTCAACATAAACATCATTGTCCCTCCTAGTCTCCTTCACTTCTCAAATGAAGAACAAATTTGACGATACCCTCTTGGTCCAGAGTCAGGCCAATCTCAGTGTCAGAGCTGTCTGCGAGTTTATCGTCTATTTCGTTGATGTGAACACCAGCGTGCCTGAGCACGCCCATGTTAAAACGCTCCCTCTATAGGCAACCAAGAGCTGCATCCGCTTCTGCCACAGACAATGTCTATCAATCTTCTGTAACATACTTTGGGAGTCAGTCACTAAGTCCTCGTCATCCACGTTCTGTGTAACCAACCCCGTTTTTGCCATCCTTGCTGCTTCTATCTTCATTCTCAAGCTGGAAAACCGTAATGCCAGATTTCCAAGCCACTTCTCTGCCATATTAGTATGCCACAAAACCCCAATCGCTGCTCTCTCTCAGCGGGATACATAACCGTCCGTGTGGATGTTGGGACTCTGGGGTTATAACACTTTTGCATGTATTTTCTTATTGCGACCTTTCTAGCTCCGTAGGCCCATTTGCGACACTCCCTAGCAAGCTGAATGATTATAAACAACAGGGCACTGAGAACACGAACACAAAAAATGTAGCTAAATATAACTACTTTACATAAAGCAACTGAAAATAGTGTATATGGAACAAAATATTTTAAAAGACTTAGCTGACACTAGAATCCCGAAACCTCCACATTATTTATGTTCCTCTTTAACTTTACATACAATTGGCCAGACTATAATGTCGTAAAATAGTGCATAGCTTAATGATGTGAGAAAATGAGCCCTGCATAACTTTTTATTAATGTCATTCACGGATAAAGGATAAGTTGTCTGAAGATCTCTTAAGGCAACAGAAGCTGGGTTTTGAGAAAAGCTCTCCAAACATTATGGACAGCCAAGAGAATAAATGAAGAAATATTTGTACAAAACATATTTTTTAATGCAGACAAAAATATTTTTAAAACTTACTTAGGAAAGAAAGTCGTGGATATTTAGAGACAGCAGAAAGATTCTGAACAGCCGGAGACTTAGAAAGACACTTTTAAAAAATACTTTCTGAGGCAAAGTTCATTGAAATTAGTATATTTTAAAGGGCATATGGTTGTGGATAAAACTGATGGAGTACATCACAGACTGGGAATCGGTCTATGACACGGGGCAGAGGAATGGATTTTATGTATATTATGTATTATATTATGTATATGTGTATTTTGTGTGCGCGCACACAACTTGGTAGTGTTTTGTTGATGACTGATTATTCTTTGCACACATTAAACAAGTTGCCTGATAGAAGATCAGTCTGTGAGTCTCCTTGATATTCTAACAAAAGACAGTGGTGTGACAAAAAAAAAAACACACACACACATAAACATATCTAAAGAGGATAACCAAGGAAATATTCCTTCATTACAACGTTTAAGAGACCTATCCATGCTAGAACTCGATTAAATCTGCAGAAAGTCGTCTGTACGGAAGGATAATTGTTATTTAATCATTTCAGTAACACAGTGCTGGATCCGTTATCTTTATATTTTTAATTTTTTAAAATTAAATAGATCATGCCGAATATAAGAGAAGACCAACAATATAACAATTTCAATCCACTTAGCATGACATATTTAGATATACCAGAATTAAAGTACTTGGTACACAACTTCTTTTCAAGTTGCAACGAGGGTTATCAAATTATTTTATAATCAGGTTTAAAGCAGATATACAGCGAAATACAAAACGTATTATCTCAGCGTGTGCATAGAAAACAAATATCATGTCACAAACAAAATGAACATTCTCTGACATAACAACTGGAGTTGCAGGTGGTACTATAAGCTGCAGGCTAGCAAAAAGTTTGGATATTTAGGATCACCCTACATAACAACAGAGACTGTCAACAAGTTTGGATATTTAGGATCTCTCATCATAACAACAGAGACTGTCAACAAGTTAGGATATTTAGGATCTCTCATCATAACAACAGAGACTGTCAACAAGTTAGGATATTTAGGATCTCTCATCATAACAACAGAGACTGTCAACAAGTTTGGATATTTAGGATCTCTCATCATAACAACAGAGACTGTCAACAAGTTTGGATATTTAGGATCTCTCATCATAACAACAGAGACTGTCAACAAGTTTGGATATTTAGGATCTCTCATCATAACAACAGAGACTGTCAACAAGTTTGGATATTAAACGTTCGTCATAACAACGGAGACTGCTCAGTAAATATTTGAAAAAAATAGACAACTCCCATCTGAACTAATGAAACAGAAACATCTCGGCGAAATTAGGAGGCATTGTTGAAGTATTGTTCGTTAAAAATGTGTTGATGACAGTCTGTTTTATTAGTTACATTGTTATTCTATTATGTCGTGTCTCTCAAGAAAAGCTTCACCTGATATGTTTGTAGATGTCACAATCGCAACCAATTACAAAAGTAAGCGATTTACTTTCCTCCCCAATCATGTGACGTTACATGTGCTGTCACGAGAAATACATTCCCACAGAGATATATTCACACACGCACGCAAATGTGCGAGCAAATACACACACAACTATGTATTAATCTATATTTGTCGCTTACAACAATAATACAAGTTGTGAAGATAAATACCGTTATCAAAATGTGCATACTCAAGATCAGTTTGATAAAGATACCAGGCACAGTTTCCAAATCGAGGATTCGTGTTATTAAATACCGGAAGTCATCTGTGTCATACACTATTGGCATGTTGATAACAATGTCTCCCCACCTCACTCGGATAGTTGTCGTGTATCGTGAGAGAAAGATAAAAGAGAGAATTTCCCGCGCTTGGCCTACCCTGTACAGCGATGATTTAACTGTTCTCTACCTCAGAAATCCCCTGATTGCAGCTGTCTTGCTTAAAATTGGTTAAACAGGAAACAAAAAATCAGGTAATAAAATCATCCCATTAAACAGGAAATAAAACCGGGGTAATAAAATCAGCCTATTAAACAGGAAATAAAACCGGGGTAATAAAATCAGCCCATTAAACAGGAAATAAAACCGGGGTAATAAAATCAGCCCATTAAACAGGAAATAAAACCGGGGTAATAAAATCAGCCCATTAAACAGGAAATAAAACCGGGGTAATAAAATCAACCCATTAAACAGGAAATAAAACCGGGGTAATAAAATCAGCCCATTAAACAGGAAATAAAACCGGGGTAATAAAATCAGCCCATTAAACAGGAAACAAAACCGGGGTAATAAAATCAGCCCACATGACAAATGTGTACTAGTATAGCCGGTTAGATCTTATTCTCCTAACTTCAAGTGATTGACGTTAATAATTATTGAACATGCTATGATCACTGATTTGTTTGGTGACTGGAATCTTCTTCTACTTCCGGTCATTGAGATCGGGATTTCTAATTATCTTCAGTAATTTCCCCTTGAGATAAAACATACACTTTACAACTAATCATCATTCCGATGTTTTACTACCAATGCCAGACTTGGACGCAAGACTTAGTAGATAAGGAAAAATGGCCAAACGTGGAAAAATGACACGCAAGAGCCTGAGAGATAAGATCATCATCATTGAATGCCGTCTTCGCATCGAAAGTTGGCTACCGTGAGTCGCCATTCCGCTCTTTGATGCTGCAGATTGTCATAGGCTGACTTGTTAATCTTTTGTTGTTACTCGTCCATGTTAATTTTGATCTGCCTCTGCCTCTTTTACCTTGTATTTTCTGTCCAAGATTACGTTTAGTAGTCTGTTGTGTCTTTTAACGTGCCCCAAAACTCGCATTTCTCTTGTTTAAATTGTGTTTAGCAGTTCCCTTTTCCGTTTTAGTTATTTTAAGACTTCATTGTTTGTTTCCTTATCTTTCCATCCAATTCTACCTATTCTTCTATATATCCATATTTCAAAGGCTTCAATTTTCTGTTCTATTTTCTTGCATTATGTCCATGTTTCTGCACCGTACAGGAATGTTGAGAAGATATAACATTTTGCTATTCTTAATTTAGGCCTGATGTTATTTGTTTTGATATTAAAATATTTTATGGCATTAAAATTGCTTTTTATTATTGCGTTTGTTTTTCCTATTCTTTTTTGTTTATTTCAGTTTTACATTCTCCATCACTGGTTATAGTATGTCCAAGGTAGTAGTAGCTCTGAACTATCTCCAGGCCTGTTCCTTCAACTTTTATACCCACTTGCATGTTTTGAGTATTATCTTACTAAAGATCTTAAAGAGATCAGATAAGAAGTGAAATAAGAGAAAATCTAGGCGTAATTACCGTCATTGAATAAATAAAGAAACAGACAAAATGCGGTTTGACTATGTTTATGGGGAGGCCACGACTACAATGTAACTGATTCTATGAATAGAATAGCCCATGTGAAATACCAGAAATATATACCAGAAATATATACCAGAAATATATACCAGAAATATATGCCAGAGATATATACCAGAAATATATAACAGAAATATATAACAGAAATATATAACAGAAATATATAACAGAAATATATAACAGAATTATGTAACAGAAATATAT
Organism: Megaustenia siamemsis; assembly: GCA_032433765.1. NCBI lineage: Eukaryota > Metazoa > Mollusca > Gastropoda > Stylommatophora > Ariophantidae > Megaustenia > Megaustenia siamemsis. The sequence goes on along the minus strand of JAVIAB010000139.1, from coordinate 49,916,836 downwards.
AACAGAAATATATAACAGACATATGTAACAGAAATATGTAACAGAAATATATAACAGAAATATATAACAGAAATATATAACAGAAATATATACCATAAATATATAACAGAAATATATAACATAATATATAATAGAAATATATAACAGAAATATATACCAGAAATATATACCAGAAATATATAACAGTAATATATAACAGAAATATATAACATAATATATAACAGAAATATGTAACAGAAATATGTAACTGAAATATATAACAGAAATATATAACAGAAATATATAACAGAAATATCACAATTCATCGCAATGTGTCATTCACCCACGATAACGGTGAATTGATTAAATATTAGAAAACCAAGAAAATCAAAGAAGGAAAGGCCACAGAGGATAAAAGGCCTCAAACTATATCGCCCACTCCTCTAAAAGGCAAATAAGGAAAGATATAAGAATAAAGGAAAAACAGCAATGTCTGCACAATGACTACATCTTCATTCTTCAGCTTTGTCAATAAATCTTCTCTTATTCAGCTTTGTCAATAAATTGTCCTTGTTCAGCTTTGTCAATAAATTGTCCTTATTCAGCTTTGTCAATAAATCTCCCTCTTCAGCTTTGACAATAAATCTTCTCTTATTCAGCTTTGTCAATAAATTGTCCTTGTTCAGCTTTGTCAATAAATCTCCCTCTTCAGCTTTGACAATAAATCTTCTCTTATTCAGCTTTGTCGATAAATCTTCATTCGTCAGCTTTGTCAATAAATCTTCTCTTATTCAGCTTTGTCAATAAATTGTCCTTGTTCAGCTTTGTCAATAAATTGTCCTTGTTCAGCTTTGTCAATAAATCTCCCTTCTTCAGCTTCGTCAATAAGTCTTCCTTCTTCAGCTTTGTCAATATATCTTCCTTCTTCAGCTTTGTCAATATATCTTCCTTCTTCAGCTTTGTCAATATATCTTCCTTCTTCAGCTTTGTCAATATGTCTTCCTTCTTCAGCTTTGTCAATATATCTTCTCTTATTCAGCTTTGTCAATATATCGTCCTTCTTCAGCTTTGTCAATAAATTTTCCTTGTTCAGTTTTGTCAATAAATCTTCCTTGTTCAGCTTTGTCAATATATCTTCTCTTATTCAGCTTTGTCAATAAATTTTCCTTGTTCAGTTTTGTCAATAAATTTTCCTTGTTCAGCTTTGTCAATAAACCTTCCTTATTCAGCTTTGTCAATAAACCTTCCTCGTTCCGGAATTAACATTAAGTCTAAACTTCTGTCTTTTGTTTTCAGGTTTACCAGTAAGTCTTCCCCTGTTTCGCATTACCAATAACTCTTCTTATTATTAATATTTACCACTAAATCTTTCTGTTTCATATTTACTTATAAATCTTCCCTTTCTTCATACTTACCATACATTATCCTGTTTCATGTTTACCCAAAAATCTTTTCCATGTTCTATATTTACCAATAAGTTTTCTTCTATTCCATATTTACCAATAAGTTTTCTTCTATTCCATATTTACCAATAAGTTTTCTTCTGTTCTATATTTAATAATAAGTTTTCTTCTATTCCCTATTTACAAATAAGTTTTCTTCTGTTCTACATTTACCAATAAGTTTTCTTCTATTCCATATTTACCAATAAGTTTTCAACTGTTCTACATTTACCAATAAGTTTTCCACTGTTCCATATTTATAAATAAGTTTTCCACTGTCCCATATTTACCAATAAGGCCTTGCATGTTTTCAGGTGAAACAGGTGAATCTTCCACAGTTTCAAGTTGTCTTATACCTATCTCTTCTATCAGGTGTAGTCATGAGCTCACGTGTTGTTTGCGGGCCTCGTTCCATATATTATCTGATATATCATTACACAATCAGGGTCCTCAAATTTTGCATTCTCTTCTCTAATCTCGATCTATGGGATGATTTTTTTTCTGCACACACACACACACACACACAAACAGACACACACATCTATACACTCACATCACCTTTAAGCACACCCACATCTCCATGTCACGAGATAGCATGACATGATGATATGTATAAAAATGGACTGCATTAAATAAACTTAACACATTACGCCCTGCTCCTCCAACTTGGCTGTACAAGTAACAAAATGTACCAACTGTATCTGGTTCTTGTCTTGGCATCCATTTATGCTTTGTAAGTTATATGGATACCTTTTTAAAAATTAGTATTTCTTTTTGTTTTATTTTAATTTGTTTTGGATTAATATTTATTGCATAGACGTATTGTTTATTTAAGTATTACTTGCTCAATTCATATTTTGCATGATTCGATGATTGAATTTGAATTAATTCATTATTTGAATCATGATGTTATTGTTAATAATAATTACAATTAGTATATATATATATATATATATATATATATATATGTGTGTATGTGTGTATTTATATTTAATATATATAGTTTATACATTTAATGATTTATTCCTATGAAATAATTAACATAAATTCATTCACGCACAATATAATTATTAGCAAATGTGTAAAAAAAATGAATGTTCTGGATAGCAACAACAACTTTAACGTAATTTATCACTTGAGGGGAAATACTTCAAGTGCTGGATTGTTGATTGATAGAACAATCACCTCATGTCTAGTCGTACCTGATTTGAACCTCTTGTGGAACAATCACAGGTTCTATTGTTCCCTTCCCTCTTTTCTTTCAAAAATTACATTTGGTCTAAGATTAGATGAGAACGAGTGCATAGTCAATGGAGAACAATAAAATACAACTTCCATTTTCAAATTGATAAATAAAAAACCTTTAGCTATTGAACGTGAAAATGACGTTGTGGTCTGGGACATTTAAAATTGTTAAATAACTACCAATATGAAATGAACTACAAAATTTGAAACTGCTGCGTGGGTTCTTGCTATTGCTATGAAGTTCCATGCACTGTGTTGAGATCTCACTAAGTGATTGTACAAGTTATAAAAAAGCCCCGTAGTGAACCGTCCGAACTTGATGACTTTAATTGGCAACAAAGTGGGAAGATACTGAGAAATAAGAAAACAGGAAATGGACAAACACATATTTAATAACGGGGGAAGGGAGGGGCAGGGTTTTTTTGGGGGGGGGATTTATTAAAAACATCGCTGCACAGCTAAAACCAAATAAACATTTCTTCTTTTTTTGTGTTCACCCGTTAAGTGGAAATAAATTATTTGTGTCGCTAATTTACGACACGCTGCGACATTTGCACCTTTCGGATACATTTCTCTTCGGCATGGAATTTTTTAACAAATCTCAACAATTGTATCCGGTCAGCGGTCATGTGTTCTACTCAATTTATTTATTTATTTTTAATTTTTAACTGCCAATGGATTTTAACGTGCGCAGAGTACACGCGGTCCTCTTGGTTTTTATTTTCTGTCTTTTTTGCCTTTATAGAGGGCTAGACATCGGACCTTACTACCCAGAAACCTTGGTAATGTAGAGGCATGAAGAAACCACGGATTCCAATTGAAAATTCCCACCATCCATTGCAGGATACGTACACGGTGTCTTCTTGTCTAGAGGCCAGCATCTTTATCTCCTCACTGCAAGAGCACACAAAACTCGTGTGCATAATTTGCGATATGAAACGTTCCAATGAAAGTATGCAACCAGAGAGACCTATGGTGAATAAAATCATTATATGTTCATTCATAAATCTACAAATTTAAATGACAAAATTGTAATCGCAACTTACAAAATTTCCAAATTGATATCCAAAGAAAGAAAACCATGATAAAAATAATTGAAGAATCCTTAATTTTTTTCAGCTGAATCTATTGTTATTACAGCCCTCATATTTTGAGCATACATTTCTATGTAACTGTTAACGTGGTAAATATGAATAGGTAGAGGAAGAGGAAATTTGGAGTGCGAGGAAGAAAATAAAGTCGAATAGGGTATAATTAGAAAGTGATTAAAAATCACTGGCCTGGAAGCTTGGTTTCTAAACTATATACTGGTAGTGGTTTCAGTTGAATGTTGCTTTCTCCGGCAAGACAAGCTAGGATGTGGCGTGACATATCTTATACAAGTAGTTGCAGGTTTCAGTTGAATATTGCTTTCTCATGCAACACAAGCTAGGATGTGGCGTGACATATCTTCTGCAAGTAGTTGCAGGTTTCAGTTGAATGTTGCTTTCTCATGCAACACAAGCTAGGATGTGGCGTGACATGTCTTCTGCAAGTAGTTGCAGGTTTCAGTTGAATGTTGCTTTCTCATGCAACACAAGCTAGGATGTGGCGTGACATATCTTCTACAAGTAGTTGCAGGTTTCAGTTGAATGTTGCTTTCTCATGCAACACAAGCTAGGATGTGGCGTGACATATCTTCTGCAAGTAGTTGCAGGTTTCAGTTGAATGTTGCATTCTCCAGGAAGACAGGCTAGGATGTGGCGTGACATATCTTCTAGAAGTGATTGCAGATTGTCGTGAGTCAGGCTGTCCTTGAATATTTCAGACACTCTCTTGAATTATTGAACCATTTTGAATCCACTCGTTTCTAAATGCTTCTTATGTCGTTCCCAAACGTTTTAAATTGTGTTTATGATGTGCTTAGCTCACTACGTGTGCATCCTACACTCGCAACCATGCTTCGATGGTATTAATGGATCTTTGCATCGTTGCCGTGTTGGCATCCATTTTGTGTAATTCATAAACATGCAAGGGAGCCGCGATAGCTCAGTGGTTAGTGAACTGGACTACAAAGGACAAGGGGTAGGGTTCGATCCCAACCGACGGCTTCCGGGTTCACCCAGCCCTAAATGGGTACCGGATTTTTTCTGGGAAAGTAAAGCAGCACGGGCGTAATACCAACCACATTACCCCTTAAAAATCATGTGCTGAAGGTCTGTAAAATATAGGGTCACTAACACCATATTTCCCTATACGCCACTTGGCGTGACGGGAGTACTTTACTTACATAAACATGCAGCTCTCGATTGACAGTAAATATTAGACGCCACTGAGCTTTCTCTCTCGATCTTGCGCCGGCGTCTGTTTTCGACACTCTTAATTTATACTGCTTGAACGATTTGCGAGAGTCACCTTTGGTCCTTTGGGACCAAAATTCTAGACCTCCAAGTACCTTTTTTTGCTCGATTCTATAATTTTTTTTAAAATTTGCTTACAACTCTGTAGAGAGTTTTCTTAGAAATGTTCAAGGTTTAAATAAAGCTGAAACACATTTAAGAATGTTGAAAGTTCCCTGGACAGCTAAAAAGACCAATGAGGAAGTTCTCAAAGAGGCCAACACAAAAAGGGAGCTCTTAAAAAATGTCAGAAAGAAGCAGTCAATATTTTTCGGGCACATCATGAGAAGAGGAAAGTTGGAATACTTTGTTACAACTGGCAAAATAAAAGGAAACAGAGATCGCGGGCGACAAAGAGAGAAAATACTGGATAGCTTGGTGTCATGGCATGGAAAACAGTCAACAACAGAACTGATACGATTCACTGTAGATAGAAGATTGTGAAGGGACATGATCACCTACGCCAACCGGTATGGCACATGATGGTGATGATGATGATGATGAAACACATTTGATATCCATCATTCTAAAGCTGTCGAACTTGCACACTCTGCCACCAGCATTATAAATTATCGTCTACTCTATTATCAAGGGACTTAGTGCTATTCTATTTATTTGCTTTTGGTAGTGCTTGCCACTTTAATGGAGTGTAATTAGTGATTATTGATCAGATAGGCAAGAGCAGTAGGAATCGGCTCCCTCAATGAGATAGAGTTGCTAGCACAGAACAGAGACAAATGGCGAGATTTGATAAAAGAGTATCTGGGTCTATGTCATATATGCAGGCTACGGCTCGAAAAGTCAATAGATAGACAGACAGACGGACAGACAGATAGACAGACAGACAGACAGACAGACAGACAGACAGATAGATAGATAGATAGATAGATAGATAGATAGATAGATAGATAGATAGATAGATAGATAGATAGATAGATAGATAGATAGATAGATAGATAGATAGATAGATAGATAGATAGATAGATAGATAGATAGATAGATAGATAGATAGATAGATAGATAGATAGATAGATAGATAGATAGATAGATAGATAGATAGATAGATAGATAGATAGATAGATAGATAGATAGATAGATAGATAGATAGATAGACAGATAGATAGATAGACAGATAGACAGATAGACAGACAGACAGATAGACAGACAGACAGACAGACAGACAGACAGACAGACATACAGACATACAGACAGACAGACAGACAGACAGACAGACAGACAGACAGACAGACAGACAGACAGACAGACAGACAGATAGATAGACAGATAGATAGATAGATAGATAGACAGATAGATAGATAGATAGATAGATAGATAGATAGATAGATAGATAGATAGATAGATATATAGATAGATAGATAGATAGATAGATAGATAGATAGATAGATAGATAGATAGATAGATAGATAGATAGATAGATAGATAGATAGATAGATAGATAGATAGATAGATAGATAGATAGATAGATAGATAGATAGATAGATAGATAGATAGATAGATAGATAGATAGATAGATAGATAGATAGATAGATAGACACATAGATAGATAGATAGATAGATAGACACATAGATAGATAGATAGATAGACACATAGACAGACAGACAGATAGACAGACAAGACAGACAGACAGACAAGACAGACAGACAGACAGACAGACAGATAGATAGATAGAAGTATTGAGCACAAAATTCACATTTAATTATATTACATCATGTTTAGCTCAGTCATTAATAAATCCATTTTTATTTGTTAAATTGTATATATATATATATATATATATATATATATATATATATATATATATATTATATATATATATATATATATATATGTATATATATATATATATATATATGTATATATATATATATGTATATATATATATATATATATGTATATATATATATATATCCAAATAGAGGAACAACAGAAACACAATATTGTCATGTATGTACAGATAAACAGCTAACTGTAAGATACATATAAGCAGTCACTTAATTAACTTGAGAATCAAGTGATCAAAATAGCAATTGTTTCTTCTGTTTCCAGAGACGCCAAGTATCCTGAAAAGCACTCTCCAGAGGCCGTCAAGTTGTTCAATGAGTGGCAAACAAAACATAGCAAGACCTACAAGACAGAGGACGAAAAGTGGCACAGGTGCGAATAGTGTCATTGTTCTAATAATAGAAGCAACGGTTCTCCATATGTGTCGACATTCGTGTAATGCTAACCACGTGATCAAAAAATGTGCCGACGGTTTCAACAAATTATGAGTATTTCCTATACGTCATGGGATGTGGCCCTTTTTTCTATTTTGCTTTTCAGTCAGTATGATTTACATAAATATCAAATGAAGTATCATGAAGTAATTTATGAGTAATTATAACAAGACTAGAGGCGCTGTAAAATCATGTAACTATCATGTGTATATTATAATTAGGGATTAGTATTTACCGGCGACCCTCGCCAAGTGTCTAACCAATATCTGTTCTTTATACTCACACTGATGAGATGGGTAACAAGAAAAAGAGTTCTTATATGTTATGTAGAACCAGTCTTATTAACATATGGATGTGAATCATGGAGAATAGGACAACAGACAAGACAATCACTGGAGTCTGTAGAAATGTGGTTTCACAGAAGAATGTTGAGAATACCATGGACAGCTAAGAAGAGTAATGAAGACGTTCTGAAAGAGGTCAAAGCAAAAAGAGAGCTAGTTTTCAATATTAGGAAGAAACAATCATCATTTTTTTCGCTACGTAATGAGAAGAGAACAGCTGGAATATATTGTAACAACTGGGAAAATTGAGGGACGAAGAGATAGAGGGAAGCAAAGAGAAAAGATACCAGATAGTTTAAGAGAATGGCTTGGCAGAAGGTCAACAACAGAGATAATAAATAACTGTCGAGATTGAAAGTTGTGGAGAGACATGATACGCCAGCAGGCATAGTGCTTGCTGATGATGATGAAGTCCAATAAAGAAATGTGATGTTTGGTAGCGAATGAGACACCCTGTAGTATGTCAGGTTCGGTAGCGAGTGAGACACCCTGTAGTATATCAGGTTCGGTAGCGAGTAAGACACCCTGTAGTATGTCAGGTTCGGTAGCGAGTGAGACACTGTAGTATGTCAGGTTCGGTAGCGAGTGAGACACTCTGTTGTATGTCAGGTTCGGTAGCGAGTGAGACACTCTGTTGTATGTCAGGTTCGGTAGCGAGTGAGACACTCTGTAGTATGTCAGGTTCGGTAGCGAGTGAGACACTCTGTAGTATATCAGGTTCGGTGGCGAGTGAGAAACTCTGTAGTATGTCCGCTGCAATTACACACATTTAAATTTAACGCCTTAACATTAGCTTTGTATAAATAAATCTTCATTTCTCCTTTCACCATCACGGAAAACACCTTATGAACACCGAAACAAGAAGCTACCTTCAATATCCGTCGATGAGGTGTGACTCATAAGTCGAAAACGATATATCTTCTAGAATAACCAAATGTTAATCAACATTGAAACAGATGATGCTCGCTAACCATAGAAGTCAAATCGTTTAAGATCGGAACCTCATAACAAAAGATATTCCCCTGCCTGGCTTCAAGTCACGGAGCAATCAAATGCTACAGAAAACAAAAATAAAACGCAGAATGAAATTTAAATATAAATACAGAATACATACACTATGAATGAGTGCAAATTCACAAACCTATGCAGTGTGGCGTACAAATCACTTTGTTTATGGTAAACAAACTGTCGGAATTTCAATAAAACAGTAAAAAAAAAACTCAGCGAAATATTTGCCAGTGACGTTTTAATTTTTTTGTTTTGTTTTATGCATTACGAAGTCGTATGACAATTTGAGATGATGACAGTCGCCAGGGCATTCACCTGGTTAGAGTCAGAAGACTACGTCCACGCTGCATACTGATTCGATGAGAATGATAAGAAAAGTGGAGGCGGGCTCTGTAAGCAGGCAGCGGATAGAATCATTGTAGAAGTCAAAAATATGTAGAGTCATCAGTGTCTAAGTTCCTGTATAAGCAGGAGTACGGGGAAATGAAAGAACGGACAGGTTGGCTAGCTGTGCTGTCGTTGAGAACAGTCAACCAATGACTCGGGCGGACGTCGTTAATGCCCTCCGAGATGTGAGAAGGGCACAGGACTTCAACAACGAGTACACGTCACTCCTTCGGATGAAAGAGGTGGGAGTTAAGATGGGCACAACCAGAAACGAAAACGTTAGTGGGTCTAAAAGAGGACGTATCACCCAACACAGAACTGAAGTCGTCCGACGCTGGACACTTGGGGTTGTGAGCACATACATGTTAGGAGTGCAACGATGACGATGACTCGCTAATAACTATTTTTTTTAGTTTGTAATTATTTTAATTCTATTAGTTGAACAATGACCAGTATTCTGTTTCTTACAACTGTTTAATTTGTGGTACCGGTAATAGCAAGGATCATTACAACTAGTTAGTCCATGTTACGTAACAATTTGAAAACCTCCTAACCTCTATCTCTTATTACTAATGACTTGAGAGCTCTAGTAACCTTATTACAGTAGTTATGACAGCAAAGTAGGCAGCCGCAATAGCTCAGTGAACTGGACTAAAAAGGACAAGGGATAGGGTTCGATCCCAACCAACGGCTTCCGGGTTCACCCAGCCTTAAATGGGTACTGGATTTTTTTCTGGGTAGGTAAAGCAGCACGGGCGTAATACCGACCACATTACCCCAAAAATCATGTGCTGAAGGTCTGTAAAATATAGGGTCACTAACACCGTATTTCCCTATACGCCACTTGGCGTGACGGGGGTACTTTACTTTACTATGACAGCAAAGTATAATTGATGTCATGCGTCAGTGTGCTTATCATGTGACTCTGAGTCGTTTGATCTTAAACCCTATCGTTGGGCTGGAATAAAAAGGTTTGTTTTGATGCCCTGGTTTCTGCTGGAGATGTGGGATTATATTTATCTTCACGAGAGTTGCAATACTAGGGCAAAATAATAATAGGAGACAAAAGTTGCAACCTTCAATTCGTTGCACAGTGTTGTGACACAGTCAGTTACTAGTCACTAGGAAACCTTGCAAAAAGGGAGAGCAAAATTTTGATCAGCTACGGCTCGTTAACTCTGTTAGGCCGACTGAAGGTCATCTTACTCGTACTCTCCTATCACGGTGTAGAAAGGCGGGGCGATAACGATGTATCTATCATGATACTATTGTGTTATGTTATATCTGTGTTGTTATAGAAGATAACAGAACTAAGGTTGTTCTTGTAGGATAAGCTGGAGTAACAGCATCACATGGTTATAAATGTATAAAATATGTTAAGAGGGCGAAAACAGATAATAAGAGCAACCAACAAACAATAATTATCTATCATTACAGAGGAAAATACGGAGTGATAGATAAACATAAACTGTACATGAATTGTACTGTTCAGTATCGACTGATGTTGATTTATACAAATATAAAGTAAAGGTCAAGGTAAAGTACGAGACTTGAATCGGCGTCTTAGCACTCGAGTTTCCACCCATATGTGCTCGGTCGCCTATCCAGAAGCGTTCGGCGACTTCTGGATAGTGTTGCTTCAAGCATCGAAACTCACGATGCGAGGCGACATTCCTCACCTTCTCAGAGTACTGCCCTTACCCTGGTACCCATTTCTGCCAGCGGCTGGGTCGACTGCGGAGATATTTTTTTTCCAACCACGAGCACAATTCACACTACTTCCAGCAGCAATCGAACACAGATTGTCCGAACGTCGGTAGCCCAGTCATGTAGTTTTCCTAAATAGATTACCGAGGCACCCATATAGAAATATGTAATAATCTAACCAGCCTTCTAATTGTTTTTTCTAAATATCACTCTCTATTCTTTGTTCTTGCAGATACCATGTCTTCCTAGACAGCATTAAGACCATTAATGGGTTGAATGGACTGCCCAAGGCGTCCTCTTCGGATACAGCGAGGTTTGGACTTACAAAGTTTGCTGACCTAACAGCTGCTGAGTTTCGGAAGCAGATCTTGATGTCCTTTCAACCCTCAGTAAAGTTGGACCATAAGGTTGTACGAGCCATCTAATAATTAACTGTATGATATTTTGAATGCATTGTCTTTACTGATTTCTAGCAGTAGATGTTGTCATCCATTTACCTTCATCAGGAGTTGCTCGTATCGCAGTCAGAAGTAACCCGTTCGAACTACATCTGGATATGACTAGTAAAGGGTTAAGGCATAAAAATGCGAAGCTGTAGTAAAGCTGAATGTGAGGAAAAATTTAAAAAATAGAAAAAAAATGGTATGTAAGAAGCTTTACGTGATAAGTGGACGACACAGACTAAACGACGTTTCGGCCCAATAGGCCTTCCACAGGAACAAACAAAAAAAAACACACACACACAAAACTAATAACGTAGCAACCAAAACAAAAAGAATCGAAATGTGTTAAAGAAAACAAAATTATCTATCCTGTGTGTAAACAGAGATCAAAACGAAAAGGAAATAGCAACCAAGTGCGGCTGTCGTGAACGTACAGAAACGTGCAGAAATGTGCGCAAATGCACACAGAACCAGAGGAGTTCACACAGGGGTCAGTGTGCAAACACAAAGGCGAAAGAATGGAATAGTAGATTAACAGGTGCTCAAAAGGCGGTAAGAGTGAGATGTCTGAGAGTGGGGTACAATAAAAACAAATGAGGGGTAAGGAGCCTAGAAAAAAAGGTATAGAGGAGAACACCGAAGTGTCTCATAAGGGACTAGAGGAGAAGAACTATAAATAGCATGGCATAGTAAGTAGACCAAAGAACCCGCATATGTGCAGTAGAGAAGGCTATACAAAAGGGAAGGAACAACCAAAAGGAAACTATGTTTATGAGTGTGATACATTCATACCTCTTGGGGTCAGCGAACCATACTAGACTATGAGGCGATTTTCCAAAGTATAGCGGCTGCGGTCGCCAGAGTGACAAAGGACAATACCAGTGACACGGATGTCGTCTTTGCCCTTGTGATCAGGGGAGTTGAAGTGGGAAGACACCGGAGTACCAGTATTCTGTTGGACATCACGTAGATGTTCACAAAATCTTTCCGCTAATCTTCTCCCAGACTCACCAATATAGGTCATGTGGCATCGTTGGCATATGATGACATAAATGATGTTGCGGGACACACATGTGAAGCTATTCTTGATCTCGAACCGTCCATTACGGAACAAGACCGAGTCAGTAGGGAGCACATAGGCACAGGTGATACAGTTACGACCACAAGGGGCCGTACCGAAGTGTTGAGGGTGGGAGCGAGGGAGATGACTTCTAACCAATATATCTCTCAGATTTCTGTCGCGCTTTAAAGCGATCATCGGAGGATCACTAAAAAGTAGACGGGTGGGGGGGGGGGGGGGGATCAGAGATGAGAATGGAACGGTAGCGGTTGAGTATCTTCACAGCAGCTAAGTTGTGAGGATGATATGTGAGGGTGAGTATAGTTCTCTCAGAAGGGGGGGGGGTGCGGTTGGAAGGAGTGAGTGCCTCGGGACGGGAGATAAGGAGGACCCGCTTGAGGGCAGACTGGAGGATCGACTCGGTCTTGTTCCCTAATGGACGGTTCGAGATCAATCATGGCTTCACAAGTGTGTCCCGCAACATCATTTATGCCATCATATGCCAACGATGCCACATAACCTATATTGGTGAGTCTGTGAGAAGATTAGCGGAAAGATTTTGTGAACATCTACGTGATGTCCAACAGAATACTGGTACTCCGATGTCTTCCCACTTCAACTCCCCTGATCACAAGGGCAAAGACGACATCCGTGTCACTGGTATTGTCCTTTGTCACTCTTGCGACCGCAGCTGCTATACTTTGGAAAATCGCCTCATAGTCTAGTATGGTTCGCTGACCCCAAGAGGTATGAATGTATCACACTCATACACATAGTTTCCTTTTGGCTGCTCCTTCCCTTTTGCATAGCCTTCTCTACTGCACATATGTTGGTTCTTTGGTCTACTTACTATACCATGCTATTTATAGTTCTTCTCCTCTAGTCACTTATGAGACACTTCGGTGTTCTCCTCTATACCTTTTTTTCTAGGCTCCTTACCCCTCATTTGTTTTTATTGTACTCCACTCTCAGACATCTCACTCTTACCGCCTTTTGAGCACCTGTTAGTCTACTATTCTATTCTTTCTCCATTGTGTTTGCACACTGACCCCTGTGTGAACTCCTCTGGTTCTGTGTGCATTTGCGCACATTTCTGCACGTTTCTGTACGTTCACGACATCCGCACTTGGTTGCTATTTCCTTTTCGTTTTGACCTCTGTTTACACACAGGATAGATAATTTTGTTTTCTTTAACACATTTCGATTGTTTTTTTGTTTTGGTTATTACGTTATTAGTTTTGTGTGTGTGTGTTTTTTTTTGGTTCCTAATGAAGGCCTATTGGGCCGAAACGTCGTTTAGTCTGTGTCGTCCACTTATCACGTAAAGCTTCTTACATACCATTTTTTTTCTATTTTTTTTAATTTTTCCTCATCTAGATATGACCCATGTTTTAAAGATAAGTGAAATCGTGTACCCAGTCCTGTCGGAAATGGAAGATAGAAAAGAGGGCCTGTATTGAAGTTAACACATAAATTGACCCTCGGCAGCTAAACATTTTAAAAAGTAGCTATATAGTGCTGCAGGAAGAAAGAAAGTAGTTAATAAATGTGTTAATCTTATCTGCCAGATTAACTAAAATTAATTATTTTTTTAGTTATTTTTTTTCTGAAATAATCCTGGAAGTCTTCGCGGTACCACATAATTCGTGAATTTTTGTTGAACCTATAAGTATAATCAGAAAGAGATCACAAGATTAATAACATTGTTCTGGCCTGGTGGTGATGATCTTAAGAGAATCAAATTTTGTTTCAAAGTTAGTTCTTATAGCAACAGTTAGCTATTATATCAGTTGTACTTTATTCTACTTTCTTCAAGCGTTCCCACTGGACATACTTTGAAGAGCGATAGATGATCAGAAGTTATCGCGCGGTGATGGCCACAGATAAACAAACCCAAGTGCTTGTCGTTTATATGGTGGTCAATCTCTGTTTAGTTTATCTTCTTTGTAATTAGTTACGAGGTAGCCAGCCAACAACTAAATCGTTCATTGTGTTTTGTCCATGGTCATACCAGGTCTGGCCCACCAGTATCTACTTCCACTCTTCTCGGCCAAGTTGGCTGTGGTCTATATCTCCTTTATCTTTTTCTGAGTGGGTGATACATCGCGTGGCCATTCTTGTCACGGCTTCTGGTTCTCATTGAAACACTTGAGGCTAGCCATTCAGGGGTCTACTCTGTGTGCTTACCCTCTTGGTAGCAACTGTTGAGCAGATCTTGATTGCTTATTTTATTTTTATTATATTGTTCTGGAAATTGTCCTCAGTCAGTTTGCATTAAATGATGACAATTTTAACTTTGTTTTTTCGTCTCCGTTATTCAGGCTGTTACAGAACAAATTAAAGCAAGCAACTATTATGGCTATCGTTAGTTACATTTCGTTTTTTTTTTTATACCGGCACTATTTTTAAGCCTTTGTGCTGGATAAATATCTTCTAAGTTTTATGTATTCTGAAATTGAGATCCTCAGTGGTTTCCCTATTTGACACATTGAACACTCCCTCGGCTAGAGTATCTTAAATCAGAGCAGAGCTGCTAGATGATCAACATTGATGTTATAGATATGTTTATGGGTACTGATAAGTGTGATCCGCAACATCCAGGCATAGAAAACGCTATGCAATATGACAGGAATCTCAAAGGGCAAGCATTCATAGTCTGCTGGATAAATGGCCAACCAAACCACTCATTTTTATTAGATAACACCAGAATGTGCTACAAGACGAAGGCTGTAGATCTGACTCAAGTCAACGAGATGGTGTTTTCCTTTTAGGTCATAAAATAAAGAGCCTCCACCTACAATTCTGAAAGAGGCAGATAGAAGAAGACAGGAAGAAGGTAGTAAAGACAGAGACATCATTATCATCAATGAGTGCCATCTCCGCAACGAAGGTTGGCTACCATGGAGCGTCATTCTGCTCTGTCTCTTGCTTTGATGGTGCAGGCTGTCATAGGCTGCTTTGTCCATCTGTTGATGTTACTCGTCCATGTTAGTCTTGGTCTGCCTATTACTCTTTTACCCTGTATATTCCCCTTCAAGATTACTTTTAGTAGGCTGTTGTGTTTTAACATGCTCCAAAAAATGGCATTTGTCTTGTTTGAATTATGTTTAGTAGTTCTCTTTTAATTTTTAGTTATTTTAATACTAAATTGATTGTTTTTCTTTTCTTCCATCCAATTCTACAGATTCTTCTATATATCCACATTTTAAAGGCTTCAATTCTGTTTTGTTTTCTTGTCTAATGTCCATGTTTCTGCACCATATAGGAATGTTGAGAAGATTTTTTTTTCGTCCGCCAGCTTTTACCTCTGACGAAGTCCCTAGAGACTAGGAACTGAATTTTGCGTGTTAATCCATTTTTCCCTGGCAACCGTGTGCAAAGGGGTTCCTCGCCGCACAACTCCGACATCGGAGGTACTCATACTTTTTCCGTCGATGAGTAATTTCAAGCCGGGCCTCGCTGCTGAGACCAGGGGCCGTTGCCGCAGAGGGAAATCATAAATAAAAATCCCAACCGGTGTAGCCGGGATTTGAACCCACAACCTCTCTGTCTCGAGGCCGGGCATACTTTGAAGAAGTAGATATAACAAGAGAAGATATAACAACTATTTTTAGTTTTAGCCCTGGTATTATTTGTTTTGATATTAGTATATTTTTCATGGCATTAAAATTACTTTTTGCCATTCCTATTCTTTTGTTTAAAGACAGAGACAGTCAAGTGAAAAATATGCTGGATGGATTGGCGGAGTGGCACAGTAAACGATCAGCGGTGGAATTACTGTACAACGTATACGATCAAAGGTTATGAAGGATCATGATAACCAACGCCTTTCGACATAGGCTACGATATAAAAAAAACTTACAATCTCCTTGATGTTTACATGAGCTAGCAACTTTGAATCTTCCGTCATGTTTAGAGCTGTCCTGAGAACACATACCCAGAACGTTGTAACGAAAGTTAATATTATCTTGAGAACAATTTACCGAGAACGTTGTAACGAAATTTAATGATGCCCTGAGAACAATTACCCAGACTGTTTTAACTAAAGTTAACATTAGCCTGAGAACAATAATCCACAACGCTGTAATTAAAGTTAACATTATTTTCTTCTCTTCTTCTTCTTTCCTTCCTCGTCTGCCTTTCAGCGTCGTGGGGAGATATAATTTGCGGTCTTTTGCTCTTCTGTTCGCCTCTGCTGCTGTTATGTTTCCTAGTGTTTCTAATATTCCATCGATCCATCTTTTTCGTGGTCGACCCTTGGGTCTAGTGTTCTCACAACGTTTGTTGAAGGCTCGTTGTGTTGTGTTTTGTTCTTTCTGCCTTGTCACGTGGCCAAACCATTTTATCTACTGTTTCCTTATATATTCTATGGCGGGGGCTATTCCTAGATTTTTTCTCAGTTCTTTATTTTCGATCTTATAGCTCAGACTGTTTCCTGTCATTCGTCTAACACATTTCATCTTTGTTAGAGGTTATTTTCTTATTGTTCTTGCATCTAGGGTCCAGGTCTGGCATTGGTAGCACAACGTTGGGATGAAGATTGTATTGTATAGTGCTCGTTTTGCCTCCAGAGTTATTTCCATGTTGGACAATAGTTGTGATAACTGTCCAATGATTTGACAAGCTTTGTTGCATCTTGATTCTATCTCTGCTGTTTGAGAATTATCGTTTGTCATTAGACTTCCTAGGTATTTGAATTCCTCTACTTGTTTTAGTTGTCTGCCTTATATAGTTATGTTGATGTTCTGTTTATTTTTGGCGACATTCATGACTTCTGTTTTGTTGATGTTGATTTTCATGTTGTATTTTGTGCCTGAATTAACATTATCCCGAGAACAATTACCCACTCCGCTGTAACTTAAGTTAACATTATCCTGAGAACAATTACCCACACCGCTGTAACTTAAGTTAACATTATCCTGAGAACAATAACCCAGAACGGCGTAATTAAAGTTAACGTTGTCCTGAGAAAAATTACCCAAACGTTGTAACGAAAGTTAACGATGTATCATCGATGTTTCAGCGTTACAGTTCATGTGTTTCAACAATGTAGACAAAACGTTGTATGTCAAATTCTATCTTCAGATGCACAAGTCTAACCATTCACTCAAAGCACCACCTACTAGCTTTGATTGGACCGATCAAACGGGCGTGGTAACGTCTGTGAAAGATCAGGGAAGTGCTGGAACTTGCTGGGCTTTTGCTGGTTGTGCCAATGTGGAGGTGAGCATTTTTGTTTTTCTGTTCAGCGCTGTCATTGTACACGCATAGGCACATTTTTTTCTTGTTATATATTCGCTGCCATGACACCATACGAATATGGCCGGCGGAACACTTATGTAGTTCCACTAGGCAAATATATTATATATAGTATAATATCTATACTTTGTCTTTGCTCATCACCATCATCAATCGTCATGTGCCATACCGGTTGGCGTAGGCGATCATGTCCTTCCACAATCTTCTATCTACAGTGCATCGTGTCAGTTCTGTTGTTAACTGTTTTCCATATCATGACACCAAGCTATCCAGTATTTTCTCTCTTTGGCGTCCGCGATCACTCTTTCCTTTTATTTTGCCAGTTGTAACCAAGTATTTCAACTTTCCTATTCTCATGATGTGCCTGAAAAATGTTGATTGCTTCTTTCTTATGTATTTTATGAGCTCCCTTTTTGTGTTGAGAACTTCCTCATTGGTCTCTTTAGCTGTCCAGAGAACTTTCAACATTCTTCTGAAAAGTCCCATATCTGTGGCCAATACATCATGTGTAATATATATACATATATATATATATATATATATATATATATATATATATATATATATATATATATATATATATATATATATATACACACACACACACATTTATATATATATATATATATATATATATATATATAACATTAACATTTCAGTTGTTTATAGTGGTATAGTCGAATATACGTTAATTAAATTTTACGCCCGCTCGACGCTGATAGGCAGATGAGGACGGAAAGAAGAATAGTAGAATATAGAGTTGTCTAAACCTTCTTCCCGTCAGTTCTCTTGGCAGTTTTGCAATTTTTACCAGCTCATGGTGTGGATTGAAAATTACTATACACTCTGTATCTACATCGAGCCGCGATAGCTCAGTGGTTAGTGAACTGGACTACAAAGGACAAGAGGTAGGGTTCGATATCAACCAACGACTGCCGGGTTCATCCAGCCTTAAATGGGCACCGGATTTTTTTTCTGGAACAGTAAAGCCGCACGGGCGTAATACCGACCACATTGTGAAAAATCATGTGCCGAAGGTCTGTAAAATTTATGGTAACGAACACCATATTCCCTATACGCCACTTGGCGTGACGGGGGCTCCTAACTTTATATTTACTGTATCTACATATAATGGCCTTACTTCCTTTATCACTTATGGCTTTTTTTTCAAAAATGTAGTTAACTAATTCAAAAGCAAGGAGTTGATTAACAAACATTTCGAAAGCACACAGCCCATTACAGTTAGCTGATCACTATCGACTGTTTGGACAGGTTTGTACGATAAGCTAAGTCAAAAATCCATCATACTATCTGCCCATTTGTTGAAGTAATTTTTTGCTCATTTTTCCCATTTTTTTCTCTCTCCCTCTCTCTCTCTCTCTCTGTCACCCCATCCTCTTTTGTGTCTAGTCCTTTCTATAAATAAAGGACAAGAGGTAGGGTTCGATCTCAACCGACGGCTTCGGTTCACCCAACCTTTAATGGGTACCGGATTTTTTCTGGGAAAGTAAAGCAGCACGGGCGTAATACCGACCACATTACCCCAAAAATCATGTGCCGAAGGTCTGTAAAATTTATGGTCACTAACACCATATACGCCACTTGGCGTGACGGGGGTACTTTACTTTTTTTTTTACTTACTTTCTATAAATAATAGGAAAAAAAAATTAAATGGTATTTTTTTTTCAGCTAAACCTATAAAGAGACAAGACAAGGTGCGATGTTTTTGCAAAGGTCTTCATTAGATACACGACAACAAACACTAGTTAAAAACAGAAAACAGAATTATACACTCATAGTCCACTTTGGTACTCCCCAACAGAAAGGATTAAACTCTTTTCACCCACGTCTTTAATCTCCGGTCTCCTCTTCATGCCATTCCTATGTCTTATCCATATTCCTTCCTGCGTTATTTTATTACCTCTCTTACTCTTCTTCTCCCTTGCCACTCCTATCCGATGTTTCTCTTACTCTTCTTCTCCCTTGCCACTCCTATCCGATGTTTCTCTTACTCTTCTTCTCGTTTTCTCTAAGTATCTAATGGGACTAAATAACATTTCCTTTTATTTGTCTTTTTTTTCAAAATTTTAAATTGTTTGTTTCCTGTAGTCTAATTCAATCCTACCTGCCTTATTGTTCATTAATCTTTTAACCATCTATCTATTGACCTCTCGTGCCGTAACCGGCCCATAGGGCGTAGACCAAGATACTCCTTCTCTTATCTGAATTTTTGTTCTAGCAGTTTTCAATTCTTTTAAAGATATTTTATCAAATCTCGCCATTTGTCTCTGTTCTGTGCAAGCAGCTCTATCCCATTGAGGGAGCCGAATCCTGCTGCTCTTGCCTCTCTCATCAATGTTCTTCTCAGTGTCACTCTGGGTCGTCCTCTTTTTTTCTCTTACCTGTTGTTTCCCATATGAGGGCTTGCTTTGCTATTCGGTTATTATCTCTTCTCATCACATGTCCAACAAATGACCATTGTCTTTTCTTTATTACTGAAGATATTAGTGGTTGATTGGCGATTTCTCTAATTTCCTCGTTGTTTTGAATTCGTTCCACGCTATACCAAGTAATTTCCTTAGACATTTATTTTATCATGCGTTCAACTTTGTTTCTATACCTCTTGTCGTTTTCCAGCTTTCACACGCATACGTAAGGGTTGACAGTACATTTGATTTGAATAGTCTAAGTTTTGTGTTTGTGCTGATGAGTTTTGATTTCCACAACTTTTCAAGGCTTCTGAAAGACATTGCTGCTTTAGCTATTCTTATTCTAATTTCTTTGCTTGTATCCCCTTCTCGATCAATGTGACTTCCAAGATAGGTAAAGTAATCGATCTCTTCTACTGGTTTGTTTTCCATGTATATTTTGTCGTCTGTTGGAATTAAACTTTTCACGACTTTAGTATTTCCATAATTGATCTCAAGTCCAATTTTGCTAGCTAGTGATGAGAACTATGTCATCAGCAAAGTCGAGGTCCTCCAAATGGTCTCCTTGTATACATTCGATGCCTTTATTACCAGTGCAGCATTTCTTCATTATGGAGTCCATAACAATTCCAAATAACAAGGGCGATAAAATACATCCTTGTTTAACCCCAGTTTCTATTGGGAAACATTCGCTCAGTCCTTCCTCTGTTCGAACTGCACATGTGTAACCATCACACATGTCTTTGATAATATATATGACTTTTTATGATAAGCCATATTGCCTCAGAATTGTCCACATATAATCTCTATGAATACTGTCAAATGCTTTTTTGAAGTCGATGAAGTTAAGTACAAAAGGTTTTTGCTTTCCAATGTGTTCCTCCAATACAAGTCGTAGAGTGAAAATGTGGTCAAGGCAGCTTCTCCCTTTTCTAAACCCAGCCTGTTCTTCGCGCATTACTGTATCTATTGAATCCTTTATTCTATTTAGGATGATTTTGCAGAATAACTTTGAGAATCTTTTAACCATACTGTACGAAAATCCTAGCCACTGTCTTAGCGCCATTTTTTAGAGTTGCTGTGTATTCTAACTCGGGATTTTGTGTTTAATGTGTATGGCTTGTTTGTTATATCTGATGAAGGCTTTTACCGAAACTTTGTAGTTTGTCTAGTCTTTTTGTTAGTTTAGCTGCTCAATATCATTTTAATTTAATTTAATTTTTAAAAATTATACGAATACTTAGTTTAGCGGAATGACGATGTGAGTCGATGGACTCATTGTGTCAAAATGAGATTATATAAGGCTGGGATTAGACGGCCGTGAAGAGGTAAGTGGCCAGAATCCATATATTTGTTGGTCATATGATAAATAGTGAATGGAGCATGTAGCATCTCGAGGGCCTAAAAAGGTACCAAACATCGCGATTAAAGGTAGAAGAGTGGAGATAGATGGAAGCAGGAGACCCATTGGGTAGAAGGAAAAAGAGAAAACAGAGCTGGCAAGGAGGGGGACAGGGGAATGGGGAAGTGCATGAGAGACAATGAAAATAACGCGACAAGGAATAAAGAGAGGGCATAGGAAAAAGTGGAAGAAGAGACCAGTGATTGAAGGGAAGATTGAAAAGAATGTAACCCAGTCGTGTGGAGAGTGTTAAAATGCGCTATGAAATGGTTCTATAATGCGAACCGAGTGTGGATATAGGAGGAAGAGGCGTGCGAGTAGCCTGGAATTATTTAGAGGTATGATGACGTGGAGATTGGAAACGGGAAGACAGAGGAGTACCGAAATCGTGTCTGATGTTGTACAAGTATTCATGTAACATTTTCCCCAAATGTCGGCCAGTCTGGCCAATATTCGTCTTAGGACAGAGTTTGCAGATGAAAGGGTATATAAGATTACAGGATATGCATGCGAAGCGTTGCTAGATATCAAAGGGACCATGGGGATCAGAGTGGTGAACAGGTAGGTGCCGTTTAAGGATCTGGAGTGCAGCTAGATTGCGAGGGTGGTGGGTAAGAGGTTGGACTAGTCGTGGAGGTAAGAGGTTGGACTAGTCGTGGAGGTAAGAGGTTGGACTAGTCGTGGAGGTAAGAGGTTGGACTAGTCGTGGAGGTAAGAGGTTGGACTAGTCGTGGAGGTAAGAGGTTGGACTAGTCGTGGAGGTAAGAGGTTGGACTAGTCGTGGAGGTAAGAGGTTGGATTAGTCGTGGAGGTAAGAGGTTGGACTAGTCGTGGAGGTAAGAGGTTGGATTAGTCGTGGAGGTAAGAGGTTGGACTAGTCGTGGAGGTAAGAGGTTGGATTAGTCGTGGAGGTAAGAGGTTGGACTAGTCGTGGAGGTAAGAGGTTGGACTAGTCGTGGAGGTAAGAGGTTGGACTAGTCGTGGAGGTAAGAGGTTGGACTAGTGGAGGTAAGAGGTTGGACTAGTCGTGGAGGTAAGAGGTTGGACTAGTCGTGGAGGTAAGAGGTTGGACTAGTCGTGGAGGTAAGAGGTTGGACTAGTCGTGGAGGTAAGAGGTTGGACTAGTCGTGGAGGTAAGAGGTTGGACTAGTCGTGGAGGTAAGAGGTTGGATTAGTCGTGGAGGTAAGAGGTTGGACTAGTCGTGGAGGTAAGAGGTTGGATTAGTCGTGGAGGTAAGAGGTTGGACTAGTCGTGGAGGTAAGAGGTTGGATTAGTCGTGGAGGTAAGAGGTTGGACTAGTCGTGGAGGTAAGAGGTTGGACTAGTCGTGGAGGTAAGAGGTTGGACTAGTCGTGGAGGTAAGAGGTTGGACTAGTGGAGGTAAGAGGTTGGACTAGTCGTGGAGGTAAGAGGTTGGACTAGTCGTGGAGGTAAGAGGTTGGACTAGTCGTGGAGGTAAGAGGTTGGACTAGTCGTGGAGGTAAGAGGTTGGACTAGTCGTGGAGATAAGAGGTTGGGTGTAGGTAATAGAGAGAACTATTTAGAGAGCAGGTTGCAGGACAGATTCAGGGTAAAGATGGAGATGAGAGAATTCCAACATGAGCTGGGCTAAATATAGAAAGTCTCAGTCGCAGAGGCGTCTAAGGAGTAGGAGTTTAAAGAAAAGGTGAAGCGAGAAGAGCAAGAGGCAGGCCCAGATTAAGATGTACAGAAATATTTAAAAAGAAAAGCTACAAAAACTACACTTTGCATGAATGAAGCTTCCAGAATGTCAAGGACCAGAACTGTCGATCTTCCTCGATATCTGAATGAGTATAAGAAAGAGAAAAAAAAAAGTCAAAACATTAGTAACACTCTTCGGTGGCCATGCTACTAGTTGATAATTAGTTTCGATATTTCTGTTTGCTTTTACTTCTTGTCCATGGCTAACAATGTTTTTGTCGCAATGTACAACTAACTATTAATTGTCGCTATTACAACTTGCACGCAGTTAATGAAAAAATAATACTAGTTTAAATATATACAATAATTTTTAAAAACTTGTTTATGCCAAATTTTTTTTTTTATGTTGTGATTTAGTTCTTATATAAATATGAATATTTTGTTTAAGAAACTTCAACGCTTTCTGCTTTTCAGAGTCTGTGGAACTTGAAATCAGGTGAGACTGTTGATCTGTCAACTGAGGCATTGAATGACTGTGACGGCATTGTTGACGTGGCCGCCTCTGCCCTAGCCTGTGGACCTCTAGGTGCCACCATGCCAGGATTCTACGAGTTTGTCATTGTAAGTGAGGCAGGCAAAAGTGTTTCAATATCAGGTTAAAGTTTGACGCGATGTTTTACATTAACTGTTTATTTTTACAGAAATGAGCATGTGTTAAATTGTATAATTTTTTTAATCAAATGTTTAGACTTTCATTGTATACATTATTTATTTTACTTCTGTTACATATATATTCTGCTAATTTTTAAAAAATCTATCGCTTTTACTATGTGTGAAACATCTTTCTCTGAGAACAGCATATCACCCTGAACAGCTCATACAGATGTGTTTAACGCACAATGAACTTAGAATTATTTTATCACCACTAACGGTAACATAAAAGGTCCAAATGTAAGGGAATGTAAGATTCGAAGAGAGGACTAGATTTACTTTCAACTTATTATCAGTGACTTCTCAAGATTAACGTCTAAAGTATTAAGATCGACGTCTAAAGCATTTAGATCGACGTGTAAAGTATTAAAATTAAGATGAATGTCTAAAGTATTAAGATGAATGTCTAAAGTATTAAGATTAAGATGAATGTCTAAAGTATTAAGATGAAATCTAAAGTATTAAGATTAAGATGAATGTCTAAAGTATTAAGATGAATGTCTAAAGTATTAAGATGAATGTCTAAAGTATTAAGATTAAGATGAATGTCTAAAGTATTAAGATTAAGATGAATGTCTAAAGTATTAAGATTAAGATGAATGTCTAAAGTATTAAGATTAAGATGAATGTCTAAAGTATTAACATTAAGACTACGTCTAAAGTATTAAGACTAACGTCTAAAGTATTAAGATTAAGATGAATGTCTAAAGTATTAAGATTAAGACTACGTCTAAAGTATTAAGACTAACGTCTAAAGTATTAAGATTAAGATGAATGTCTAAAGTATTAAGATTAAGACTATGTCTAAAGTATTAAGACTAACGTCTAAAGTATTAAGATTAAGATGAATGTCTAAAGTATTAAGATTAAGATGAATGTCTAAAGTATTAAGATTAATATGAATGTCTAAAGTATTAAGATTAAGATGAATGTCTAAAGTATTAAGATTAAGATGAATGTCTAAAGTATTAAGATTAAGATGAATGTCTAAAGTATTAGGATAAAGATGAATGTCTAAAGTATTAAGATTAAGATGAATGTCTAAAGTATTAAGATTAAGATGAATGTCTAAAGTATTAAGATTAATATGAATGTCTAAAGTATTAAGCTTAAGATGAATGTCTAAAGTATTAGGATTAAGATGAATGTCTAAAGTATTAAGATTAAGATGAATGTCTAAAGTATTAAGATTAAGATGAATGTCTAAAGTATTAAGATTAAGATGAATGTCTAAAGTATTAAGATTAATATGAATGTCTAAAGTATTAAGATTAATATGAATGTCTAAAGTATTAAGATTAAGATGAATGTCTAAAGTATTAAGATTAAGATGAATGTCTAAATTATTAAGATCGACGTCTACAGAAATAAGTTCAACGTCTAAAGTATACACAGATTAAGAAATAAATGGCACAATATTTCCCTGTGGTAGCTACACCCTCTCTACACGGAAGAAGTTAAAAAGGTGTAGTTGTATTTGTGTCTTGGTCAACAACAAGCTGCTATATATGTGTTCCTCTCACCATTCTCGATGTCAGGACAGAATCTCTGTTTGCCAATTTGTCCTCTATCTATTCCAACCCTGCTCACCTGGCCACGATGGTTAACTCTTTCATTTACGGAATGTTATTACTAATTAACTGTAGAGATTTTTTCAGAAACAACATTTTTCATGTTTTTAAATATTAATCTACATGTTTATATTTATCTAACCTTTAACACATATATATATATATATATATGAATATTTAGTTACTTAAATAAGGAATTAGATTTCACTAATACCAAGATCATACAAGACATGTAAAAAGAATATGGTTTGATGACAGTTTACACTAATCAAATTGAGAGTGACGCACTGGACGGCTAAACGTACGGAAAGAGTCAACCTGTTTCCAGCAACACATCATGGAGACGGAGAAGGATCTTGATCAATTATGGTTTACTAATCTTTACGTATGTAGTCGGTTTTTATTCATGATCATCATCGAGTGCCGTCTCCGCAACGGAGGTTGGCTACCATGGAGCGCCATTCTGCTCTGTCTCTTGCTTTGATGGTGCAGGTTGTCATAGGCTGATTTGTCCATCTTTTATTAGCTAACTGCTTAATCATTTATGCTGCACAATTTCGCCCAGATCTCTCCCCATCTCCCACCTCCAATCTATCAGACTGATCGTTTGTCAGTTTTATAGCCTCTGTATTTCGGCCCCATAGGTGATGAGCTTACAAACACATATCTGTCAAAGTAATGGATCCCCTCTCTTCTTCTACCTTTTCAGCTCCCTGTGGAGCATAGGTCTTCAACAAACACTTTCCAAGTCGTTCTGTTTTTTGCCACTCTTCTAAGATCATTCCATGTCCTCCTCATCATCTTCATCTCTGCTTCTATCTGTCTTCTACAAGAATTCCTTGGTCTTCCTCTTTGTCTTTCCCCCTGGGATTTCCAAAAAAGGGCATGTTGTGTAAAACTCTCAGTTGGCTTCCGTTGTGTGTGTCCTATCCAGCGCCATCGTCTTCGCTGTATCTTTTTATCCACTGGTATTTGACTGGTATATTTCCATAATTCTATGTTAGTGATTTTGTCCTGAAATTTCCATCCTTTTATTCTGCGTAAGCATCCATTAATGAAAGTCTGTATTTTCGTGATTGTCAATTTTGTTGTTCTCCATGTTTCACAGCCATATAAAAGGACTGACTTAATATTGGAGTTGAACATTTGTATTTTAGTATTTAACATAATTTCTTTGGACTTCCATATGTTTCCCAGTGCAACAAAAACTCCTCTGGCTTTTGATATCCTTATTTTGGTATCATTTTCTGTTCCTCCCTCTTTATCTATATTACTGCCCAGATATATGTAAGATTGTACGTCTAGTAGAGGTATTGTATTGTTTGTTTTTATTAAATGGATCCCCTACTGATAGATACATGTCGTGGGGGAGTTAAGAATTCAACTTTACTATACTTGGCAAGAGAGAAAGGAAGGTAATTTCCAACAGCAGAAAGAAAAAGTCATGTTTTGGATTTATAATAAGAAGTTAAAAACTTGAATATTTTGGGACTAACGAAAAAAAAAATTGAGGGAAGATGTGACAAGGGCGACGACTTATAGGATCACCCAGCCTTAAATGGTTACCGGATTTTTCTGGGAAAGTAAAGTGGCACTGTCATAATACCGACCATATTACCCCAAAAATCATGTTCCGAAGGTCTATAACAATGATGGTCACTAACACCATATTCCCAATACGTCACTTGACGTAACGGGGTACTTTACTTTTTTTTTTATAAACTTGATTACTGTATTCAAATAATCAACTTTGATTACAGTGGAATGTTATTTTTTACAGAAAGCAGGTGGTCTGATGAAGTGGAGTGACTACCCTTACTGTGTTGGATCTAAGGCATGTTCTCCCTGTGCTCCAGACGGATACAGGTAGGTCTTGATACGATTTGAAATCTCTCACATGCGCAATGTGTAAAAAAAATATATTCTGTCTTACATTATATAAGACTGGCGATAATCTATTTTCTTTCTTTTCAAAGATATGCGTGTATATCAGACCGTAATAGCTGGTACTGAATGTGAGGCTTCAAAATAGTATTACTGTTTGTAAAATGATTTTATAAATTTAATTTTTAAAAACAATCCTTATAATTGCGAATAGTAAGTCTTTAAAATTTAATGACAACAACTATTTACAAAATAAATATATTTTTTTTAATTCAGGAAATACACGGAGAGTTAACTATTCTTACGTACAGAAGACAAAAGTATAATCATCACGAGCAATTATTTCCCTTTTTATGTGAATATGACACCACTCGTTGTTAGGAAGGTAAATACGTCCTTGTGCCAAATACGTGTTTGATGTACCTTAGTCATCCCTTGTTCTAACAGCTGTAAATAAATATGCGCTCTTGTTTTTTTACATAACTATGTCCACCCTTGTTATAATGTCAACTCCGAGTCACTATCCCACATCATTTGGTGTAGTCCTATTATGAAACTAGATACCAGCTTGTCTGTCGTCTTATTCAGAGGTGACAATCTTCAGTTATGATATAATATAATAGCTCTGTATTATCAAGTCTGCAATAATATAAATGTGTCCAAGTATTAAGTATCAGTATAAATTTACCGATTCATGGACAATAGGAGCCCTTATAGAAATGTGGTTTTGCAGAAGAATGTTGAGAATATCATGGACAACTAAGAAGAGTAATGAAAACGTTCTGAAAGAGGCCAAAGCAAAAAGAGAGCTAATTTCCAATATTAGGAATAAAAAATCACCATTTTTTTTTTTGACCATGTAATGAGAAGAGAACAACTGGAATGTATTGTAACAAATGGGAAAATTGTGGGACGAAGAGATAGAGGGAAGCAAAGAGAAAAAATAACAGACATCTTAAGAGAATGACTTGGCAGAAGGTCAACAACCGAAATGATAAATAGCTGCCGAGATCGAAAGTTGTGGAGAGACATGATCACCTACGCCAGCAGGCCCGGTACCTGGTGATTATGCTTGCTTGCGTTCATCCGATGACTAAAGTATTTTAGAGTATTCTAGTAGACTACAGATTTACTCTTCATCATCCGCCTTTAAAAGGACGTTAACTGGGTGTGTCTGCGTTGTGTTGTGGTTACAGTATAACTGTGATATTTGCACCTTTCGGCCCAACACATCCGACTTCAGCACGCCGGATGATGATGATGTTAAGTATTGGTGACAAAGGGCTATTTGATCTTCTACAGATGATTTCTCATAATGAAACATCTTCTGGTGAACATCAATGTCCATTATGTTCAAAGCAGTTTAAACGGCACCAAGCTAGGCGTTCAGCATATACGGGTCACACATCGCCTTATACGCCATGCTTGTCCCATTTGTCAACGTTTATATACGAGTCGAAGATATTTAGCCAGCCATAGGAGACTAAAACATTCAGTATCTACAACAGCTTCTTCGCCATTGGTACCGTCTACATCGCCAGTTTCACCATCAGTACCGTCTACCATACCAGCTTCTCTTATCCGTCATGCTTGTCCCATTTGTCAATGTTCATATACGAGTCGAAGATCTTTAGCCAGCCGTAGGAGACTAAAATACTCAGCAGAGGAATCATCTTCTCCATTGGTACCGTCTACATCGTTAGTTTCACTATCAGTATCGTCTACCATACCAGCCTCTCTTATCCGTCATGTTTGCACCACTTGCCAGTACACGTATACGACTCCTGGTTCTTTAACCCCGACATATGATACTAAAAAATTCAGTTTATATATTAGCTCCTTCATCATCGGTACCATCTACCATACCCGCATAACAGCTTCTACAACACCATCGGTACCTGCTACAACACCCAGTTCACCAGTGGCTCCTTCTACATCATTACAGTTGGCCCCCTCACCATCGAGCAAGAGAGAGTTAGATGAGGAACAATCGTCTGAGAGTAAAATGCACAAGCTCGACGACCCTTTAGCAACACTACCTGAAGATGTGCTGGATGTATATCAACAAAACTGGTTAGTTATAAACACCCACGCTAGTATCAATAAAACAGTTCCCATACATACTTTCTTCCACTCGCCTGATCGCCCATTCACCACAGACTGGTCTGCTGTTCTAATGGATGTGTTTGAGATGTAATGGGTCAGACAACCCGTTTTAAAATTAACTATGGCCACCACCTTATCCTCCGTCATAGAGAGTGGAGAGTTACGCTTCTTCCACGCATCCCTCAATAATTCGGCTGTTCTCGAGTTCCTCCATTTAATCAGTAATTCAGTAATCTTGGAGATTTCACAAGTTTTGTAAGACTCTTTAAAAGAACATGATCCCGTAGACATTGCTCTGCTCAACAGACCAGATACTAAGTGGATGGTGGAGAGCATTCCCGCCACTAGTTTTTTATTTATTTCACATTCATGGCTCTCCGATCGGCTGATTAGTCATCACGTTCGAGCTTGTATGGTCAAAGAGGGAAAGTGAGGCTGGGGGGGTGACATGGAAGGAGAGAAGACTATGAGGGGGTTAGGAGAACGAGAGAGAGAGAGCGCGAGAGAGAGGTTAAATTTTACTGTACAAGTATAAAATATATGTTCTCTGATGAATTAATAAAATGTGAAAATTATATAGAAAACATCATATTTATTTATTTTATTTGTCTTGGTTAATTCACTTGTCAGAGACAGAGAGAGAGTCAGAGAGAGAGTCAGAGAGAGAGTCAGAGAGAGAGAGAGAGAAATTCAGAGAGAGAGACAGACAGAGTAAGAGAGAGAGGCAGAGACAGAGTGACAGAGAGAGGGATAGAGAGAGAGCGAACCAATAATACCGATGAACAAGCGAGAGATAGCACCCACTTTCCTCCCTTTTTCAAAACATCACAACACACTATTTATTTACAAGCACACATCTGCCCTGAGGAAGTGCGACAATATTCACCTCGAGAGATAAAAAAGGATCCTACATTGAGAAGAGGAACACACACTTTCCTCAACACACCTTATCAGCCCGATCCCATGACAGGTAATGCCGAGAGGTCACCGAGATAACGACGCTCCTGGCCCACCCGGCCGATCGACCGTTAATTCAGCCCGAGGTCACCTCACCAACCGACCGCCGCAGATCGAGGTCACTCAGCATTGATTGGTTCGTCTTGTTGCGTGCATGCTGCGTGTACCTGCGTGTACCTGCGTGTATACTTTCTATATAGACTAAAATGTCAGCATTTTTCTGAGTTTAACACGGGAAAAAAAAGGGCTTTTTACGGCACATCTACTACTAACCTGACTGCCTTCTCTAGATGGTTTCTTCAACCTGATCGTAACAAAAACCTGACTACTTTCTCTAGACTCCGGATTTTTAATCTCCTCACATGCTGCTTTCAATCTCGTTTTTCTCCAACTTCAATTCATTTCTGATAGTTTTTTTCCCCACCTGGCACACTTCTTGCGAGATTTCCCCCTGTGTGACTGACCGTCTGATCCCTCACTTTTTTCTTCTTTATTTATCTTTTATCGATTATATCCCTTTGACCCCTATTTACCCTAACCCTGCTTCGTTCTTCTTTCCTTCCTCATCTGTTTTTAAGCGTCGAGGGGAGATATAATTTGCGGTCTTGTGCTCTTCTGTTCGCATCTGCTGATGTTATGTTACCGAGTGTTTTTCGTCAATCCATATTTTTTCGTGGTCGGCCATTGGGTCTAGTGTTCTCGCAACGTTTTTTGAAGGCTCGTTGTGTTGTGTTTCGATCTTTCAGCCATGTCACTTGGCCAAACGATTTTACCTGTTGCTTTTTAAAATATATTCTATGGTGAGGATTATTCCTAGCTTTTTTCAGTTCTTCATTTCTGATCTTATCTCTCAGGCTGCTTCCTGTCATTCGTCTAACACATTTAATCTCAGTAGAGAGTTATTTCCTAGTTGGACAAAGATGGTGATAGCTGCCCAATGATTTGACGAACTTTGTTGCACCTTGAGTCCTTTTCTGCTATTTGTGAATTGTCGTTTGTCATTAGACTTTCTAGATATGCTGTTGTCTGCCGTCTATTGTTATCTTGATGTTCGGCTTCTTTCTTGCGATATTCTTGACTTCTGTTTTGTTGATGTTGATATTCATGTTGTATTTTGTGCCTGTGCTGTTGTGTCTATTTAAGTATGCTTGCGGAACTTCTATTTTTCCATGTATTATTGCCTGATCGTCTGCAAATAGAAGCTCATTGATCTCCTCTGTCTCTGATGGGTTGGCTAACTCGCATATATGGCGTAAATAATTCTTCTCTCTTTTTAACGTATCTAAGACTGCAATTTTGATGGGAGGTAAGCATAAAAATAAATCCCGTCAACTATCTGGGGAGGTAACCGTAGAAATGGGCTCTATTTCTGATACAGTGTATAAAGCTTATCATCGCTATTATAATCCACAAAACGTTGATCTTGCAAAAAAAAAAAATAAATAAATAAAAACAAAAAAAATACACGTACTATTTTTAAATATATTTGTTACCCCTGTGGTGACACATGAACGGTACAAGAGAAACAAATTGTATTTAACAAACATAGTTTTATCGACATGAACGGTACAAGAGAAACAAATTGTATTTAACAAACATAGTTTTATCGACATGAACGGTACAAGAGAAACAAACTGTATTTAAGAAACATAGTTTTATCGACATGTGTGCAGTATCTCTTCCAACAGTGTCATTATACCGAGTTATTTAACCTCTAATCAGTTTATATCGGTATATCATCTTAACGTCAGAAAACGATTTCCTTGTGTCGTCTTTACTTCAAAGTATAGTTATCGAAATCAGAGTTCTAGTTATCTATATACATACATATCTAATCTCTTATCTGAATAAGAGTTCTCAATTTCCTGATTCCTAGCTCAAAATTATTCACCTTGTTAGATTGATATTTGATTGTTATCAGTTTCTCTATTTCTCTCTGTCTTCGTTGAATTTTATTTATCTCTAAATCTCAAAATAGACTGATTCTCGATTTTATTCGATGTATTGATTTAAACATCCTTAATATCCTTTGTAACATCAAATGTACTGACGTGAACATCCTTCTTATTACCTGTAACAACAACATCTATATGTACTGACATAAACATCCCTAATACCCACTTTCACGACAACATCAAATGTACTGACATAAATATCTCTAATATTCCCTTTAACAACAATAACAAATGTACCGACATAAAACATTTCTTATATTCCCTTTAACAACAATAACAAATGCACTGACATACACTTCCCTAATATTCCCTGTTACAACAATATCAAATGAACTAACATAAACATCCTTAATATCTTTTTTCACAACAACATCAAATGTACTGACATAAACATCTCTAGTGTTCCCTTTAACAACAACATCAAATGTACTGACATAAACATCCTTAATATCCTCTTTCACAACAACATAAAATGTACCGACATAAAACATTTCTTATATTCCCTTTAACAACAATAACAAATGTACTGACATAAACATCCCTTATATTCCCTGTTACAACAACATCAAATGTACTGACATAAACATCCCTTATATTCCCTCTTACAACAACATCAAATCTACTGACATAAACATCCCTTATATTCCCTCCTACAACAACATCAAATGTACTGACATAAACATCCCTTATATTTCCTCTTACAACAACATCAAATGTACTGACATAAACATCCCTTATATTCCCTCTTACATCAACATCAAATGTACTGACATAAACATCCCTTATATTCCCTGTTACAACAATAAATGCAATGACATAACATCCCTTATATTCCCTGTTACAACAAAATCAAATGTACTGACATAAACATCCCTATATATTTCCTGTTACAACAACGTCAAATGTACTGACATAAACATCCCTTATATTCCCTCCTACAACAATATCAAATGTTCTGACATCAACATCCCTTATAATCCCTGTTACAACAACATCAAATGTAATAACATCAACATCTCTAATATTCCCTGTTACAACAACATTAATGTAATGACATCAACATCCCTAATATTCCCTGTTACAACAACATCAAATGTAATGACATCAACATCCCTAATATTCCCTTTTACAACAACATCAAATGTAATGACATCAACATTCCTTATATTCCCTGTCACAACAACATCAAATGTAATGACATCAACATCCCTAACATTCCCTGTTACAACAACATCAAATGTAATGACATCAACATTCCTTATATTCCCTGTTACAACAACATTAAATGTAATGACATCAACATCCCTAATATTCCCTGTTACAACAACATCAAATGTAATGACATAAACATCCCTTATATTCCCTGTTGCAACAACATCAAATGTAATGACATCAACATTCCTAATATTCCCTGTTACAACAACATCAAATGTAATGACATCAACATCCCTAATATTCCCTGTTACAACAACATCAAATGTAATGACATCAACATCCCTAATATTCCCTGTTACAACAGCATCAAATGTAATGACTTCAACATCCCTAATATTCCCTGTTACAACAACATCAAATGTAATGACATCAACATTCCTAATATTCCCTGTTACAACAACATCAAATGTAATGACATCAACATCCCTAATATTCCCTGTTACAACAGCATCAAATGAAATGACATCAACATCCCTAATATTCCCTGTTACAACAACATCAAATGTAATGACATCAACATTCCTAATATTCCCTGTTACAACAACATCAAATGTAATGACATCAACATCCCTAATATTCCCTGTTACAACAACATCAAATGTAATGACATCAACATTCCTAATATTCCCTGTTACAACAACATCAAATGTAATGACATCAACATCCCTAATATTCCCTGTTATAACAACATCAAATGTACTAACATCAACATTCCTAATATTCTATTTCAGCGAGTACTACTGCGGTGCTCCCTGGCCTATCGATCCCTGCAACGCCGCAGACAGTTGTGCTGCGAAATACGACCCTGCCAAGTTTGTACCTGGTCTGAAAGTCGAAAGCTACGAGACCTTTGGCTATAATGAGTACACACTGCTTAGTGATGTGGTTGATGTATGTTGTCCTGTTTTATTCACTTTTCCTATATTTATTATATTATGCATCAACAATCGAATACGTAATCAAAAGCAAATGCACACAGATTAATTATAATGGTCAGACTATGGAATTTTGGTTTGTCAGATGAACAGCAGAGATCCAGAAACAATTACAAGAGATGTGATCCAGCAGACATTCGAGGGGAGGCGAAAGAAAGGTAGACCAAAGACAATATGTAGTTGAAAATTGAAAGCAATTGTTCATGAGACAATCACTAGACTCAATCTTAAAACTGATATATTTTGTAAATGGTTCCTGATTTTGATACATTAGAAACTGTAACATTTTTAGCTGAAGTAGTATAGGTATGAATGAAGTTTTAGTAGGATCATTCTCATAAAAGGTCATAAATTATGAGCGTTTCTGATGTTCAATATTACAATATTACCAACTGCAAGAGAAGTGCGAGGAACAGAGAAGACCTTTATTTATAGCTTTCGTTGATCTCACGGAAGTCTAGTGACAAACGACAATTCCCAAACAGCAGAGATAGAATCAAGATGCAACAAAGCTTGTCAAATCATTGGACAGTTATCACCACTATTGTCCAACAAGGAAATAACTCTTGAGGCAAAACGAGCACTATACAATACAATCTTCATCCCAACGTTGTGCTACCAATGCCAGACCTGGACTCTAGATGCAAGAACAATAAGAAAAATAACCTCTACTGAGATGAAATGTGTTAGACGAATGACAGGAAACAGTCTGAGAGATAAGATCAGAAATGAAGAACTAGAGAAAAAAGCTAGGAATAGCCCCAGCCATAGAATATATAAGGAAACAACAGATAAAATGGTTCGGCCACGTGACAAGGAAGAAAGAACAAAACACAACACAACAAGCCTTCAACAAACGTTGTGAGAACAACAGACCCAAGGGTCGACCACGAAAAAGACGGATTGATGGAATATTAGAAGCACTCGGAAACATAACAGCAGCAGAGGCGAACAGAAGAGCAAAAGACCGCAAATTATATCTCCCCTCGACGCTGAAAGGCAGATGAGGAAGGAAAGAAGAAGAAGAGTAGAAGTTGATCTCACGATGGCGGCTTTTGACACCGTGAGCAGAGCGGGTCTACACGGATGGCTGGGAAATGTTGCCTGCCCTCCTACCTTACTTAAACTTCACCTATCTCGGTTCTGTGGTCGCAACTGCTGTCGTCTCCATTGAAGAAGTAATAAATTCCTGAAACGAAAAGGCAGCTTCCACATTTGCTAAACTTAAAGATAGAGCATGGGCCAATACCAAATTAACACTCAGAACTAAGATTCAAATTTACCAAGGTTAGGTGCTTAGTACACTTCTATACGGATCATAAACTTGGACTACTTATGCAGGGCTGGAAAAATTGTTACATACCTTTCATGTGCGTTGCCTTCGAAAGATTATAACATCAAAAGGCAGAACAAAGTAACCAACTCTAATGTCATACAAGGAGCCAAACTTCTATCCATCATCATTTCAACACTTATGAGTCATAGACTAAGGTGGCTGGGTCATGTAAGAAGAATGGCAAACATGTGTATTTCGAAACAAATATTGCATGGCGATCATAAGGATGGAAATAGACCATAGGGCAGACCAGTGATGAGATATAAGGATGTTTACATGGCTTCCTTGAGGGAATTCTCTATGAGCGAAATAAACTGAAAAAGTATGTCATCAAATCAGAGCATATGGAGAACAAAGGTAAAAAACGCACATCAACACTTGAGGAAGTGATTATGTCAAAATAAGAAGACAAAAGACGCAGGAGAAGGTAGATGTGGTCGAATCTGTCTATCCAATATTGGTAGATTCATCAGCCACGAGAGAAGCTGTTCAGTAAAGCAGCCTCCAGAAAAGACACTAAATTTGTTATCAAACTACTGACATATGATTAATTGCTACCATCTGGCAAGACGCCAAAGACCATATATTTATATTTATATTTATATTTATATTTATATTTATATTTATATTTATATTTATATTTATTCGATCCCAATTGACGGCATCCTGGACACCGAATTTTTTTCTGGGAAAGTAAAGCGGCACGGACGTAATACCGACCACATTATCCAAAATATCATGTGCCGAAGGTCTGTAAAATTTATGGTCACTAACACCACATTCCCTATACGTCACTTGGCGTGACTGGGCTCTTTACTTTTTACTTTTTTATACATATATAACTTTTTTAACCACAAATGTGTTTAATGTTTGTTTCAGATATCACTTTTTTATAATCAACTTTAATATGTATAATATGGGAAGCATGTGCGTTTTATATTTATGAACGGGACGGATGAGGAAATTAACTAAAGTATTTATAACAAACAGCTGTGCTCCAGATAAAGTCAGGTTTTGTCCTAAAAGATGGCGCAGGGCTTATATTTTGCCGGTCTAGGATTAAGGAAAGAAGAGGAAGAAAAGATCATAATAAATGTGATATGCATATTGATGTGGGTGGACATGTATCTCCATTGCGTTATTTGTTTATATTTCTTTACATTTGTTAATCAGTTCTGCTGTTAAATTCCTATTAGACTGTCTGGTATTTTCCCGTTTTTCTCTACCTCTACACCCTTCAATATTTCCAGTTGTCACAATATACCCCAGCTGTGTTTTTTTCCACATTGCGTCACCAAAAAAGTGATGCTAGTTTCTTCCGTTTCCTGCCGATGTTGCAACAAGTTTCCTTTCTTGTTTTATATATTTCAATACATACCTCTTTACACTTTTTGTCAGGTGATTAACCTGCTACTGTATGCTGTAGACAATACAACATGCGACTACACTATTGGCCTGCAAATAAGATAGGAAGAGCAAAAGGCTAAGGGAGTAGAATAGAACAAAATAGAATAAAACATAAAAATGGAATCTTTTAGCTATATAGGGCAATCGAATCACTTAAATAGACATCTGACTTCATGAGAGAGTCTGGAATCCTACTCTGATTGAGACTTGATCGCAGACAGAGAGAGAGAGAATCTTTTAGACTTGCGGATATCACAGGACTAAAAAAAAAACCAGAAAAAACGAACCAACCTTTCTACTAGGATGATCTTCAACTGGAGTTAGACAAACACAAACAATATAGAAGACAAATGTAAAGAAATTCTAGAAACGTTAATTAATGATGATGAGAAGTCGCTGCGAGGTATTCGGGTCTGAGTTTTTATTTCACGTTCGACTGAAAAAAGTTTCTCCTTAATGGGGTTCGAACCCGCGCTCCCCTGGTTTGGAGTTCGACGAGTTATCGATTACTTAATTAATATTGCTATGATTGTATTGTCTTCGTGTATTTATTCTTATGATATACAATCCTTCTTGTTCTTCTTGTTCTCCTACCTCTGTTTTTTTCCCCGTTAAGTCTATTGTGGAGAAAATATCTTCTTCACTTTTAAAACCGTCCTGTTTTGTGTTATTCGCTTAACTCATGCATGTTTTCCTCATCGTTTTTTTTTATTCATCTCTGTTTTTACCTGTCTCATCCACGAAAATGTTGGCCTTTCCCTTTGTTTCTTTCCCTGGAGATTCCAAAATATGGCATGTCCTGTAATACACTTTAATTGTCTTCTGCGACGGGTGTCCTATCCAGCGCCGTTATTTGAAGACTTCATGATTTATTCATTAAGAACTCTTATTACTAGGTAGCAAAATATGTATTTGTTGTTCCACTGCACTGTTTTATGACACGGGAAATATTGCTATAAACCGATAAGCTATAAATCGATAAGTTATAAATATAAAAATTATGTAACAAATTAAGAGATATTTGTGCTGTAATTATCTAAAAAGAACAAAAAAGTATAAACATTACCCGCAGAAAATCATCTAGAATAATTTATTCAAGATAAGTGTGTAGTACGCAGATAGTTGTAATAATAATAATAATATTTATTGAGTAATTAACTAAAACGTAGTAGAATAGGTAGGTAACGATCATAATTTTATTTTTATATGACGCAGATATTTATAAAAAAAAACTAGTTAGATACGTTTATTAGCAGCAGTTGTAAATGTGTACTTGACTCGTAAAGTTAAATTAAGTATAACAGTAAGGATTCTGACTACTACATCACTCCCAATTGCAGATTACTAAAATATGGATGCTTTAAATTATATCGTCGTTTTAATGTAATTATTTGAAAATAATATATAATGTATATATATATATATATATATATATATATATATATATATATTACGTATGTCATTATTTTCTAACAAGTCTTCTATATATACTATGATATTGGTGTGCGTAATATTTTAGGTTATCTCTATTTAGAGAATAATTTGGACAACCACAAGAATAAGTAAAAACTTTCTTAATATGCTGGCAGTACCTACGACATTAGTTGCTCTTTAGATACAGACTTTTACTGACGTGTTTTCTTGGTGACTCAAAGAGAATGTTCAGGAATATTGAAAAGGACCGGGCTAGCATTTTTTTGTGGGTGATGTGGCCGGTGTCACGCCAGACTGACTGACTTCCCAAAAATTAGTTAAATGTAAAATATTATTTTGTTAAATTGTTTTTATTTCAGATCTCTCCATTTTTATTTCAATTTATTGTTATATAAATTCATTCTCTCCCACATGCTTTCTCTCTCTCACTCTCTGTCTCTCTTTCGCACTCTCTCTTTCTCTCTCTCTCACTCTCTCTCACTCTCTGTCTCTCTCACTCTCTGTCTCTCTCACTCTCTGTCTCTCTTTCTCACTCTCTCTCTCTTTCTCTCTCTCTCTCACTCTCTCTCACTCTCACTCTCTCTTACTCTCTGTCTCTGAATCTCTCTCTCACTCTCTGTCTCTCTCACTCTCTGTCTCTCTCACTCTCTGTCTCTCTTTCTCACTCTCTCTTTCTTTCTCTTTCTCTCTCTCACTCTCTCTCTCTCTTTCTTTCTCACCAATCATGCTCCCCAACTCACAGTACAAACACTCTAATTGAATAATTGACCTGATCGTCTATTCCTAGGTTGGACCTCTGGTAGCAGGCATTGACGCCACAGACCTCCAGTACTACGAGGGTGGAGTTCTGGAACCGAACCTGTGTACGCCCACCACACTCAACCACGCCGTGCTACTCGTGGGCTACGACCAAACTTCTGATGGAACCAGCTACTGGCGGTTCAAAAACTCCTGGGGCACGCAATGGGGTGAAGCTGGCTTTGGGCGAATCGTCCGGAACGTTGGAGCATGTGGTATCAACGTTGATGTATCTACATCTGTTTTGGGTTAATCATTTGGCAAATTGATTTATTGATTTGTATTATAAATGTATGATCGCTTTTATCTTGTGGCTTATTATAGCAACTATTTAATTAAAATAATTGTTTTTTTTTAATTGAAATTATGGAAAGTTTTTAATAGTCCCAATAATGATGATGCGAAGAGTATTGTAACAATAAAGTGAAAAAAGGAAGTATTTGCAGGTACGCTATCCTGGATATAACCGGTGAAAAATAACGTATATGAAATAAATAATATTTTACAGAAAAGATTAAGCTAACGAAAGTAACGAAAAGGACGAAGATATTTTTGTTGTTTTAAATAAAACCGTCATTGTTGTTCTCTGGTAGTGCCCGTGCCCATTAGCATCAATTGTTTGATTACACAGACTTTAGCACTGAGCACAAAGTCTGTAGCAAATACAAGAATGTTGAGGCGTATTTACAAGTGTGGTTAATAAACTGTTAACGAATGTTTTAACATTACTTTTATTTTTGTTTAACTCAGGCACACACACCCTGAAACATTTGATTTTCAAATATTAAGAATTGTATCACAAGAAACCTTGAATTTCTTTTACAGCAAAAACAGAGGCTATAAGAATAAGCAAATTAAGACACCCATTAAACATTAAGATCAAAGATAAAGAAATAAAACAAGTAGAGGAATTCAAGTATTTAGGCACAATGTTCACAGAAGATGGAAAACTAGACAGAGAAATTGACATGAGCATACAAAAAGCAAGTGCTGTCACATACCAGCTTTCACCATTGCTAAGACATCCAAACATTTCTATGCAAGCTAAACAGCAAAGGATAAATAGCATTTTCATACCAACTTTGTGCTATGAAAGTCAAACATGGACCCTTTCTAAATCACATTTAAGAAAGATCAGTACATGTGAGATGCGATGCTTGAGAAAAGTAACAAACAACACAAGAAGAGATAGAATACCAAATGAAACCATAAGAAAAATAGTAGGAACAAAACCCTGCCAAGAATATATAGAACAACAACAACTTAAATGGTTTGGCCACCTGGTCAGAATGAATCCTTACCAATCACCATCAAGGGCGTTCTTCTCAAGAATGCATGGAAAAAAACCAAGAGGAAGACCCAGAAGAAGGTGGATAGATGCAGTGACAGAGACATGTAACAACAAAGGAAAATCACTAATTCAGACAGTTCGAGCAGCTCAAGAACGACAAATGATATAAACCACGACACCTTTTAGGTATCAGTGAAAAGAGAAAAGAAGAAAGAAATAAGAAGAATTGTATTGCTTAATGAGAGCACAAGACAACTACGCTCTATCATCCATTTCCTATAGGATTATATACTAGATTTTAGTTACAAAAAAGATCAAGAAATGGTAGAGTAAAAAAAAAAAAATCAAAACTGCAAAAATTGGAATCTAACTCTCGAATATGATGCAATACTCAGACCTCATCTTCTCCCTCCTTCAACAACAAACATTTACTCTATTTCCGTCACTGCTATATGTCGTAATAAGATTATGTAATTGTTTACAATAAACAGTCTTTCAAACTCGTTGCCAAATGACATTTGTAATGTGTCACAATATAGATTGCTTATTATGCATTACGTTTAGATATAAAAAAGTAAGTAAAGTACCCCCCGTCACGCCAAGTGGCGGCGTATAGGGAAATATGGTGTTAGTGACCCTATATTTTACAGACCTTCAGCACATGATTTTTGGGGTAATGTGGTCGGTATTACGCCCGTGCTGCTTTACTTTCCCAGAAAAAATCCGGTACCCATTTAAGGCTGGGTGAACCCGGAGCCGTCGGTTGGGATCGAACCCTACCTCTTGTCCGTAGTAGTCCAGTTCACTAACCACTGAGCTATCGCGGCTCCCACTAATTTTTAGGGAATTAGTAAAACCCAGGTGTCCTCGCCAAGGTACGAACCCCGGCTGTTGCCGTGGTAAGCCAACCGCCTATCGATTGCGCTAACCGGACACCCTACGTTTAGATATAATCGAATAAAATCCCCAGAAATGTGAATTTTTAAATAGAAAAATATGGTTCGATAAAAAGGAAGATAAATAATGACAACTTTCTGAATGAAGATAACTAAACTATGAAACATAATTTTAACAAGTCACGTGAAATATAATACTTTAGACACACGAAGAAACAAAATAATGTAATGAATGACATGCAAGTATCGTGCTGAAGTAGGATGTGTTAGACCGAAAGGTGCAAATATCACAGTTCTACTGGAAACCACATCACATCATATCTACAGCCACATAATGTCCATCTGGGGGCCTCGGTAGCCTAGTTGGGTAAACCACCCGACTGGACTACCGACGTTCGGACAACCCGTGTTCGATTCCCGCTGGGAGCAGTGTGAATTGTACTCGTGGTTGGAAAAAAAAAATACCCCCACGGTCGACCCAGCCGTTGGCAGAAATGGGTACCAGGGTATTACCCTGGGAAGGTGAGGAATGTTGCTTCGCATCTGAGTTTCGATGAGGCGACACTATACAGAAATCTCCGAACATTTCTGGATAGGCGACCGAGCACATATGGGTGTAAACTCGCGTGCTAAGACGCTGGTTCAAGTCTCGTACTTTACCTTTACCTTTAATGTCCATCAGAAGACGGATGACGAGAAAACAATAAATTCCTTTAGTCGTCATCGGTTGGTTAAACGCAAGGGAAAAAAGAGAAACCATTCATGTATGAATGATGAGGGATACATGAGGCTAGAGAACATTGAGATGTTTAGACTGATAATACACATCTTTTTCGTTCGCAAACT
This sequence comes from Megaustenia siamemsis, assembly GCA_032433765.1. Taxonomy (NCBI): domain Eukaryota; kingdom Metazoa; phylum Mollusca; class Gastropoda; order Stylommatophora; family Ariophantidae; genus Megaustenia; species Megaustenia siamemsis. The sequence goes on along the minus strand of JAVIAB010000139.1, from coordinate 49,874,511 downwards.
TTCACCTCTGGCGAAATCAATAGAGACTAGGAACTGAATTTTGCGTGTTAATCAGTTTGTCCCTGGCAGCAGTGTGCACAGGGGTCCCTCGCCGCACAGGCAGATAACTCCGTCTTCGAGAGTACTCATATTTTTCCGTCGATTAGTAATGATGTTTCAAGCTGGGCCTCGCTGCTGAGACCAGGGGTGGTTACCGCAGAGAGAAATCATAAATAAAAGTCCTAACTGGTGCAGCAGGGATTTGAACCTACGTCTACCCGGTGTCTTGCCTCGAGACCAAACAGTCCCCAGATAATACAAATAAGAAGAACGGGAAATTAATTTGTTTAAATGTGTACTATAAAGAAAGAGACTCAAAAATAGATAGAGAAAGGTGGGTAAACAAAAAAGCCAATAACAACCAAATTTCGATGTGCGGTGACGCAACATGATGATGGTTTTATAAAGTAGTTTTCCTATTCTTCTTCTACGGTGTATACTTCTAGCCATCAATACTAATACGTTCGAAGAAAGCATTGTCATCTCAAGGTTGGTGATACCACTATACAACTTTAGTTTGTTCACAATTCGTGCCCACAGAGTTGATCAATTATCTCAGAAACTGATGAATTTCTGTAATTCTTGTTCATGAAATCTTTTTTTTTTTTTTCACCGACCTTCAGATTGTATAACATTTAAGTACAAAGGTAGCTCTAAAAATTGGATTTTACTGTAAATTATGTTAATTTTCTAACAATGCAAACCAAAGGCGTATCCGTATTACATTGAATATTAATATAACTGACGCCTTTAAGATTCCTTGCAAAAGTGCATGTACAATAACACAGTTACCTTTTGCATAGTGATGAATTTACACTTTAAACTCTTCATGGTTTTGAAATCCAGTATGAAATCAAGTATGTCACTTCACAACAGCTTACAAATTATTACACATACAGGAATATTCCTTAATAATAAATATTTTGTAAAAAAAAAAATATACCTCTGGACCAATTTAACAAGAAACCAGAAATGAAATTACAAAAAAAACCTCGGAGTGGCACGTGTCTTACAAGTTAAGAGTGAGAAACGGTGCTAAAATTGTGTGGTGTGCACGTGAAATTTGCCTTTTTAATTGATGAGTTGATCACAACAAATGTGCGTATTGTAAAATCCTAAAATTTAGGACAGGCAAGAAAATCATATTTTTATATACCTCAAATAAGCTAAAATCTTTCCTAAATACATGACAATATGGCAAATAATCAGACCGAAGGTTGGTGAAAAAATAAGATTTCACGAAAAAGAATTACAGAAATTCATCAGTTTCCGAGATAATTCATAAACTCTGTGGGCACGAATTTCTGAAAGAACTATAGTCCCATATGGTGCCAATGGTGGCTACAAGAGCCTTCTCTGTTCATCATAATAAATTGGTCATGATTGTGGCAGATGTTCAGCAGTCATTTTGCCTGTGCCACAGTCACCTTCATCAGAGGTTCATATCCTTAGGTTCGTATCCTTAGGTTCATATCCTTAGGTTTCTGAACAAATGGTACTTTTATAAAGCCAAGAACATGTCAGTATATATGTATTTTTTTAAAATACATCATCATCAGAATTATGTGTCATACAGAAGACGAATCAATCGTTGCTTCCAATAATGTTATTTTCCCAGTTTTGTTTATCAATTCTACAGTAAACTTTCCTTCAATACCAAATGCCAGACTACACTGCTCATATATTTTTATTTTCTGTCATCTCACATTTGTAGAAAATTGTCTATATTCATGAAACGGTCTAAGCTTTATCCACAAATAAGTGAATCCAACAAAGTCAAGCACACCTTTATGTTGCATCTGCAGGTTCTGTTTAGGGCTGCCCTATGTAAATACATGATTATTAGTCTGTTAGGGGTTTCTTTGTCAAATCATATCTCTGTGGCTTCAGATAACCTATTCTTTCAACTGAAAAAATTATAGTTCATAATGTTGATCAATACCTTACAACAGGTCCTTCATTTTCTTTCGCTTCTTCATCATTCATCTTTTAGGTGGGCGCGAGTGCGTTGGGTCGCAGGTTTACGGCAAGTCGTAATTATTGCTTCTTTCGGTCCGGTACATCCGTCTTCAGCATGGGTAGATTTTTATTGTCTTACAATTGAGATTTGACAGCAGCTATTTTAGTCTATTTTTCTCAACTTTTAACTACCAGGATCCTTTAATGTGCGCAGAGTACAAACAGGACTTTCTTTTTTTCGTCATTATTCGAGAATGTTAGACACCGGATCCCACTACTCAGAGACAGGAGGCATATAAAGCCATGAAGAAACCATGGATAGTTCGAACACGGAAACTTGTCAACGGACCGAGGTCCTATCTCTCTAAATCAACCAGTAGCTTCGAAAGAAATTGAAAACATACATGAGAAATAAGTAAATGAATATAAAAAGTAAGTAACGTACCCCCGTCACGCCAAGTGGTGTATAGGGAATATGGTATTAGTGACCATAAATTGTACAGACCTTCGGCACATGATTTTTGGTGTAATGTGGTTGGTATTACGCCCGTGCGGCTTTACTTTCCCATTAAAAAATCCGGTACCCATTAAAGGCTGGGTGAACCGGTTACCGTCGGCTGGGATCGAACCCTACCTCTTGTCCTTTGTAATCCATTTCACTAACCACTGAGCTATCGCGGCTCCCTAAATGACTATACTTAACAATTTAATGAAATAGCAAGAGATATTTGTTTTTAGATATTGTCTGATCGATACTAAAATCTATATTTTTGTATGCCTGCGAATCATGGATATCTACCACAGAATTATGAATATTTTCATCAGCAGAATTAAAATGATACAATTACACTGTAGAAAACGTAAAAGAAGACTACACCGCATGCAAAACTATTTGCAATATTGTTTGACGCAGTAATGAGTAAACAGGAACAGAAAGCAGAATGAGGACATTAATTACTGTAGCCATCTGTTTACCTTAAGGTCTGCTGCCATTTTCTATATTGTCATTCACCCATTGTAAGTTGGCTAATTCAGTGGTCTGCTAGGCGTTGTCTAGAAATGAAGAATTAGCTGGTTTCAGGCTAAGTATAGGTAATTCTCCAGGGCACAGAGAACGGTGTAATAAATAGAGACAAATATGAACAATAATGGGAAGACAGCTTTAAAAAATGGACCAGCCTCAAGGAGTTCATTGGACGGAAAATTGTAGACAACACTAACATTGATCAAAAAGATCAGTGGCTGTTCATTTTTTAAATTTTTCTTTCATATTTAGATGTCCACATCAGCTCAAGACTACGAACAACCTGTTCACCCGAAGGATGTTCTAAAAATTGCAACAATTTGTATTCCACTAGAAATAATGTTCAATTCTATGTCCGAGTTTATTTGTTTTGGATTGTTTCCCTTCATTTTTTCTTTATCTATGTCGGAAGACACTGTGCCCAAAAAATGTCAAACCTGGCTTGTTCCTCATTATGTCTTGACTAGACTGTAAGTGACTGACACATCTATTGATATTTCAGAGGAAAACAACAAAATTCATTTAACTTGCAAAAGGTGTGGCTGTCATTGCAGCATGACACTCTTTCCCTCTCAACTCCTATCAACCATTCAAAACCCAAATCAACCATGTTGATCCTGATCTCTCACTCTTCCACATTTCCATTGGAACTGACTATATATAATGTAATGGTTTCTAAATGCATTCAACAGATGTCAGCTTATGTTGTTTCACTGACTACCTGTTATCACTGTTTGCATTTTTTCTTTGGTTGTACCGAACGTCGTTAGCTGTAGATATTAAGTTGTGGTTTGTCATAATTATACTGGGCAATATAAGAAGGTAGTTTGCCATTCCTTTCCTTCTTGGCAGTGACTGTACTAGTCGGAGATTGCAGCCATTGTCTCTATACATGAGATCCTCTGCCTGCCAGGAGTGGGGACCATAACCGGCACTACTTGTCGGCTGCTCCCACAACACCATCCACCACCTGCTCCAATGGCTTCACGTAACTCTGATAGGGGAGCTAAACGGGATCCCCACCTTACCCCAGGATGTCCTGAAGACTAGCGGAGGAAAAGAGACACCTTACTCCTCCTTTGGTAAGCTCCTAAATAAACATCAGAAAGAAACAATCAACATTTTTCTGGCTCATCATGAGAAGAGGACAGTTTGAATACTTGGTTACAACATGCAAAATACAAGGAGAGAGAGAGAGATGTCGCGGACGACAAAGATAGAAAGTACTAGACAGCTTGGTGTCATGGCATGGAAAACAGTCAAAAATATAACTGATACGATGCACTGTAGATAGAAGAATGTGGAAGGATATGATCGCTTGCGCCAATCGGTATGGCTCATGATGACGATGTATCGAACAGTCGAGCAACAGTTGAACAACAGTCGAGCAACAGTTGAGCAACAGTCGAGCAACAGTTGAGTTGCTGAACTTGTTAGCGCAACATATTCTAAGAATTGTCCTTCTCAGAAAGCAACAGACATAGTTCACTTTGACACATGTGAAAGCTTCAAATTAAAAACCAGAACTACTTAAGGCTTGAAAAGGGGGACAAAAACAAATAAAGGTCACAGACTAACAGAAAAATGACACACAACAAGCAAATCCATCTGACACGGCGACCCTGCATGAATATGCACATTTGTGTCTATTTGTATGTCTATTTGTATGTCTATTTGTATGTCTATTTGTATGTCTATTTGTATGTCTATTTGTATGTCAATTTTGTATGTCTATTTGTATGTCTATTTGTATGTCTATTTCTACGGTTTGACCAACTGGTCTTCACAATAAAAACTGTGATATTAAAAGCTATCAATATAAAATATATAAACCAAATGTGCTAACTATTCTGCACAAGTCAGTGAATATCAAGGTTTGTGCCAAAAAAAAAAAAAATACAGTGAACTTTATACAACAAACGACATTGCAGATATAGGCTTAGACAAATGAAAGATAAAATGTCTTTGTTATTCAGTTATTCTCACAATCCAATCTAAAACCAGCACACACAAAAAAAAAAGAAATAGAGATAACAGGCCTTACTGCTTTGCATCTTTATTCCTGAGACTAACACAGAGCAACAGAAATGTAACCCAGTTGTCACTGACCAAGCAACTTGGTGACCTAGACCCATTTGTCTAACAACTTGGTGACATAGGCTTAGCTGAGCACATAGTTTTATTTTCATATATTCATAAATAGATGCAAGATAAGATGAGCATATATGAAGAGATTTCACAAAAGCTGGAAATGAAAATAAAAACACGACCAAATTTTATCACGAGAATGAACGCAGTCATCAATAACTAAATAACACTAGGAGTAATACCTCTACTAAACGTAACATCTTATTATATACCTAGGCAGTATATACAAAGATGGCAGAAGGCAGTGAATTATACCAAATAAGATAAACAACAAAACAATAACAAGAGGAGTCTTTATTGTACCAGGAAACATTTGGAAATCTAAAGAAATTACGTTAAACACAAAAATCAAAATATTGAACTCCACTGTTAAATCTGTCTTATAAATATGGCTATGAAACATGGAGAACAACAAAAATTACAATCATAAAAATACAGACCTTCACTAATGGATGTTTGCGCAAAATAAACGGAAGGAAACGGCAGGACAAAATTAGTAACTTAGAACTATGGTAAAGTACTAGGCAAATACCAGTGGACAAAGAGATCAGACGAAGACGATGGCACTGGATAGGGTGCACACTGTGTAAGCAAATCTATAGTATTACATATAGAAGATCCTTCCTTTAATCCCCAGAAGAGGAGACAACGAAGAAATTCAACATATACTAAAAGAAGACAGGTGGAAGAAAAGATTAAGAGAAATGTGGAAAACAGAATGATCTTAACTCTTTCAGTACGGAAGGTTTTTACTAATTTAGTGGTAGAGATTTCAGAGACAAAATTGTTCATGTTTTTTAAATATTAATCTACATATTTTGTATTCGTCTAATATTTAATATATTATATATGAATTTTAAAATCATTAAACAAGGAATTAGATTTCAGCAAAACCGGGATGATACAAGAGCTATAAATAGAATATAGTTTGATGACAGTTTCCACTAATCAAAAAGAGTGACGCACAGTGCAGCTAAACGGACATGACAGAAATCGGCATTGCACATGGCTCGTCGAAACGTGCTGAAAGAGTTAAAAGTATGGCAAGAAACAGAACGGCTTGGAAAGTGTTTGTTCAAGACCTATGCTCCACAGGAAGTTGAAAAGTAGAAGAAGAAATCATTGGCTTTATCAATATAGTATAGACAAGCCAAGGGTGACCAAAGTAGTATAGTACATTATTGCTTGCATGGTGGATGAAAGTGAATTCGATAGCTAGATTTCTGTATAATTAACTGGATTCATTAAGTCTCTTCAATGTCTATAATTAGGAAACCGAGGCAATAGCATACGACGGTCTGGTTTTGTGAATGGCGCCTCCTTAGCAGGCATCAACATCCATAATTAACTTGGTTGCTTTGCATATATAACAATTGTGGCTAAATACATTTTTTAATGTGTTTGTTTCTTTGTTACTAATATTATTCTCTTCCTATATTTAGTAACACAGAAATCACCAAGAAATATAAAATTAAAACTAGATATGCTAAGAGTAGATAAACAGATGAGTAATAAGTACAGCAAGATAGTACAAAATAGATATAATGCTATTGAGAAAATACAGGACATCCAGGAGCAGTGGGAAATGCTCAAACAATCGATTTAACAAACATCAAAAGAAGTACTACCAGTGACTAAAAGAAACAACAAAAAGAAATGGATGACAGAAGAAATATTACAACTAATGGACGAAAGTAGAAAACATAAGAAAGTAGAACGAGCATACAAAATATTGCACAAAGAGATCCAAAACAAGTGCAGTGAAGCAAAGGAAGGATGGTTAAAACAGAAATGTGAAAAAATGGAAAAACAACAAAAGAATGACTCAAAATGTATGCACAATCAGTTAAATGAATTAACAGGAAGAAAAGAAGTCAAAGTTTCAGGATGTGTGAAATCAAAAGGAAGGAAATATAATAATGGGACAGGAGAAGACGATGGAAAGATGGACAGAATATATCAGTCAACTCTATGATGATGAAAGACCAGAACTAAACAATTCAAATGAAGACACAGGACCACAAATAATGCAGAGTGAAGTGGAGGGCGCAATTCAACACATGAAAAGAGGCAAAGCTCCAGGTCCTGACAATATAACAATCGAAGAGATAAATGCATTAGGACAGCTGGGAGTACAAGTCATAACAAAATTACTCAATGACATATATAACACTGTACACATACCCGAAGATCTACTAAAATCTATCTTTGTAGCCATACCAAAGAAGTCAGGAGCCACTGATTGTGAGAACCATCGCACTATTAGTCTCATGAGCCATATGACTAAATTATTACTAAGAATAATCATGAGACGTGTAAGGAACAAAATAAAACCAGAAAAAAGTGAAGAACAATGTGGATTTGTGGAAGGAAATGGCACCAATAATGCAATATACATCTTAAGAACATTGATAGAAAGATCTATAGAGGTAAAGGAAGATCTATATATGTGCTTTATAGACTACACGAAAGCATTTGACAAAGTAAAGCATGTGGAAATAATCAACATGCTGGAGAAATTAAACATTGATGGCAAGGATCTACGAATCATTAAAAAAAAACATGTACTGGCAACAAACAGCAGCTATACGAATTAACAACCAATCAGGACAATTCCAATATATAAAACGAGGAGTCAGACAAGGCTGTATTCTGTCACCGGATTTGTTTTCACTTTACAGCGAATATATTATGAGATCAATAGTAGACAAAAAAGGAATTGAAGTCAACGGTCACAACATAAATAATTTGCGATATGCGGATGACACAGTCTTAATAGCAGAGACAGAGAATGAACTACACGAAATGATAGACATAATAGTAAAAGAAAGCAACAAGAAATGTATCAGTCTGAATAGTAAGAAAACAGAAGTAATGGTTATATCGAAGAAACAATCACCACCATCATGCAGCATAAAAATAAACGAGACAAATCTGAAACAAGTGCAACGTTTCAAATACTTGGGCACAATAATAACATCAGATGGGAGATGCACACAGAAATAAAAAGCAGAATAGCTCAGGCCAAAATAGCATTTCAGAAAATGAAAAATATCTTATGCAACAAATCTATGTCAATAAAAATGAGAAAGAGAGTTCATCGGTGCTATATAGAACCAATTCTGACCTATGGAAGCAAATCATGGACAGTAGACAAACAAATGAAAAGACGATTAGATGCCACAGAGATGGGATTTCTCAGAAGAATGTTGAAAGTTCCCTGGACAGCTAAAAAGATCAAAGAGGAAGTTCTCAAAGAGGCCAACACAAAAAGGGAGCTCTTAAAAAACATCAGAAAGAAGCAATCAACATTTTTCGGGCACATCATGAGAAGAGGAAAGTTGGAATACTTGGTTACAACTGGCAAAATAAAAGGAAAGAGAGATCGCGGGCGACAAAGAGAGAAAATACTGGATAGCTTGGTGTCATGGCATGGAAAACAGTCAACAACAGAACTGATACGATGCACTGTGGATAGAAGATTGTGGAGGTACATGATCACTTACGCCAACCGGTATGGCCCATGATGATGATGATGATGATGATGATGATATTTAGTAAGGATACTTATTTGTATTGTGTCCCTAACTTTTTTTAAGGCGTCGCAGTATTAGTAACATTATTATTTACTTTATTGTTCTTTCTTCTTACTTATTAGTGATGCTATTGGCAATTCTTGTATCGTTCTTATTTATTTTATATTAACCTCAACGGTAGATGTAGTCTTCTTCTACCTTTCAGCTCCCTGTGGAGCATAGTCTTCAACAAACACTTTCCAAGTCGTTTTGTTTCTTACCATTACTTTAAGATCATTCCATATCTTTCCCAGCATCTTCATCTCTGCTTCCATCTGCCTTCTCAAAGAACTCCTTGGTCTTCCTCTTTGTCTTTTTCCCTGGGGATTCAAAAAAAGAGCCTATTGTGTAATAATCTCAGTTGGCTTCAGCAGTGTGTGTCCTATCCAGCGCCTTCGCCCTCGCTGTATCTCTTTATCCACTGATATGTTACTGGTAGTAAAAGTAAAGTACCCCCGTCACGCCAAGTGGCGTATAGGGAAATATGGTGTTAGTGACCCTATATTTTACAGACCTTCAGCACATGATTTTTGGGGTAATGTGGTCGGTATTACGCCCGTGCTGCGTTACTTTCCCAGAAAAAAAATTCGATACCCATTTAAGGCTGGGTGAACCCGGAAGCCGTCGGTTGGGATCGAACCCTACCCCTTGTCCATTGTAGTCCAGTTCACTAACCACTGAGCTATCGTGGCTCCCTATTTGACTGGTAAGTAAAGTAAAGTACCCCCCCGTCACGCCAAGTGGCGTATAGGGAAATATGGTGTTAGTGACCCTATATTTTACAGACCTTCAGCACATGATTTTTGGGGTAATGTGGTCGGCATTACGCCCGTGCTGCTTTTACTTTCCCAGAAAAAATCCGGTACCCATTTAAGGCTGGGTGAACCCGGATCCGTCGGTTGGGATCGAACCCTACCCCTTGTCCGTAGTAGTCCAGTTCACTAACCACTGAGCTATCGCGGCTCCCACTAATTTTTAGGGAATTAGTAAAACCCAGGTGTCCTCGCCAGGGTACGAACCCCGGCTGTTGCCGTGGTAAGCCAACCGCCTATCGATTGCGCTAACCGGACACCTATTTGACTGGTACATTACCATAATTCTATATATATATTAGTGATGTTGTCCTGCCATTTCCATTATTTTATTTTATTATGCTTAAGCATCCATTAATGAAAGTCTGTATCTTCAAGATTATCATTTTTGTTGTTCTCCATGTTTTACAGCCGTATAATAAGACTGACTTAACATTGTAGTTGAAAATTTTTATTTAACCTAATTTCTTTGGACTTCCATATGTTTCCCAGTGCAACAAATGCTCCTCTTGCTTTTGATATCCTTATTTCGGTATCATTTTTTGTTCCTCCCTCTTCGTCTATATTACTGCCAAGATATATGTAAGATTGTACGTCTAGTATAGGTATTTCTCCTATTTTTATTTGGTTATTGCCAACTGCATTAATTCTCATAATTTTAGTCTTATCTTTACTTATTTTCAGTCCTATCTGGTGGATGTAGTAAAGAGATCCAAAATAGCTCCAGACAAAGGCTACATTACAGAAGATTAGAAATATAAACAACTAATATTTGTCAATACAAATAAGCGAAATCTGTCTTTAGTGATATGTGAGCCAGTAATACCATATGTGAGTGAACAATAGTGATATGTGAGCCATATGTGAGTGAACAATAGTGATATGTGAGCCAGTAATACCATATGTGAGTGAACAATAGTGATATGTGAGCCATTAATACCATATGTGAGTGAACGATAGTGATATGTGAGCCAGTAATACCATATGTGAGTGAACAATAGTGATATGTGAGCCAGTAATACCATATGTGAGTGAACAATAGTGATATGTGAGCCAGTAATACCATATGTGAGTGAACAATAGTGATATGTGAGCCAGTAATACCATATGTGAGTGAACAATAGTGATATGTGAGCCAGTAATACCATATGTGAGTGAACAATAGTGATATGTGAGCCAGTAATACCATATGTGAGTGAACAATAGTGATATGTGAGCCAGTAATACCATATGTGAGTGAACAATCGAAGGATGGTGAAGACAATTGTTACAGGCAACATTTAATGTGGCCATTGTAGAAGAAGATTACATTGGGGTAGCGATGTGGTTCTCAATGAAAGCCAAAGAGACAGTCTATTTCCAACACTAGAAAAAAAACAATAGTTTTAATCACCTCACTTATTCCAACAACATATGCTCAATCTAATTTGATCAGCATCATCAAGACTGATCTGGCCACTGCCGTGCTATTACACTCGTATCAGTTGTTAACATACACAAAATGCCGAATATGTGGATAATGAATTTGAAAGGAGAGGTGTAATTTTCAGTCCTTTATTTGCAGTCTCCTGGCCTTTCCCCATTATTTTGATTTGTAGTGTTACTATTTCAGCAATAAATCCTGCTGTTATCAGCCCTTTTGCTTTTATTGTTCGTATTGCATGTGTTATTCATGTTAACTCATTGTATTATATTTTGTTCGTTCTATCCTAACACGTGACCTACACATGTTGTTTATTTAAGTCAATGTCAATCCTTCATGTATTCTCTTACTTCTTCGCTTTTGGCTTGTTTGTCAGATTCTTTCCTCCCTTGAGTCTAGTACTGTGATGGTTATTTTGTTAGATGATCTCTTGATCTAGTGCTCTGCGCAGAGTTTATAGCACAATATTATGGTGAATACTGCCTTATAGAGAGCATGTTTTACCTCTAGTGATATTTTCTGTTTAGGCCAGTAGAGATGACATCTGTCCAATAATTTCAGGGAAATATGAGTTTTAGAATAAGGTTTTTAATACTAGTTTTTGAGTGGAGAAATGTTGATGCAATCATTATTGAGCGCTATCTCCGCGTCGAAGTTTGGCTATCATGGATCACTATTCATCCCTGTCTCTAGCTTTGATGGTGCAGTTTGTCATAAACTGAAATATATATCTTTTGATGTTACTCGTCCATGTTAGTCTGCCTCTGACTCTTTTACCTTGCATTTTCCGTCCACGATTACTTTTAGTACACTGATGTATCTTTTAACATGCCCCAAATATCTCATTTGCTTTGTTTGAATTGTGTTTAGTAGATCTGTCTTCAATTTAAGTTGTTTTAAGACTGCATCGTTTGTTTTTTTTTTCCATCCAAATCTTCCTATTCTACTATAAATCCACATTTCATAGGCTTCAATTTTCTGTTCTGTTTTCTTGACTAAATGTCCATGTTTGTACACAATACAGAAATGTTGAGAAGATATAACATTTTGCTATTCTTAGTTTAGCCCTGGTGTTATTTGTTTTGATATTAGACTATTTTTCATGGCATTAAAATTACTTTTTGTATTTCCTGTTCTTTTGTTTATTTCATTTTTACATTTCCCAAGACTGGTTATAGTATTTCCAAGCAATTGTTCTATGCAATAAAACATGTAATGTTTAATAGATTTTAAAAAATAGCGAAAAAAAAAGAGGTGAACTGATTTTACAAATCGATAAGTTTGATCTGTGTCTATTCTCCAAACTATGTTTGCTCGCCTTTAAAATAGGCAGAAAGGTCAAGGTTGTGTTGACAATCTGCAACGCCAGCCATAGCCACAGAGTTACAGTCCCTTGTGTTTTCCTCATTAACAAAACAATGTCCGTTTCTGCTAGAAACCAACCATGTCATATTCTCAAATCGTATGTTTAAGATCAAGGAAGGATTCCCTTGTGTTTATAGGACTTTGTGTTCTCATCTGCTAAAGTTGCTGGAAAGAGTATATTGGGGATGCAATGAGAAGATTTGTAGATAGATCACATCATGAGCTATTGTACGTCAACTTTGAGAGATGTCACAGCAGCGACGGTTCACTTCAACTTTCATGACAATTTTGGCAAACGACTTTCACACACACAGGAATCATGTTCTAAACCACATCTTTCGTTTTCTATAGCTTCACAATTTATGGTTTTTACTAAAATAAAACAAAAAAGGTTTTGTACATAGGCAAGTCATATACATATATTTTTTAATAGCATGAATAGCAATTGGGACGTCATAAATGTGTTTCTATATAGAAGGAAGCAGAGACCATCACAGAAAACAGCAATGAATGAAAACGTCTCACAGGAAACTGCAGATTTTTGGGGAATAACAAGTTGTCCTTTTTTATCCATGTCATGAAAAGAATAAGAAATCTGAAGGAAAAAAATAAATAAGCGACAATGACAGAAAATATAGACATCTTGAAGTCTATTGTAAAAAAAAAAAAAAGATTCGCTGAAACTAACAGAAAAGCAGAGTAAATGAGTTGACGTGATCGCCGATGCCGCGGCTTTAAAGCATAACTCGCTGAGTGTTTTTCGACATTTAAAAAAACGCTTTTTGCTAAAAATCGTCACGTTGTTGGTCAAGTTGTAGAGCCAGTTATACAGGTATGTACATAACAGCACCACTCTTAGCAAACCCATTGGTTCTCAATTGTTTTTTTTATTATGTCTACTCTGACGGTTCGAGTAACTGGGTGGCTGTGCACACCTCTATAACTCGCCTTACAGCTTCACCAACAACATCTATAAAATTGTCTTCAAACAACGACATCAAAGATAGCAGTCTCGATTTTTAGCAGAAAAAAAAGCGTTAATGAATATCAAGACAATGCCACTGGTTTTGCCACATTCCCACTAGAGGAACTTACTAAGACAGCCTTTCTTCCATTTTGTCAAGAATCAAAATTAGTATCTGTCTTCCATTTTGTCAAGAATCAAAATTAGTATCTGTCTTCCATTTTGTCAAGAATCAAAATTAGTATCTGTCTTCCATTTTGTCAAGAATCAAAATTAGTATCTGTCTTCCATTTTGTCAAGAATCAAAATTAGTATATGTCTTCCATTTTGTCAAGAATCAAAATTAGTATTTGTCTTCCATTTTGTCAAGAATCAAAATTAGTATCTGTCTTCCATTTTGTCAAGAATCAAAATTAGTATCTGTCTTCCATTTTGTCAAGAATCAAAATTAGTATCTGTCTTCCATTTTGTCAAGAATCAAAATTAGTATCTGTCTTCCATTTTGTCAAGAATCAAAATTAGTATTTGTCTTCCATTTTGTCAAGAATCAAAATTAGTATCTGTCTTCCATTTTGTCAAGAATCAAAATTAGTATAAAGAAGTAAAGAGAATTGAACACACACTACGGTGTCAACAACAAAAAATGCAAGCACCCGGTGTCGCCAATGTTTTAACGTTTAAAAATAATATTCATAGCTTTGAACATTTTCATGATAGTGTTATGGACATTACAATTACAAAAACACCTGGCACAGTGTCTGTTTTAGTAAGAGACTGTTAAAGCTAATATTCAAATCGTTAAAAATTGTGATAATCCTACAAATTTTATTAGCTCAGTCATTGTTGCAGCGAAGTTTTTTTTTTATTATTATATATGACGTATTGATCGTTATAAAATGCCTTAAAACAAACAGCAGTTTATGCTGTGGCATCTCTGACCACGTCAACCTACATAATCGGCACTTTTGTTAGTTTCAGCTAATCTATTTTTCACGATAGACTATAAGATGTCTATATTTTCTGTCATTGTTGCTTAGTTATATATTTTTGTCCCTCCAGATTTGTTCCTCTTTTCATGACATAGATGAAAAGGACACCTTGTTATCCCCAAAAAACTGAAGAGTTTCTTGAGAGACGTTTTCATTCTTTGCTGTTTTTCGTAATAACAATAATTGAAAGAATGTAAAATAAAGGACTCAGCCTTAATAGCATAAAGACAGAAGTAATGGTGACAGCAAAGAAAAAGACATCACCTCAGTGCAAAATAAAGACAAGTGGAACAATATTAAAACAGATAAATGAATTTAAATATTTGGGAACTTTGTTAACCTCAGACGGAAGATTTACAAAAGAGGTGAGATGCAGAATGGCTCTGGCAAAAGCAGCTTTCCAAAAAATGAGGAAGATAATATGCAATCCATACTTGACAATAGAAACAAGAAAAACTGTTCTTAGCTGTTATGTAGAGCCAATCTTAACATATGGATGTGAATCATGGACAACAGACAAAAAAATCACTGGAGTCTGCAGAAATGTGGTTTTACAGAAGAATGTTGAGAATACCATGGACTGCTAAGAAGAGTAATGAAAATGTTCTGAAAGAGGTCAAAACAAAAAGAGAGTTAATTTCCAATATTAGGAAGAGACAATCATCATTTTTTGGCCATGCAATGAGAAGAGAACAACTGGAATATATTGTAACAACTGGAAAAATTAATGGACGAAGAGATAGAGGGTTGCAAAGAGAAAAAATACCAGACAGCTTAAGAGAATAGATTGGCAGAAGGTCAACAACAGAAATGATAAAGAACTGTGGAGATCGAAGTTGTGGAGAGACATGATCACCTACGCCAGCAGGCCCGGTACTTGATGATGATGAATAACGATAATACGTCGCTAATAACAAGGACTGGTGAGGTGGAGTGCAGTAACTTGAGAACAATGAGTCTGATGAGTCACGAAACACACATTTGGCTTAAAGTTATCCAGATACAGGGAAGAAAGAAAGTAAAGTACCCCCGTCACGCCAAGTGGCGTATAGGGAATACGGTGTCAGTGACCATAAATTTTACATACCCTCGGCGCATTATTTTTGGGGTAATGTGGTCGGTATTACGCCCGTGCCGGTTTAATTTCCCAGAAAAAAGTCCGGTATCCATTTTAAAGGCTGGGTGAACCCGGAAGCCGTCGGTTGGGATCGAACCCGACCTCTTGTCCTTTGTAGTCCAGTCCACTAACCACTGAGCTATCGCAGCTCCCTGATACAGGGAAGAGCTGACTATAAAATCAGTATGAAGTTACTAGAGCAACGATTTTGATTTAGAAAACAAAGAAATGAAACAAGAGAAGCCATCTTCTGCACAAGGATGTTAGTGTAAAAGTACACCTATATGTTTTGTGTTACTTCTTCACAAAATATTAAGTATAGCATCAATGTAAGTGGTATTATTTATGTGGTTTATTTATGCACTATTATCATCATCTTCATTATCAATTGTCATAGCCTCAAATGTTATGACGTCGATGTGATTGCTTCTCTTTTAGCTACGATGATACTTTGATTTTGTATTGCCACTTCGTGTTATTATTTTCAGTTCTGATCACCTATTTGTTTACTCTGGTATTTGCTAAACGTTTGTTCTACAGTGGTTTACTAGCCTTAGCTACATAGCCTTCCGTGGCTTTCTGCTTGACAAAATTTGCCACCTGGCTAATCGACAACAGATGTAGGCTCTAATTGTAATCATGAGTGAATGTGTTTGTCATATTTTCCACTGCAATATATATAACTCGATGTTTGAAATGTGTGTGTGTGTGTGTGTACGCGCGCGTATGTGCGTGTGGAAAGAGAGAATAGTGTGTGTGTTTATGTGTGTGGGTATGTGTAGAAAGAGAGAAAAATGAGTGCATGAAACTTAAAGGGAAGAAAAAAGAAGATTAAAAAGGAAGCTAATAGACAAAGCACCTAACCAATAACAACAGGAAAATTTAAAACAGTTAAAAAAGAGCCACAAATAAAACCACAATACGAGAGAAGAACACGTATAACATATATTTTAAAAAAAGTAAAAGTGTTGAGCGAAACCACAATTTATGAAGAAGAAGCTTAGAAAAGACGGAGGAAACCTGAAATCCATGAAGAAAAATAAATAAATATTTTAATAAAATGTGTTTAACATTTGGGGGCAAAGAGCGAAATGTAAAATATGCAATCACCCAAGACAGCAATTGTTACAAAATGACACGTATCGTTTTTTCTCATTTGCTGGCTAATGTTTAGGGATTAATTATGTATATTAATTTTTTCCCCTCGGAAAATGTCAGCTTTTTTGGTTACCCGGGAGGACAACAGATGGGAAGAAGACAACAGGACTTCCGGTCAATGTGGCGGATAGGCGACAGGAACCGTTGAAGTTTTGTTCGAAAAGTGTTCCTTGTTGAAGTTTCTTCATATGCCAAGTCCGTCTTGCGGCCGGAGCTACTGAGTATAATGCTGTGTGCACACCATGAGCTGTGTGTTTCATCCAGATCGTGTTTCGATATTTCGATTGCTTGCAATGAATGATGATATCGTATGACGAAGGACAGTTTGGCTGCGCTCACTTTCATTGCGGTTACACCTTATGTCTTTTGGCGTGTGCTTTAGGTGATATGATGGGGACTGCAGCTGCCTTTCTTTATTTGGATCCTTCAATGCTATGAGATGTTAATTCGGATGATTTCACTAGGCACGGGTGGTTAAGCAATTATGGATGTTAATTCGTTTGCAATGATACCGGGACCTTGAACCAACTACAACTACAACAGATGTATCTGTTATCACGCTAATCTACTCCAAATCTAGATGTTGGCTCTAATTACAACTCTAACTATTAATGTCTTATTTTCTAAAATAACATGTTATTTTAGTGTGTAGCTGTCTGTGTAAGAAAATCCGTCTTTTCTGCTTAAATAAATTCAGCAAATTATACAAACAATCGCATGCATCATCCATGCAAGCCATATTCTATTACTTTCCAACTGGTCTACACAATAATGACAGTGAATATTAAAAGATATATATAAAAAAAATAAGCAAACAAAAAGACTAGATATTTAAAGAGAAGGCAATCCAGAACCCAAAATGACATGCTGAAATCGAATGTTTTGGTCCGGAATATACCGCAGATAACACAGCAAGCTGTAAACCCAAACATAAAGCATTTATTATTATTTTACCACGTTTTCGTGGCAAACAATGATGGGACGTAATTGTGGAAAGAGGACAGAGAAAGAAAATATGAATGTTGTAAACATACTCCTTCACCTTAGTCTTTCCTGTTGAAAAAAATGGCAGTTGATGCTGTGTAACAAATTAAACAGCAAACACATTATTTTGCTCTCTTAATTCAACAAATACCATTTCGCCACGGCATTATTTAGACTTAGTTTGCATTTCTTTTTTTCGAGCCCTGCTTTGGTTATCAGATGGGCTGGCCTTTTTTCTAAACAACTGCATAGGACTTTGGTCTTCTATGGATCAACGATCCTATTCCAGCAGTCAGTCTGGGTCGATGATTGACATCACCTCAATTACTGTACTGAGGTCTGATTGTCCAGTAGATAACTTTTACTTGCGCCTTGCAGCTCCTCGCGGGCAAAGGACTGCAACCACCCTCTGACAAAGAACATGGTTTTGTTCTAATTTATCCAACTGAGCCAACGTCCATCCTGCAGACTTTGTCTCTTTCTCAATGGGTCTTCCAAGTGTACTATTTCCTTGTGGATTCCAGTACATTGACTGTCTTGCAATATTGCTTGATGGTCTTCGCAATGTGTAGCCAATCCATCCACATTTCCTTTTCTTACATTTTCGTTCCTGCTGATATTTAGGCAATTCTTTCGCTAATGTTTTCATTTGTAAGTTTAATAATGGAATAGCGCTGCCTTGACATTTGTGTCCAGTAAATAGGTAAACAACTTAATTACGAACTACTTGTGTCGTTAAATTAAAACGTTTGTACATATTTTATTCGTAACTAAAGCATGACATAGAATACATCACTTTAAAGAGATGTGTTACATAACATGAAAATAACGTTAATATCAGAAAATAATATCAGAACTTCATGCAATACTTTCATACGCCAGAAACTGTCATCCAGAGTTCAAGAATTAACCAAAGAATCATCCGACTTTTTGCTTCTCCGTGAAGAAAGGTAAATTAGTCCAACTGTAAAAATAAGGTGGAGTGTTTTAACTAGTGCTTGAAGATAAGCTCTCTTAGCATGCTTGTTAGGCCTGACCATTGCAATGTGTGTGTTTTAATTGTCGTTGTTTCAATATTATTGTTCTTATGTCTTTAAGTATTATTGAGGGCTGGGTGGTCTAGAGGTAGGATGTTGGACTCTGAACAAGAAGGTCCCTGGTTCAAATTCCGT
The DNA here is from genome assembly GCA_032433765.1 of Megaustenia siamemsis. Lineage (NCBI taxonomy): Eukaryota > Metazoa > Mollusca > Gastropoda > Stylommatophora > Ariophantidae > Megaustenia > Megaustenia siamemsis. The sequence goes on along the minus strand of JAVIAB010000139.1, from coordinate 49,855,782 downwards.
AACAGGTGGAGGAATCCGTGGTTTCCTATGCTTTAGGCTGACCTATGCAAACAATGTAAATAAAGCTGGCCTATGCAAACAATGAAGAAAATGAAAAATATCTTATGCAACAAATCTATGTCAATAAAAATGAGAAAGAGAGTTCATCGGTGCTATATAGAACCAATTCTGACCTATGGAAGCGAATCATGGACAATAGACAAACAAATGAAAAGACGATTAGAGGCCACAGAGATGGGATTTCTCAGAAGAATGTTGAAAGTTCCCTGGACAGCTAAAAAGACCAATGAGGAAGGTCTCAAAGAGGCCAACACAAAAAGGGAACTCTTAAAAAACATCAGAAAGAAGCAATCAACATTTTTCTGGCACATCAGGAGAAGAAGAAAGTTGGAATACTTGGTAACAACTGGCAAAATAAAAGGAAAGAGAAATCGCGGACGACAAAGAGAGAAAATACTGGATAGCTTGGTGTCATGGCATGGAAAACAGTCAACAACAGAACTGATACGATGCACTGTATATAGAAGATTGTGGAGGGACATGATCACCTACGCCAACCGGTATGGCACATGATGATGATGATGCAAACAAACAAGCATTATTATTATTATTATTATTATTAATTATTATTATTATTATTTAGTCGAGTAGACTTTAATTACAATTATATATGTCACTTGAGCTTGTGCATTTCGAAATATAGAGGTTGATAATTAATTTGCAAATATGTGTAACACAGAAACAAAAATGAACAGAAGATTCAATGAAATTAATTTGCAGGTATGTGTAACACAGAAACAAAAATGAATAGAAGATTCAATGAAATTAACTTGCAGGTATGTGTAACACAGAAACACAAATGAACTGGAGATAATATTTTGTTCACCGCCATTTTTCAGACAGTCATAAACTTATGGTGAAACACATAAACACATCTCTAGTGGTATATGGAGCTGTGTCGATATATATCTTTGCAATTCCACATGAGGACTGTCAATAATAGTATGCCTTTCAACATCAATATTATTGAGTAATTAGTAAATTATCATCATTTCGTTCCGAACCTGTCCATAATATACAATAGATATTTTAAAAATGGAACGTTTACCTAAATTAAACAAACAGGTCAAGAACCTGTGCGGTATATAATTATCATGTAATAAAATGTAATAACTTCCGTTAATTAAAAATTATTACTCTATAATGTAAGCAATAATAATAGCTCAGTTATAAATTGCCCAAGCGCTGTTCAAATGTGCACATACTGAAGACCCATTCTAATTTATGAATTGTGAGACTTTATAAAGGCTGGAAACAAACCACATTGAACATTCATATAGCAAAGTATAAACACTGAGGAGATTTGAGAAATTGTGTCGTTATGGAGACGGTCAGTTTGTGCAAGAGACAGGAGCTAGAGCATGAAATGATGTTGTATGACGGAGATCATCATCCGGTGGAAGAGCTTCTGTTAGAGAAAATCTACGTGCTTGAGTCTGCGGTAAGCGTTGATCGTTTAGCAAATGTCTGTATGTTTTGTCTATTTGTCTGTCTGACAGTCTATAGTCCGGTTATGTTATCTTATCTTATGTTGTTATGTTAGGATCATTATAACTGCACTCCGGACGAATTCTAAGTACTACTATTTTTCCCTCGAATTATCGATAAATTCCTAGAAGAAGGTGAAACAGTACCATCCAGACCCGGATCCACCTCTCCGCGGTGCCTCTAGTAACAGACTAACCTGTCTAGTCTGGCCAAGCGAGTAGAGATCGAAGAGGGAAGACAACCCGGTACTCCAAAATGTCGTACTGAAGTCGGATGTTTTAGGCCGAAACACGTAAATATCACTGTTATACTGCAAACCATAACACAACGCTGACACACCTACTTAACGTCCTTTTAAGGGCGGATGATGAAGAGGAATACTCTAGTCTACTGGAATACTCTGGAATACTCTGGAATACTCTGGAATACTTTAGTCATCGGGCGAACGCAAGCAAGCAAGAAGAACCCTAACCATCGTTGACGAACTCCGAACCACGGTCTGCAATCCATCGATGTGGATATAATTTTGCTGACAATGTGGCCTGTCAGCTGCCATCTTTTGCCCTATTCTTTGCGATTACAACCAACGGTTCCTTAAAACGTGTGCGAGAGGACACGTGACCGTATGGTTTTTTTTCCGTTATCGGAAAGACTCAGACATCGGTTCACCATCCACAGACCAAGGGAGAGTAACGCAAACCACGGATTCAATTTTGCATAATTCCCACCACCTCTGTCTTTCTACCTAACCACCTACCTAATTACTTACTTACCTGTATTGCTGTTGGTTAGGGTGCAGACTCCAATCCTTTTTGTGGTTGTAAATGTGTATGTCTGTAATATGGGAAGGTGGACACACAGCAACGGTAGAGTCTCTTCGTGTTCGAGGAGGAGAACGTCATTTTCTGTGTAGATTTTAATGCTAGCGGAAACCAGTAGGGTAACGTCATAACCAACAAGCAGGGAGAAGACCTAGAGAACGCACTGGTGTCGGCCGATTTAATGTGCTTGAATGATGGAAGGGCAAACAGAATAATCACTCGTACAGGAGACTCTCATAGTGTCATAGACATGGCACTTGTATCTTCCACCTTCGCACCGGTTTTCAGGTGACGTGTAATGGGTTTCCACGGAAGTGATCACTATCCATGTGTCATCCTAACTGAGAAAGGCAGAAATAGAAGCTCGAAAAGCAAGCTCAACACATTCCACTATGAGAACACAGACCAGGACGTCATTAGCAAAATTTGACATAGGAAACAGGGCATCCCTCGCAGGAAGTAGGAAAGATGGACGCAGCCGCGTGGTGGAACGTAGAAGTCGAGGGAACATTGTGGAACAAGAGACAAGCCGTCAAGACATGGAAGAAAGCCAGAAAGAATGTAAGAACACAACCTGAGCTCTTGAAGAGTCTGAAAGAAGAAGTCGACCAAAATAATGATGCACTTTAAAATGAGTGCTAAGCAGGCTAAGGATGCCAAGTGGGATGATTTCGGCAAAAAAAAAAAAAGTGTGCTCAGAAAAATTGCTAGCCACACTCTGTCGCCTTCATCAGAGCATGAATGGTACAACACAGCACAGAGGCATATTAGACTTCACAGAGCACAGGCCAGATATGGCACAAATCTGATGAAAGCAAAGGGAAGGCCATGCTTGCCCGCTACATTGAGCAGTGTGGCCAAAAAAAAAATGAGGCTGTAAGAATGAGGATACGGAAGTCCCTTTCAGAATTGTGTTAGGCTGTAGTGTTGGGAGAAGATCTCACAATCACAACCGATGCCATTCGCACAACACTTAAACGGTCACACAACACTGCTCCTCTGTCCAGATGGTGTTCCGTACAACTTATATAATTTAGCTGACGACTTGAAAAAAACTTGCCGAAGAGTTTAATGCCAACATTGAAGTGGCCAGATTAAGGAGTGGCTACACAGCTACTTACTACCGCTATTGAAGCCAAACAAGGACCATTCTCAGATCGGTGCCTACACAATCAGCAGGATGCAGAACACTGTTGGCAAGCCCATGCATTCACCTATCACCTTGAAACGATACGCGCATTCTCACCCGCAATCGGAAGTTACAGATATAAAAAAGAGACATGGCTCAATGCAGCAATCTTCGTCTATGACGTCTTCGAAGGCGAAAGGAGACATGTGCTGCTGCTATAGATCTAGAAGATGCAAACAACAGAGTACCATTTGAATACTTCATGCACATGCTCCTCAACTAGCGGTGCATTTCCCCATTAGATGGATCGCTGCAGCACTGTTTCTGAGGAAGATGATGCTCAGATGTGGAAATTTAATCATCCTAGCCAACATCCATTCGTCCTTGGCTCACTATTGTCACCAGTTCTATTTAACTTGTACACAATAACGATCTCGGAACAAAGCTGGTTGGGAGGGGAAGAACTATGACTTTTGCTGATAACATTCTGGTATATCGAAGGGAAGAGACAGACGGGAAGTCGCCTCCACAATGCAAGACGAACTCGATGACATCTCTTCCTGGCGTGGAATATCAGGTGCCTTGGTTAATCCTAATAAAGCATCAGTTGCATGGTTCTCCCTTAACAATGATATCGTTAACACGAAAAAACCGTAGCACTTCTTATTGTCGGTACAACACAAATTGACAGGCTGAAGAAAATACAGAATGAAGATATGCGCATTATCTTGAAGTGTACTAGGGACACTCCCTGGGTAGCAATGAGGTATCTTCTTGACTTTCCAACCATGGATGACAGAATCAAAATCTGGAGGGAACGAGCGTACTTGAAGATAAGTGCAGATAAAGAGCATCCATTGTACCACGAGCTCAACACAGGGAAAGGTGTCAGGCTGAGAAGTGGCAAATCTTGGGTTGGTCGAGCAGAAGATGTCATGGAGTAGGTATGTGGGCTTATCAATATCAACGCTGGTGAGGAGTGGATACAGGTGCCAACGTCATTTATAGGCATATTTTCGTGTATTGTCACACTCGACAGGAAATGTAGGGAACAGAACTCAGTTGTGGTCAATGCGGAAGTCAACGATTTCATATGGGTAGCACCTATGAGAAAGTTGCAGCCATCTATTCAGACGGGTCCGTAATACGACACCAAAGAAGTGCATAGGCATTTACAGCACGCACGCTCAGCAGGCAGAAGTGGCAAAGATGACAGTGGTGCATACGTTATGACCACGAGTAGCATGACGATGGAGATGATGGCAGTGACAAGGACATTCATCTGTTTAGAGTTACAAGACTACACCCATGCCTGCATACTAAGTGATTGGCAAAGACAAAGTACGAGACTTGAATCGGCGTCCTAGCACGCGGGTTTTCAACCATATGGGCTCGGCCGCCTATCCAGAAGTGTTCGGAGACTTCTGGATAGTGTCGTTTCAAGCATCGAAAATCACGATGCGAGGCGGCATTCATCACCTTCCCAAAGTAATACCCTGGTACCCGTTTCTTCCAGCGGCTGGGTCGACCGCGCGGGTATTTGTCTTTTTACCACGATTACAATTCACACTACTTCCAGCAGAAGTCGAACACGGGTAGTCCAAAGGTCAGTAGCGATATCGGGTGGTTTTCCCAACTAGGCTACCGAGGCCTCACTAAGTGATTCGATGAGCAAGATAAGAAAAATGGAGGCGGGCTCTGTACGTAGGCAAAGGGTAGAGTCATTGCAGAAGTCAAAAATATATAACTTCACCTTTGTCTACGTCCCCTGGACGTGCGGGAGTACGGGGAAATGAAAGAGCGAACAGGTTGGCTAGCTGCGCTGTCATTGAAGACGGTCAATCAATGGATTGGGTGGACGTCATCAATGCACTCCGAGATGTGGGAAGGCATAGGACTTCGACAACCATGAATCTACGTCACTCCTTCGGATGTAAGATATAGGAGTTAAGATGGGCACAGCCAGAAACGAGAAACTTAGTGGGTGTATAAGAAGACTTATCAACCCACACAGACCTGGAATCGTCAGTCGCTGGACACTGTTGGACATGTTGAGGAGGGGATCTGAGCAGCATTGGACATGTTCGGAGTGCAATGATGATGACCCGCAAAAAACTCAATAACTGTTGGTCTCTGTCTGTATGTATATAAACGTGTATATATGTATAGCTCGCATTCTTTCAATTTTTTGTCTGCATATTTATCTGTGTTTCTATCAATACATGCATTTGTAAGTCTTTCATTGTGTCTAACAGATTATATATTTGCCCATCTCAATATGTTTAAACACTGTCATAAAGAAACATACTAAACACTATGTAACGATAACGTTTTGTGTGTGTGTGTGTGCGTGTGTGTGTGTGCGTGCGTGTGTGTGTGTGTGCGTGCGTGTGTGTGTGCGTGCGTGCGTGCGTGTGTGTGTATTGTGTGTGTGTGTTGTGTGTGTGTGTGTGTAGAGAGAGAGAGAGATTGGATCTTTCTATCCTATATTGACAGACTCAGACTCCAGTGAAGTTGTCCAGTAAACAGTATAAGCAATAAGACACTAATTTATTATCAAACTTTTGACAAATATTCTTGGAGAAGACAGGTGGAAACAGAAATGAAAAGGACGGGGAAGACATAGAATGATCATGAAAGGCTGGCATGAAACAGAAATGAAAAGGACGGGGAAGACATAGAATGATCATGAAAGGCTGGCATGAAACAGAAATGAAAAGGACGGGGAAGACATAGAATGATCATGGAAGGCTGGCATGAAACAGAAATGAAAAGGACGGGGAAGACATAGAATGATCATGAAAGGCTGGCATGAAACAGAAATGAAAAGGACGGGGAAGACATAGAATGATCATGAAAGGCTGGCATGAAACAGAAATGAAAAGGACGGGGAAGACATAGAATGATCATGGAAGGCTGGCATGAAACAGAAATGAAAAGGACGGGGAAGACATAGAATGATCATGGAAGGCTGGCATGAAACAGAAATGCTTGGAAAGTGTTTATCGAAGACCAATGCTTCACATCCAGCTGAAAGGAAGAAGAGGAATAAATCAGTATTGCTTGCTACGAACAGTCTGTCTCGTCAAAGAGAGGTCATATAAGTATAGATGACGTAGAATTAATTTGAACAAAAATGTTCACAGAATAATAGTTGTAGATCAAAAAATGGTGAACACATTAAGAGCAGATTGACAGAGAAAAAAATTAGAAACACTTTAGAAATAAATATGAAGTGATCAAGAGCGAACATCATGTATAGTGTCGATATACGCGACAATCAAGAATAACTCTTGGTACTAATTATTTATAATATTCTGATGCGCAAAATGTTTTAACTGGAGAAATGAAAGAATAACAATACTTTTTAATATTATTGTGTTTCTTCTGAGATTATATTTATTTGTGCAGTATGTGTGTTGTGTGCGTATGTATATTATAATAGTTATGTGTGTGTATATGTATGTGTATATATGTATATATATATATATATTGCTTTTTTTCTTCTCCGGTCCTATAAGTACCCCTAGGTTGAACCAAAAGGGGAAAATACTACCAATATTTCAGTATATATATATATATATATATATATATATATATATATATATATATATATATATGTAGTATTCAATAACTCAAATAGCAACTTTGTAAAATTAAAAGAAAAGAATGAGAAAGAAACCCACCAAGATATATATTTTGTTTAATCTTCACCACATTTTGGGCAATGTGGTCAGTATTAAGCCAGTGTCGTATTTCTTTCCTTGGAAGTATCCTGGGCGAACCGAGAGGATGACATCCGCTATCGAAAACAAGCTTCTTGACTTCAGTAGACCAATTCCGTAATCAGTGCTATTCGTATCTTAAAAGTATATGGGTCGATGATATTTGATGTGAGTGATTCAATAGTTCGCGTAAACAAGCACTATGTCAATTGTCGTTGTAAAACGCCTGTCTTAAGTATATTCACTAAGAAATAATGCTTGTGTTTAGTCCATTCTATGTGCACGTTTATTTATAATAAATATATTTAACAGAACATTGACAGAGCTTTATTTTTGGTTGATCTTGGAGAGATTTATCGAAAGCTTGAAGCTTGGAAACGTCTTCTGCCACGAGTGGAACTATTCTATGGTGAGATGTTGTTATTGTGTTGTGTTCCTTCCTTGTAAAGCTGTCACCATACCTTGGAGTGCTTATCACACACACTACTGGCTCCCTGAGATGTTGTTCAATCGTCTTGCTCATGCTAAATGTTGTACATCAGTTGTATGTAGGAGTGGGAGATAAGCACAGATATAAAATATATAGAACTCGTGCTAAATTGTGTACATCAGTTGTATGTAGGAGTGGGAGATAGCACAGATTTAAAATATATAGAACTCGTGATAAATGTTGTACATCAGTTGTATGTAGGAGTGGGAGATAAGCACAGATATAAAATATATAGAAAATAAAATATTATGCGAGGTGAAATATGTATTATTGTTCAGTGCCATATTTCAATCAGTGTTTAGCTTTAGTGTTTAGATTTCTGTGTTTATTTTAGAATAGTTTGTGTTTTATACCTCATGAAGGATTTTGCTGAAGCGTCGTAGTTTGTCTCGTCTCCATTTTATTTTAACTACTAAATTCTTTTTTGTGCCTACTTTACAGAGTTATATGTAGATTGTCTATATTTTATTGAAATAAGCTCGGGGAACTGGGATGGCAAAAACCGGACGGATGGTTTGATCTAACTTTCCTTATTCAAGAAAAACTTAGACAAAGAGAAAAAGTGTGATTACATAAACATGTTGAGCTTACCAATATTCTTCAATGACAGAACCAGTATCTTTAAATATTCATCGTCATCATGTGCCATAGCGGTTGGCGTAGGCGATCATGTCCTTTTACAATCTTCTATCTACAGTGCGTCGTATCAGTTCTGTTGTTGACTGTTTTCCATGCCATGAAACCAAGCTATCCAGTATTTTCTCTCTTTGTCGTCCGCGATCTCTCCTTCCTTTTATTTTGCCAGTTGTTACCAAGTATTCCAACTTATCTCTTCTCATGATGTGCCCGAAAAATGTTGATTGTTTCTTTCTGATATTTTTTATGAGTTCCCTTTTTGTGTTGGCCTCCTTGAGAACTTCCTCATTGGTCTTTTTAACTGTCCAGGGAACTTTCAACATTCTTCTCAAAAATCCCATCTCTGTGGCCTCTAATCGTCTTTTCATTTGTTTCATCTCTTTCTTCTTCTTTAAATATTAGTATTAATAGTATATATTAATTATCTTTATATAGGTAGACATACAAAATAAATAAATAAATAAAGTACCCCCGTCACGCCAAGTGACGTATAGAGAATATGGTGTTAGTGACCATAAATTTTACAGACCTTCAGCACATGATTTTCGGGGTAATGTGGTCGGTATTACGCCCGTGCCGCTTTACTTTACCAGAAAAAAAAATCCGGTACCCATTAAAGGCAGGGTGAACCTGGACCCCGTCGGTTGGGATCGAACCCTACCTCTTGTCCTTTGTAGTCCAGTTCACTAACCACTGAGCTATCGCGGCTCCCTTTAGGGATACATAGAGATGGACAATTTCATCACAGTCATGGCATGAATTATTTATCCAATGAAGTAATCATAGTTCTCATAATTCAGGTCTTCCAACACCTTCTCATGAACATACTCTCTATGACACAGAATTAATATATTTTGTGATTGTACAAATTATTAGCATCCCCGATACTGAAATAGGATTATAAGTTATGAATTATAATTGATCGATATCAAAGTATATTTTACGTGCTGAAGTCGGATGTGTTGGGCCGAAAGGCGCAAATAAAACAGTTATATTGCAAACCACAACACAACGCAGACACGTCCACTTAACGTCCTTTTAAGGGCGGTTGACGAGGAGGAATTCTACAGTCTAGGAATACTCTAGAATACTTTAGTCATCGGGCGAACGTAAGCAAAGTATATTTTAGATTTTATTCAAACAGAACATTTCACATGTTGATTAAAGACGGGACAAAAGTGGCTTTTTTGTCAATGACACGAAAGCAATGTTTCATTTTGTTTACACTAATAAAGAATGAACGTATTTTCAGCCTCTATGTTTGCGTTTTATGTGTGTGCTACTGTGTGTGAATCAGTGTGTAGCTTGACTTAGTAGCACAGGCCGAAAACAGAAATGAAAACGTGAAAATGCTGTTAATATGTCCCGTTCACAAATCTAAAATGTTTCATACAATTAGATGCGTCAAACTTTATAAAGAAAAGTGAGCACAAGAATTTTTGAGCGATCTTTTCCTTGATCCATTAGTGCCTGTTTGTTTATTTTTTAAAGTCGCTCATTTTGTAGACCCGAAACTACCAGATTGTGAAATGATTTCATCTCCACACAAGTAAGAGGCCAAATTCATGGGGCTGAAATAAGAGGCTGTATTTGAGCAATCAACTACTGAAGTACGTTTTATCGTGTGGATTGAAAAATAATTTTTGAAATCGCAACAATAATTGAGCGATATGTATGCAATGATCTGCGAAATTGCAACAATAATTGAGCGATATGTATGCAATGATCTGCGAAATTGCAACAATAATTGAGCGATATGTATGCAATGATCTGCGAAATCGCAACAATAATTGAGCGATATGTATGCAATGATCTGCGAAATCGCAACAATAATTGAGCGATATGTATGCAATGATCTGCGAAATCGCAACAATAATTGAGCGATATGTATGCAATGATCTGCGAAATCGCAACAATAATTGAGCGATATGTATGCAATGATCTGCGAAATTGCAACAATAATTGAGCGATATGTATGCGATTATCTGCGAAATCGCAACAATAATTGAGCGATATGTATGCAATGATCTGCGAAATCGCAACAATAATTGAGCGATATGTATGCAATGATCTGCGAAATCGCAACAATAATTGAGCGATATGTATGCAATGATCTGCGAAATTAAACTTACGCTGAAAGCAAAATGCAGATAATAACAAATAAAACACACATTGGTAATTGAGTTCTGTAACTGACACTGGCAAACAAAAACAAAATTCACACGAATAATTGAGTGAAACTGCTCACAATGGCAACGACAACAAAATTCACGCTCATAGCTGAGTGGCGAAATTAATAATGAAATGACCAACAACAAAAATCACACAGATAACTTGGTGACATAAACGACAAAGACAAGCAAACGGGGTCCTAATAGAATGGAAGAGATATGAAAAATATAGGGGGAAAAATAGAAATAAACGGTACGGTTAAGCTTTAATTAACAAGTGGACAACACAAACCAGATCGACGTTCCGGCGCAAGAGGCCTTCAACTGGAACAAACATACAATACACGTAAAAATATATAGGGGGGGGGGACTGGTTAGTCTCGAGGTAAAAGGTCGGCCTCAGAGACAGAGAGGTTGTGGGTTCAAATCTCGGCTACACCAAGTTAGGATTTTTATTTATGATTTCTCTCTGCGGAAAACCACCTCTGGTCTCAGCAGCGAGGTCTGGCTTGAAACGTCAATTACTCATGGACGGAAAAAATATGAGTACCTCCGAAGATGGAGTTATCTGCCTGTGCGGCGAGGGACCCCTGTGCACACGGCTGCCAGGGAAAAATGAATTAACACGCAAAATTCAGTTCCTAGTCTCTAGAGACTTCGTCATAGGTAAAAGCTGGCGAACGCAATACATATATATATATATATAAGATAAAAAAATTATAAACTATATCTAAAATAAAATAAAATGATGTAATAAACTGGTCCTAATAGAGCACAAGACGTAACAAGTAGCACATGATTTCACGCAACTATTCATGCTCTTAACTACTCCATCTTAACTCTTTTTACCAGGAACTCAGCAGAACGTTTGGTCTGGTTGTAGACAAGGCTCATGCCTAATTAACTCTTTCAGTACGGAAAGTTTTTATCAATTTAGCCGTAGAGATTTCAGTCACAAAATTGTTCACGTTTTTAAATATTAATCTACGTGTTTATATTTATCTAACACAACGTATTATATATGAATTTTTAGATACTTACACAAGGAATTATATTTTACTAATACCAAGATGATACAAGACTTATAAAAAGAATATTGTTTGATGACGGTTTACACTAATCAAATTGAGAGTGACGCACTGGGCGGCTCAACGTATATGACCGAAATTGACATGATGTACGGTGCGTCGGAACGTATGGAAAGAGTTAATTTCTCCAGCCAATTGAGGAAGGGCCGAGTCAATTCTATTCACATTACGATTTGCTGATGTTGGGAATACTGGGCCAGTAAACACGACAGAGTTGTGTACTAGTCAATCAATAACATAGAACTTCATACTACAGGCATATTTACCACAAGGTCTTCCGGTCAATATGGCGGATCTGCGGCAGCAATCATTGATGCTCAGTCTGAAAAGTGTTTCTTTTGTTGCAGTTTCCTCATATTCCAAGTTCGAAATGCTGCCGGAGCTGCTGAGTTTAGTTCTCTATGCCAACCATGAGCTGTGTTTTTCATCCGGATCGTGTTTCGATATTTCGACTGCTTAACGTGAATGATGATATCATTTGACGAAGGACAATCCAGCTGCGTTCACTTTCCGTGCCGCTTGACCTTATGTCTTTTGGAGTGTGATGTAGCTGCTATGGAGGGCACTGCAGCTGCCTTTCTTTGTTTGTATCCTTCAATGAGATGAGTTTTAATTCGGATTCCACTGACACGGACGGTTAGCAGTTATTGATTTTAATTAGTTTAAAGTGATACCGGGGCCTTCGATTAACCAAAACAACTTAAGACAAAAACTTGACTCATGTATAAACACCAAAGTGTAAAAACTAGAAAAAGCAGAAGACAAGCGAAAGACCACAAATGTATTCTCTCTGTCACCAGCGCTCAAGTGTAACTCTGACGAGGTGATGGTCAAGTTTCTTGTAGACACTGGAGTTGGATTTGACTGTGCTAGCAAGGTAACCTAATGAGAGAAATAGCCGGCTATAAGTGTTAGTTTCTGGCTATAATTTTTGAGGCTTGAGAACCTTCATTATTATATTTTATTGTATTCATAATTGACCAACTACTTCCTCAGGAGCCCCAATACAAAAGAAATGTCAGTTTTATTATAAAGACGGATATACTGTGATCCATTGAATATCATCATGAGAAAGAAAATGGTAAGTAAACTAGGGAGCGCCAGACAAAGGCTAGAGTGAAAAGAGAGTGTCCAGAAGTGTAAAAGTTGAGAACACATGACACTGTGAAAAATGTGTATTAATAAAGAAGCGATAACAATAGTAAAAGGTGTATTAGCAGAGCATCTATGACAATAGTAAAAATTGTGTAATAGTAGAGCACCCATGACAATAGTAAAAAGTGTACTAGTAGAGCACCCATGACAATAGTAAAAATTGTATTAGTAGAGCACCCATGACAATAATAAAAAGTGTATTAGTAGAGCACTCATGACAATAGTAAAAGGTGTATTAGTAGAAAACCCATGACAATAGTAAAAAGTGTATTAGTAGAGCACCCATGACAATAGTAAAAGGTGTATAAGTAGAAAACCCATGACAATAGTAAAAGGTGTATTAGTAGAGCACCCATGACAATAGTAAAAGGTGTATTAGTAGAAAACCCATGACAATAGTAAAAGGTGTATTAGTAGAGCACCTATGACAATAGTAAAAGGTGTATTAGTAGAAAACCCATGACAATAGTAACAAGTGTATTAGTAGATCACCCATGACAATAGTAAACATTGTATTAGTAGAGCACCCATGACAATAATAAAAAGTGTATTAGTAGAGCACTCATGACAATAGTAAAAGGTGTATTAGTAGAAAACCCATGACAATAGTAAAAGGTGTATTAGTAGAAAACCCATGGCAATAGTAAAAAGTGTATTAGTAGAGCACTCATGACAATAGTAAAAGTTGTATTAGTAGAAAACCCATGACAATAGTAAAAAGTTTATTAGTAGAGCACTCATGACAATAGTAAAAGGTGTATTAGTAGAAAACCCATGACAATAGTAAAAGGTGTATTAGTAGAAAACCCATGGCAATAGTAAAAAGTGTATTAGTAGAGCACTCATGACAATAGTAAAAGTTGTATTAGTAGAAAACCCATGACAATAGTAAAAAGTGTATTAGTAGAGCACTCATGACAATAGTAAAAGGTGTATTAGTAGAAAACCCATGACAATAGTAAAAGGTGTATTAGTAGAAAACCCATGACAATAGTAAAAGGTGTAATAGTAGAAAACCCATGACAATAGTAAAAAGTTTATTAGTAGAGCACCCATGACAATAGTAAAAGTTGTATTAGTAGAAAACCCATGACAATAGTAAAAAGTTTATTAGTAGAGCACCCATGACAATAGTAAAAGGTGTATTAGTAGAAAACCCATGACAATAGTAAAAAGTTTATTAGTAGAGCACCCATGACAATAGTAAAAGGTGTATTAGTAGAGCACCCATGACAATAGTAAAAGGTGTATTAGTGGAGCACGCATGACAATAGTAAAAGGTGTATTAGTAGAAAACCCATGACAATAGTAAAAAGTGTATTAGTAGAAAACCCATGACAATAGTAAAAAGTGTATTAGTAGAAAACCCATGACAATAGTAAAAGGTGTATTAGTAGAAAACCCATGACAATAGTAAAAAGTGTATTGGTAGAGCACTCATTACAATAGTGAAAAGTGTAGTAGAAAACCCGTGACAATAGTAAAAGGTGTATTAGTAGAAAACCCATGACAATAGTAAAAGGTGTATTAGTAGAGCACTCATTACAATAGTGAAAAGTGTAGTAGAAAACCCATGACAATAGTAAAAGGTGTATTAGTAGAAAACCCGTGACAATGACAAAAGACAGTAAAATTGCGATCTATGCTTGTTATATCAGTGTCAAATGTATGTTTACAGTTTTACGATTTTTCTCATTTGTGATAAGATGAAAGTAAAAGATGTCAGAAACACTTCGACAACGCTTTAACTCTATATCTATTGACCTTTCGAGCCGTAACCGGCCCATCGGGCGTAGACCAAGATACACCTTCTCCTATATGAATTTTTGTTCTACAGTTTTCTTTTAAAGATATTTTATCAAATCTCGCCATCTGTCTCTGTTCTGTGCAAGCAGTTCTATCTCATTGAGGGAGCCGATTCCTGCTGCTCTTGCCTCTCTCATCAATGTTCTTCTCAGTGTCTCCCTGGGTCTTCCTCTTTTTCTTTTACCTGTTGTTTCCCATATGAGGGCTTGCTTTGCTATTCGATTATTATCTCTTCTCATCACATGTCCAACGTATGACCATCGTCTTTTCTTTATTACTGAAGATATTAGTGGTTGATTGGCGATTTCTCTAATTTCCTCGTTTGTTTTGAATTCGTTCCATTCTATACCAAGTATTTTCCTTAGACATTTATTTTCGAATGCGTTCAACTTTGTTTCTATATCTCTTGTTGTTTTCCAGCTTTCACACGCATACGTAAGGGTTGATAGTACATTTGATTTGAATAGCCTAAGTTTTGTGTTTGTGCTAATGAGTTTTGATTTCCACAACTTTTCAAGGCTTCTGAAAGACATTGCTGCTTTAGCCAGTCTGATTCTAATTTCTTTGCTCGTACCCCCTTCTCGATCAATGTGACTTCCAAGATAGATAAAGTGATCGATCCCTTCTACTGGTTTGTTTTCCATGTATATTTTGTCACTTGTTGGAATTAAACTTTTCATGACTTTAGTCTTTTCATGATTTACCTCAAGCCCAATTTTGCTGGCTATTGATGATAGTTCATTTGTGTTTTCCTGCATCGTTTTTATCTGACTGCTGATGAGAACTATGTCATCAGCAAAGTCGAGGTCCTCCAAATGGTCTCCTTGTATCCATTCGATGCCTTTATTACCAGTGCAGCATTTCTTCATTATGAAGTCCATAACAATTCCAAATAACAAGGGCGATAAAATACATCCTTGTTTAACCCAGTTTCTATTGGGAAACATTCGCTCAGTCCTTCCTCTGTTCGAACTGCACATGTGTAACCATCATACATGTCTTTGATAATATTTATGAATTTTGATGGTAAGCCATATTGCTTCAGAATTTTCTACAAAGAATCTCTATGAATACTATCAAATGCTTTTTTGAAGTCGATGAAGTTAAGTACAAAAGGTTTTTGCTTTTCAATGTGTTCCTCCAATATAAGTCGTAGAGTGAAAATGTGGTCAAGACAGCTTCTCCCTTTTCTAAACCCAGCCTGTTCTTCACGCATTACTGTATCTATTGAATCCTTTATTCTATTTAGGATGATTTTACAGAATAACTTTGAGGCAACTGACAAAAGTGTCACGCCTCTCCAGTTGTTACAATCTCTAAGATTGCCCTTTTTTGGATCTTAACAATGATTCCTTTTTTCCATTTATGAGGCGTCTTCTCTGTTTTCCAAATGATGTTGAACATTTTTTGGAGATGTATTAAATTATGGCTATCAATTGCCTTGAGGATCTCAGCTGTTAACTTATCCTCTCCAGCAGCCTTGTTATTGGTCATTAGCTTTAAGGTGGTTTCTATTTCACTCAAGGTGAAGTCATCTAAATTTACATCTAATTCTGCTGCTGGTGTTTCAGCTTCAAAATCTATTAAACTGTGAGGTAGTGGACGGTTAAGAATTTCTTTGAAGTGTTCCGCCCAACGGGCTTTTATGTCTGCGCTTGTTGTTAGCATTAATCCAGATTTGTATTACATCCACATTAACTCTATAGCTTATATTTTATTATATAGCTTCATAGTTGATGTACAAGCTTTAAAATAACCAGACTACTATTAGCATTTGTTATTTGTTAACGCAAAATAAAATATGAACAGATGGAGATGGAACAAATCCTGAAATATGGCGTTGACCCACGGCGAATTGTCTACGCCAATACGTGCAAACAGAGCAGCTACATCCAGTTCGCGGCCATCAACAATGTTGACCTCATGACCTTTGATGATGTCCCGGAGCTAATGAAGATCAAAAAATATTTTCCTACTGCCAGGTAAGTGAATTTTAATTTGGGGTTTGTTTGTTTGTTTATGAACAGGTTGAAACAACAATGTCACTTTGTTCGAAATCATCTTGTCCCTAACAGCGTCGAATGTTTGCTTATCTAACTATTAATGTTTTATTGTCTAACACTGTTTTTCATGTTAACGAACAAATACTAGTTATATGTTTAGGATCGCAATTGAAATCTCTGTCGCTACTAGACCAAAAGCAGAAACTCCACCTCACCTTATCCTTTCCTCCTCAAGTTCTTCCGGTACTCAAAACGTCATGCTGAAGTCGGATGTGTTGGGCCAAAAGGCGCAATATCACAGTTCTACTGTAAACCACAACACGATGGGTCTACTCTCATTTATAGACAGTTTAAGGACAGACAACAAAGAGAACAACTCATTCCTTTAGTAGTCAGAAAGAAAGAAAGAAAGAAGAAAGAAAGAAAGAAAGAAAGAAAGAAAGAAAGAAAGAAAGAAAGAAAGAAAGAAAGAAAGAAAGAAAGAAAGAAAGAAAGAAAGAAAGAAAGAAAGAAAGAAAATGTTTCTTTTTTGTCAGGGTCAAGGCAAAGGAATGCACATAAACGCATCAAAATGCGAAGCTGCAGTGAAGCTAATTGTGAGGAGAAATACAAAAATATATAGAAACAAAAATAGAAAAAAAAACGGTATGGTTAAAGCATCACGTTGGACACCACAACTGGCCGAAACGTCGATCTTGTTTATGTTGTCTACTTGTTACATAAAGCTTTAACTATAGCGTTTGTATCTATATATTTTGTTTATTTCTCCTTCTGTTTCTTCAGCGATCAGCTATTGCTATGCGTTTGGACGTTCAGGGATATGGGTCACGACGTTCAGGAGTATGGGTCACGACGTTCAGGGGTATGGGTCACGACGTTCAGGGGTATGGGTCACGACGTTCAGGGGTATGGGTCACGACGTTCAGGGGTATGGGTCACGACGTTCAGGGGTATGGGTCACGACGTTCAGGGGTATGGGTCACGACGTTCAGGGGTATGGGTCACGACGTTCAGGGGTATGGGTCACGACGTTCAGGGGTATGGGTCACGACGTTCAGGGGTATGGGTCACGACGTTCAGGGGTATGGGTCACGACGTTCAGGGGTATGGGTCTCGAACAATACGGCGCATTTGAGGTCTTCGTCGCTTCCCCACAGCTTGTCATGTAGAGTTATTTCTGCGAACCATATTTGTGTTCTTAGGGTATTGATGCAGTCCTGTAGGATATGCTCGGGAGTTTGTCTGGACGCGCCACAGTCACATGTTGTAAAATCATTAAGTACTGTCTTGTGTATGTGTGCTCTGAGGCCATAGTGACCTGTCCTGAGTCTAAATATCTTGATCTGCCCACATCTGCTTAGTTTGGTTAAGTTGTCGTATTTTATTCATGTTCCATATAGTACTCTCTATACAGTTATACAAGCTTGTTTCCGGATTGTCTTTACTTCTCTGAGGCGCTGGGGTTGGTTGAATTCTTGAACGCTCCCACCTGCTTTTGCAAATTCGTCTGATTCCTCGTTCCCAAGAATGCCTCAGTGTGCTAGTATTTACTGTAAGACTAGTTCTGCCTTTTCTAACAGCGAACATATATTGCTCTTTATTTAATGAATAGGTCTGTCGTGTTTGGAGCTTGACATCGTACAACTAGCTTTACATCAAGAAGGATAACCATTTTTGGAGTTAGTACTTCTTGTTCGCTGAGAGTAGGTATGGCTGTGAGGAGTGTTATTACCTTTGCTTTGAAATTCATCATCACATTCATTGGCAGAGCTACTAATATGAAGAACAATATATGATAAGTAAGAAGTTTTTTTTTTCGTTCGCCAGCTTTTACCTCTGACGAAGTCCCTAGAGACTAGGAACTGAATTTTGCGTGCTAATCCACTTTTACCTGGTAGCCGTGTGTACAGGGGTCCCTCGCCGCACAGGCAGATAACTCCGACTTCGGAGGTACTCATATTTTTTCCGTCGATGAGCAATTGACGTTTCAAGCCCGGCCTCGCTGCTGAGACCAGATGTGGTTGCCGCAGAGAGAAATCATAAATTAAAATCCCAACCAACCGGGACTTGGACCAACAACCTCTCTGTCTCGAGGCCGGCGTCTTGCCTCGAGACAACCAGTCCCCCATAAGTAAGAAGTAATAATTACTAAACTAATTTCTATAGCACTAACTAAGCCAGAATCGTTTTTAAAAGTTGCATGTTTACGCCTGCAATTTCTTTGGTGTCTTTTAAGATCTACTCACTTTATGAAGTAACGGAGCTCTCTGACTTCATGAAATAAAGACACCAAGATGCACCAAGATGCACCAAGATGCGAAGCTGCTGTAAAGCTGATGATAAAAGCAATACTAAAAAAGAAGAAGAAAAAAGTGGTATGGTGACAGCTGTACGTGGTAATTGACAAAACAAAAGTCGACGTTTCGGCCAATCCCTGACTTCATTCTTTTTATAAATCTGTGCAGATTTCTCTCCGTTACATATCATAACTGCTGTCTGTTCCTAGAATAAGTTACATGTAAGTTTTATTTCTTTATCATATAAATGTATATCTTTTAGATATTATGAGACATAATAATATGATTTAACGGGGAATAGTAGTATGTATGGGCATGGCATGAATTACCAATTAAGTGGATCCGGAGATGAAGAAACATGTTAAATTTGCAACCCTAAAGTTAGCTTCTTTGCTAACCCTTCTCTCGTCTATTAGTTAAATTTAATTATTATTTCGTTTAAACATTTGCATTCTATAATTGTAATCAATTCTCTTATTTATTGCACAAAAAAGAAAGATTCCAACAAGAGAGATAAGATACCTAGGAAACTACAAGATGAGGGCATAATGAGTAAAGGTGACATAAAATTGGGTAAAATAAAATTGAATCAGCCACACAGAAGTCTAGTTTTGTTTAGTTTCTGTGTTTGGTTTAGTCGACGGATCATCCTCAGTGCACATCGGACATACCCAAAAGTGCTCCAATCTCCTCCCGGTATGTCCCTCAGTCTGTGGAGACTGATGACTTCAGTTCTTTGTTTGCTATTCATCTGTGCTTCTCCGCGCAGAGCTCCATCCCCAGCTTTGACCTGATGTGTCACCAGTCTGAACATGGATGTAAATTCATGATCATTGGCTGAAATATCAGCGCACCCTGCCTTCCTGAGGACATTCAGAATGTCAGCATTGCACGTCCGCTATCCACTGCAGCTGTTCCAGCCAGGCTGTCAGCTCGACCCATTGCACGTCCGCTATCCACTGCAGCTGTTCCAGCCAGGCTGTCAGCTCGACCCATTGCACGTTCGCTATCCACTGCAGCTGTTCCAGCCAGGCTGTCAGCTCGACCCATTGCACGTTCGCTATCCACTGCAGCTGTTCCAGCCAGGCTGTCAGCTCGACCCATTGCACGTTCGCTATCCACTGCAGCTGTTCCAGCCAGGCTGTCAGCTCGTTCGTTGACTCTCACACCGGAAAGTCCAGGAACAAGGATAAAACAGACCCCACTTAGTCCGAGTTCTTTAATGCGCTTACTTGAAACCCCGCCACACAAAATGGCACATAATAAAGTGGCTTGGCTATCGCTTGAGAATGAAGTTTAATCAGCCACCAGTATACGTCTGTAACAGTCTGGTTTCATGGCGCTATGGATACAAATCAATCAGATGGGTAGACAATATTACATTATGTGATATTTTATATCATTAGACATTTTGATATCCTGCAGCAAAACGAACTACTGCGATGAAACGACACATTTAGATGGAAAGACAAAATGACATAAATTCTGCTGCAGAACAGGCCAGTGCGATGTACTTGGTAATGGTAGGTGCCCTTATGTGACTATTATACTCTTATGGGGAAGTGGAGAACTGAAACTTCAGGGTGCTTGGCTACAGCATTCGAAGGTGAGGGGACCAGTGCTCCTTCTATTTATTATTTTACATCATCCCCAACTCACTGAGCCAGATACATAGTATGTTTTTTTCCTATTGTGTGTGTGTTCTTTTAACTGGATGGTATCAAGCAAGGACCGAACCCACGTCCTCTCTATCACTAAGTCAACGATATACTATTAAACTACTGACGCTATCCGATATACTCATTATATTTTTTGTTTCCAAGTCTGAATCACCCCACAACGTTTCCCGCTATATGAAGATAATAAATAATGATCTCATAAAATTACACGACCTGGACTCTGAGCTAATCTACAACACTCTTTGCTTAAACAGGCTTCTTCTGCGGATCCAAACGTCTGATAAATTCAATGCTGGTCACAGATTCAACAACAAATTCGGCTGCAGCCTAAACAATTGCGGGACATTGTTGACTCGTGCGCGGACAATGAGCATGAATGTGGTCGGTGTGAGGTATATGAATGTTGTGAACTTGTAGTTCAAGTTAGAAATAACCCCCGCCATAGAATAAATAAAGAAACAACAGATAAAATAGTTTGGCAATCCAACAAGGCAAATAGGTCAAAACTCTACACGTCGAGCCTTAAATAAACATTGCGAGAACACCAGACACAAGGGCCGACCACGAAAAATATGGATTGACGGAATATTAGATAAACTATGAAACATAATAAAAGCAGGGGCGAACAGAAAGCCAAGAGACCGGTATCTCCACTCGACGCTGAGAGGTAAATGAGGAGGGAAAGAAGAAGAGGAAGGATTAGTTCACAGCAAGTGTACTTGGTATTTCCCATTATCAGCTTCTTGACGCCAGTGTGCTAACTTACTGGCCAATTTATCATTTCATTGTCGCAATTTACAAGTTAATAATATATTTTATTGTGGCTATTTACAAGTTAATAATATATTTTATTGTGGCTATTTACAAGTTAATAATATATTTTATTGTGGCTATTTACAAGTTAATAATATATTTTATTGTGGCTATTTACAAGTTAATAATATATTTATTGTTGCAATTTAGACGTTAATTGATCTATTTTATTGTCACAATTTACAAGTTAATTAACATATTTTATTGTCGTAATTTAGAAGTAAATTAATGTATTTTATTGTCGCAATTTACACATTAATAAACATATTTTATTATCGGATATTACAAGTTAATTAACATATTTTATTGTCGCAATTTACAAGCTAATTAACATATTTTATTTTCTCAATTTACAAGTTAATTGATCTATTTTATTGTCGCAATTTACTTTTTATCACCATCATCATCTCCTGTGTGCCTTATGGAGTATGACTCCCATGACAGCTACTCTGAAGTTGTCTCTGTCCTGAACGAGTTTCGTAAGTTTCTGCAGTAGTCTCTCCCATCTGAGATATCTTACATCCATCTTCTTTTAAGTCCTCTTCTCTCTCTGGTGTACCTGGACCTATGCCTTACAAAATTTTCTTCTCTGGGAAATTATGTTGTTTTAGTAAGTAAAAATAAAGTACCCCCGTCACGCCAAGTGACGTGTAGAGAATATGGTGTTAGTGACCATAATTTTTTACAGACCTTCGACACATGATTTTTGGGATAATGTGGTCGGTATTACGCCCGTGCCACTTTACTTTCAACAAGAAAAAGAGTTCTTAAATGTTATGTAGAGCCAGTCTTAACATATGGATGTGAATCATGGACAATAGGACAACAGACAAGACAATCACTGGAGTCTGTAGAAATGTGGTTTTACAGAAGAATGTTGAGAATACCATGGACAGCTAAGAAGAGTAATGAAAACTCTTCCCTTCGTCATTTGCCTTTCAACATCGAGGGGAGATATAGGTTGCGATCTTTTGCTCTTCTGTTCGCCTCTGCTGGTGTTATGTTTCATAGTGTTTCTAATATTCCATCAATCCATCTTTTTTCCTGGTCAGCCCTTGGGTCTGGTATTCTCGTAACGTTTATTGAAGGCTCGTTTTGTTGTGTTTTGATCACACTGCCTTGTCACGTAGTCAAATCATTTTATATGTTGTTTATTTATATATTCTATCATCATCATCAAGAACCGGGCCTACTGGCGTAGGTGATCATGTCTCTTCACAACTTTCGATCTCTGCAGCTATTTATCATTTCTGTTCTTGACCTTCTGCCAAACCATTCTCTAAAGCTGTCTGTTATTTTTTCTCTTTGCTTCCCTCTATCTCTTCGTCCCTCAATTTTTCCAGTTGTTACAATATAATCCAGTTGTTCTCTTCTCATTACATGGCCAAAAAAATGATGATTGTCTCTTCCTAATATTGGAAATTAGCTCTCTTTTTGCTTTGACCTCTCTTTCAGAACATCTTCATTACTCTTCTTAGCTGTCCATGGTACTCTCAACATTCTTCTGTAAAACCACATTTCTACAGACTCCAGTAATTTTCTTATCTGTTGTCCTATTGTCCATGATTCGCATCCATATGTTAATACTGGCTCTACATAACATTTAAGAACTCTTTCTCTTGTTTCTATTGTCAAAAATGGATTGCATAGTATCTTCCTAATTTTTTGGAAAACTGCTTTTGCCTGAGCCGTTTTGCATCTCACCTCTTTTGTACATCTTCCGTCCGAGGTTTACAAAGTTCCCAAATATTTAAATTCATTTACCTGTTTTAATATTGTTCCACTTGTCTTTATTTTGCACTGAGGTGATGTCTTTTTCTTTGTTGTTACCATTACCTCTGTCTTTTTTATATTAAGGCTGAGTCCTTTATTTTTGCTTTCTTTCACTATAATGTCCAACATTTCTTGTAACTCATTTCAAATATTCTATAGCGGGGGTTATTCCTATATTTTTTCTCAGTTCTTCATTTCTGAACTTATCTCTCAGGCTGTACCCTGTCATTCGCCTAAAACATTTGATCTCAGTAGAGATTATTTTTTCTTATTTTACTTATTGTTCTTGCATCTAGGGTCCAGGACTGGCATTGGTAGCACAACGTTGTGTCATATAATTCTTCGCTTCTTTATCATTGTTGTTACATGGTGTTTGTACAATACATCTGTATGTAAGTTGTTCAGTCGTCTTCTAATAGTCTGGTTGTGATTATTCTTTCTGAGTAGTATTTTATTTCTACAATATTCTTTGCGTGTTCTGGGTCCATTATAAAGCTTACTCCAAATTTTGCTTTTTCTGTGTTGTCGACTCCTGAGAATATTATCGTGTAGCTCATGTGTGTTTTCTTTATCTGTTGTTCTTTAACTCTGGTGTCCGCTAACCCTAGTATTTTAATATGCCTTCTATACGTTCAACTACTTCGTTTATGCATTCCGCATTTATTGATGGTTGCTACTTTATATTTGTGGTCTATCTCCATTTTTCTGTGATTTCTTTGCGCATAAAACGTTTATCCCTTACCGACCGGCTGAGTCAGTTGTAAGTTAGTGGCTTAACTTAAAAACACACGTTCGGTGTAGCCCGGAGATGTTCCCCCGCGTGCTAGATCGATAGGTGTCATATGCGAAATTTATGATTTAACTGTAAATGTTTAGATGTTTACATTTTAAAAGTACTAATCTGATCGTATTCTCCTGCATGAATAGAACACTTTAGACAACTTGTTACAAATATATCTTCTTTAGAAACACTTTTTCTTTCACTTTTATCACATTATCCACACTCAGAAATTAAAACAAACCGCCATCTTCTATCATTAATGCATATTTAATCATTCAAAACACGATCATTTTTTAGCTTCCACGTGGGGAGTCTTCCAGAAGATGTCAATTGTTTCAGCTCGGCTATAGCAGACGCTCAGGTCGCATTCAAAGCTGGAATAGACCTTGGATTTAACATGGAGATTCTAGATATCGGTGGGGATTTCCAGGAAAGGATGAGGGCAATATGACATTTGAAAAGGTTATTTCTTTCATTTTGTGTTCATCTCAGTGTCTGTATGTGTGTTTTATATTTGTTACATTTGTTTACAGTTTTTTTTCACAATTTAGACCAAGGATTTGGTTAATAAAGGCGTTTTTAAAAGTTCTCTGTCTCTTTTTTTTTCTTTTTTTTTTAAAGTGATGTCACTAACATAATGCTAGTGCTCTGAATTGGGGATTTTAGGATCATGGGTTCACTTCTAGTCTGACGCTCTCATGTCAACCCAAGTGAAAAAGATATGTGGGCCTGATTCACAAATATTCTATCCATCTATCTATCTATCTATCTATCTATCTATCTATCTATCTATCTATCTATCTATCTATCTATCTATCTATCTATCTATCTATCTATCTATCTATCTATCTATCTATCTATCTATCTATCTATCTATCTATCTATCTATCTATCTATCTATCTATCTATCTATCTATCTATCTATCTATCTATCTATCTATCTATCTATCTATCTATCTATCTATCTATCTATCTATCTATCTATCTATCTATCTATCTATCTATCTATCTATCTATCTATCTATCTATCTATCTATCTATCTATCTATCTATCTATCTATCTATCTATCTATCTATCTATCTATCTATCTATCTACCTACCTACCTACCCTACCTACCTACCTACCTACCTATCTATCTATCTATCTATCTATCTATCTATCTATCTATCTATCTATCTATCTATCTATCTATCTATCTATCTATCTATCTATCTATCTATCTATCTATCTATCTATCTATCTATCTATCTATCTATCTATCTATCTATCTATCTATCTATCTATCTATCTATCTATCTATCCATCAATCCATCTATCCATTTATCCATCTATCCATCAATCCTCCATCCATCCGTCCATCCATCCATCCATCCATCCCATCCATCCATCCATCCATCCATCCATCTATCTGTCTGTCCGTCCGTCTGTCTGTCCGTCAGTCTGTTTGTCGAACCGTAGTCGACCCATGGGCATAGACTCAAATATTTTTTCCCTGTTTCAAAATTGTATTTCTAGCAGTCTCAATCGTTGCAAATATCTTTTATCAAATCTCGCCTTTTGTCTCTGTTATGTGCAACCATCTCGATCTCATTGAGGGAGCCGATTCCTGCTGCCTTTGCCTCTCTGATCAATGTTCTTCTCAGTGTTTCTCTGGTTTGGACCCTTTTCCCCTACCTGTTGTTTCCAACTTGAGGGCTTACTTTGCTATTCTGTTATTATCTCTTCTCATCGCATGTCCAGCATATGTCCATCGTCTTTTATTGATTACCGATGATATTAGTGATTGATTGGCGATTTTAATTGATGTTGGTGAAGGTTTTAACAAACAGCAAGTGAACAGTTTCCCCCTTCCTCCCACCTCCAAATAGTGTGTCTTGTACAGTGAGGTTGTATTACTCTACTTTCATGCGCCATTATATCATCCTTAACTTTCGCAGTTTACCTCTAAAATAATGGATAACGTTGTGTGGCGTGAAGAAAATATGGGAATAAAAGAAATGACAAGAAAATAGATAGACAGGTATTAGTAGAGCTTTCATTAAAAAAAAATAGACGAAAATAATACTACTTTTCTGTAATCATATAAATGTGCTTTTTAATTTCTTTCAAAATATTTTGAAGATATTTATGTCCTCACAAATATCATTATAAAATTATGTATTTGAGTTGATTATGTTGGCTTTTCATGGACAAGTAGTGAAGATAGTTTTAGATCAGTTATCTGTTCTTAAATATACGTTCAGAGAGATTGAGAGAGAGAGAGAGAGAGAGAGAGAAATCTGACTGCAAACAAGTGAAGAAAGAAACAAGTACAGTAGTATGTTATAGATTAGCAAAATAAAAATAAATAAAATAACTATGGGCTTAAATAAAGAAAAAAAAGCAATGTTAGAATTACTACCTGGTTACTGACAGGACTTTACTTACTTCAGAATTACTACTTACTTACTTTAGAATTACTTACTTAAGAATTTTTTTGGGGGGACTCAATGAAGATATCCCCGATGGAAGAATAAATTGTACTATTAGTCCCATAAATGATTCGCTTCCAGAGGTTTATGATGTAAACAAAGCAGTTTTGTCATTGCAAGTGAATAATGTCCACACCTATAATTGGTCAGGATTGTGTAGCACCAGCAGCTTTATAGCGAACACAGAAAACATCACAGGATTGTGCTGTTCTGAAACAGCTATGCCATGCTACCCTAGAATTGCCTTTAATGGGATTACTGTGACCACAAACCACTCTCCATGTGTGTGCCACATATTTACACCCCAGAAAGAAATACTGAATATAACAACATCATGTGCCGTCTGTGATATTAATGACCACAGACCAGGAGCCTCCAGTATGATTGATACAACTGTTGCACCAAGCATTTCATCAGCAGAGCCATATCTATGGAATGTTAATCGGACATTGTTCTTGAATGATGTCCAAGTTAATGAGACATCAGAAGTTTTGATCCTGCTTCGATATCCCGCTTGTTTACGATGAATGATGATATCGTATGACAGGGAACAGTTGGCTGTGTTCACTTTCTGCGCGGTTTCGCCTTATGTCTTTTGGCGTTTGCTGAGACTGCTACGATGGGGATTACAGTTACCTTTCTTTGTTTGGGAGATGAGTTAGTAATTCGGATGATTCCACTGGCACGGGCGGTTGAGCAATTATGGATTTTAATTCGTTTGCTGTGATACCGAGGCCTTCCATAACCAATAACCAATAAGCAATGTTGTAAAGCTGGACAGAGTTGCTTGTCCTTATTTCCTAAAGCTCACATACAATTGTACCAGTATGTGTTTGTTTCCGCTTACCTGTTCAGCGCTACCGTGACCTAGTGTCTTTATGACCTTTTTAGTCATATAAAACAAAGAATACATTTCAAATGAAAGGATAAGAGACGAATCAAAACAAGATTATGTGTCGAGCTTTATAGCAAAAGGCGTTGGAAATACATCGGTCATGTGCTGTGAATGAATGAAGAAAGACTTCCTCGCCATGTATTCATGTAGAAACCATTTAATAAAAGGAAACATGGCAGAACAAGAGAATCGCTGTACAGAACAATTACTAGGAAATATTTAACCATGGGACCAAGAATCAACAAAGAACTACAAGAACAAGCAGCAAATTGTCAATCGTGGAGAACTGTGTCTTCCGCCCTGTGTGCTGTTATCGGTCCGCTAGCAAAAAGAAAAGAAAAATAATTAATTAATTAATAAAACAAGTGATGTTTTGAGTGAAAAAGAAAAAACCCTGTGTAGTGTAACTGTCACAAACAAATGCCTACTGAATCTGAATCGCAAATTGAAATGAAGTTCAATGAAACTCGCTGCTCCAACAAAAAAGATTTCTAATATCACAATTTTGTCTCTTCGTGTACACTAGCATTGACTGACAGTTGCCATTCGCCTTGCAGGTAACAGATGCAATAAACATGGCGCTGGACAAATTCTTTCCTGTGTCTGAGGGTGTCAGGATAATTGCGGAGCCGGGTCGATATCTGGCAACCACAGCCTTCACCTTGGCCGTCAACATCTTAGCGAAAAGAGTCGTGGTTGCTAAAGACAACGTAAAACGTGAGAGGTTTCTACCTTTCTCTTCGACTTTTTTCACTCCATTTATTCCTCATCCAGTATGTATTATATCCATCTATACAAAAATAAATCTAACATATATCAATACATTTCACCTTGCGATTCAGATCCAGTATGCATTTGTTTGTGACTGCTAACTCACATAGGGCTTTCCCTTTTCCATACAAAACATCCCTTGTGTGTGGTACGTCATCATGATGGCTGATCGTTTATACCTAACCCGGCCGTATGCTTATAATGAAGGGCAAAATGACGGAGTTTTGTTATTGACTTTGCAGCCCCAGTGTGATTCATGGAGTGTCATGTGGGTCAGGAGGGATGTTGTCTTGAGTCAAGACTGCGAGATCGAAGGTAGACTTGTGGACTGGTTTATCATTACATAAATTCACATTGCAGGTGAGATCTCAGCGCTTACAGACTGTTGTTCGATGTACGATGAGGATAATCCAACGAATAACTGTGTTTCATATGTTCAGATTTGGAGACATAAACGATGTCCTAACATCATCAAGCGCTATACATTTACATTTATAAAAAATAGGACGATCAACATTTTCAGGAGGACATGAACTTCTGGTCAATATGGCGGATAGGCGGCAGAAACCACTATAGGTTGCGTCTGAAAAAGTGTTCCTTATTGCAGTTTCCTCATATTCCAAGTCCGGCTGGCTGCTGGAGGTAATGAGTTAAGTGTTCCTTGTTGCAGTTTCCTCATATTCCAAGTCCGGCTGGCTGCTGGAGCTACTGAGTTAAGTGTTCCTTATTGCAGTTTCCTCATATTCCAAGTCCGGCTGGCTGCTGGAGCTACTGAGTTAAGTGCTCTGTGCACACTGTGAGCCGTACATTTCATCCGTTTTGATCGTGTTTCGATATTCCGATTGTTGAGGATGAATGATGATTTGTATGACGGGGAACAGATGGCTCTGTTCACTTTCTATGCGGTTTCGCCTTATGTCTGTTGGCGTGTGCTGAGACTGCTGTGATGAGGACTGCTGCTACCTTTATTTGTTTGGCAGATGAGATATTAACTCGAATGATTCCACTGGCACAAGCGGGTGAGCAATTATGGATTTTAATTCGTTTGCAGTGATACCGGGGCCTTCCATAACCATAATATATGTCTGCTCATCTCTCTTTGTGTGTTCGCCTCACTGTGTCTGCGCATTTACATTTTCTCAGTCGTGTATACATGAGTGTTTTGCTTGTCTGTGTACGCCTTCTTGCATTTAGGACCATCAACACAATATTTGCACAATGGATTATAGTACTTCAATCTTCAGTCTAAACACACAAGACGTTCTCGGCACGACGTAAGAAATCCTCGTCTCCGGCAAGGGGTCCTTTGTGTGTTTATATTTTGTACATTTGTGTGTTTATATATTGTACATTTGTGTATTTATATATTGTACATTTGTGTATTTATATATTGTACATTTGTGTGTTTATATATTGTACATTTGTGTGTTTATATATTGTACATGTGTGTGTGTTATAAAAAATATAATCCACATATTTTACGAAATAAATACATTATTATTAATAAATACTTATCTAAATTTTATTGAGTTCTTGTTTGAATAACGTTATTTATGTATTAAGTACAATCACTACAATATAATCTTCATCCCATTGATGTGTTTCCAATGCCAGGCCTGGAGCCTAGATGCAAGAACAATAAGGAAAAATAACCTCTGCTGAGATGAAGTGTGTTAGACGAATTACAGAAAACAGTCTGAGGGACAAGATCAGCAATAAAGAACTAAGAAAAAAGCTACGAATAACCCCCGCCATAGAATATATAGGGAAACAACAGATAAAATGGTTTGACCACGTGACAAGGCAGAGTGATCAAAACACATCACAACGAGCCTTCAATAGACGTTTGAGAACGCCAGATCCAAGTGTCGACCACGAAAAAGAAGGATTGATGGAATATTAGAAGAACTAGGAAACATAAAAGCAGAAGAGACGAACAGAAGAGCAAAAGACCGAAAATTATATCTCACCTCGACGCTGAAAGTGAAATGAGGAAGGAAAAAAGACGATAAAAAATGTATTAAGTATATTTAATTAAGTTAATTACATTTAAGTAATTAAGTTTATATTAATGTATTTAACACAAAAGTCAAGAAAAAAATAGTATCGTATCTTTTTATTTCAACTTTTCAACTTCTAAAGATAACGATGACACCCTGAACGATCCTAAAGGTAAAGGAAGTCCTACCTCCAACCATATCAGCGTCACTAGTGCTGGTCTAGACTCTTGTCTCTATATGTATTATGTTAACGACGGCTTATATGGCTCATTCACCAACGTATTATCGGACAAGGCAGTTGTCTGGCCTATTGTACTTAAGGTGAGAAATATGGTCACATATGAGTAAATACATATATAAACATCATATCTTACCCTATCGAGAACACTTTCCAGAAGTTTCCGAACGCTGATGGGTAGCCGGCCGTGTACATATGGCCGTGCACATATGGCCGTGCACATATGGCCGTGCACATATGACCGTGCACATATGGCCGTGCACATATGGCCGTGCACATATGACCGTGCACATATGGCCGTGCACATATGGCCGTGCACATATGGCCGTGCACATATGGCCGTGAACATATGGCCGTGCACATATGACCGTGCACATATGGCCGTGCACGTATGGGTGAAAAACAAGCATGCTGAGACGCTGAATCAAGTCTCGTACTTTACCTTTACCTTTATCTTTAATATTATTACATGGGGAAAAACACATTAAAAATAAGCACAATTTATATTGATTTATGTAAATTGTTTTGCTCAAAGAATCTTGCAGTTCTTCTCCTATGATTCATCATCATCATCATTGAGTGCCGTCTCCGCATCGAAGGTTGGCTACCACTGAGCGCCATTCCACTCTGTATCTTGCTTTGATGGTGCAGATTGTCATAGGTTGACTTGTCCATCTTTTGATGTTACTCGTCCATGTTAGTCTTGGTCTGCCTCTTTTACCTTGTTTTTTCCCTTCCAATATTACTTTTATTAGGCTGTTGTGTCTTTTAACATGCCCCAAATTTTCATATGTCTTGTTCTAATTGTGTTTAGTAGTTTGTACACCTTCTTGCATATAGGACCATCAACAACAATATTTGCACAATGGATAACACCATCGTCTAGAAAAAAATAAGAGTCGTAGCTTTTTACTTCAACTTTTCAGCTTCTAAAGATAACGATGACATCTGATGTGAATGCGGTTGTTAAATTGGAAAATGAATTAGTCAGTCAGGAAATGTAAATTTGTGTAATGGGTTTGTTAAGGGGAAGTACTTGTACTGCCTGTATGTTTTAGTATTCTTATCTTATATAATCAAAATGTGTTGACGAAGGTCGTTGAAAAAATGTTAAAGTAGATCGGTCAATGATAATAAGCTGGGAGATAAATGTTGTTGTAATAGTTGTTGCTGTTTTTGTTGTAGTAATAGTAGTTGTAATAGTAGCAGTTGTAATAGTAGTACTAGCAGCAGTAGTAGTAGTAATAATAGTAATAGTAGTAGTAGTAGTAGTAATAGTTGTTGTGGTGGTTGTTACTTTTATAGTTGCAGTATATATTGTTGTCATCGTATTTATTAAAATTAAAATGACTGAGACATGTATCTTCTCAATAGCAACATGCGGGTGTGAATCATGGACAATATCATAAAACAACAAGGAAGAAAATCGATGCATTCGAAGAAAAAAGCTACAGAATAATCTTTTAGATACCTTGGATAATGAAAAAGATCAATGAAGACATACTAAAATATTTCAACATTAAAAAGAACTGGCTTATAAACACCAAACCACAGAGGAAATTAAAATGATATGGTCACATCAAAAGACACAACACGCTGGAAAGAACAATAACGGAAGGCATGGTTCCTGGGCAAGCATCATGGACAGACCAAGAGGAAGGAGGTTTTCAAGACATCAGGGGGACCTAGAGCACGACAACAAAAGAAGTGGGAGAAATGGCTAGAGATAGAGATTCTTTCAGACGGGCTGTGGGGAATGCAACGTTCTGCATAGGACATGCGACCTGATGAGTATTTATTAGTAGCATAGTTATAGTTAGTGTAAAAAACGTTGTCATTATTGATGTTGCAGTATATCACTTGTTTAAATAACTGAAGTAGAAATGGTAGTTTAGTAGTAGAATTAGCCACAGTAGCAGTCGTAATAGTAATAATAGTTGCACTACTAGTACTAGTAACAACATTACCAGTTTTATTGGTTTTAACGATAATTGTAGCAATTGCAGCAACAACATCACTAGTATCAATAGTAGTTGAGGTAGTAATCGTAGTAATGGTAATAGTTATAGTAGTAATAGCAGTAGTAGTAATAATAGTAGCAATAGTAGAAATAGTAGTAGCAGTAATATGAGATCATTTGATGATAAAATTATTACTAGCATTACGAGAATGAATTAAAAGAAACCTAAACAGAATGACACCAAAGAAGAATTTGAAATACCGAGCCATTGTAGTATAAGTTAGTTGACAACATTACAACCGATGACAAAAATAAAAGATATAATATAGAGGGAAGCGCAGTGCAAACAAAAGCACATCGACACAATAGCAATTAAAAGATGACCACTACACTTGAATAACACCCAAAAGAGAAAAGCGTCTCATCGACCATTTTGTTTGTATTTTGTTAGTAATCATTCATCATCATTAGGTGCCGTCTCCGCATCGAATGTTGACTACCATGGAGAACCATTCTACTCTGTCTCTTGCTTTGATGGTGCAGATTGTCGTAGGCTGACTTGTACATCTTTTGATGTTATTCGTCCATATTAGTCTTGGTCTGCCTCTACCTCTTTTACCTTGTATTTTCCCTCCCAATATTACTTTTATTAGGCTGTTGTGTCTTTTAACATGCCCCAAAATTTTCATTTGTCTTCTTCTAATTAGTATCTTATTATTAAAAATTAAACGTTTTAGTAATAGTGAAACTTATGTGCACTAGTAACAGTTGAATATCACGTAAATTATCATGATTAAATTGTGTCTACACCTACAGAGAACGTCTCATGATTATACGACTGCAGGAGTAGAAAGAGCATCTATTATCTGGGGGCCATCCTGTGACGGCGCAGACTGCATTGTGCCTATGTGTAGACTGCCAGAGCTAGAAATAGGGCAATGGTTGTACTTCAGAAATATGGGAGCATATACGTTGAACCTGGCCACTAATTTTAACGGGATTGAGAGTCCGTTGATATTCTATTCCTGTTCTCGGCGTCTCTGGTAAGATCTGATTTTTCATCAAAAAGCCTCATCATTATTATCAGCATCTGGTTAGCCATTTTGAAGCCTGACACACAAGCTATCATTCGAATCATACTGACCCTGCCTTGTAAATAAATGTATTGTCTTGTAGTATCTCTGCAAGTAAGTATGACTATGGCACTGACAACGTTTCTTAAACATTTTTAAAAATATTAATTAGGAGTAAACGAAAGTTTGGTCAATTTAATAACCACGGGAAAGATCAAGGCGATTATAAACCGAGGGAAACAGACCTGACACCTGGGAGATTGTGTGACAAAAGGACAGATCAACATTACTATAATTCGAGGGAAAAAGACCTGACACCTGGTAGATTGTGTGACAAAGAAAAGATTAAGGGAGTGAGAAAAAGTGCAGAACAGGGTAATGGCGGATATTCAGAGGAGACAACAGATGCCACGACTCCTTTAATATTTTATCACAATACATAACACAATCACGTACCAGCTTAATGAGTTAAACGTCAGTGTGCAACCAGCCACCGTATTTACAAGTGTAGCCGTTATATTGTTAAAATAACCCAAGCCGTTACCGTTTAATAGACTTCAATGTATATGGAATTCAAACCTACTACAAACGTACAACAGTATTTATCCGCCTTGCAATGTGTATGAGAACTATGTAGATCACTTTAATAATTACCTTCCCGTTTCCATGACAACAAAAGAACGACAAATCAGATGACGTTTTATCTTTTTATTGAAGTATATCGAAATAGTTCCAACGGTTAAGAGAATTTATGAAGTGCGTCCTGTAAGAATCATTGCGTTCTGCCTTTATTAACAAAGAACTTAAACAAAACTGCATGAATTTTTAATTAACAACAAAATCATATTTTATAACTTATAATGCAAATAACTTGGATATTATGATGTAATTATAATTATGTTAAATTAGGGAAATAATTGAAGGAACTATATTTCGTAGCGCAAAGTGCAGCAATGCTTTTGTCGCAAATTATCAGATTAAAGGTGAAACTAAAAGTTCGGTCTCACGTTTGGCCTCTTCAAGTTTCAAATTCAACGTCAGCCGCTGACATAGGGAAAAAGACCTGACATCTGATAGATCTAGTGACAACAGGATAGTTCAAGAAACAAGGTGGACTAGTGGAAAAGATTTGACACTTGGTAAATCTAGTAACAACAGAATAGTTCAAGAAACAAGGTGGACTAGTGGAAAAGATTTGACACTTGGTAAATCTAGTAACAACAGGATAGTTCAAGAAACAAGGTGGACTAGTGGAAAAGACTTGACAATTGGTAAATCTAGTGACAACAGGATAGTTCAAGAAACAAGGTGGACTAGTGGAAAAGACTTGACACTTTATAAATCTAGTAACAACATGATAGTTCAAGAAACAAGTTGGACTAGTGGAAAAGATTTGACACTTGGTAAATCTAGTGACAACAAGATAGTTCAAGAAACAAGGTGGACTAGTGGAAAAGATTTGACACTTGGTAAATCTAGTAACAACAGGATAGTTCAAGAAACAAGGTGGACTAGTGGAAAAGATTTGACACTTGGTAAATCTAGTAACAACAGGATAGTTCAAGAAACAAGGTGGACTAGTGGAAAAGACTTGACACTTGGTAAATCTAGTGACAACAGGATAGTTCAAGAAACAAGGTGGACTAGTGGAAAAGACTTGACACTTTATAAATCTAGTAACAACATGATAGTTCAAGAAACAAGGTGGACTAGTGGAAAAGATTTGACACTTGGTAAATCTAGTGACAACAGGATAGTTCAAGAAACAAGGTGGACTAGTGGAAAAGATTTGACACTTGGTAAATCTGGTAACAGCAGGATAGTTCAAGAAACAAGTTGGACTAGTGGAAAAGATTTGACACTTGGTAAATCTAGTAACAACAGGATAGTTCAAGAAACAATGTGGACTAGTGGAAAAGATTTGACGCTTGGTAAATCTAGTAACAACAGGATAGTTCAAGAAACAAGGTGGACTAGTGGAAAAGATTTGACACTTGGTAAATCTAGTAACAACAGGATAGTTCAAGAAACAGGTGGACTAGTGGAAAAGACTTGACACTTTATAAATCTAGTAACAACAGGATAGTTCAAGAAACAAGGTGGACTAGTGGAAAAGACTTGACACTTGATAAATCTAGTGACAGCAGGATAGTTCAAGAAACAAGGTGGACTAGTGAAAAAGACTTGACACTTTATAAATCTAGCAACAACAGGATAGTTCAAGAAACAAGGTGGACTAGTGGAAAAGACTTGACACTTTATAAATCTAGTAACAACAGGATAGTTCAAGAAACAAGGTGGACTAGTGGAAAAGACTTGACACTTGGTAAATCTAGTGACAACAGGATAGTTCAAGAAACAAGGAGGACTAGTGGAAAAGACTTGACACTTTATAAATCTAGTAACAACAGGATAGTTCAAGAAACAAGTTGGACTAGTGGAAAAGATTTGACACTTGGTAAATCTAGTGACAACAGGATAGTTCAAGAAACAAGTTGGACTAGTGGAAAAGACTTGACACTTTATAAATCTAGTGACAACAGGATAGTTCAAGAAACAAGTTGGACTAGTGGAAAAGACTTGACACTTTATAAATCTAGTGACAACAGGATAGTTCAAGAAACAAGTTGGACTAGTGGAAAAGACTTGACACTTGGTAAATCTAGTAACAACAGGATAGTTCAAGAAACAAGGTGGACTAGTGGAAAAGACTTGACACTTTATAAATCTAGTAACAACAGGATAGTTCAAGAAACAAGTTGGACTAGTGGAAAAGACTTGACACTTTATAAATCTAGTGACAACAGGATAGTTCAAGAAACAAGTTGGACTAGTGGAAAAGACTTGACACTTGGTAAATCTAGTAACAACAGGATAGTTCAAGAAACAAGTTGGACTAGTGAAAAAGACTTGACACTTTATAAATCTAGTGACAACAGGATAGTTCAAGAAACAAGGTGGACTAGTGGAAAAGACTTGACACTTGGTAAATCTAGTGACAACAGGATAGTTCAAGAAACAAGTTGGACTAGTGGAAAAGACTTGACACTTGGTAAATCTAGTAACAACAGGATAGTTCAAGAAACAAGGTGGACTAGTGGAAAAGACTTGACACTTGGTAAATCTAGTAACAACAGGATAGTTCATGAAACAAGTTGGACTAGTGGAAAAGATTTGACACTTGGTAAATCTAGTAACAACAGGATAGTTCAAGAAACAAGTTGGACTAGTGGAAAAGACTTGACACTTTATAAATCTAGTAACAACAGGATAGTTCAAGAAACAAGTTGGACTAGTGGAAAAGACTTGACACTTTATAAATCTAGTGACAACAGGATAGTTCAAGAAACAATTTGGACTAGTGGAAAAGACTTGACACTTGGTAAATCTAGTGACAGCAGAGGATATCAAGGGCTTAAGAGACCGAGATGGAAAGGGGAAAAACTGGACACCTGGTAGATCTAGTGACAGCAGGAAATAGCAAAGGTATTAGAGACACATACATTCAACAGAACGGCAAGGTTGTTGATAAAAGATTACATTTAAAGACAAAATGTTCAACATAAAGATGGTTGTAGATGAAACTGATAGCTAATGTCACAAGATATGGCACGCGATGATGAAATTAGAACAATGCATTTTATAGAGAAATGGGAAGAAACATTTTTATTTATACCTGTACAATTAATTACTAGAATTAAATTTATACAGTGTGGCGTTTCATGTTGGAGATATGCATATACTCTGAAACGTATCCCAATGATGTGTTTACATATATATGTATTGTAGAGTCATTTCTACATGAAGAAGCGTTGGCAAAGTGACTAGCTCGCTCGTTTACTGACTTTCAGTTTAATTTTTCACATGTTTCTATTTTCTTTTTCTTCTACCGCCTTTGGTTTGATCGTTCACAAGGGATCTGTCAAGAGGTTCCAGAAATGTTTCTGGGCAAGTAGGGCGGCCAGGAGTGATACTGACCCCACCATTAGTCGTCAGGGAAATATATGGGTATGTCCCGTATGCGGAATTTTGCATGACGAGCATTACTTAATATGTTTAGTTTAATGTCCCTAGAGAGTGGTGATATTACAGTACAGGGAGAACTGAAAGAGGAGAAGCACAGTCAGAAATTAAGACTTAGAGGGAAAACTTCAGTTACGCCATGGATAGTAAGGAAAGGTAAATCAAAAACGATTTGAAAATGTAACACAATCGCCATAATACAGCATCCCCCACCTTTCCGTCCACCGAGAGCTTCAACTCAAAGAAATAATAGGTAGAGAAGAAAAGGCAGACAGACGATGACAAGCAGCGATGTCTGAGCTTTGGCACGGCACATCTTGGCAATGTTCAGATTTGTTTGTTTGTTGCACAATTTTAATAAGGTCATTTAGCCTACTTTATTAGACTTTCAACTGTCAAGGGTTCTTTATTGTGCTCATTGAGCACACCGGGCCTCGTATCTTTCACTTTTATCTGAGAGGGTTAGAAATCGGATCTCACTGCCCACGGACCTCCCGAGGTTAAAACAATGAAAGAACCACGCATGTGAAGGGGAAAATGCCCACAGCTTCTGGCGGGATTCAAACCCGGCACCTTCATGTTTAGAGGCTGACGTCTAGACCACCCATATACCCATCAATGATGATTTAATGAAACAGCAGACACGATCACGATGAGCACCATGCAGAAATCACGCTACAGAGCATTGACACAAACACTATTTTCCCTCGACGCTGAAAGGTAAAAGAGGCTGGGGAAAGTAACGTAAAAGTCGAGAGTAATGGAGCTGCTGTGAAGGTTGTGAAAAGAGAAAATAGATCGAAGAGATCAATGATTACATGAAGGTAGCATTCCAATTCTCCCCAAACTAGCACATAAAAGAGAACAATAGAGAAAGATCATCACCAACTCATTATGTCGGTGTCATAACGGCAACCAAGGGAGCTAAGAAGCCAGAGAAGCTGGTTTGTGAGATAATTTTACCTTTACCACTTCCTGTTTACAGCCGCGATAGCTCAGTGATTAGTGAACTGGACTACAAAGGACTAGGGGTGGGGTTCGATCCTGATCGACTGCTTCCGGGTTCAGCCAACCTTAAACGGATACGTGATTTTTTTGGGGGGAAAGTAAAGCGGCACGGGCGTAATGTCGACCATATTACCCCAAAAATCATGTGCCGAAGGTCTATAAAAATGATGGTCACTAATACCATATTCCGTATACCCGCTTGGCGTGACGGGGCTCTTTACTTTACTTACTTCCTGTTTACGCAGCTGAATGTGTTGGGTTAGACGCCAGTATAGGATGAAAACTAATTAGAGAAACAAAACGACCGTTAGGAACCTCAACTTACTACTGATTTGTGCTGATAAAAGTTTTTTAATGGAAAATAAAATCTGCATACACAGTGCAACTGCCAGGGATATGATTCTGGTCAGCACTGTTGTATCAATCTAGTCTACACAGATGGATCAACAGAAGGAAGAAACCATAAAAAATATAGATGAGGAGAGGTGGCGTTTCATTAGATACCCTGTTAGGAAAACTATCACAAAATCATTCTCAACCGGTGGCATCTCGTGAAATTTCAGAGCACAATCAACCGCTCTGCTCCTAGCCACAGAGATCTTTTTAAAGTCCGATAATAATGCACAAGGGCAGATAGTATTTTTCACAGACCGCAAATCACTTCTAGATGCGAAACAAAATACCATTTACTTCCTTTCATAATAGTACTATTACTATTACTATTACCAAACACTACAAAACATACGAAAGGAATAAACAAAACTATCCCAGAAAACTACAACTGTAATCAAATGGCTGACATCCCACTGTAGAACTGGCGGTAATGAGAGAGCAGATACATTATGAAAAACAGGCAGCAAAATGGGACCGTTCTGCCACCATGTGATCTACAAAGAAGTCCACTTAGATACTGAAAGTATGATTGAACATTAACAGCTATGGTGACCCCCTTACACCATGTGCAGAGATTTCAGGAGACCGTCATGGGACGCACCAAAATGGCAGCCTATTTGTATTCGAGTCGTGGACTAAACAATGTTTACTTTGAATTCCACGATATCTGTTATTGCAGCGAGTTGGCAGATTTTTAAAATGTATTCAAGGGTTTGAACATAAATGTTTGTTCACAGTTCGTTAACCTTCGCTGTAGATAAAGTCTTTAATTCGATGGCTTCATTTGTGACCTTGGTAGCTAACGACCTAACTTGTGCAAACGGATGGCATTGGCAAGGATTATTTTGAATCTATGAAGTGGGCTCATTTTGTGTTTAACTCAAAAGCATATGTGCTTTTTAACCAAAGATTTTTTTTTTTTTTTTTTTTTTGGGGGGGGGGGGGGAAGATATCTCAAGGAAGATATCCCCGATGGAAAAATAAATTGTACTATTAATCCCATAAATGATTCGCTTCCAGAGGTTTATGATGTAAACAAAGCAGTTTTGTTATTGCAAGTGAATAATGTCCACACTTATAATTGGTCAGGATTGTGTAGCAGCAGCAGCTTTATAGCGAACACAGAAAACATCCTAGGATTGTGCTGTTCTGAAACAGCTATGCCATGCTACCCTTAATTGCCTTTAATGGGATTACTGTGACCAAAAACCACTCTCCGTGTGTGTGCCATATATTTACACCCCAGAAAGAAATACTGAATATAACAACATCATGTGCCGTCTGTGATATTAATGACCACAAACCAGGAGCCTCCTGTATGATTGCTACAACTGTTGTACCAAGCACTTCATCAGCAGAGCCAGATCTATGGAATGTTCATCTGACATTGTTCTTGAATGATGTCCAAGTTAATGAGACATCAGAATCGTGTGGCAGCAGCTACAAGAAGGGAGCAGAGAACATCAAGTTCTGCTGCTATAAAGGAGACTTGCCTTGCTTTCCCAGAATTGCCTTAAATGGGATCAATGTAGTTGAAAACTTCTTCTCTTGTGTAAACTACACATTCACATCCAAGAGTGAATCAGTGAAGGTCACAAAATCATATTCTCTCTGTGGTTTTACTACTAACTACAGGTCATGTGGCTTCTGTTGGATTGGAAATGATAACTTACCACCACTGTGTGTCTATATGTTTGGAATTGGAGTCATCAACGATGGCCTAACATCATCATTTTCGGCAGGACGCGAACTTCCATGGTATATGGTGGATAGGCGGCAGGAACCATTGAAGGCTATGTCTGAAAAGTGTTCCTTCTTGCAGTTTCCTCATATTCCAAGTCCGGCTTGTTGCAGGAGCTACTGAGTTAAGTGCTCTGTGCACACCGTGAGCTGTGTGTCTCATCCGTTTTGATCCTGTTTCGATATCCTGCTTGATTACGATGAATGATAATATCGTATGACAGGGAACAGTTGGATGTGGTCACTTTCTGCGCGGTTTCGCCTTATGTCTTTTGGCGTGTGCTGAGACTGTATGATGGGGACTACAGTTACCTTTCTTTGTTTGGGAGATGTGTTAGTAATTTGGATGATTCCACTGGCACGGGCGGTTGAGCAATTATGGATTTTAATTCGTTTGCAGTGATACCGGGGCCTTCCATAACCAATAACCAATTTCAGGAGACCTTTATCCTTCATCTTAAAATCGATCACTGCAGATTCCTACGTCATTTCTACCTTCTCAATGTGTCCCACACAAACAAATGCTCATGTGGTATCCAGGATCAAGAGAACATCCCCAATCTGTGTCTAACTCACAAGGAAGCACGGTGTCAAACCTCACAAGGTAACACAGTGTCAAATCTGGCAAGGTAACACGGTGTCTAATCTGGCAAGGGAGTGCTGAACTAAGACAAAAACTATGAGGCAGCCATCACGACCTTGGAGATAACTGTCAGCTTTATCATAGAATCAGGACTGCAGATCTGACGTCACGACCTTGGAGATAACTGTCAGCTTTATCATAGAATCAGGACTGCAGATCTGACGTCACGACCTTGGAGATAACTGTCAGCTTTATCATAGAATCAGGACTGCAGATCTGACGTCACGACCTTGGAGATAACTGTCAGCTTTATCATAGAATCAGGACTGCAGATCTGACGTCACGACCTGGAGAGAACTGTCAGGTCTGTCATGGAAACAAGAATGCAGATCTGACGTCACGACCTGGAGAGAACTGTCAGGTCTGTCATGGAAACAGGAATGCAGATCTGACGTCACGACCTGGAGAGAACTGTCAGGTCTGTCATGGAAACAGGAATGCAGATGTGACCTCATGAACTGAAGACTAGACGGAATGTCTTTCCTTTCAGTATGGGGTGGGAGCCACAGGTGAAACTGTCTCATCAATTTAAAAACGCCACATATGTCTAGTGCATGGGTGAACCATGCGAGTATGAGACATATTTAAAGCCTTATCCACATAAAAGTACACCACTGATAACAAACCACTGCTGCCTAACAGATACCATCGAAAGAAGGCAAGGCTATGG
Organism: Megaustenia siamemsis; assembly: GCA_032433765.1. Taxonomy (NCBI): domain Eukaryota; kingdom Metazoa; phylum Mollusca; class Gastropoda; order Stylommatophora; family Ariophantidae; genus Megaustenia; species Megaustenia siamemsis. The sequence continues at coordinate 49,813,980 of JAVIAB010000139.1, read as the reverse complement.
GAGAAGGCCCAGAAAGAAACCATCAGCAGGGTGGACTCAACAGATTGACCTAAAATAAAAACATTGAACCCAGATCCAGCCTGGCGAGGACAGAGTGTGTCAGCCACAGCGCATTTAGAACAAAAGATCAGGAATCACAGACACTTAACTCTTTCCGTACGGACGCTTTTTATCAATGGAATGGAAGAGATTTCAGACCAAAATATTTTTCATGATTTAAAGAATCAATCTACAAATTTATATTTATCTAGCATATAACATATTATATATGAACTTTTAGATAATTGAATAATGTACTAGATTTCACCAATACCAAGATGATACAAGACATGTAAAAAGAATATGGTTTGATGGTGTTCACACTAATCAAATTGAGAGTGACGCACTGTGCGGAGTAACGTACGGAAATAGATAACAAATATCAACCATCCACTTGTTCGGAGAACAACAGCTTACAAACTGGACTCTTTTCATCCATTGACCTCAACTAAAGATCAACATGTCGTTATTACTTCTCGTGTAAATTCAGAAATGGCAGAAGCCACTATGAGCCACAGTGTATGCTACAGCGTGGACACGGATGTGTCTGTCGTTGGCCTGTGTAGGAAGATGATTTTGTAATGGCGTGCTCGCTGCAGTTTGGCTTCAATTATTCCCCAATTCCTTTTCTCACATACACTCACTGTTCTTCCCACCCACCCCCAAAAAAATTACAAACACACACACACACATATATATATACATATATATACATATATATATACATAATATATATATATACATAAATACATATATATATATATATATATATATTTATATATATTCATGTGTGTGTGTATAAGAACGTGCAACAAACAATATAACAGATATCCTGTTATATCGATGTCCTTATAAAACTGACTATTGTGCACACATCTGGACAATGTTAAATAAAAGTGCAGCTTATCCGATAACTGAAAAATCGTTCATAGAAACACAGTAAGAACGTGTGTACTCTTGCAAATACCACTTATCCGTATCACACTAATTAAATGTCACCTCATCACATCACAGTCACGTGGTATCACTGCACTAATGTTACATTCATGTCAGCAGTTGATTTAAATAATGCCACCTTCATTTTATGAGAGCCGAGTTCACCACTTTATCAATGACAGGCACCCGTAACTATTTCATGAATGTCACGACGACATAAACAATCACAGATTGTGTATCACAGTTGAATGCTATAGGCGGATTATGTAGACACATCTATGGTTACAAATAAGTGATGCCTTGCAGAATCGCCAATAAAATCATTATTAGTAGACACATCTATGGTTACAAACAAGTGATGCCTTGCAGAATCGCCAATAAAATCATTATTAGTAGACACATCTATGGTTACAAACAAGTGATGCCTTGCAGAAAGGCCACTGAGATCTAAAAGCTAAGAAAGCAATCTGTACCAAATGGAAGCTGAAGAGGATTATTCTAGATCGCATTGTGCAAAACAAGGTGAAATCAGATATGATAATAAACGTACAAATTAGAAAAGAATGTGTTACAGTTACTTTAACCTCTCTTGTAACTTTGTCATTGTTACACCAACTATAATTTCTAAAATACCATGGTCACAGAAAATACTATTTTATCGGTGACGTGGTTATAGTAACTATTGTTGTGTCAGTGATACGGTTATAGTAACTACTGTTATGTGAGTGAGATGGTTATAGTAACTACTGTTGTGTCAGTGATACGGTTATAGTAACTACTGTTATGTGAGTGAGATGGTTATAGTAATTATTGTTGTGTCAGTGATACGGTTATAGTAACTACTGTTGTGTGAGTAAGATGGTTATAGTAACTACTGTTGTGTCAGTGAGGTGGTTATAGTAACTACTGTTGTGTCGGTGAGATGGTTATAGTAACTACTGTTGTGTGAGTGAGATGGTTATAGTAACTACTGTTGTGTGAGTGAGATGGTTATAGTAACTACTGTTGTGTCGGTGAGATGGTTATAGTAACTACTGTTGTGTGAGTGAGATGGTTATAGTAACTACTGTTGTGTGAGTGAGATGGTTATAGTAACTACTATTGTGTCGGTGAGATGGTTATAGTAACTACTGTTGTGTGAGTGAGATGGTTATAGTAATTAATGTTGTGTCGGTTAAGTGGTTATAGAAACTACTGTTGTGTGAGTGATATAGTTATAGTAACTACTGTTGTGTCAGTGAGGTGGTTGTAACAATTATTATTTTATTATTGTTATGGTTACAGTGCCTAAAATAATTAAAGTACCTTGGTTATACTTGCTGCTAATTTAACAGTTCCATGGTTGTAACAACTATTATTTTATTATTGTTATGGTTACAGTGCCTAAAATAATTAAAGTACCTTGGTTATAATTGCTGCTAATTTAACAGTTCCATGGTTGTAACAACTATTATTTTATTATTGTTATGGTTACAGTGCCTAAAAGAATTAAAGTACCCTGATTATACTTGCTGCTAATTTAACAGTTCCATGGTTGTACCAGCTATTATTTCACCAATACCATGGTTGTAATATCTGCTTGTTAACATAATCGTGGTTAGACCAGCCTAATAAGCTTTACACAGGTTTATCAATGTTATCAGACGCAATGTGCACGTCACATATCGTTTTATATATTCCTCAAATACAATTAGAAGCTTCGAGAGTTAACTAATCTTTAGAGCAACTGGTGTGCCAGGTCTTTCTCAACAAATACTGTCACAGAATCACAAGAAAGTGAATTTAATGAAGGGAATGAGTTGAAAATATGTATAGCAGCTTTACATATGAGGACAAAACAGACTATTGACGTTCCGGGCTAAGTGCGGCCTTCCTCAGAAAACAGCGACAACAAAAACGAATGGACACACGAAGGGAAATATAATCTAACTCTATATTAGAAATTAACTAACGCTATTAAAACAGAGAAAGAAAGAATATAATAAAAAGAAACGTAGCTTTGTATTAGGGTCCAAGATTCTTGCCGAGAATATAAAAAAGGCAGAAAGACAAGAAGCTATACACACACATATGAATCTCGGAGACAATAATGAATAAGACAATTCACTAGCTGTACAATGTTCCTCTTCTTTGCTCTTGTGATCATATTATCATAATACAAAGCGCCATGCCTGTTGGCGTAGATCATTTTGCCCCATAATTTTTTGTCTCTACATTTTTTTTATGTTGTCCTTGACTTCCTACCATCATCATCACTATTATTACCAATACCACGATTATCGGCGTAGTTGATCATGTTACTCCTCAACTTTCTGTCTTATTTTTCCGTACTTGATCATTTATATTTCATTTAATGTTTACATTTTAGGTAGAAAATTAAATGTCTTTGAAAACAAATGTCTACGTCGGATCTCAAACATAAGCTGGAAAGTATACATTTCAAAAGAGCAGATAAGGGACGAATCTAAACAAGAATACATGTCGAATTTTTTAAGAAAATTGGAAATACACTGGTCATGTGCGGAGAATGAATGAAGAAAAACTCTCACATCATGCATTCAAAATCATGTTAAAAATATCTGGTTAAAAAAACGGCAGACCAAGAGAATCGTTACGCGGAACAATTACTAGGAATGGCTCATACATGAGACTAAGAAACAACAAAGACCTACACGAACTAGCAGTAAATCGTCATTCGTAGAGAACTATAACTTCGGCTTCATGTGCCGTCTTCGGCCCGAGAGGAAAATGAATGAATGAGTATTGTTTGCTTGCTTGCTTCCTTGCTTGCGTTCGCCCGATGACTAAAGGAGTGTACCTCTTCATCATCCGCCCTTAAAAGGACGCTAAGTGGGCGTGTCTGCGTTGTGTTGTGGTTTCCAGTATAACTGTGATATTTGCGCTTTTCGGCCCAACACATCCAACTTCAGCATGACATTTTTGAATACCGGGTTGTCTTCCCTCTTCGGTCCCTACTCGCTTGGCCAGACTAGACAGGTTAGTCTGTTACTAGAGGCACCACGGAGAGGTGGAGCAGGGTCTGGATGGTTCTGGTTCACCGATCCCGGCGCAAGCCATCAGCTCTAAATAATCTCATCCACATTATTATTAGATACTAAAGAGTATTGTTTAATACATGTCGTGTTTAATATCTATTTTTACTAATGATTTATTCATTAAAATTTACATTTCCAGGAACAAGATTTAATCAAATAAAAAACTCATTCCTTCTAGGCCAGACTTTTCCCACATTTCCAGCTCATCCAGAAAAGTTCCTTCCTCAGTGGATTGCCTTCAGTTGCTCTCAAATGTTGTCGGAAACGAAAATATTCCTATCATTTAAATGCACATTATTTTTCTCAATTTATTTATATATTTCAAACATTTGTTTGTATTATTTTCACTTATTTCAGGGAAATGACAATTGAACTTGAAGAAAAATAACGAGAAATAATGGCATTCTGAGCTAGTAGCCTCCGTCAGTCATAGTTGATTAAGGATTATTCAGCGCCACTGAAATGTTATTTTTTTATTTTCTTTTCTTTCGCCCTGTATTCTCTTCTGAGATACTCGCTGCATTAAACACAGACACTAGAAAACGCAAAGAATACTGTTGTCAGGTGGTAAATGTCAGGACAATTAATCTTCTTTTTTTTCGCTTTCGCCAGCTTTCGTCTCTGGCGAAGTCCCTAGAGACTAGAAACTGAATTGTGTGTGTTAATCGGGTTTTTCCCTGACGGCCATGAGCACATGGGTCCCTCGCCTCATAGGCAGATAGCTCAGACTTCGAAGATGCCCTATATTGTTCTCGCAGATGAGTAACTGACTTTTCGAACGGGCCTCGCTGCTGAGACCAGAGGTGGTTGCCTCATTATAAACATGTCTTTCTTGCGAAATCTGGCTTCAGGCGCAGCTGTCTTTAACGATAGGTATGCTAGCATCCCTACTAGCATTAGTATATTCATATTAGCGAATGGTGTAAACATCGCAAAACCACAATATATCGATCGCATCTATGCCACTTAACATCCTTTTAAATGCAAACAATGAAGAGGAGCATCGGTGGGTGACGCAAGAAAGAGATGTGTATAATGTTTGGAAAATGTGCGTATTAATTTGGCAGAAAATATATTTGGAATATGTAAGCAATGGTATATAATAGTTTATCAAAAGCTAAATATGTGTTAATAACAATATGGCAAATGATAATTTTGAGGTAACTTTTACGACATATAATGTAATAATATGTTCATGCTGGTAGGATAATGTTTAAATAAGTATGTATCGGTACAGATTTTATGTACAGTCATCATCAATATTTTGTCAATTACAATAGTTCAGAGATAGGAAACTATAATGTTGAAATAATGATAAATGATAATGTGGATGAGATGGTATCTGATATTTCAGAGATTGTATATGACAGTTTTGAAAATCTAGCAAGTGATAATGTGATACATTTTATGTGATCATGGGGTGGTGTATGACAATGTAGAATAATTGTACATTGAAATGTAAGAGAGGCTGTATATTATAATGTTGAAGATATTATACTTTATATTGTGGGAGAGATGTTAAATGATAATGAGAAAGAGATGGTATATAGTAATGAAGGTGTATGATAGTAGATGCGAGATTGAAAATAATAAAAGTGAAATGGTTTATGGTAAAAAGTGGGGTGGGGGGAGGGTATAGTTTATGATAATGCGCAGATATAATATATGATAACAGAGGTGAAATGATATACGATAATGGAGATGAAATGATGTGTGATAATATGGGAACGATGATATATGATAATGTACTGAAGATGTTATATTATAGTGTGAAAAGTACAGTATATTATAATAGTGAGGGGAGATGGTGCATGATAACGGAGAGGAGACGTTATATTCTCCTCTTTTTCGTTGCTCACATAATTTGTGTATATTACATTGCACTATCGTTCTTACCCTCGCGGTCCCAAATATGAGACTTTAGCAAGTATTTCTTCAGCACTGCTTACATAAGCTTTGAACTTTCTTAACCTTCGTACAGGGCAATAATTGTTTGTAGCCAAAGTTGTCTCACATAAGGAACCCATCTTATAAAAGTCTTTCAACTGGGGTTTGTATTAAGTTTTCTTTATTTCACGGGGATTACACGTAAAGACAACAGCATGTTTCCCCATGCATGGAATTTAGTAATTAAAGGTTTTATTTCTAGAATTTGCATTGTTTATATAGAATAAACAAAAGATGCATTTGTGGTGCTTGGCCTCATCTGTTTTCTACTGTGATTTTTTGCTTCTGATTTTAATATGACAAACAAACTATCTTGGAAACAGCAGATAAATAAGGCTACCCAAAAAGGTTGGAGGAAGTTGGCTATTCTAAGAAAACTGTGTGGAACAACGTAGGGTGCGAGTGGGAAAATACTCAGTAAAGTTTACCAACAGAGTATATGCCCAGATCTAGAATATGGACCATCTACCTGGAGTTCAGCATCAAGCACCACACTGCAAGAGCAGGATAAAGTATAAAACTAAAATATTTAGGGTCATAACATGAGCAATGGAATCAACACCATTATTGGAGATTGAAATTGTGGAAGATACCAGCACCGAGAGATCGTAGGGACACAAAGGTGCTGATACAGGCAGAAAAATTCTCATGCATGCTGAAATATCCAATTAAGCACCGATTCCAGAATGTTGCATTTGACGACTTAAGATAAGCAGTTTTATCTACCAAGGCAAACTCATTTTTAAACAAGAACCAGACATACCAAGAGTTGTCAGCCCCCTACTGCCCATACCAGAACATACCCCCTGGAATCAGAATTGTCAATACAAATACGGACAGAAGTGAAACGAATACTTGACAAGGAGGAACTGAATAGTCTACAGAGTAAAACAATCACTCTCAGTTTCTTGGATAAAGAATAACAAGATTTATGGTTCGTGTGTACACAGATGTACCCGCACAGAATGTAGTAAAAAATAGGGGAGCAGGAGAGTAGTGTATTTTGGTGTTTACTCCACACACAAATATATTTTGACACCGCCAACTTTTCTGACGTAAAAAGCTGGTGGTATGACTAATTATGTCGATTTGAATATGGCATTACTGAGTTTATATAGAGAAAAATAGGATTTTCTTAAGTCTAGGCGGTACATATTTAAAAACGTGTTATTGTGGAAAAAAGAAGCAAAGTATTCACAAAGAGTTATCATTGATAATGAAGGACACATCTGATGTATTTTTGGTCTTTGATAGCGTCAACAGCTATGGTGTATTTATGTTAAAGAAAACTAATTGTTGTGGGGTCGTACCGTTAGCAGTGGACTGAGAACAATTGATATGGGTATATTCTGGAATAATTATTGTCTGTTTCTGGTTGGATATATACTCGATATTTGACCCAAATATTTCATAAATTTTAGTAAAATGGTTTAGTAAAATTGTTGTTCAATGACATAAGGTTTCGTCGATGTCTTCTAAAACTGTTTGCGATAAATCTTGATTTCGCAGCACTTTTATTTTTTCAAACATATGTTATAGGTATTCTCGTAATGTGTTTTTCATTGTGTATCTTATTAATTGCTTTAAATTTTCATATTCTTCGTGTTTAGTTGCAATGTGTATTTGTTTACTGCATTATCTTCTGTGTTTCTCGGTGTCCTCCGGTGCTGTCCCTCCTGTTAATACAAGACTTCATCACCAGCAGAGAAAATCCTCAGGTATTTCTACTCCTAGTACATAAACAGCACATCATCAAAGGGAGCCTCGAATCATCACTGTCATGTCGGATAGCTTTTACACTATCAAAAATAACAATAAACCGTGACATGTTAAACTTTGCACACCTTACCCACCCCATGGGACTAGAAGACCATTCAAGTTGGATGCTTAAATACTAACACCATGACTTTATTGAAAAGTGCACTTATAAAAATAACCTTTTGTGGATTTTGCTGTCGGTGTAATATATAAAATAACAAGCTGGTTTCATGAATGTCGTATTGTTTATTGTACTATTAATACAACAAAATTGAATCAATCATCTCCATTATTTTAATGTAAAATGTAATTATAAAGTCAACATTTTATTTATTTTTTTTTACTTTGCTGTCGGTGTAATATATATATATATATATATATATATATATATATATATATATATATGTGTGTGTGTGTGTGTGTGTGTGTGTGTGTGTGTGTTTGTGTATGTATGTATATAGTATTCTTAGCTGATTTGTTGCATATCGTATTGTTTATTGCACTATTAACTCACCGAGATAAAAACACTCATCGCCATTATTTTATTGTAAAATTCAATGATAAAATCAACATTTTATTTTATTTTATTATTATTTTGTTTTTTTTGCTGTCCGCGTAAGATATAGTTTTGACAATTTGTAACAAATATATTCTGTTATATCGTATTTTCATGACATTTTTTTATATTAAAAAAAAATAATAGATTGGATACTTTCTAAATTTCAGATCGTTTACTCTTTCGTTCTTGGGAAACAATATTTTACAGTATGTTATATAGAGTTAGCAAATACTCGCCTTCGCTCATTATCTTATCACTGTAGTCAAAGCCAACAGTTTGTGAGAACCTGCTGTCGACATTTTATTGTAATTGTCCCTTTATCAGATTAATTTAACTGGCAAATCTGAAATATTTATTCTCATATATTTTTTTCGTTGCTTTCCTGGCTGGATAATCTTTCATCGTGCATAATAATAACCTTTATTGTATCGAAATATCCTTTATTTTTACGTCAACAAGACAGCTGCTGTTGAATTTTCTCATGATCCACAGAAGTGAAAAAATGTATTGTCTGTCTGGTATCATCTGTGTACTCTATTTACATGGGAGGGGGGAGGGGTGTCATTTAATAGTACCATCAGTTACGAATGTTAACGTTTTACAACTATGATGTTTGTCAATATCTTACTGGTGTGTTATAGAAATTCACGTGATTAAAAATATATAGTCAGATAGTGTTGTTACTTTGACTTTCATGTTTCGTTCACATATAAAAGTGTGTGTGGAAATTCAGAATAAAGTGTGTGTCTATGTGAAAGTCTGAATAATGTGTTTGTGCGCGTGCGCGTATGCAACGTATGGAATGAAAAAAAATTAATACACACAAATAAAAAACACATTACGAGAACACCTATAACATGTTCGGCAGCATAGTGACACAATGTTATCGGTATTTCTCACGCTACGCAATTTAGTGACACAATGTTATCGGTATTTCTCACGCTACGCAATATAGTGACAATGTTATCGGTATTCCTCACGCTGCGCAATATAGTGACACAATGTTATCGGTATTTCTCACGCTACGCAATATAGTGACAATGTTATCGGTATTCCTCACACTGCGCAATATAGTGACAATGTTATCGGTATTTCTCACGCTACGCAATATAGTGACAATGTTATCGGTATTTCTCACGCTACGCAATATAGTGACAATGTTATCGGTATTTCTCACACTACGCATTATAGTGACAATGTTATCCGTATTCCTCACGTTGCGCAATATGCTTTAATTGAACTGGTGTGTTAGTTTGCCGACTACTCTCTTAACGGTCGTTAAATTAAAGGGTGCGTTCGTCTGCGGCTACTCTCTTAGAGGTCGTTAAGTGAGTTGGTGCGTTCGCTTGTCGAATCCCTCTAAATTGGCTTTAATTGAGCTGGTGCGTTTGTTTGCCGACTACTCTCTTAACGGTCGTTAAATTAAAGGGTGCGTTCGTCTGCGGCTACTCTCTTAGAGGTCGTTAAGTGAGTTGGTGCGCTCCCCTGCCAGCACTCTTCAAAAGGACGTTAAGTGAGCTGTTAGGTTTGCCTGACGACAACTGTCTAAAATGGCATTAAGTGAATGGGTGCGTTCGCCTGGCGACTACTTTTTAAAAGGGCTCTAAGTGAGTTGGTGCGTTCGCCTGCCAACTACTCTTCAAACGGGCATTAAGTGAGTTGGTGCGTTCGCCTGCCAACTACTCTCTAAAATGGTATTAAGTGAATGGGTGCGTTCGTCTGCCAACTACTCTCTAAAATTACATTAAGTGGGTTGGTGCGTTCGTCTGCCAACTACTCTCTAAAATTACATTAAGTGGGTTGGTGCGTTCGCCTGCCAACTACTCTTCAAACGGGCATTAAGTGAGTTGCTAGGTTTGCCTGACGACTACTGTCTAAAATTACATTAAGTGGGTTGGTGCGTTCGCCTGCCTACTATTCTCTAAAATTACATTAAGTGGATTGATGCGTTCGCCTACCTACTATTCTCTAAATTACATTAAGTGGGTTGGTACGTTCGCCTGCCTACTTCTCTTTAAGAGGGCTTAAATGAGTTGGTGCTTTTGCTTGAAGACTAATCTCTAAAAGGGCGTTAATTGGCTGTACAAATGCATTCATTCTCTTGTACCTCGTACACCCAATCACTACTCCTGTTCATCTTCATTGTCCGTTTTCGAAGAGAGGTTATTTCGTGTAGATGCGCTGTTTTGTAGTTTACAGCAGGTTTCTACATCAGTGACTTCCGTTTCCACATTTTCGTCATCTCGAAGAAGAAGGGGAAGATGGGGAAGACATGGAATGATCTTTAATAATGGAAAGAAATAGAACGGTTTTGAAAGTGTTTACTGAAGACCTATGCTCCACAGGGAACTGAAAGGCAGAAAAAGAAGAAGCAGAAGAAGAAGACGAAGAAGACGAAGAAGACGAAGGAGAAAATCTGTACAAATATACTCCTCTGACATATCTCCAGCACAAAGTGAAGCCTGGATTTCCAATCCCAAGAGCTGCGTGGAGTCCCGTCAAGTGGCGAGAGTGTCGGGGTCCCTACCTCGAAAGGGCCCAACTAAAATGGAGATGTCACCAGCATTTAGCTGACGAACCTTTTCTTCGACTTATTAATGTCTGAAAGTGTGCCCTGAAGAAGAGAAAGCGACGACTTTGACCTTATCAATAATGGTTAATGGACTGAAGTATTCAAATATGCCACACAATCTGTAGGTGATTCTCTTACTACATAACTATGTGATCGTGGTATTGATTATTTTTTAACTGGGTCAGCTGGTGAATGGCGAGCTGAGATTTAACTCTCGACCACTTTATCCATAGAGCGCTAATCACTACACAGGTGACGTTCACGCTTACACTGTGCAGCTGATATTTTAACTGTTACTTTTCAAACAGTTACGACCGATATAGATGTGGACATACCATTAATTAAACTGTAACATAACGTAGAACGCTAACCATCACTAATAAAAAGTTTAACGACTTCAACGATGGAGAAACAAAAATTAAGGGAAGTAACCATCTAGTTTAGTACAAAGCAAAAGATATCATATTGTTACTGCCCTTATAATGGTGAGAGTACTTGCATTATTATTATTTTTTTTTTTTTTTTCAACTTTCTACAGCCTTACCCAACTAGTAACAAATATCTACAAACGTCAAGAGACCCACCACACAATTCACTATTGGTAGCTGCTGCCACACAATTCACTATTGGTAGCTGCTTTCACACAATTCACTATTGGTAGCTGCTGCCACACAATTCACTATTGGTAGCTGCTGCCTGAAAGTCCTGTTTCAGTGACGGCTTTAGAATAGCAATAACACGTGTACATAAATAATTCCTATGTTAGTTGTATCTATATATCTATCTATCTATCTATCTATCTATCTATCTATCTATCTATCTATCTATCTATCTATCTATCTATCTATCTATCTATCTATCTATCTATCTATCTATCTATCTATCTATCTATCTATCTATCTATCTATCTATCTATCTATCTATCTATCTATCTATCTATCTATCTATCTATCTATCTATCTATCTATCTATCTATCTATCTATCTATCTATCTATCTATCTATCTATCTATATATATATATATATATATATATATATATATATATATATATATATATATATATATATATATATATATCTACTTGTCTTGTAGAACCTAAAACGGCACAGAAGGTAGAAATTCAAGAATCCAAATCCGAGCGTCTTTGTTACTATGCGTCAGACTTTGCACAGGGCCCGCATTCCATCCCACTAGACGTTCCTTATGGACGAGCCTCTCAGCCTAGGCAAGCGAATGTTGCTTCTCGCCTCAGTGTTCATTTCAATGTTTCTCATGTCGGCCTCTTTTTTCAAGTTTGCGCTGTTTTCCACTTCATGATTCTCTTCACATGACACGGTCGACATACCCCCCCCCCCTTTTTTTTTTTTTCTTTTCTTGATCATGCATGATATTATTTGGATGCATGACCATTTCTCTCATTTCTGAGTTAGTCTTGAATTCATTTCAGAGCAAATGAAATATTTCCCTAGGGCTTTTGCTTTCCAAGCAATCACGTTTTTTTTTTTCTTATTATATTTAATAAAATTATTGGAGCAGTTCTGTTTTGTCGCAACATAAAAAAAAAATAAAATATGTAAATGTTTTAATTTAATTATTGTTGAATTTATTGATGTTTTAAGTACAAGTATGTTCTATAGAAGCATGTTTCTATGATAAAATGCAAACATTGTTCAATTTGTCATTTTCTAATGCCGGACAATCGCCCGTGCGCTGCCTGGGCTCGAAAGGGGAGTAAAGAATAGTGGCGCTGTACCCTACCAGGCATAAGAGGCGAGAAATGAGGGTGGGCATGGGACTGGCTATCCCATACTGTAAAAAAATAAACCGAAAAAACTTCACAAACATGGACAAGTCAAAGAGAGTAAATGTAAATCCGCCATCCAGGAAAGATAAGGGCTCTCTGTCTAAGAGACGTATGACGTAAGCCGGAGAAAGCCGTAAGGAGTCCGGGCTGCCGACTCACCCTTTGTCTACCAGAAAATCCTCCAGAATTGGCATCTGGAATGTACGCACCCTAAATGAACAGGGAAATGCTGCACAGGTAGTAGCAGAAATGAGAAATTGCAAAATAAGCAGACTGAGAGTATTACACAACATGCCTTTTTTGGCATCCCCAGGGGAAAAGACAAAGAGGAAGACCAAAGAATTCTTGGTGAAGACAGATAGAAGCAGAGATGAAGATGATGGGGAAGACATGGAATGATCTTAAAAGAAAGGCAAAAAACAGAACGACTTGGAAAGTATTTGTTGAGGACCTATGCTCCACTGGGAGCTAAAAAGGTAAGAAGAAGAAGAAGTGCAGGACACAGGGACTTCATTAAAAATAATTGAAGAGACAGCTTTTCTTAATCTTGGTTTGAATCAAATACATGGCAACCTTACAGAGGTTACAACTCTGATCTGACAATTCATCGAAACAATTGAACTATCAACCACAAACTGCTGTGATCAACACGTTATCCATCTATTTTTCTTCTGTTTTATACTTCCACAATTAGTCAGATCCTTTACAGTGCTCTTTTTCTTTAAAAATGTAACTGGAGCTCTGTCATCAGATCCCATGAAACTAAAAAATCGTAAAACACATGTTTGTATTTTTTTTAAGCTCTGCTACACATTTGATGAATGTATATCATATTATATTATTAGATTTTAATTTATCACGTGGAATCTTTTAGAGGGCAAAAAGTTAGTTTTGAGGCTCAGTGATTTCGCTAGCAGCTAATTTTCTTCAGACGAAATAATTAACACTTGGAGCTAAAGCGCCAGGAACAATAGATTGAAGAAGGCGATTGCAAGAATGTCACGCCCCTTGTGTTGTCTTTGTCAACGCCCATTACATGAGAGTTCTAGCAATATTTGTTTTCATTTATTTACTAAACATGTGTCTCGGGGACCGTTAAAGCTGTTAGAGTTTATCACAATGAGTTCCAGCTGGAAGGGTAAAACCTTGACCTTTTCTATACTGGCAATCAATATATCCATCCACTTGATTGTCTATCCACACACACACACGCGCATACATACAAACGTACGCACACGTACGCACATACATAAACATAAACACACACATCACTGTTGCTGTAAAGGCCGTCTTCTGTGATATCATTTTCCCTGCGTAATCAAGAATAAGAAGCCAACACAAAACAGGAAGCTTCTAAAAACATAAAAAACGAAACAATCAACATTTTGTGGGCTCATCGTGAGAAGAGGAAAGTTGGAATATTTGGTTAATAATTCCCAAAATACGGGAAAGAGAGATTGCGGACGACACATGGAGAAGATACTAGATAGATTGATGTCATGGCATGGTCAACAACAGAATTGATACGATACACTGCGGTTAGAAACCACATTACCCCAAAAATCATGTGCTGAAGGTCTGTAAAATATAGGGTCACTAACACCATATTTCCTTATACGCCACTTGGCATGACGGGGGTACTTTACTTTTTTTTTTACTGCGGTTAGAAAATTGTGGAAGGATATGATCGCTTACGCCAGCCGGTATGACACATGATGATGATTATGAATTAAGAATAAATTAGAGAGCACTAACGGATATAACTTAAATACAGAAAATGACAAAACTACTATACACCGAAATCAAGTACACAAACACCACTCACAAATACACATCAAAACACGGAGAAATGTTAGAGATGACCGCAGTTATTGGGCAAGGGAGGGAAGAGAAAGAGGAGGAACGACGAATATAGCTAATCCTTAGTTTTGATACTGCAACGACTGCATTTCAAAGAACGAAAACAAGATATTACGTAACCATTTTTTCAGTGTAAGTTTAAAAAGCATTGTGTGGATGCGGCATTGATATATGGAAATGAATCATGGACAATCAAACAGCAGACAAGACAATTTTTGGAGCCCCAAAAAAATGTGTTCTGCAGAAGAATATTAAGAAATAGAACTGAGACGTTCTAAAAGCAAAATGTAAACTTACAATCAATATCACAGAGAAATAATTATAATTGTAGCTATGTATTGAGCAGGGAAGGACGTTGTATATAATGTGGCAACTGGAACAATGAGGGAAGAATAGATAGAATAAAACAGTGAAGAAAATAGCGCCCTGAACTTCTGAGTAAAAAATAAAGTTAAGAGCCCCCGTCACGCCAAGTGGCGTATAGGGAATATGGTATTAGTGACCATACATTTTACAGACCTTCGGCACATGATTTTTGGGGTAATGTGGTCGGTATTACGCCCGTGCCGCTTTACTTTCCCCCCAAAATATATCCGGTACCCATTTAAGGCTAGGTGAACCCGGAAGCCGTCGGTTGGGATCTAACCCTACCTTTTGTCCTTTGTAGTCCAGTTTACTAACCACTGAGCTATCGCAGCTCCCGAACCTCTGAGGATACAAATATTTGCATTTTAGGAAGCAGTCGACACTTTCCCCAAAGTCATTCTCAAAGGTTCCCCAAAGTCAGAGGTAGACTAAACTGCACATTAAGACACTAAGCAGAGATACAAAACATAGAGACATAAAACATAGAGACATAAAATATAGAGACATAAAACATAGAGATACGGAACATAGAGACATAAAACATAAAGACATAAAACATAGAGACATAAAACATAGAGATACAGAACATAGAGACATAAAAATAGAGACATAAAACATAAAGATACAGAACGTAGAGACATAGAACATAGAGATACAAAACATAGAGACACAGAACATAGAGACATAAAACATAGAGACATAAAACATAGAGACATAAAACATAGAGATACAGAACATAGAGACATAAAACATGGAGACATGAAACATAGAGATACAAAACATAGAGACACAAAACATAGAGACACAAAACATGGAGACACAAAACATAGAGACATAAAACATAGAGACACAAAACATAGAGACACAAAACATAGAAACATAAAACATAGAGATACAAAACATAGAGACACAAAACATAGAGACACAAAACATGGAGACACAAAACATAGAGACATAAAACATAGAGACATAAAACATAGAGACACAAAACATAGAAACATAAAACATGGAGACACAAAACATAGAGACACAAAACATGGAGACACAAAACATAGAGACATAAAACATGGAGACACAAAACATGGAGACACAAAACATTGAGACAATAAACATTGAGACAATAAACATTGAGACACTAAGCATTGAGTCACTAAACATAGAGATACAAAACAGTGAGACACTAAACACAGAGATACAAAACATTGATACATAGAACATAGAGATACAGTACACTAAGACATCAAACACTGAGAGAGAAAAAGCACGTGAGCGAGGTTAACCAGTGCCACGACAACAGCTCACAAACCCCTGCCGTCAGCAATTCTTTATTTAGTAACTGCAAACCTTATCAAGAAACGTGGAACGTATCTCTTGGTCATATATGAGTACATGTATATTTACAGCTGTAAATATGGTAATAACAAATATATTTTTTGCATCTATAATTATATTAAACATGTTATTATATGTATCTATATAAATTATATGTTTCGCTTCTGTGTATTAACAAAGTTGTTTTAATGCCTAAAATAAAAATAAACAGTGCTCAGAGCCAAAATAATGGAGAAACAATCGGACTCAAAGAGCCATAAACAAACGCTACAAAAACGCCAGATTATGAGGAAGACCGAGAAAGAGATGGATAAAGGGAATACTAGAGTCACTAGGAGGGATAACACCAGAAGAGGGCAAAAGAAGAGCAAAGAATCGCAGATTGTATCTCCCCTCGACGCCAACGGCAATAGAGGAAGGATAGAAGAAGCAGAAGAAGAGAAGGAGAAGAAAAGAGGAGAAGAGAAGAAGAAGAAGAAGAAGAAGAAGAAGAGAAGAAGAAGAGTAGGAGAAGAAGAAGAAGAAGAGGAAGAGAAGAAGAGGAGAAGAGGAGAAGAAGAGAAGGAGAAGAAGAAGAAGAAGAGAAGAAGAAGAGTAGAGAAGAAGAAGAAGAAGAGGAAGAAGAAGAAGAGGAGAGAGAGGAGAAGAGAAGGAGAAGAAGAAGAAGAAGAGAAGAAGAAGAAGAGGAGAAGAAGAGGAGAAGAAGAAGAGAAGAAGAAGAAGAGGAGAAGAAGAAGAGTAGGAGAAGAAGAGGAGAAGAAGAGAAGGAGAAGAAGAAGAAGAAGAGAAGAAGAAGAAGAGGAGAAGAAGAGGAGAAGAAGAAGAGGAAGAAGAAGAAGAGGAGAAGAAGAGAAGGAGAAGAAGAGGAGAAGAAGAGAAGGAGAAGAAGAAGAAGAAGAAGAAGAGAAAGAGGAGAAGGAGAAGAAAAATAAAATAAACATTAATTTCTCGTTGAATTATTGATTGTAAAAGCCATTAAAAAACAAAGTCAGTTCCGAGAAAATTAAACTGACGTAAATAGGCTTGTGTCTACACTATGTACTTGCGGTGAACGCGAATATGGTATATTTTTAGAATGAAACCCCCCCCCCCCCCCCATTTGACCTAGAGAACAGTTTATTCACCCTGTTTACCTCTCAATACAAGCTGTACAACAGCTGCTGCAGCGCTGTATTGTTCTCCGTTTGCTTGCGACGTCAGTGCATAGCATAAATGCAGGTACTGTAATGCATATATATATATATATATATATATATATATATATATATATATATACACCGGGGGGAGGGGGGAGGGGGGAAGAGAGATAGGTAGTGAGAGAGTGGAAAAAATGCACATTATTTTCTCTTAGCCTTATGGGGAATATGATCGTTGTGCCCATATTTATCAATGGCAAAGGGCACATTTTATGGGTGATATAGTCAGTATCACATTAGGCCGTTTTACTTTTCACCAAAACAAAAATCAGGTACCCATTTAAATCTGGGTGAACCAAATTTCGAGATTGAACCCCATCTCGTTTCATTTAATTTTCCAATTGTCTAAGCGCTGAGCCACCGCAGCTTTCTGAGAGAAAGTGAGAGAGATTGAGGAAGGAAGGAAGGAAGGAGAAAGAGAAAGAAACTGAATGTATACAACATGATAATGTTGTGGGGAGTGAAACATTAAACTGTATGTGCTCCGCGATAACATTGGAGATAACGAAGTAGCT
Organism: Megaustenia siamemsis; assembly: GCA_032433765.1. Lineage (NCBI taxonomy): Eukaryota > Metazoa > Mollusca > Gastropoda > Stylommatophora > Ariophantidae > Megaustenia > Megaustenia siamemsis. The sequence continues at coordinate 49,796,039 of JAVIAB010000139.1, read as the reverse complement.
CTTCTCTTCGCTGTAGATTCAAGTCAGGCACTTATAGAAAAACAGTCATTGAACTCAAACATTTAAAATGATTTCAAAGAAATGTGCAAAACTACAATAATATAAAAGTTAATGTAGACGAAACAGGTATGATAATGATAGAGACAAAATAGTGCCAATTCAAGAGAAGGTTGCACCTTAAGAATTCTGCGCCGGCACAACGGTGCTGGTGAGTCAAGCTCCATTTTTTTGGGTGAATCAAACGTTGTGGGTGCATCCACTGTTGACAATGTTGTGTGTGCTACGTCATAATGAGGAACTATTATTTATCACTAACAATACCGTTGAAAAAAAAAAGGGGAGAGGATAAGTCGCCCTGGAGCGACTTCCGGATCTTCATGTTCGTCAAGAGGGATGAGGACACCCCTATAGGCGGTCTTGTGAACCAATGTATCGTTTCACATTGCGAGATTTGCTGGGAAGGAGATCGGAAAACTTATGGGCAAATGTTAGATGTGCGATGAGGATAATCCGACAACTAACTAACCATATAGATACAAATAAAGAGAGCACAAATCTTCATGGAGAAAGACAGAACTGAAGTTAAAACAAGCAACATACTTTTTTGCACTTAGTAAACGGGGTATCATTCAATTAGAACAGTGTTTCCCAAAGTGGGCACTACCGCTCACTTGGGGGAGGAGGGCGTTGGAGCGGCCCATGGGGAGACAACAGCCTCTAGTGCATTAGAAAGGTGGGGGGGCGGTGAAAATATAAAGAAAGTGATGAAGAGAATGTAAGATGACTTGAAAAAAGCTCGTTCAAGGAAAACCAGCTCAGATTTATCACGTGTGCAATTAAACAAAATAAAGAGAAATCGGAGGGTTTGATTGCTGGTTATGTTCGGCAAATCATTGCGATACTAGAGTAATCGAATAATTGGTAAAAATGTGTTGATATTCTTATCTGTTTCCTTGCTCACTACCGGTCTGTGATCACTTTCGTTGAATTTGTCAACAAAAACCGGGGCTTTTCTGGCTATTTTGGTGCCCTTTATCAGACCAACAAGCACGTCTTCTTCTTTTTTCCTTCCTCGTTTGCCTTTCAGAGTTGATGGGAGATATAATTGAGATATAATTTCCGGTCTTTTTATATTCTATTCGTCTATGCTGCTGTTATGTTTCCTAGTGTTTCTAATATTCCCTTAATCCAACTTTTTCGTGGTCAGCCTTTGGATTTAGTGTTCTCGCAATTTTTATTGAAGGCTCGTTGTGTTGATTTTTTAAATCTTTCTGCCTTGTCACGTCACCAAACCATTTTATATGTTTGCTAGTTAGCCAATCCATCTCTGATGGTAAGTCAACTTTGTCAGGAAATGAAGCCTTACCTTTAGCCAACATTCGATATAAATATTTTTTTTTATTGTAAGGAATTATCATTTGCTAAAAATCTGCTAACTGATATTAAACAAGAATCTAAATTTAAATTTTTGGGAAAGTTTTTTTGCCCCCCCCCCCTATGTTTAATGTTTCTGTTCATTGCTACTATCTGTGACCTGGCGACGATAGACAGCTCCTATTGCTTTAAAAACAAAAGTGGTTCCAAATGTATTTCCAGTATACTTCAAATATTCGTCGACGACAATCAGTTGCCAAAACCTGAGTGAGTGTTTACATTGGCCATTATTTTATGTCATAAAGGAAATAACAAAATCAGAAGCATTTTTTTTTTTAAAGAAAGACTGGAAAACTTGAAATTAAAAACTAAGAAGATTCCCCATTGTTTCGTTCGCTGCTTCCTGCAGAAGTTTGTTGGCTATTAAAAGGTCTCTGATTGAATAGGTTTTGTAATCTCATTGGCGGTGCAAGAGTTCCTAGAAAATGAAGATGATTCTGTTACAGGACAACTTGATTGATTCCAAGAAATGGCAGAGCTTATCTGACAGACTTGTTTCAGAAACGTAATTAAAGCTCATCATTCATCTTTGACTGCCGTCTCCGCATCGAAGGTTGGCTACTATGAAGCGCCATTCCAGTCTGTCTCTTGCTTTGATGGTGCAGATTGTCATAGGATGACTTATCCATCTTTTCGTGTTACTCGTCCATGTTAGTCTTGGTCTACCTTTGTCTCTTTTACCTTGTATTTTGCCTTCCAATATTACTTTTAGTAGGCTGTTGTGTCTTTTAACATGCCACAGGAATGCCATTTGTCTTGTTCTTATTGTATTTAGTAGTTCTCTTTTTATTTTCAGTTGTTTTAAAACTTCATTGTTTGTTTTCTTTTCTTTCCATCCAATTCTACCTATTCTTCTATAAATCCACATTTCAAAGGCTTCAATTTTCTGTTCTGTTTTCTCGTCTAATGTCCATGTTTCTGCAATATACAGGGATATTGAGAATATGTAACATTTTGCTATTCTTAGTTTCAACCGTGTTGTTATTTGTTTTGATGTTAGTATATTTTTCATGGCATTAAAATTAATTTTTGCCATTCCTATTCTTTTGTTTATTTCAATTTTACATTTTCCATCACTGGTTTAGTATGTCACTGGTAGTTAAAGCTCTGAGCTGTCTCCAGATGTATCCATTCAACTTTGATATTTATTTGTTAGTCTTTAGAATTTTCTTTCCTTATGACCATAGTTTTAGTCTTTTTGATATTCATATCTAATCCATATTTTCTGCTTGTCATGTTTATTTCATTAAGTAATTGTTGTAGATCTTTAGGATTTTCTGCTAGTAATGCAGTATCATTAAAGCTGCCATATACAATTTTACGTCTATCTTTCTACATTGATCCAGCTTTACAGTGACCTTAAACGATACGACGCGCGTATCTCATATTATCATGACCTATACAAAGAGATCACTGTGATAGAATACTGGATACTAAAAGTCAAAGAGAAAGAAATATCATCGCAACGAAAATGAGAGAAACGTGACTTCGACGACTTCCATGTACGTATTCTTCTTCTTTTTCTACTTCTACCTTTCAGCTCCCTGTGGAGCATAGGTCTTCAACAAACACTTTCCAAGTCGTTCTGTTTCTTGCCATTCTTTTAAAATCATTCCATGTCTTCCCCATCATCTTCATCTCTGCTTCCATCTGTCTTCTCCAAGAACACATCTCTTAGACAAAGAACCTTTTTAAATTAAAGAAAAACAGTATTGGGGTGATAGTGGTCACATTACTCCAAAAATAATGTGTGGAAGATCAATAAAATATATAGTAGAATATTCTCCAGAGAAGAAGTAAAGGTGACAAGAAGAGACAGGATAGCTCAAATAATGATACTGAAGAGATTGGAGCTAGACAAAATGAGAATGTTAAGAAACAGCAGAACGAATGGTTCGGATGTAACGCGATCCTCACCAGATAGCATCCTCACGCCAACCGTTATGGCACATCATGATAATAGGACTGATAAAATCGTTAAAGATTACGGGAACACGTCACGAATCTATCGGCTGATAAAGCTCTGATTTTATGTCAAGTTAGGTCACCAAATCCAGTAGGATTATCCCAGTCACTGTGACAATTGGCTAGCGATAACTGAGAGAACGTGTACTAAAGACTTGTAGCTGTATTTATATGTTGGCTAATTTTCCCCTCAAAAATACAGGATAAGTCTAAACGATTTTCTGGATATAAAATGGCTATATTTATTTTATTTTTACAGCAAAATGATAAAAGAAAATCGAAATTAAGGGGAAAAATTCTTACAGTTCATTACAACTAATAACTTCTCTATTTAGCATATATCTTAGCAAAATGTAAAACAGAAGGGTATTCAGGTTCTTGCTAATCGTAGACCCAGGCACATCCAACTATAACTTACTAAGTCTCACGGGCAGAAAATAAAACCGGAAAACCTCCCAACAAGTATGACGTTTTCAGCTACAGGAGATATAGACGGCTAACGTCACTCTACCCACAGTCGCCACTACTCGCAAAACTAAAAACGTCACTCTAGTTGGAGATTTTCTGGTAATTACCTCTCAGCCCGCGGGCCTAAAACTATAGCTGGCATGCCAGCTTTTCTAGACTCCATGGAAAAAAAAAAAATAAACAATCCTTTTATTTTTATTGTGTAAATACTTCTAAAGTGCGGGGAAGGGGGAGGGTGTGGTCGTGGTAACTAGTACGTGCGGTGAGATACTAAATTATATATGGCCATCTTCGTCTTGTCAGACGGTCTAGTGGAGGCTGTTGTGTATTTTTTTGAGGTTTTGTTTTTGTCTATCAGCCTCTCTCGTGGCTAATTCTACCAATGTTTGACAAACACACGCGGCCACAAAATGAACAAGAATGTCCACTGGTCCACAGGATTTTTCATCCTTTTTCATGAGTCTTTTCTCTTCTAAGTTTTGCCTTAGCACAGTCTCAAATGATGTTATACCGTTCCTTATACATGCTCTCCATGATGTGCGATTACTTGCCAGATGTTCCCAGTCATTTTCGCATATGGAGAAGTCTTTCAGAGATGATTTACATATATCTCTATATTGTAGTTTAGGTCTGCCGATTTGTCTTTTTCCGTGTGTTAGTTCACCATGTGTTCACCATATAGTATTTGCCTGGGGATGCGCTTTTCTTCCATTCGCTGGACATGCTCCAGCTATCTTAGTCTTCGATATCTGAGCATCGACATGATTTACCTACTCTGCCTGGGCACGGAATATGGAGATAGTGCTTTACCCAGTCGCACTATCCCCCTCTCGACTTCGTATCAAGGATTTCCGAAGGAGGGACAAAGTCCATACGTTCGGAATTGAAAGAAGGTGCAGGGGATGCCAGAAAGACGGTTAACGCCGTCTACTGCCTTAGGGTCCCTCCCTCCGGATTTTTACTCTGGGTGTACTCCCATAACCTTCGATTCTAACTAGAATCTAGTCCGCAAGGTAGTGGAGGGTTTTGTGGTCGAAGTTGATACTAAATTACTCGACTGACATTACGATGTTATGTATCTTCTACCATTATGAATTTATAAAATTGTCAATATAAATAATAATCTTGAATGAACACACACACACACCCTACCGTATATATATATATATATATATATATATATATATATATATATATATGTATAATATAAGTAAAAGTAAAGTACCCCCGTCACGCCAAGTGGCGTATAGGGAAATATGGTGTTAGTGACCCTATAGTTTACAGACCTTCAGCACATGATTTTTGGGGTAATGTGGTCGGTATTACGCCCCTGCTGCTTTATTTTCCAGAAAAAAATCCGGTACCCATTTAAGGCTGGGTGAACCCGGAAGCCGTCGGTTGGGATCGAACCCTACCCCTTGTCCTTTGTAGTCCAGTTCACTAACCACTGAGCTATCGCGGCTCCCATATATATAATACACACACACACACACACACACACACACACACACACACATATATCTTAAATGAGGTATGAATACGTCTGAACTACATCATCCTTCTAGGGATTTCGACAGCGTGTCTTATTTGCACAATATTCTATCTCCGCCCTTGTCACGTGTATGATTTTGTACCATACACAAATTTGAAAACTCCGTTCTTGACACAAGGCGGGAGTATTTAAATATTGAATTCTGACCAAATTACACAGACCGCATAGAGTTCCCGTGTACCCGATGAGTCACTATACCGCATTTTCTCCTCTTCTATTCCTTTAAATTTGGCTATGTTCTAACTTTCCTTGTGCGCATGTCTGTGACCTAGATTTATTGAAATTACACGGTATTCCCTCGCCCACTGAGCAATAAAAAGCTTCTAAATATAACCTATGACATGTGTTGCTAAGCTGCTATTATTTTATATTGTAGAACGCAAGTTCAAACACTTGTTTGCAAACACCGATAATCGTATTTGCTGACATTCGATTTCAACATTGGGTGAAACCGTGTGAATCGTGTCTGGCTGGTAAATATTCGCTTTCAAGTCGAAGTCTGGTTTTTCGTATTTCTATTAATAGCAATTATCGTCATATACTGGTAGTAATGGGTTGGCTGACGTGTTGAGAAAGAAAGTGACAAAAGTCCAAACGCAGACTTCACGTGCATAGTACAGAGAAATGTTATGTGACATGAAACAAGACGCTACTTTCTCTTTACAAAATCAGTAGAGAGTTCTACACTCTTACATCATCATCATCGTGTACCTTCTCCGCAACGAAGGTTGGCTACCATGGATCGCCATTATACTCTGTTTCTTTCTTTGATAGTGCAGGCTAACATTGATTGACTTGTCCATCTTTTGATGTTACTCGTCCATGTTAGTCTTGGTCTGCCTCTGCCTCTTTTACCTTGTATTTTTCCTTCCAATATTACTTTTAGTAGGCTGTTGTGTCTTTTAACATGCCCCAAAAATTTCATTTGTCTTGTCTTAATTGTGTTTAGTAGTTCTCTTTTTATTTTCAGCTGTTTTAAAACTGTATCGTTTGTTATCTTTTGTTTCCATCCAATTCTATCTATTCTTCTATAAATCCACATTTCAAAGGCTTCAATTTCCTGTTCTGTTTTCTTGTCTAATTTCCATGTTTCTGCACCATACAGGAATATTGAGAAGACGTTACATTTTGCCATTTTTAGTTTCAGCGTGTTTTGTTGTTAGTATATTTTTCATGGCATTAACATTACTTTTTGCCATACCTATTCTTTTGTATTTTCCATCATTGGTTATAATATGTCCCAGATAGTACACTCTTACATACCTGGCAGTTATGGTAGCTCAGTGATTAGTGGACTTGACTTCTAAAACAAGATCGATCCTGATCGATTACCTCCAGGTTCACCCAGTTTTAAATTGGTACCATAGCTTTTCTAGTAAAGAAAGAAACGGTATTGACATGATACTGGCCACATTACTAAAAGAAATAATGTATGGAAGGTCCATAAAATATATAGTCAATAACAATATATCCATAACTGCTACCACGTGACGTGACAGGGTGCTTTTTCTTACATGTCTGCGAAATGTGGAGATTTTAAATAAAAACATGGAAGTATAACAACATAAAACGATCTGAAAACGCTTCAATTGCATCCTAGGCTTCACATACAAATACCACATATATAATGAGAGTGTTCGTGAAAACTATAAATAAAAATGAATTGGTCAACATAATGACCTACTAGTCACTTGAAAATTGTCAACATAATCATCAGATAGCCAGTAGGAAAATATCAACATAATCATCAGCTAGCCACTAGGAAATATCAACATAATCGCCTGCTAGTCACTAGGAAAATATCAACATAATCGCCTGCTAGTCACTAGGAAAATATCAACATAATCGCCTGCTAGTCACTAGGAAAATATCAACATAATCGCCTGCTAGTCACTAGGAAAATATCAACATAATCATCAGCTAGCCACTAGGAAAATATCAACATAATCATCAGCTAGCCACTAGGAAAATATCAACATAATCGCCTGCTAGTCACTAAGAAAATATCAACATAATCATCAGCTAGCCACTAGGAAAATATCAACATAATCATCAGCTAGCCACTAGGAAAATATCAACATAATCATCAGCTAGCCACTAGAAAAATAGCAACATAATCATAAGCTAGCCACTTGGAAAATATCAACATAATCATCAGCTAGCGACTAGGAAAATATCAACATAATCATCGGCTAGCCACTAGGAAAATATCAATATATTCACCTGCTAGCCACTAGGAAAATATCAACATAATCATCAGCTAGCGACTAGGAAAATATCAACATAATCATCAGCTAGCCACTAGGAAAATATCAACATAATCATCAGCTAGCCACTAGGAAAATATCAACATAATCATCAGCTAGCCACTAGGAAAATATCAATATATTCACCTGCTAGCCACTAGTAAAATATCAACATAATCATCAGCTAGTCACTGGGAAATTATTAACATAATGAACTACAAGTCACTTGGAAATTATGAACTGACTTACCTTCCAGCCTCTATGGAATAACCAACATAATTCACCTACTGGCTACTATGAAATTATTAATATAATGACCTACTAGACACTTAGAATTGGGGTACTTAATAACCTGCTATAATAGCCACTCTGTAATGTTCTTCGTAATGATATTTCTAGCCACTACGAAATAGTCACCATAATGACCTTCTAGCCACCGAGAAATGGTCACCATAATGACCTTCTAGCCACTGAGAAATGGTCACCATAATGACCTTCTAGCCACTGAGAAATGGTCACCATAATGACCTTCGAGCCACTGAGAAATGGTCACCATAATGACCTTCGAGCCACTGAGAAATGGTCACCATAATGGCCTTCGAGCCACTGAGAAATGGTCACCATAATGATCATCTAGGCACTGAGAAATGGTCACCATAATGACCTTCGAGCCACTGAGAAATGGTCACCATAATGATCATCTAGCCACTGAGAAATGATCACCATAATGACCATCTAGCCACTGAGAAATGGTCACCATAATGATCATCTAGCCACTGAGAAATGATCACCATAATGATCATCTAGCCACTGAGAAATGGTCACCATAATGACCTTCTAGCCACTGAGAAATGGTCACCATAATGATCATCTAGCCACTGAGAAATGATCACCATAATGATCATCTAGCCACTGAGAAATGATCACCATAATGACCATCTAGCCACTTAGAAATGGTCACAATAATGACCATCTAGCCACTGAGAAATAGTCACCATATTGACCATCTAGCCACTGAGAAATGGTCACTATAATGACCTTGTAGCCACTGAGAAATAGTCACCATATTGAACATCTAGCCACTGAGAAATGGTCACAATAATGACCATCTAGCCACTGAGAAATAGTCACCATATTGACCATCTAGCCACTGAGAAATGGTCATCATAATGATCTTCTAGCCACTAGGAAATGATAACCATAAAGACCCTATACCACTAGGAAGTGGTCACCGTAATAACCTTCCAGTCACCATGAAATGGTTACAAAAATGACCTTTTAACCATTAGGAAATGGTCACTATATTGACCTTCTGGACACTAAGAAATAGTCACCAGAATGACTCCCTGGCCACTATGAAAAGAATCGAACCGCTGTCTCACTGCCACGCATGTCGTAAGAGGCGACTCAGGAGATTGTGCTCAAGATCTTCTCCGATGCCTCGAAGTTCGTCCACATGAACTGAAGTCATCTTTAATGATGTTGCTGGTGTGTGGCGGACGTGCTTCATACCGGGATAGTTGCTGTGGAGGGAATCTGAGCACCGTGAAGTTGTTCGTTGTGCGATGAAGATCATCTGTCGACTAAACTATACTATCAATGTTTTTACAGCATTAATTACAAATTGAAGGGGTTGCCTAGTTGGTCGTGTGCTCCAGCGCAGTTTACTCGTGGCAAGCCGATGTGTACAGGAGCACAAGTTAGATCCTGCGCCGGGCTGTCTATAGTTCTGTTTTTTTTTTTTCTGTTGATTATTTGTGAATTTGACTGTTGATTTTTTCCGAATGTTGTAAACATACTTCTTCCCATGAAATGAATCGCTGATCAATCGCCTCGGAGGTTTCCCTCCATAATAATATTCATTTATTATTATTTGTCTCCCATCTTTCACCCAACTCCTTGCCGCTAGATATCAGCGCTAACAAAATCTGTCAGCTCAACACCAACCACAGAAAAAAAAATATATTTTAACTGGCAGGTCATCATAAAAGCCCCACGTGTCATGAGAATAAGATTACGCTCAATAACTCTTTAGGTAACATCGACACTTCTCCAAAGATAACCAAAAGATCATAGGAAGCACGCGCTACACTCACCAGCCCTCGTAGGCGTTCAGGATACCAACAATTACAACACACGTGTTCTATTGCGTGTTCAACTCATGTTGTATTATTTAATAGTGTTGTTTCCATACATAACCATTAGAACTTGCTTATTGTATGTTTATATTAATAGGTTGTCTATTTTAATAGAAACAAGAAAAAGAGTTCTTAAATTTTAATTAGAGCCAGTCTTAACATATGGATGTGAATCATGGACAATAGGACAACAGACAAGAAAATCACTGGAGTCTGTAGAAATGTGGTTTTACAGAAGAATGTTGAGAATACCACGAACAGCTAAGAAGAGTAATGAAAGCGTTCTGAAAGAGGCCAAAGCAAAAAGAGAGCTAATTTCCAATATTAGAAAGAAATAATCATCATTTTTTTGGCCATGTAATGAGAAGAGAACAGCTGGAATATATTGCAACAACTGGGAAAATTGAGGGACGAAGAGATAGAGGGAAGCAAGAAGAAAAGATACCAGACAGCTTAAGAGAATGGCTTGGCAGAAGGTTAACAACAGAAATGATAAATAACTGTCTTGATCGAAAGTTGTGGAGAGACATGATCACCTACGACAGCAGGCCCGGTACTTGATGATGATGATGATCTCAAAAGATCCTAAGAAACATCAGAAAGAAACAATCAACATTTTCGGACACATGACAAGAGGAAAGTTGGAATACTTGGTTACAAATGGCAAAATACAAGGAAAGATAGATCGCAGTCGACAAAGAGAGAAAATACTAGATAGCTTGGTGTCATGGCATGGAAAACAGCCAACACCGAATTGATCAGATGTACTGTGGATAGACGATTGTGGAAGGACATGATCGTCTGCGCCAACCGGTATGGCACATGATGATTCCAGAGATAAATTAGTGTGTCATACTAAGTTATTCAAGTGGGAACAGAACAAGATGTCTTTTGAACATCACAAGTCACGGCAAGATGGTTGAACATCACAAGTCACGGCAAAATGGTTAAGCATCACAATTCACGGCAAGATGGTTGAACATCACAAATGACAACAAGATGGTTGAACATCACAAGTAGCAACAAGATTGTTGAACATCACAAGTAACAACAAGATGGTTGAACATCACACGTGAAAACAAGATGGTTGAACATCACACGTGACAACAAGATGGTTGAACATCACACGTGACAACAAGATGGTTCAACATCACAAGTAACAACAAGATGGTTCAACATCACACGTGACAACAAGATGGTTGAACATCACAAGTAACAACAAGATGGTTGAACATCACAAGTGACAACAAGATGGTTGAACATCACAAGTAACAACAAGATGGTTGAACATCACAAGTCACGGCAAGTTAGTTTAACACGTTTTGTTGCCCAAATCTTATAGTTCACGTTTCTGTCTTGTTGGTTCTTTCTAAAAGTGTGCCACGTTTGGTGCCAGTCTGACAGTAGCAGATGCCAGATAGGATCTGTAACATACTGCATCAAGGTCTCCGCTCCGAATTTTTTATTTGCAGTTTGTTCACTTAGCCTTTGTTGTCTCCTGACACTACAACCCCTACTCCCTCAAAAGAAAAAAATACAGATTGTCATCCATTATTTCATTTTCTCTCAGATTGTCATCCATCATTTAACTGTCTCTCAGATTGTCATCCATTATTTCATTGTTTCACAGATTGTCATCCATCATTTAACTGTCTCTCAGATTATCATCAATTATTTCATTGTCTCACAGATTGTCATCCATCATTTAACTGTCTCTCAGATTGTCATCAATTATTTAATTGTCTAACAGATTGTCATCCATCATTTAACTGTCTCTCAGATTGTGATCCATTATTTCATTGTTTCACAGATTGTCATCCATCATTTAACTGTCTCTCAGATTGTCATCATTTATTTCATTGTCTCACAGATTGTCATCCATCATTTAACTGTCTCTCAGATTGTCATCAATTATTTCATTGTCTCACAGATTGTCATCCATCATTTCATTATCTCTCAGATTGTTATCCATTATTTCATTGTCTCTCAGATTGTCATCCATTATTTCATTGTCTCTCAGATTGTCATCCATTATTTAACTGTCTCTCAGATTGTCATCAATTATTTCATTGTCTCACAGATTGTCATCATTATTTCATTGTCTCTCAGATTGTTATCCATTATTTCATTGTCTCACAGATTGTCATCCATAATTTCATTGTCTCTCAGATTGTTATCCATTAATTCATTGTCTCACAGATTGCCATCAATTATTTCATTGTCTCTTAGATTGTTATCCATTATTTCGTTGTCTCACAGATTGTCATCCATCATTTCATTGTCTCTCAGATTGTTATCCATTATTTCATTGTCTCACAGATTGTCATCCATCATTTCATTGTCTCTCAGATTGTTATCCATTATTTCATTGTCTCTCAGATTGTCATCTATCATTTCATTGTCTCTCAGATTGTCATCCATTATTTAACTGTCTCTCAGATTGTCATCCATTATTTCATTGTCTCTCAGATTGTCATCCATCATTTCATTGTCTCTCAGATTGTTATCCATTATTTCATTGTCTCTCAGATTGTTATCCATTATTTCATTGTCTCACAGATTGTCATCCATTATTTAACTGTCTCTCAGATTGTTATCCATTATTTCATTGTCTCACAGATTGTCATCCATCATTTCATTGTCTCTCAGATTGTTATCCATTATTTCATTGTCTCTCAGATTGTCATCCATCATTTCATTGTCTCTCAGATTGTCATCCATCATTTCATTGTCTCTCAGATTGTCATCCATTATTTAACTGTCTCTCAGATTGTCATCCATTATTTAACTGTCTCACAGATTGTTATCCATCATTTCATTGTCTCTCAGATTGTTATCCATTATTTCATTGTCTCTCAGATTGTCATCCATCATTTCATTGTCTCTCAGATTGTCATCCATTATTTAACTGTCTCTCAGATTGTCATCCATTATTTCATCGTCTCTTTCTGGCGTTCACCCCGTGACAACTAACATAATTCATTGACCTACCTTAAAAGGATGCTTGATGGGTGTAGATGCATTACGTTGAGGTTTGCAGTAGAATTGTGATAGTTCCACCTTTCGGCCCAACATATCCGATTTCAGTATAACATTTTTGAGCACCGGTTTGCCTTCCCTCATCGATCCCTTTTTCCTTGGCGAAACTACTGGTTAATCTGTTTCTAGAGGCACCGCGTAGAAGTGGAGTAGGGTCTGGATGGTTCTGGTTCACAGTCATCAGCTATGAGTCGTTGACAGCTTCCAGCTATTTTACTTTTAGGCACATTATCTCCCTTTATTATTTAACACTGTAACAAAATAATAATATAATAAGAAGTTATTCCCCATTGTTTCTTCGCGAGAACAGCGAATTCTACAATTTGGCCCAGCGCATCTTAAGGGAGATAATTTATTTCATATGTTCTACTCTCACAAACATTGCTCACAAACAACATAGAGTTATTGAGTTAATTGCGGGTCATCATCATTGCACTCCGAACATGTCCATAGGTACTCAGTTCGCCTCCTCAGCAAGTCTCGAAGTTTCCAGCGAATGACGACTAGTTCTGCACGTTTCTGTCTTGTTGGTTCTTTCTAAAAGTGTGCCACGTTTGGTGCCAGTCTGACTGTAGCAGATGCCAGATAGGATCTGTAACATACTGCATCAAGGTCTCCGCTCCGAATTTTTTATTTGCAGTTTGTTCACTTAGCCTTTGTTGTCTCCTGACACTGCAACCCCTACTCCCTCAAAAGAAAAAAATACAGATTGTCATCCATTATTTCATTTTCTCTCAGATTGTCATCCATCATTTAACTGTCTCTCAGATTGTCATCCATTATTTCATTGTTTCACAGATTGTCATCCATCATTTAACTGTCTCTCAGATTGTCATCAATTATTTCATTGTCTCACAGATTGTCATCCATCATTTAACTGTCTCTCAGATTGTCATCAATTATTTAATTGTCTAACAGATTGTCATCCATCATTTAACTGTCTCTCAGATTGTGATCCATTATTTCATTGTTTCACAGATTGTCATCCATCATTTAACTGTCTCTCAGATTGTCATCATTTATTTCATTGTCTCACAGATTGTCATCCATCATTTCATTATCTCTCAGATTGTTATCCATTATTTCATTGTCTCTCAGATTGTCATCCATTATTTCATTGTCTCTCAGATTGTCATCCATTATTTAACTGTCTCTCAGATTGTCATCAATTATTTCATTGTCTCACAGATTGTCATCAATTATTTCATTGTCTCTCAGATTGTTATCCATTATTTCATTGTCTCACAGATTGTCATCCATCATTTCATTGTCTCTCAGATTGTTATCCATTAATTCATTGTCTCACAGATTGCCATCAATTATTTCATTGTCTCTTAAATTGTTATCCATTATTTCGTTGTCTCACAGATTGTCATCCATCATTTCATTGTCTCTCAGATTGTTATCCATTATTTCATTGTCTCACAGATTGTCATCCATCATTTCATTGTCTCTCAGATTGTTATCCATTATTTCATTGTCTCTCAGATTGTCATCTATCATTTCATTGTCTCTCAGATTGTCATCCATTATTTAACTGTCTCTCAGATTGTCATCCATTATTTCATTGTCTCTCAGATTGTCATCCATCATTTCATTGTCTCTCAGATTGTTATCCATTATTTCATTGTCTCTCAGATTGTTATCCAATATTTCATTGTGTCACAGATTGTCATCCATCATTTCATTGTCTCTCAGATTGTTATCCATTATTTCATTGTCTCACAGATTGTCATCCATTATTTAACTGTCTCTCAGATTGTTATCCATTATTTCATTGTCTCACAGATTGTCATCCATCATTTCATTGTCTCTCAGATTGTTATCCATTATTTCATTGTCTCTCAGATTGTCATCCATCATTTCATTGTCTCTCAGATTGTCATCCATCATTTCATTGTCTCTCAGATTGTCATCCATTATTTAACTGTCTCTCAGATTGTCATCCATTATTTAACTGTCTCACAGATTGTTATCCATCATTTCATTGTCTCTCATATTGTTATCCATTATTTCATTGTCTCTCAGATTGTCATCCATCATTTCATTGTCTCTCAGATTGTCATCCATTATTTAACTGTCTCTCAGATTGTCATCCATTATTTCATCGTCTCTTTCTGGCGTTCACCCCGTGACAACTAACATAATTCATTGACCTACCTTAAAAGGATGCTTGATGGGTGTAGATGCATTACGTTGAGGTTTGCAGTAGAATTGTGATAGTTCCACCTTTCGGCCCAACATATCCGATTTCAGTATAACATTTTTGAGCACCGGTTTGCCTTCCCTCATCGATCCCTTTTTCCTTGGCGAAACTACTGGTTAATCTGTTTCTAGAGGCACCGCGTAGAAGTGGAGTAGGGTCTGGATGGTTCTGGTTCACAGTCATCAGCTATGAGTCGTTGACAGCTTGCAGCTATTTTACTTTTAGGCACATTATCTCCCTTTATTATTTAACACTGTAAAAAAATAATAATATAATAAGAAGTTATTCCCCATTGTTTCTTCGCGAGAACAGCGAATTCTACAATTTGACCCAGCACATCTTAAGGGAGATAATTTATTTCATATGTTCTACTCTCACAAACATTGCTCACAAACAACATAGAGTTATTGAGTTAATTGCGGGTCATCATCATTGCACTCCGAACATGTCCATAGGTACTCAATTCGCCTCCTCAGCAAGTCTCGAAGTTTCCAGCGACTGACGACTAGTTCTGTATTGATTAATAAATCTTCTTACACGTTCACTAAGTTTCTCGTTTCTGGCTGTGCCCATATTAACTCCCATCTCCTTCATCCAAAGGAGTGCCGTGGACTCATGGTTGTCGAATAAAAACAGAATATTAATAAATTGAAAAATAAAAACAGACTTGATCTACATGACGTTGTTCTGTACATTATTGATTCCTGCATCAGCTTTACTGCAGTCCAAATTTAACCACATTGGTATCTCTTTACCTGAGTCGTGGGGCCTCGGTAGCTTAGTTGGGAAAAACCACCTGACTAAGCTACAGACGTTCGGACAATCCTTGTTCGATTCGCCTTGGAAGCAGCGTGAGTTGTATTCAAGTTGGAAAAAAATACCCCCGCGGTCGACCCAGCCGCTGGCAGAAATGGGTACCAGGGTAGTACTGAAGGAAGGTGATGAATACCTCTTCGCATCGTGAATTTCGATGCTTGAAGCGACACTATCCAGAAGTCCCCGATCACTTCTGGATAGGCGGCCGAGCACATATGATGAAAAACACGCGTGCTAAGACGCCGATTCAAGTCTGGTACTTTAGTTTTACTTTACCTTTGTCGTCAAATTTGATAAATTTCCAATCGAAATGTCACGAACATAAAGTTTGTATATATGGGTACATTCCACTTTGTTTGGAATTTGTTTCTTCATATTTAGATAAAAACATTATTTTATGAGAAGTTTTGTGGGGTGGTGGTTGATTCAAGGAGTGAGAAAGAGACAGAGAGCAAGAAAACGAAAAGAGGAATAGACGCAATAAAAATGAAATAAAGACACAATTTTAATGATGGTGAAAGAGAAAGATTTAAAATGTTTATGCTCGGTACAAAGTAGACTTGCTAGAGACAGAGAGAGAGAGAGAGAGAGAGAGAGAGAGAGAGCGAGAGAAATGAAGGAAGGATGAGGACAGAAAAAGAGGGGATAAGTGGGAACCTTCGAAGAACAGTAGTTAGGGGACCGACTCACCCGACAATGCTACAGCTTATTTCTGGGACTAGGTTTTCTTTTCCACTACATCTTTCTATTCTTTTACTCTTTAGCCGAGCTGTTTAGACTGCTTATGACATCACAACTTATATATTTACCATGGTTTCTGTCAACTATGTTTTCCTGCCTCTGACGCCTTTGTCAGCTGTGAGTTAATGACTATTGCTCGCATTCTTAGAGTAATAGCAGAAAGATGAAGCGACAAAATTGAATGACGACTGTCATCATCTTCATCATCATCGTATTGCATGTTATTTTGCAGAATGTTGCTCTCACCACAACCCGTCTGAAAGAATATCTGTCTCTAGCCAGATCTCCCACTTCTTTTGTTGTCATGATCAAGGTCTCATTGATGTCTTCTTATCTTTGTCATGACTTCTTGCCACTCTACAATCAGAGTACGCCGTTGTTATAATAATGATGGCATAGTATTTTGATGATAATAATGAGATAATAATAGTGGTAATGATAAAGATTTAACAAAACAAAGCAGCAACAATAAAAAATAACGAAATAAATATATTTTTGGTGCGCGAACTCGTCAACAGTAAATAATAAACACGAATTTGACAAGAAAGAAAAACATACACGAATTTGACAAGATGAAAAGACAGATGAGAAATTGACAAGATGAATTTACAGGCGAGAATTTGACAAGAAAAAAAAACAGATTAGAAATTGACAGGAAAAAATGAAAGACGAGAATTTAACAAGAAATAAATGACAGATAAGAATTTAACAGAAAGAAATGACAGACCAGAATTTGACCCCAAAAAATGACACGAGATTTTGACAAGAAGAAAAGACAGACACAAATTTGATAAGAAAAAAAAGAGACACACATGTGACGAGAAGAAATAAAAGAAACGAATTTGACAAGAAGAAAAGAGAGACACAATTGTGACGAGAAGAAATAAAAGAAACGAATTTGACAAGAAGAAAAGAGAGACACATTTGTCACGAGGAGAAATAAAAGAAACGAAGAGAAGAAATAAAAGAAACGAATTTGACAAGAAGAAATGACAGACACCTCAAAGCATAATCATTAACCATAACTTTATGAACTAAAAAACAAATTTAGAAACACAAAGCATATTAACCAGCAAGCTACTGAAACCATGCCTGTGCACATTCTTCATCATATGTACAAAATAACTGAGAGATATAGTTTTGCCAGGAATTATGTGTGGTCAGCTGTAACAACAATGAAGAAAGAACAATACTAAATTATATCCAGCCTGTTTAATCACATATGAATGAATCAATCCAGAGGGAGAGGTATGTTTACAGCAACTCGGAAAAAATGACAAATAATCAACAGAAAAAAACCAAAGATCAATATATGGTCCTAAGCAGGATCGAGCCCGTACTCCTTGGCACAGCGCCCTGCCACGAAAAGCCAAACTAGTTAGCTGAGTTGGCAGTGTTCCCTAGCGTTTGGCTTTTCGTGGCAAGGCTCTGTGCCAAGGAGTACGGGTTCGATTCTGCTTAGGACCATATATTGTTCTTTGTTTTTTTTTTTCTGTTGTTGATTATATGTCATTTTTTTCCGAGTGTTGTAAACATACCTCTTCCTCCGAATTGATTCGCTGATTATCACCCCGGAAGTTTCCCTCTATAATAATATTCATTTATTATTATTTGTCTCCTTAATCACCTATGCCAAGTAGGAGAGGAAATGAATGAGTCATAGGTCATTTACTTGTACTCTAACATTCCAGTGATGTTGTATCTATGACATCCTTCAATTCATATATAAGCTTATCATTACAGGCATATCATCACGGGCTTATTGTTTGTTGTTTATGTAGCACCCATTGACTTATGTAATATCCTGTATTGTTTCGCTGTATCATCTTCATATCTGGGGTGTCGTTTTAATGATGGTTATCTTGTGACAAAATAACGGGATCTCTTTGTGTTGGTGCGCCAAAATACCAGTAACAGAAACAGTCAATATTTTTGAAAGAATTAATTTAATATGATAACTAGAGGATTTTTTATATTGAACGTGCATTAACAGAATTAGACCTCATTTGTCATCGCGTGAATGTATTAAATGACAGATTTAGACCCTGTTTCTCATTGTGTGAATGTATTAAATGACAGATTTAGACCCTGTTTCTCATTGTGTGAATGTATTAAATGACAGAATTAAATCTTATTTGTCATCGTGTGCATGTAATAAATGACAGAATTAGACCTCATTTGTCATCGCGTGAATGTATTAAATGACAGATTTAGACCCTGTTTCTTATTGTGTGAATGTACTAAATGACAGAATTAGACCTAATATGTCATCGTGTGAATGTACTAAATGACAGAATTAGACTTCATTTTTCATTGCGTGAATGTAATAAATAACAGATTTGAACCTTGTTTCTCATCGTGTGAATGTATTAATGATAGAGTTGACAATGTTTGTATGTTTGCGAATGTATTAAATATTATAATCAGACAATGTTTCTTTGAGTGTGAATGCATTAAATGACAGAATTAGACAATATTTCTTTGAGTGTGAATGTATTAAATGACAGAATTAGACAATATTTATTTGTGTGTGAATGTATTAAATGACAGAATTAGACAATATTTCTTTGAGTGTGAATGTATTAAATGACAGAATTAGACAATATTTCTTTGAGTGTGAATGTATTAAATGACAGAATTAGACAATGCTTCTGTGAGTGTGAATGTATTATATGACAGAATTAGACAATATTTATTTTTGTGTGAATGTATTAAATGACAGAATTAGACAATGTTTCTATTAGTGTGGATGTATTAAACGACAGAAAAAGACAATTTCTTTTAGAAGTTTTATTCTCTGCTTATTTTAGCTTCAAAGTAACAATTTAATAATAACCCAAAGAGTTGTCCGCCATTTTTGGATAACGGTGCCCTCAATCGGTTACTTCTCCCCCGTTTCTTTAAACTGATATCTGATTTATCATAGCAGTGGTTTCACTTTGTGAAACATCACAAAATATGAATTTCCCAAATTGATTTCTCTTTGAATTAGTAATGTTTAAATAGATTAATTGCCCGACTGTTTAAAAAAAATAGTGACACTGTGACCTTCCAGGCATGTCGTAAGAGGCGACTAAGGAGGTTGATCGATGTCTTGTGTCATTGTAAAAAGTATTGTTATGGAAACAGAGCCATATATTTTAGAAGCAGTGATCTCTGCAATATGTGCCATTTTGGCGAGCAAGGTTTCTGTTTTTGAGATTGTGGTTCTGCCCTATGTGCTGTCTTTGGCTCCAAAGGACAATAGATAGGTAGATAATAGATTAATGATTCAGAGCATAAACTTTGGACAAGTGTTTGACTATTTTGTACTCACACACTATATCATCATCATGAAGTATCGGGCCTGCTGGCGTAGGTGATCTCCACAGCTTTCGATTTCGACAGTTATTTATCATTTCTGTTCTTGACCTTCTGCCAAGTCATTCTCTTAAGCTGTCTGGTATCTTTTTTCTTTGCTTCCCTCTATCACTTCGTCCCTCAATTTTTCCAGTTGTTACAATATATTCCAGTTGTTCTCTTCTCATTACATGGCAAAAATGATGATTCACACACTACATACTATTAATATTTAACTTAGTATTTTTCTAATCAACATGAGTGTGAATATCAATAATCATGTATATATTATATTTTTGGAAAAAGTACATGAGAATGGCAGCTAAAATAGCAATGGCAAACAGATGTGTTGCACTGAAATAGAAAAGCTCGTCTAAAATACAAGAGTGTCAGATTCAGTGGGAATATATGTATCTTAAGTGGCCCCTGGATCTAATGCATCATCCAAGCAAAGATGAAAATAAATTTGAACTCGCGTTCAACTTGAGTTCGTAAAACAAAACCAAAAAAATCAATTTACACTTGAAAACAGACAACGCAGACTTTTGTCATTACCCGGGCTATTTCTGTACACAAAAGAACAGTTATCAAAATCTTAAAACTAACTTTCTAAATGTACCTCAATGTCCTCGCTTGTGCTCCTAAATGCCTGTGCTAAAGAGCATCATGTATGTTCAAGAAATGTATTAAAGTACTAATTGTCATAATTTAAATACAATAATAATGGCAGAAAAAAGTTGTACATAGCTTTTTCATCACATTCCCCCTCCTCCCCCAGAAAAAGGCAACGCAAAAATTGTTATATATGGTTATCAAGGTCCATATATATATAATACCAGACCTCAGAAGCACTCGTAATCTTACATGTATCAAGTATATATTATAATTCTTACTATACATATACTCACCAGATTACTGGTGTCATATAGAGACTGCTGTCACCATATTTATTTAATATGTACAGTGAGATTATTTTAAGATCCATAAGGGGAATGCCTGGAATAACATAGAGGTCATAATATAAATAATCTAAGGTACGCTGATACTACAGTCTTAATCGCTAAGAGTGTAAATGAGTTACAAGAAATGTTGGACATTATACTGAAGGTAAGCAAAAATAAAGGACTCAGCCTTCATAGCAAACAATTTAGATTAATGGTTACCAACAAAGAAAGGGATATCACCGCAGTGCACAATAAAAACAAGTGGAACAATATTAAAACAGGCATGTGAATTTAAATATCTGGGAACAATGTTAACCTCAGATGGTAGATGTGTAACAGAGGTGAGATGCAGAATGACTCAGGCAAAGGGTGCCTCGGTGGCCTAGTTGGGAACACCACCCGACTGGGCTACCGATGTTCGGACAACTCGTGTTCGATTCCCGCTGGAAGAAGTGTGAGTTGTACTCGTGGTTGGGAAAAAAAATACCCCCGCGGTCGACCCAGCCGCTGTCAGAAATGGATACCAGGGTAGTGCTTTGGGAAGGTGAGAAATGCCGTTTCGCATCGTGAGTTTCAATGCTTCAAGCGACACTATCCTGAAGACTCCTAACACTTCTGGATGGGCGGCCGAACACATATGGGTGGAAACTCGCGTGCTAAGACGTCGATTCCAGTCTCGTACTTTACCGTTACCTTTTACCTAAAGGCAGCTTTCCAAAAAATGAGGAAGATAGTATGCAATCCATTTTTGACAATAGAAATACGAAAAAGAGTTTTTAAATATTATGTAGAACCAGTCGTAACATATGAATGTGAATCATGGAAAATAGGACAACAAACAAAAAAATCACTGGAGGCTGTAGAAATGTGGTTTTACAGAAGAATGTTGAGAATACCATGGACTCATAAGAAGAGTAATGAAAACTTTCGGAAAGAGGCCAAAGCAATGAGAGAGCTAATTTTCAATATTAGGAAGAAACAATCATCATTTTTAAACCATGTAATGAGAAGGGAACAGTTGGAACATATTGTGAAATCTAGAAAAATTTAGTGACGAAAATATAGAGAGAAGCAAAGAGAAAAGACACCAGACAGCTTTAGAGAATGGCTTGGCAGAAGGTCAACTACAGAAATGATAAATAACTGTTGAGATCGAAAGTTGTGGAGAGACATGATCACCTACGCCAACAGGCCCGGTACCTGATGGTGATGATGATGATGATATTATAATTAACGAATTATATTATGTTACACAGGTACATTTACATGTATGTTCAAATGATTCATTCTCGGTCCATACTGGGGGGAGTCAACACTTCCATAAGACTCGATCTTGGGCACTTTCTAACAGCTCCTTCTTGATCTGTTCCCGTGCTTTACATTCAAGCCATCCAGTTTCATTTACTTTATTCCTCCTCCATCTCTCCAATCTTCATTTTTTTCCGGCTTCTACTAAGTATTTTATTTATATAATATTTCTAAAAAGAAAAATAGTAATTAACAAAAGGCAGTATGTGAGTTGTGACTTTCGGTAAATATTGAAATCCAAAAAAATTACCGGTCCACGATCCAGGCCGTTTTGGCTGGAAAAATATAATAGTCCTGGTTAAATGTATAAGAAGACGAAATGTGTGTAATTACAGTAAGGTGTTAACCTAGGTCGTGTACTGACACAGCAGCCACTATATGACTTCACACTGATGTCCTGAATGGCAACATTAACATTATTCCACATTACTTGACTGATGTGCACCTCAAGTTTAGCCTCACATATTAAATTATACGTCTCGTTTTGCCATTTGTTTGTGATTGGGCACCAACAAATAATATACAACATGACATATAAGACTAAATGCCTACAAATCTGAAGGAAAAATCTTTTTTCCTCTCATATACCCAAGCATAGAAAATGTTAACCTACATGGTGTGGAGTCGAAGAGCAAAGGCTCATAGGCTCTAGATCAGTAACTATCTTCTAGTCCTGGTCACACACAAAAATAAATAAAAGGCTGACGATCTTCAGTCTAAGAAGATGGGGTGGGTCGGTCCTTAACTAGTAACCACAAGTGGAGGTATTAATTGTTAAATGGGCAGTTAATGCGAGCACTATTATTTAACTCTTTCAATGCGAAAGGTTTTTTTTTATCGATTTAACGGTAGAGATTTCAGAGACAACATTTTGGTCATGTTTTTAAAATATTAATCCACATGTTTATATTTATCTAACACTTAACATATTATATATGAAATGTTAGATAATTAAACAAGGATATTATCTAACAATTAACACATTATATATGAAATGTTAGATAATTAAACAAGGATATTATCTAACACTTAACACATTATATATGAAATGTTAGATAATTAAACAAGGATATTATCTAACACTTAACACATTATATATGAAATGTTAGATAATTAAACAAGGATATTATCTAACACTTAACACATTATATGTGAAATGTTAGATAATTGAACCAGGATTTATATTTCACCAATACCAAGATGACACAAGACATGTAAAAAGAATATGGTTTGATGACAGTTTACAATAATCAAGTTGAGAGTGACACACTGGGCGGCTAAACGTACATGACCGACATCGGCATGGCACATGGTGCGTAGAAACGTACGGAAAGAGTTAATTTAAAAAGTGCTTTGATGAAAACACTCGAAGATTGAAGAGGAAGTGACAGACCAATCCACTGATCATCGCATTTCCCTTTGTAAACACAAATAGCTTCGGATATATTTAATGTGTTGTTATTATTAATTTAAATTGGGCAATAATTTGTGTTTTCAAACAGGTATGATAGTGCTGGTGGCCGAATCGATATATTGTCAGGCTTCGTCCAAATCAAGAGAACGTGGGATCGAATCCCAGTAAGGTCAATTTATTTTCTAACGAGGGTGAAATTAAAAGCTCAAACCTGGATCCCTCGAGAATCTTTATTCTCTAATTCCATTCGGCAGACCCAGGTAATGGGAAAATGTTAGATTTCTGTTGTTTTAATTCACAATACGAGTAAAGCAAACAGTAACAAACTTGCAGAAAAAATGCACATCAAATAACTATAGACGGATATCACAAAAAACAGTCGCCTTACGTTAGTTTTACGTTTTTGTTCATTTTTGTTCTAAAAATTTCATAAATACGTTGTGCGCTCAAAAATAGCGTGAGATGGGCATACATTTGGCTAAACTGCAGTTTATAGCCATGTCCAATATTTCTTTTTTGGCTTCAATGTGTATTCTATTATTTTGAAACCGATGTCTCCTTCCTTTCTCTATCCAAATTTTTAAAATCAGGATCCTGCTCCATATATCACATTGAAGAGGTGGAGTAAGGTTTCGGCCAGTTGCAGCTCAATTATAGCTCTACCATATAAAGTGGAAGACGGGTAATCTCGAAACCAACGTTGAGAGTGAATGTTGTCTGCTCCTACTGACAACAAAAGAGTGTGACATCACATTTACTTCAAATTCAGGTACCACAAGCTTCTGACAGCCGCGCCTGACTTGTGAACGAGATTAAGCAAACAAGCTTGGGTTCGATTCCAACAGACGGTTCATCCAGTTTTTAAGGGTATCAGAATTTTCTAGGATAGTATACGAGAAAAATAGTTCATCAGTGTTGTAAAGAACCGCTTCTGTACTATGCAAGCGAATTATGGGCAATAGAAACATAAATGTAAAGACGATCAGAGGCCACAAGATGACATTTCTCGGAAGAATGTTGATAGTTATTTCCCTGGACAGCTGAAAAGACCAAAATGAAAATTCCCAAAGAGGCCAAAACAAAAAAGAGAGCTCCTTAAACATCAGAAAGAAACATTATGATGAGTATAGCAGCCTGGCGTAAAACCAACTATATCACCCATAAAATGTACCATTTGTTAATTAAAAACACGGGCAGTAGTGAAATAACCCCCAAGTTGTGTATAAAACCCTTGTTATCACCACTGAGCCGCTGCAGATCTATAGCAAAATATTTATGTTTTGACTGTCTTCAGCATAATAGACTTGGCACAAAAATACGCTTCACGCCTACTATCGTTGAAGGATAATTATACAGCGGATATGAAGCTCTGAAACAGACAGAAGACAGTCAGAAAATCAGAAATTCAAATATGAGTGTGTGAAGATCAAGAAAGAAGAAGCTACGTGTATCAACCCATTCGTTTGACAGTTGCCTACCGGCCCCTTTGTTTCTTGCCTGTTATTTTATCACAAGAGCTGTTATCGGTATGGAAAATGTAGTTTCGATAAAGTTGGAAAACCGTGTGTCTAGAAACATCAACAATGCAACGAAACAAGCTTTCTTATCTTCTTTTATTAAGGGCAGGGTTTGCCCTGATAATGGCGTAGTACAATCTGTTCATCTAAGCTACTATTGACATGCACGAAATGCATGAAGTTCAAGTGCCTGAGACCTGCAGTCGTTCTAGCAGGGTCGGTGGCCAGCAGCTGACCAAGACCTCGCCTCATCCTTCTAATTAGCCTTCCCTCCCTCCTTCACTGGACTGGAAACAGCCTGCGTTGAAATTGGCTGACAGAGGTTGCCCTCGACAACGCAGTGATAGAGACACAGTGGGAGGGGTCTACTGATATAGAAGACCTAATATTGCACTTCCTCTCGGCAGAGTAACATCTCCCATGATAAATTGGGAAATTCAAGAAACCTAACGCAGCCCGTCACTTTCACCATCTTCTTAAGTCTAAGAGATAGCAACTCGAACTCCTGGCATAAGTAGGCCTCTAGGAACTGGGCAGAGAGCACTCGGCGACTCACAGCTGAAGGCAAGTGTCAGGATCTGCCAGTAACAGAGCTGATCAGGACCCCACTCCACCTCCAAGCAGTGCTCCAGTAAACAAACTAAACAGAGCAAGAATGATTAAATGAGAAATGTACCCTTGCCGAAGACGAATGTGTGGGGCAAAAATTGAAGATATCGTGGCTTCAGTTAAGAAAACAATATACACAAACACAGATTTTACAAGTAAACGCCTTGCTATACATTTGAGCAATATGGTGCACTGTTAGTGCCATATTTTTCAATGACCAGGATACTTTTTTGGGTGATGTGGTCGGTATCACGCCAAGCCGCCTTTACTTCCCAGAAAATTCCATAGTATCCACTATTAGAAGTTGGGTAAACACCGGATCACACACGGTCTGGTCCGAAAATAAAAATCTGCCAAATCGATAAACTGAGCCAGGATACTTCTGATCCAGAAACAAATCGATAAACTGAACCAGGATACTTCTGATCCAGAAACAAATCGATAAACTGAACCAGGATACTTCAGATCCGGATCGAAAAACTGAACCAGGATACTTCTGATCCAGAAACAAATCGATAAACTGAACCAGGATACTTCTGATCCGGATCGATAAACTGAACCAGGATACTTCTGATCCGTATCGATAAACTGAACCAGGATACTTCTGATCCGGATCGATAAACTGAACCAGGATACTTCTGATCCTGAAACGAACATGCTAACCACTCAGGCAACGAGGCTTTACACACATTTATTAGCAATAGACAAAAGAAGGGATAAAACAAACTGCCTCCTTTCTTATTTCAACATCCTACTTTCTTCTCTTCTTTTCTGTCCACCCCTCCATTCACCTGATCATGTAACATGTAGTTATAGAAAATTGTGCTTCATCGTTTGTTGTCGTTGTCCCTGTATTCTGAAGAAGGCCACAGGCCGAAACGTCAGTGTTGTGTTGTGTTCCTTCTTTGTAAAGCTGTCACCATACCTTGGAGTGTCTAACACTCCCCACCACTGGCTTCTTGAAAACAAACAGTCAAAAAATAACAAGACAAAAAGTTTACACACATTTATTACCAATAGACAAAAAATGGATAAAACAAACAGTCAAAAAATAACAAGATAAAAAGTATCTCCTGACCTCGAGGTATCTATTGCCTTGATGTTTGTTTGTCGTCCGATAAAATAAAATATTAATTTGTTTTAAAATGAGAACAATTTCCTGCCACGTATCTGAACGGATTTTATGTGTTTCTTGCTGGCCAGAAAGTGTAAACGTCAGTCAGTCATTGTGAAATGAATTCAGGAAAAGGAGTGGAGAAGATATCACTTCTTGCCTCTTGTGAAGCTTGAGCAGCGACTTAATATACTTGAGTAGTAGAGTTGTGCTAACACTAAAGTTGTGTCTGTTACTATAGCGCTTGTCACAAGTAGCTGGAAATAACCGGTTCCTAAGTGAAGAAAAGCTGCTTTGGTACGGTATGTGGGTGTGCCTGTAAGATCAAGTACTTGCATGAAGAGAATGTTAAGTTCTTGTTCCTTCATTGCATTTGTTAACAAAAGATTAGTATATGTGTTCAGTTCAGAAATGAGTTTTTTTATGTAGGGATGGTCGTACACTTAGTTGGTAATGAGGTAGCTCTGGGTATAGGGAATAGACAACTGTATATAAGTAAAAAGTAAAAAGCCACGTCACGCCAAGTGGCTTATAATGTTGTGTTAGTGACCATACATTTTACAGATCTTCAGCACATGATTTTTGGGGTAATGTGGTCGGTACTACTCCCATGCCGCTTTATTTTCCAAGAAAAAATCCGGTACCCATTTAAGGCTGGGTGAACTCGGAAGCCGTCGGTTGGGATCAAACCCTACCTCTTGTCCTTTGTAGTCCAGTTCACTAACCACTGAGTTATCGCGGCACAAACTGTGTGTGTATATATAAACATAGGACATAAAAAGGACAGAGGTGGCAAACTTACATGCTTTTGTGTGAGAATGACCTAACTATTGCGAATACTTTCTTTAACCAACATACAAGAAGATTATACACTTAGATCTCTCCAGAGGGGCAACACAAGATACCAAATAGACTTCAGCCTGGTCCAGAAAAGATGAGATCTGGAGTGACATAATCCAAAACACTAACTGGCGCAGACTGCAAATCCGACATGAACTACTAATAGTAGAGTTCCAAATAAGACTTTAACAAATGGTGAGAGGGCCAAGACTAATAAACTTTATTACAGATACTTGTACTATTTTTTCATTGAGCGCCGTCTCAGCATTGAAGGTTGGCTACCATGGAGCGCAATTTTCTCTGTCTCTTGCTTTGATAGTTCAGGTTGTCATAGGCTGACTTATCCATCTTTTGATGTTACTCGTCTATATTAGTCTTGGTCTGCCTCTGTCTCTTTTACCTTTTATTTTCCCGTGCAAGATTAATTTTAGTAGGCTATTGTGTCTTTTAACATGCTCCAAAAATCTAATTTCTCTTGTTTCAATTGTGTTTAGTAGCTCCCTTTTCACTTTTATTTTCTTTAAGACTTCATTGTTTGTTTTCTGTCTCTCCATCCAATTATACCTATTCTTATATAAATCCATATTTCAAAGGCTTCAAATTTGTGTTCTGTTTTCTTGTCTAATGTCCACGTTTCTGCACCACGCAGGAGTGTTGAGAAGCTATACAATTTTGTTCTTCTTAGTTTTAGCCTGGTGTTATTTATTTTGATGTTAACCATTTTTCATGGCTTTAAAATTATTTTTTGCCATTTCTATTCTTTTGTTTATTTCAGTTTTACTTTTGCCATCACTGATTATAGTATGTTGAAGGTAGTTGAGGCTCTATACAGTCTCTATCTCTATTCCTTCAACTTTGATATCGACTTGTGGGTTTTGAGTATTTTCTATGTTTATGATCATAGTTTAGTCTTTTTGATATTCATATCTAATCCATATTCTTTGCTTGTCATGTTTACTACATTAAGTAATTGTTGTAGATCTTTAGGATTTTCTACTAGTAGTACAGTATCATCAGCATATCTTAGGTTATTGATTATCTTTCCATTAATGTTTAAGCCTGGCATCTCTGTGATGTTTTTAAAGATTTGCTCAGTGTATAGATTGAACAAGCTTGGTGATAGAATGCATCCCTGCCTTATTTCTCTTTTTTTTTTTATATAAATGGGTGCTGAGTTTTCTTTATTATACTATATTATTGCTGTTTGCTCCCAGTATAAACTGCATATTAATCGTATAGCTGTGTGATCTAGATGTATATCTTTTAGATAGAAAAAATGTGGATTCCAAAAAAAGTCATCTTGTGTAACACTCTCAGTTGGCTTCCGAAGTGCGTGTCCTCTTCAGCGTCATCGTCTTCGCTGCATCTCTTTATCCACATGTATTTGACTAGTACTTTTCCACAATTCTATGTCAGTGATTTTGTCCTGCCATTCCCATCCTTTAATTCTGCACACGCATCTATTAATGAAGGTCTGTGTCTTCATGATTGTTATTTTTGTTGTTCTCCATGTTTCACAGCCATATAATAGACCATGTAACCATGTTTGACTTATTGGAGTTGACAATTTGTATTCTTGTATTTAACCTAATTTCTTTGAATTTCTGTAAGCCTCCCAGCAAACGAGGGAGCCGCGATAGCTCAGTGGTTAGTGAACTGGACTACCACGGACAAGGGGTAGGGTTCGATCCCAACCGACGGCATCCGGGTTCACCCAGCTTTAAATTGGTACCGGATTTTTTTCTGGGAAAGTAAAGCAGCACGGGCGTAATACTGACCACATTACCCCAAAAATCATGTGCTGAAGGTCTGTAAAATATAGGGTCACTAACACCATATTTCCCTATACGCCACTTGGCGTGACGGGGGTACTTTACTTTTTTTTTTTTTACTCCCAGCAAACGAATGCTCATCTTGCTTCTGATACTTTGGTATCATTCTCTATTCACCTCCCCCCCCCCCTCTTTCTTTGTCTATATTACTGCCCAAATATATGTAAGAGTGTGCGTCTAGTAGATGTATTTCTCCTATTGTTATTTGGTTATTGCCAAATGAATTAATTATCATAATTTGGGTCTTATCTCTATTTATTTTCAGTCCCATCTGTTGTGATCTCTCATCAAGTATGCCCATTTTATCTAGTAATGTTGATGATTATGTGATAGGAGAGTTATATCATCAGTAAAGTCTAAGTTATTAAGTAAGTTGCTTGATCAGCGACCACTGGATTCCATTTCTGTTGTTCTGATGTATTGTCATAATCCAATCTATATATCTAGAGATAGAGATTCTTTCATACGGGCGGTGGTGAATGCACGTTCTGCAGAAGACATGCAACCTGATTATATGTGTGTGTGTGTGTGTGTGTGTGTGTGTGTGTGTGTGTGTGCGTGCGTGCGTGCGTGCGTGCGTGCGTGTGTGTGTGTGTGTGTGTGTGTGTGTGTGTGTAATATGATTTTAGTTGTACAAGCCTATAATTTTAAGAAAAAATATAGAATCTTTAAATGTAATGTTTTCGTTTCTTTAAGTTGTTCTTTTTTCTCCTATATTTAACAGTTTTTCGAAAGCTTTGTTGTAATTTTCGTTCAAAGTCAACGCAATATTATTTTGATTCCTTGTGGCGAGGTTTCTGAAAAGCGTGGCTCAACAGCCGTAGGCCGGTGCCCGCTCTGGTTAAACCGACGCTGACTGCATGTTTGCTGAAATGCTATGGAAAGTCCAAGGCTATGTAAGCATACACGTGCTCAAGGCGGGATACCTTAGACAACAAAGTGCAAAACACATTACAACGAAATCCGCTAACAGACGTGTAAATCAGACGCTACAAAGAAGATAGCGATAAGAATTAAAAACGATGTTATTGTTAAAGAAAATATGGGAATTTAAAGGACTAAAAATACAATTTCAAGTAAACGTATACATTTTGTATCTTTCTTGACAAGGAAAGAATCTTGACCATCTTTGTATACTTCTAAGCGGCAGCCATCTTCTATACTTTCCCTGAATTTTGAAACTTGCTGTTTTATGACCGTCCCATTTCCGAGCAAAATTCCATATCTTCACCTATTGGAAAATAAAAAAAAACTTATTTTTTCAAATGAAACAAGACTCAGGTCAGCGAAACGACTGAAAGTTGTCAAAGACTCATAGCTGACCGCTGGTTCTAGAATCTGAAAAGCAGAATTGATAGAGATCCTACGCCATCTTTTGCGGTGGAAACAGACCAAACCGTTTGGTATAGAGTAGAGGGACGGCAAACATGGAGCTGAAACACCGACTCGCTGTAAACCACAATACAATGCAACATACGCCCACTGATCGCTTGTTTAGGAATAATGGTGAAAAAAGTTATAATCGTGGAACTAAAGCGGAAGATGAAATATCATATCTAACTTCGTCACGACGTATTGTTGAAATACATTTGATTCTTCACCTTTTGTTAATTACTTGGCTGACCAGATTGGATTGCCTGCCCCCATATACGTTAAGTGAGGACGGAGGAGGTGGGGTAAAGGTGAGCTCAGATTTTGTTTTCATTAAGTTATGTATGGTCACCAAATCTGAAAACTACAAAAGAAAGAAAGAAAGAAAGAAAGAAAGAAAGAAAGAAAAGAAAGAAAGAAAGAAAGAAAGAAAGAAAGAAAGAAGAAAGAAAGAAAGAAAGAAAGAAAGAAAGAAAGAAAAAGAAAGAAAGAGAAAGAAAGAAAGAAAGAAAGAAAGAAAGAAAAAAAAGGCTAGTCAGTCCTAATTTAAAACCAGATGGTAAGTCAAGTAACAAATCCCCAGATAATAACAATTTAGAATTGATCACAAAATGCTTACTTTAAATCAATCACTGACAAGTCTAGGATCGATATTACTAGAAATCTATCAGTTTTGTGTTTCTCTTTACACACTTACAATAGTTAGGCCAGTCATAAAATGACCTCATTTGTGGAAAGACAAGCTCATGCTAATTTGAAGCACAATGCCACACAGCAACACACCAAAGTGTCTCGATTTAAGTGTTGCGAAGTGTTTTCAGTGAGTGTTACTAGAACTCACGGTTAGTGTGTATGGTTTGTTTTGCCAGGCTTCGCTGTATAGTGGAAATGTTCATGTAATGCGATCACTGTTTTATTAGACAAGTTTCAGCATTTCTCGCAGTTCGTTCTAATCTCAAAATGAGTTTCAATGTGATAAATCTTGCAGTAATTATGATTCAGGATCTCTACCAGATTCCCCTCACTCATAAAGTTAATATTTAATGGGAGTGGTTCTAAAATACTACACCTGACAAACATGTTGCATTATTTTACTTGAATTTATATTTGTCTTGGTGATAGTTTAGTAGGATCAAAGCAAAGAAATGCATATCAATGCATATAAATGCGAAGCTGCAATAAAGCTAACTGTTCTCCCTGTATGCTTCTGGTCTGTTCTTTGCGCTTTGTGTATGCACACGGACCTGTGTGTGGGAACTTAATGCGTGCTGTGTGCGCACATTTTCTCTTGTGTGCATTGCGCACTTACCCCGTGCGCACTAATGTTCATTTTCATTCTGTCCATGGCGAAGTTTGCAGAGTAGTCATTTTAGTTCTATTATTATTTGTATTTCTCATTCATGTCATTTTAACAAGCATGTCAGGTCGGGTAATTTTACATGCTACTGTATGCAGTAAACAGTACAACCTGTGGCTGCCCTGCTACCTTGCAGGTAAGCTCGGGAGAGTAAAAGGCTAAGGGAGGGTAACCCGAAGTAAAACAACCTCACTGCCTTGTGGGTAAGAGTTTTTAGTCAAAGGCTAGCGGAGCCAACCGTAAACAAACCGACGGAAGGCAACAGAAAACCACCGTCGTAATTTCTTTGTATAATCATGAATCGCCACAACATTAGAAGAGTTCTTAAATGTTACGTAGAGCCAGTCTTAACATATGGATGCGAGTCATGGACAATAGAACAACAGACAAGAAAATCACTGGAGTCTGTAGAAATGTGGTTTTACAGAAGAATGTTGAGAATACCATGGACAGCTAAGAAGAGTAATGAAGAGGTTCTGAGAGAGGTCAAAGCAAAAAGAGAGCTAATTTCCAATGTTAGGAAGAGACAATCATCATTTTTTGGCCATGTAATGAGAAGAGAACAACTGGAATATATTGTAACAACTGGAAAAATTGAGGGACGAAGAGATAGAGGGAAGCAAAGAGAAAAAATAACAGACAGCTTAAGAGAATAGCTTGGCAGAAGGTCAACATCAGAAATGGTAAATAGCTGCTGAGATCGAAAGTTGTGGAGAGACACGATCACCTACGCCACTAGGCCCGGTACTTGATGATGATTTCTCATTCTAGTTCATTATAATTTTTTATTATTTTTTTGTAATTTTAAATACATATCTGTGTCTGTGTTGTATGTTTGTTTCAGCTGAAGGCCTATTGAGCCGAAACGTTGTTTTAATTTGTGTTAGCCACTTATTTCGTAAAACTTTAACCATGGCGTTTTTCTCTATTTTCTATCTATTTTGTTCAATTCCCCTGATATTTGAGTAGCTTTGTTAGCGTTCACCCGTTAATTGAGCGTTGGATGCGTTGTATATAATAATGTAAATGATGCAACACGACATGCTTGTTAAAATATTGTAAATGATGTAGCATAACATGCTTGTTAAAATATTGTAAATGATGTAGCATAACATGCTTGTTAAAATATTGTAAATGATGTAGCATAACATGCTTGTTAAAATATTGTAAATGATGCAGCATAACATGCTTGTTAAATATTGTAAATGATGCAGCATAACATGCTTGTTAAAATAGTGTAAATGATCTAGCATAACATGCTTATTAAAATATTGTAAATGATGTAGCATAACATGCTAGTTAAAATAATATATTAATATGATGCAGTATAACAAGTTTGTTAAAATAATGTCGATGATGCAGATCAACATTGTGACTTTGAAGTTTCCCTTGTTTAACGTTTTACCATGATAGCGTCATATACCAAGCGATTTTCTTTTACCTGCGCAACCTAATCACAGTGGTACCAATGTCTTATCTTATCGTTTATCTCCGTTCGAATTAGGCATTCGATTTTTTTTTTTTTTTTTTTTTTTTTTAACAAAGATCAGCAGTCAAATTTTTCAAATATCCAATCACGTGACAAGTAAGTTAAAGAAGGTATTTTGTAGAACACTCTTATGCGAGTTCTATAACCTCAACGATACAGGACTATCAGGACAGAAGGCAAGAAACCACGTAAAGTACTGGATTTTGATTTGTAAAAAGATTTATATAGAGTACACACTTTAATGAAGACGGGTGATAGTTTATTTATAGGATGGTTACAAGCTAACAAGAAGGAAGTTTTTAACCGTAGTGATGCTATGGAGAACAAAGATTTTGAGTTGTCGTGGTGTTAAGTAAACGAACAGATGAGGAGTTATTGAATAGTCTTAGACTTCTTCTTCCTCTTTTCTCTTTTCACTGATACCTAAAAGGTGTCGTGGTTTTGTCATTTGTCGTTCTTGTGCTGCTCGAACTAGCTGAATTAGTGATTTTCCTTTGTTGTTACATGTCTCTGTCACTGCATCTATCCATCTTCTTCTGGGTCTTCCTCTTGGTCTTTTTCCATGCATTCTCGAGATGAACGCCCTTGATGGGGATTGGTATGGATTCATTCTGACCAGGTGGCCAAACCATTTAAGTTGTTGTTGTTCTATATATTCTTGGCAGGGTTTTGTTCCTACCATTTTTTTATGGTTTCATTTGGTATTCTATCTCTTCTTGGTTTGTTTTTTACTTTTCTCAAGCATCGTATCTCACATGTATTGATCTTTCTTAATTGTGATTTAGAAATGGTCCATGTTTGACTTTCATAGCAGAGCTGGTATGAAAATGCTATTTATCATTTGTTGTTTAGCTGCCATAGAAATGTTTGGATGTCTTAACAATGGTGAAAGCTGGTATGTGACAGCATTTGCTTTTTGTATTCTCATGTCAAAATAGTCTTAGTATCATGGAGAAAAGCTGCATTCAAAAATATTTAATCATTGCAATAATTTGATGCGCAGATCAGTTGTTGAAATCGTATCAAGTCATGGAGTATAGTTGAGTTAGTAGAATTTTTGAATCGGTGTAGTGGTCAATGTTATTTCATTGACATTTTAATTGTACTGGTCGTTGGTTAATTCCTGAAATATAACCTTCTTAAGATTAATTTATGATAAATCATCATCATCATCAAGTACCGGGCCTACAGGCGTAGGTGATCATGTCTCTCCACAACTTTCGATCTCGGCAACTATTTATCATTTCTGTTGTTGACCTTCTGCCAAGCCAGTCTCTTAAGCTGTCTGTCATTTTTTCTCTTTGCTTCCCTCTATCTCTTCGTCCCTCAATTTTTCCAGTTGTTACAATATATTTCAGTTGTTCTTTTCTCATTACATGGTCAAAAAATGATGATTGTTTCTTCCTAATATTGGAAATTAGCTCTCTTTTTGCTTTGACCTCTCTCAGAACATCTTCATTACTCTTCTTAGCTGTCCATGGTACTCTCAACATTCTTCTGTAAAACCACATTTCTACAGACTCCAGTGATTTTCTTGTCTATTGTCCTATTGTCCATGATTCGCATCCATATGTTAAGACTGGCTCTACATAACATTTAAGAACTCTTTATCTTGTTTCTATTGTCAAAAATGGATTGCATAGTATCTTCTTTATTTTCTGGAAAGCTGCTTTTGCCTGAGCCATTCTGCATCTCACCTCTTTTGTACATCTTTCTTCTGAGGTTAACAAAGTTCCCAAATATTTAAATTCATTTACCTGTTTTGATATTGTTCTACTTGTCTTTATTTTGCACTGAGGTGATGTCTTTTTCTTTGTTGTTACAATTACTTGTGTCTTTTCGCTATTAAGGCTGACTCTTTTATTGTTGCTTACTTTCACTATATATAAACAACATAATGTTAATTAAGCTGCACATTGCGTACTTATGTGTTATGTAAAAAAAAAAACCAATCTTTTTTTCTATAAAATATTAATGGCAACATTGATCGCTCTATAAAATGATTTGGGTGTCTTCACGCATAAATTCTGCAATATTTCTATAGTTGAAACTAAAATGTCAATTTGACACTAAAACGAGCAACTGTGTAGAATTTAATTTTTTAATTGTTGTAGGAAGATAGAAAACTCTTTAATCGTTGTAGTGGTATGAATGAAGACAGCAAATTCTTTTTAATAATTTTAGAGGTATGAAGGAAGACAACAAACTCTTGTAATGGTTGTAGTGGTATGAAGGAAGACAGAAAACTCTTTCAATGTGTATAGTGGTATGAAGGAAAACAGCAAATTCTTTTAATAATGTTATAGGTATGAAGGAAGACAACAAACTCTTGTAATGGCTGTAGTGGTATGAAGGAAGACAACAAACACATTTAATCTTTAGAGTGATATGAAGGAAGACAACAAACTCTGTTAAACGTTGCAGTGGTATGAAGGAAGACAGCAAACTCTTTTAATGGTTGTAGTGGTATGAAGGAAGACAGCAAACTCTTTTAATGGTTGTAGTGGTATGAAGGAAGACAACAAACTCTTTTAAACGTTGCAGTGGTATGAAGGAAGACAGCAAACTCTTTTAATGGTTGTAGTGGTATGAAGGAATACAGCAAACTCTTTTAATGGTTGTAGTGGTATGAAGGAAGACAGCAAACTCTTTTAATGGTTGTAGTGGTATGAAGGAAGACAGCAAACTCTTTTAATGGTTGTAGTGGTGTGAAGGAAGACAGCAAACTCTTATAATGGTTGTAGTGGTATGAAGGAAGACAGCAAACTCTTGTAATGGTTGTAGTGGTATGAAGGAAGACAACAAACTCTTTTAATCGCTATTGGTTCTGTTAAGAATGTGGACTGTCGTTGGACCATACATTTTCAAAGAGAAATATTCTACAAGCTCTGCTAGAAATGCAGGGCTGTAACTAAGTGGATTCCATCTCACTGAAAAATTCCTGGAAACAATGAAGTAAAGAGGTTGACAATGGAAGGTGGCAAATTACTCCAGTAGAAAACCAGAACTTATTATATTGACGTCTATAGGTGTTCGCAGAAGACGAAGAAGGAAGAGAAGAAGAGGAGGATGAAGAAGAAGAAGATAAGAAGAAGAAGATAAAGTAGAAAGAATATACACATTTGTTACATTAACATTACTCCTAGCTTTTTTTAAGCGAGAGAGAAAGAGAGAGGTCTGTGAAACGTTTCTGTTGCATTGAATATGTATAATATTCTATGACGGAACAGATGGCTGTGTTCACTTTCTGTGCAGTTTCGCCTTTGTTTTTTGGCGTGTGCTGAGACTGCTATGATGGGGACTACATCTACCTTTCTTTGTTTGGAAGATGAAATACTAATTCGGATGATTCCACTGGCACGGGTGGTTGAGCAGTTATGGATTTTAATTTGTTTACAGTGATACCGGGGCCTTCCATAACCATAACCATATGCCATTGTTTATTTAAAAACAGTCTAGTACATTCCACTCATCCCTAAAAGTGAGAATTTATGGAAGTGGTTTCAATTTGTAATTCTACACAAGAAATATAAAATGTTTAGCTAAAGTCAATATTTATATGTGAATGGTATTTTAGTAGTTAATTCCCATTTTAAAAAAAAATATAACAGACTAGCATATTTGACAGTTCAGGAGCTACAATCTTCTGGGTTTTTTTTTTTATCACAAAAGTGTTATTTTTCTTCCCATTTTTATGCTTTAGCCTTTTCTAACAAATTTAAATGTATAATACACGATTTTGAAAATATAAATGAGTAGAGCAACTAAAGTTTCAGTAACAAACGGCTGTGTTAAGACTGCGAGTACGTGAGTGTTAAGTGTAGTATCTTCTTGTGTTGCTCAAATGTGTGGTGGTCAGAGTGTTCTAGTCTGTGTGGCCTCTTTACGAACTAGGCAACTTAATGAAGTGTCATTGAACGCGACCTAACGAACCAAAACTGTGTCGAGGCTTGAAGTGGGACATCCGCTTGGGAAAGGCTGTGACAGCTGTCGGCGAGATCACAGAAATCTGAGCGCAAGTAAAGGCTCAAGGCTCTCCAGTTTTCTTAAAACCACCTTCAGGTCCCCTCTCTACATCTATTAGCTACACTTAACCCATGCATACTGCATGTACATTTATCGTCCATGCATTTCTTCACCTTCATTCATTCGACGACTACTGCCTTCTTTAAAGTGAATCAATTCAGAGGAAGAGGTATGTTTACAGCACTCGGAAAAAATGACAAATAATCAACAACAGAAAAAATATGGACCAAGGCAGGATCGAACCCGTACTCAGTGGCACAGCGCCTTGCCAGGAAAAGCCAAACGCTAGGGAACACTACCACTCAGCTAACTTAAAAATTAGCTTCGTATGCAATGTCCTTTCGCGAAGGCTTTCCTATGACTATAGCATAAGGCTGCGATCGCAGCTCGGAAATATTTTTCCTGTTAAGACAAGTATCTCCCGGATAGGGTAGGGCTGAATACTTGCGTTGCAGACAAACATTTAGTACGAAACAGCACGAATAGTAGTTTCCAGTGCTTAAGACTGGAGACAAATAATAATAAATGAATATTATCATAGAGGGAAACTTCCGTTTTTTTTTTTTTTATTATCGCCTCGGAAGTTTCCCTCTATGATAATATTCACTGCCTTCTTTATCCGCCCGTAAAATTATTCGTGTTGTAGTTTTTTCGGTCCAAAATATCCGACTTCAGCTTGACTTTTTGGACACCGGGACTGCATTCCCTCTTCTTGCTATACTCACTTGACCAGATGTGTATGTTTCTTTGAGCACCGCGAGGACTAAGAAGTTTTAATGATCTGCCTTTGTCACTGATCCTGACGCACACATGTCAAAGGTCATCTACCTGTAGTTGATTTATTTCAGCCTTGGCGCTGAAGGGAGCCTCACTCCGAGCCCCCTCCCTCTATTTTCTTTCACACTTTCAAACATTTAAATAACGTTAGTATTTTATTAGGAATTCCATAGAAGTTATCAATATCTTCTATAAACTTTCCCAGTTAATACCAGGGGTTGGCAATCTACGACCCGCGGGTCAGAACCAACCCGCCAAACAATTTTGTCCGGTCCACGATGTTGACTCCCGTACCCTTGCCTGTGCGAGGACCCAAACAGATACTAGTCTGCCCTTCAACCTCCGTTGTGTATATTCAGGCCACGGAAAACGAGCAAAACGAATTACTTATCCAAACTCAAGCTTAAAAACTCACACAAGACTGCCACAGCCTTTCAGTGACATGAAGGAAATTATCCTAAAAACAAAACAAAGAAACTCAGAAAACAAATTTTCTGAGAGCTAATTGATCAGGCTTGCATCCTAAAAGCGATGCCTATTATTATCACATATTTTCTTAAGTTACTATCATCATCAAGTACCGGGCCTGCTGTCGTAGGTGATCATGTCTTTCCACAACTTTCAGTCTCGAAAGTTATTGATAATTTATGTTGTTAACTTTCTGCCAAACCTTTCTCTTAAGCTGTACGGTATCTTTCCTCTTTGTTTCCCTCTATCTCTTCGTCCCTCAATTTTTCCAGTTGTTACAATATATTCCAGCTGTTGCCTTCTCATTACATGACCAAAAAATGATGATTGTTTCTTCCTAATATTGGAAATTAGCTCTCTTTTTGCTTTGGCCTCTTTTAGAGCGTTTTGATTACTCTTCTTAGCTGAACATGGTATTCTCAATATTCTTCTGTAAAACCACAAATTCTACTGCCTCCAGTAATTTCCTTGTCTGTTGTCCTATTGTCCATTATTCACATCCATATGTTGAGACTGGATCTACATAACATTTAAGAACTCTTTTTCTTGTTCATATTGTCAAAAATGGATTGCATAGTATCTTCTTCAGTTTTTTGGAAAGCTGCTTTTTTTTTGTCTGAGCCATTCTGCATCTCACCTCTGTTGTACATCTTCCGTCTGAGGTTAACATAGTTCCCATATATTTAAATTCATTTACATGTTTTAATATTGTTCCACTTGTCTTTATTTTGCACTGAGGCAATGTCTTTGTTGTTGTTGTTGTTGTTACCATTACTTCTGTCTTTTTGCTACTGAGGCTGAGTCCTTTATTTTTGCTTTCTTTCACTATAATGTCCAACATTTCTTGTAACTCGTTTTCACTCTTAGCGATTAAGACTGCATCATCAGCATACCTTAAATTATTTATGTTATGACCTCCGATTTTTATTCCAGGCATGCCCCTTATGGATCATAAAATAATCTCACTATACATATTAAACTAATCTGGTGACAGCACACAACCTTGTCTAACACCCTGTTTTATTTGATGAAACATTCCCAATTGATTTTCAACTCTTATGGCCGCTGTTTATTGCCAGTACATGTTCTTTTTATTCTTAGATCTTTGCTGTCTACATTTATGCCTTCTAGAATTTTGATTATTTCTTGGTGTTTTACTTTGTCAAATGCTTTGGTTGATTCTATGAAACATAGGTATAGATGTGTTTTCACCTCTATGGCTCTTTCTACTAAAGATCTTATGATGTAAATGGCATTGTTCGTTCCTTTACATCTAACAAAACCCCACTGCTCATCACTAATTGAGTTATTAGCATCAACATCAAATACTGGGCCTGCTGGCGTAGGTGATCGATCGTGTCTCTCCACAACTTTTGATCTCGACAGTTTAAGTTACTATACATGACTTTAAACATAGCAGCGATCCAGCTTGCCATAGATGGAGTGTGTCAGCTACGACGCAAGTTTTGGGAAGAAAAATCATCGTGTGTCATGATGTTGTTCTTACCCTTTCATTAAGAAACAGGACAAAGTGTCAAGTTAACATGATCACAAGACTAGAACGCTGAAGAAAGAAAGAAAGAAAGAAAGAAAGAAAGAAAGAAAGATAAATAAGAAGAAGGCTTCCTTCGTAATGAAAAATGCTAAAATGAATAAATAATCTTAATAATAATCTTATCAGCAAGTAGTGAATATGGGAATAAAAAGAACAAGAAACATTTATAAATATACTTCTTACGGTTTTTTCTTTGTCTTTCTGCTTGTACAGTGAGTTAAAGAGTGGAGGTGACTGAAACCTTTGTGTGAATATTGCTAACTTAGTATAGCTTGAGCTATTGCCATCCTTAATTAAAACTGATTCTGATTTCTCCTTCTCATTTTTTTTTGTTCGCCAGCTTTTGCCTCTGACGAAGTCCATAGAGACTAGGAACTGAATTTTTCGTGTTAATCTGTTTCTCCCTGGCAGCCGCGCGCACAGCGGTCTCTCGCCGCACCGGCAGATAACTCTGTCTTCGGAAGTACTCATATTTTTTCCGTCCATGGGTAATTAACGTTTCAAACCAGACCTCGTTGCTGAGACCAGGGGTGGTTGCCTCAGAGATAAATTATAAATACAAATCCCAACTGGTGCAGCCGAGATTTGAACCCACAGCACCTCTGTCTCGATGCGTCTCACCTCGAGACCAACCAGTCCCCAATTCCTTCTCATAAGTCGCAACTTTTTGCAATCTAATATTTTTTTTCCTGAGCATGCTCGTGATGTAATTTGGTTGAGTTTCATTCTGACTAGATGCCCAAAGCCAAGTCATTCTTCTATTTGCGATTTAATCATTTAGAGTTATTTACGAATATCGTGTCAAAGTGTGGAGATGCCAGACGGGAGCACTACGCTGGAATCCAATGAAGACTTGTCAATCAACAAAACACCGGGTTGTCAGTCACTACACGTTGGCGTTTATTCTTAGGAGATCTGAGCACTTATGGACTTGTTCGATGTGCAGTGAGGACGACCTGTCGACTAAACTAAACTAAACTAAACTAAACTAAACTAAAAACTAAACTAAACTAAACTAAACTAAACTAAACTAAACTAAACTAAACTAAACTAAACTAAACTAAACTAAACCTAAACTAAACTAAACTAAACTAAACTAAACCTATCATGTGCCATCACTATGATAGCAGGTTCAGGTTATTGCTGAGGCGAAACAGGAGAGTTCAACGAATTACAAGAACTGTATTAAATGGTTAAAGAGGAAAGATCGAAGAATAGCTCATCTACTATCTTTTCATTTATCATTTTCCTCTCAGTATAGACGAGAGACATAGTTTGCTGTCTTCTGCTCGTCTCTTGACCTTGCCTCCTTTTATTTTTCCCAGTGTCTCTAATATTTCATCAATCCAACTTTTCTTTTTAGTGGTTAGCCATTGGAGCTAATGTTCTCGTGACAATGATTGTCGCTCTCTTCCGTTGGGGTAGCTTTTCCAACTATCCCCTCTTTGGTACCTCCTTCCATAATTCTACTGGCGTGGGCGCTGTCCTCCGCATCTGTATCCTCTTCTCGTGAGAGTTGCTTTCTAACAGTCCGCGATGTTAGCTTCTTACATTTGTACGCCATCAAAATAAAAGCTGTTCCCGCAATTTTGTCGGCTATCTCGTTGCCACGTACTACGTTGTACTACTACTACTACACGAACTGTATGACCAGGAGAAAATGTTCACCTTAGGCTCTTGAGGTGAGACGGGTCCAGTAGATGCACCGACTCATAGCGAGGCATTTTCTTTTCAATTCAACGGAGTATGACTTGTGAGTCAGTCATTATGACCGCATTTGTCGTAACCAAGTGATTGCTCACAGCACAGCTTCAGTCTTCATTCCTATGCTGGAAGTGGTAGTTCAATAGACTCATGTCCCTTTCTCTCTCATCTTTCCTTTGGAGTACACAGCAAAACCCTAACCACTATACACACGTGCGAGCGTGCTATTAAAAAAAAAACTACTACCACAAAAACACAGAGACACAAACACAGAGACACATATATAAGCAATGTTTCTTCGGTTCTATTCTTCCTTCCAATTTCTTTCTGCCTTGTGTGTAAGCTTACGTGGAAATGAATGCCGGAGAATAAATAAGTAACAAGTATTTCGAAGGAGGCAGAATACAACACAGAGATAATGGAGTGAATGTATAAAGAGTTTATTCATATCCATATAACAAGTTACGACATTATTACTGAATCATCGTGTAACACGTCAGCAAATAGAATGTATTAGCTCTCAATTTATTCAGAAAAAAAATATATAGTAAATCAGCAAACATTTCCAGGTATGATCGTGCGATAGATTAACATTTAACTGAATATTTCTTCACACTATTCTCTCTATTCGAATCATGGACAGTAGACAAACAAATGAAAAGACGATTAGAGGCCACAGAGATGGGATTTCTCAGGAGAATGTTGAAAGTTTCCTGGACAGCTAAAAAGACCTATGAGGAAGTTCTCAAAGAGGCCAAACAAAAAGGGAGCTCTTAAAAGACATCAGAAAGAAGCAATCAACATTTTTCGGGCACATCATGAGAAGAGGAAAGTTGGAATACTTGGTTACAATTAGGAAAATGCAGGGAAAGAGAACGCGGACGACAAAGAGAAAAAATACTGGATAGCTTGGTGTCATGGCATGGAAAACAGTCAACAACAGAACTGATGCGATGCACTGTAGATAGAAGATTGTGGAGGGACATGATCACCTACGCCAACCGGTATGGCACATGATGATAATTCTCTCTATTAAGATTGATAGAAAACTTGTATCGATTGAAGTATGTACGTCTATTCAGTAAGTCAGGCTATAACTTATAGACATTTAGCATAAACTGCGAGGGAGGAATGTCCGTCGTCAATTGACTACCAAAAGGGGTTTATTGATTGTTCAGGGCCCTGTTTGTGTCAAGAACATCTGACAGCGGAGAGACGGCTTTATCCAAACAAAATGACCAAATCTGGAATTGTCTTGTGGGCTTCATTCCTCACCCCCTCCCCTCTCTCTACTATAAGACGTGGTCACCGTGTCCTTCTCCGTTCTATTTTCGCTGCCTACAAATAAATGTTTGAGTGAGTGAATACTTATGGGTACTCGGGGCGACTACTTCGTCTAGCGAATCAATTCAGAGGAAGAGGTATTTTTACAGCTCTCGGAAAAAAATGACAAATAATCAACAACAGAAAAAATGACAAATAATCAACAACAGAAAAAATGACAAATAATCAACATTAAAAAAAAATAAAATAAAGTACAATTTATGGTCCGAAGCAGGCCTGACCCCGTACTCCTTGGCACAGTCGTCTAGCACCAGACCCTTCTTTCTGGTGCCATTTTACTGGGTTAATTGGTGAGAATTTGTCACTTCGAATCCGCGGTTTCCTTGTAGCTTTCCCATCCACTGGTGTCTGATGTCTATCACTCCCAGGTAACGGCGACAAATAGGAGGTCTCATGTGTTCGTTAAATAATTCACGGCAGCTAA
The DNA here is from genome assembly GCA_032433765.1 of Megaustenia siamemsis. Lineage (NCBI taxonomy): Eukaryota > Metazoa > Mollusca > Gastropoda > Stylommatophora > Ariophantidae > Megaustenia > Megaustenia siamemsis. The sequence continues at coordinate 49,752,002 of JAVIAB010000139.1, read as the reverse complement.
AAGTAGAAAACAGTAGGCCAAAAATGGTCTCTTGAAAGTTAATAAATTATTACAATTTAAGACATTGTAACTTTACATTAAAAAATAAGTCTACTTTATATTTAAAATATGAATGTATTTTGTATTTAAAAACCTTAATGCATTTCATATTTTTAGCAAATTAATGTACTTTATATTAAAAACATAGATGTAAGAAGAAACATAGACGTGGTATATCTCTGAAATTAGGAAACAAAGCATGACAGCGAAAATATAAGTGATAGATAAAATTGAGTGATATACAGAAGTGAGTGATAGAGTAAGTAGAGTAAAAAAAAAGTAAAGAGCCCCGTTCCGACACGTGGCGTATAGGGAATATGGTGTTAGTGACCACAAATTTTACAGACCTTCAGCATATGATTTTTAGAGTAATATGGTCAGTATTACGCCCGTGCCGCTTTACTTTCCAAGAAAAAAAATCCGGTATCCATTTAAGGCTGGGTGAACCCGGAGGCCGTCGGTTGGGATCGAACCCGACCTCTTGTCCTTTGTAGTCCAGTTCACTAAACACTGAGCTATCGCGGCTCCCAGAGTGATAGATAGAAGTGAATGGTGAACAGAAATGAGTTTTGTTGTTTGTTTGTTGTTAAGATCATCATCACTGTACACCGAACGAACACATAGGTGCTCCGATATCAGCCTCGAGAATCTCGAGAAAACCCGACGAGAATCCTAGCCCACGTGTCCGGCCTGGAATCCATGATGTGGGTGGGTTTTAAAAAAAAAAAAAATTTTGCCAGGGCAGCAGTCGTATCTATGGCTACTCTTTTTTATGTTAACTGCAAGGTATCTTTAACGTGCGCGAGTACACACGGGACCTTCTGTTCTTTGTAGTTATTCGGGAGAGATAGTCTTCGGATCTCACTACTCAAGTAGTTAGGGGGAAGACTAACGTCATTATAAAAATCCAGGGTTTAATTTTGCCTTCTTTTTTTTTTATTAAATCACAACCGCTTTTGATGGGCTTTGATCCCGGGTCACTCGTGTACCGAGGCCGACACTGTGCCTGTAGACCTATAGCTTGTTTCATAACTCGTGCCCAACTTTTAAAATCGATAGATTTTTAACCGCTTGTTGTAAGTTGTTCAAAATTTGCATGGAAAGTTATAATGATTAGAACCAAACAGGGAATTAATTTCATTTAAAAAAACATTTGGTTATTATTGTTGCTTATTTGATTTATATAAATTTATAACGACCCATTGATGTAGTCAAAACTTAATGTTTACAGTATTTTAAGTTAAAAATAGCGAGTAAAAATCCATACACGGTAAAATTGACGTGTTTGCACGCTTTCGCCGTGGTTTTTTTGACACAATTAGACACTTGAGAAATTGTGTGTTCCATTTCCGTTCATTCAGAGGTGTAGACGTGAAATTCGCAAAATGTAGGGTATGAATGAAACTGTTGCAATAAGAAAATTAAAAGCTTCGCTGAAAAAGAACAACAGTATTGAAATATCAAAGTCTACATTATGGAGGAATGTGAGAGCTGCAGGTTTTACATTCAGAAAGTATTCCAATGGACTAAACATCATCTGTGAGAAGCCACATATAGTAGTCATGAGAAGCAAGTACTTACGTGAAGTAAAAGAGGTGCACAAGCAAGGTTATGATATTGTGTACTTGGATGAAACATGGATCAATGCTCACCACACTAACCAAAGGGAATGGCAGTCATCAGATGGAAAGATTAAGAGATTAATACCTAGCAGCAAAGGACAGCGCTTGATAATTGCTCATGCAGGTAGTCGACAACATGGACTAATACAGAATGCAAAGCTCATTTTTCTTTCAAAATCCACAGACAATCGGGATTATCACTCTGAGATGAATGGTCACATATTTAGACATTGGATTGAAAATTCTGTTCTCCCATCACTAGATCGACCATCTTGCCTAATAATGGACAATGCAGCGTACCACAACATTGTTGCACTTGAAGATAAAGTCCCGACGTCATCCAGTACAACAGATGTTATTAAGATATGGCTCACAAAGGAGCACATACAATTTAATAACATGTACTTAAAACCTGAATTACTATCTCTAGTAAAGCAAAAACAAAGGACAAAGATTTTTCAAATAGATAAGATTATCCAAGAGCACGGTCATATAAGTTTGAGGCTGCCACCTTACCATGCTCATTTAAATCCAATAGAACTAATCTGGGCAAAATTAAAAGGACAAGTGGCAGATGAAAATACAATATTCAAAATATGCGATGTAAAGACTCTTGCTAATTTCGCTTTATTAAATATAGACAAAGATTATTGGGCTGAATGTGAAGACCACGTCTTAAAACAGGAAGAGGAATATTGGAAAAATGATGGTTTGTGGAATGTTCAACCCCAAACAGTTATTAATCTTTTAGACTCGTCTGATTCAGAATGAAAGTATATAGCCTCCACAATGTTGGCCCCTATATTACCTTAAATTAGTTCAACAAACGGTCCTTTTCAGGACCACACAACTATGAAAATTGGACATACAGGTATACCTTGATATTATCGCCCGTCCTCGAACTGAGAAGACAATAATTCCTGGTATTTCCCCATTACGACCACGCCTTTACCTAGTGAAAATTAATCATAGACCAGCAACTACGGTAGTTTCTATTATTTAGGGGTTTACAATTTACAATTTTGACAAACATCGAAGAAATTCGCCGCTTTAAGAAAACTGCAGCTGCAAGATATTTGTTAAATATACATTTAAAGGGTCTTTTGCATTCTAATAACATTTGGAAAATTTCAACAGTTTTTAACAAACGGTTACTGAACAATAGCGTTTTGAAGTTGGGCAAGTGATTTGAAACGAGCTATAGTCCCCTAGAAGTCAGTTTTAGACAGAAGTGGGTTATATATAGAAGTAAATGATAAACTAGATTTGAGACACTGCGAGCAGAAGATAGCCACATTTTTAACACTGACCGGATAGTTTGACGTCCTACCAGATCATAAAAGCACTGACACTGATTGAGTCGTCCGTCAGTGAGTTTTGTTAAGTTCTTTAGTGGGAGGGGGGTATGTGTGTGTGTGTGTTAGGTGATATAGAAGAGGAAAGTAGAAGAGAGCTTGATATGGAAGGCTGCGTAAGAGAGAGCGAGAGACAGGAGATGTGAGAAGGGGGGAGGGAAGAGTGACAGAGGTGATGAGAAAAGGAGGAAGAGATTGCAAATAAGAGAAATACTTGGAGGGGGGGGAGGTGTTTTAAAATGAGAGTGAAAGAAGAAAGAGGGGTGAAAGCACAGTGGTTTGTCATTGAGACTTCCGTTGTCTTGTTTAATTGTTCGTTCCACTAATATAATTACACGCACATTCTTCTATAGTAAAACGGGAGGTCAAAAAGTAATGCACACCAATTTTTTTCTCGGCTAATAATAAATATAGGAATATGAAATTTTGCACACTTAGAATATGACATGTTCCAATTATGTGTACCAAATTGCACAGCATTCTGATAAATATTACGCAATCTATGAACCGTTAAAATGGAGCTTGTCAACAATGTCCGTTACAAACAGCGAATTGTCATAGAATTTCTGGTTGCGGAAAAAGAAACTGTGGCAAACATTCATAAACGACTGTGTGCAGTGTACAAATGTTCTGCAGTCGATAGGAGCACAGTTAGTCGCTGGGTTCAGAGAATTAAAGCTGCAGAAAGTGTACGAGTGGAGCTGCATGATTTACCGCGTTCTGGACGTGTTGCCTCGGCTACCAGCACAGACATGTTAAACCGGGCTGATGCCATTATTCGTAAGGATAGGCGTATCACTAGTCAGCAATTGGCATTGCAGCTTACAGTCAGCAAGGGAAGTGCAATCGCAATTTTTAAAACTCTCGGATATTCAAAGATTTGCGCTCGATGGGTTCCTCGGTGCCTAACAAATGATCACAGAGTTCAAAGGAAAACATTCTGTTCTGAATTGTTGGAGCGTTTCGGTGTTGAAGGAGAAATGTTTTTGTCAAAAATTGTTACCGGTGACGAAACGTGGGCACATTATTATGAGCCTGAAACAAAAATGCAGTCAATGGAATGGCATCATCCGCAGTCACCAAAAAGAAAAAAATTCAAAACATCTCCATCAGCCGGAAAGGTGATGATCACTGTCTTCTGGGACATTGATGGTTGATTCTTGTTGATGTAATGACAAGAGGTGAGACAATCAACTCGACAGCTTACATCAATACACTGACAAAACTCAAAAATCGGTTCCACAGAGTTCGGCCTAATAAGCCATCTGCAGATTTGTTGCTTCAACATGACAATGCACGCCCTCACACAAGTCTGGTAACACGGGAAGCAATCAACAAATTTGGTTGGACTGTACTGCCCCATCCTCCTTACAGCCCTGATCTGGCTCCCTCAGATTTCCATCTGTTTGGACCACTCAAAAATTCCTGCGTGGGACACACTTTGACAATGATGAGGGTGTGATCCGTGCAGTTAAAAAATGGCTACGCGAGCAGGACAAAACTTGATACAAACGAGGCATTCATGACCTAGTTTCGCGTTGGCGTAAGGCAATACGCTTGGACGGAGATTATGTTGAAAAATAGGTAGTGTAAAGGGGATGTTCAGCTACAATCTGTGAAAATTTCACACATATTGCCCGAATAGTTTCCGAGAAAAAAATTGGTGTGCATTAATTTTTGACCTCCCTAGACTGTTTAGTGTCAACAATTTCTGAAGTTTTTAAAAACAACGATGGTTACTAGTTGAACATTTCACAGCACAAAATTGCCATCATTAATCGGTCCTAAACAATTGTGGTTTATTTTCTAAAACTGTAAGCTACCAAAATGTGACCAACACACAAAGTAATTAACATGGCCGAATCACATTGTTGTATAGTGTCGCAAATTGGAACCACTTCTACAAAGTATACATTTTTAGAGATGAGAGGTATGTCACAGACCCACGCTTCTCACTTATTACTAAATCGTGCAGATTTAAATGATTGAACTAAAATGTCACTTTGGGTTTAAAACAAACAACTGTGAAAGGTATGGAGAAGTGTGTGTGTGTGTGAGAGAGAGAGAGAGAGAGAGAGAGAGAGAGAGAGAGAGAGAGAGAGAGAGAGAGAGGATTTTATAGGGAAGAGGCTGGTATATAAATAATATATGCAGATAAATAAACTATAACCCTGACTGTTGATATTAATTCAATGAGTCATCAACATCGAAGTGTTAACGTATACCGAGCAATAATAACAACCTAAGAGAAATAATAAGAAATAAGAAACAATTCAGAAAAAAAAATAAATTCATCAAATACTTTCTTTGTGGATCTTTCTGTCTACCGTTGTTCACGACCTACCTTAATGATTCTTTCTGTAGCTGTTGTTTGCCATTATTTTTTAAAAATAAACATTTAAGAGCCCGTTAATAGATTTATATTTTATATTTATCTCTCTTGAGACCCGCTTCAAGAGTTCCGTCCCCTATCGAGTTATTTCCATCTTTCATCTAACGTCATTTCCTGGCACTACATCTCCTTCACGTATTTCTCTGAAATGATTAAATGAACCAAGTGATGTTTTTGGTTTCAGACTTTCTTATTTACTTTCACATGTATTATTATGTTGTGTTATTTGTTATGTCTCTAGACGACCCATTGCGAAAACATCAGATTATGTAGAATCTTGACTTGACGTCATAATATTGCAACTCTTGATAAGTTCTTCTCTTCCTCTTATATATATCTCTCCGAGTGTCGTGCAGATACAAAGTGATAGTTCACGCTATTCTCTCAGCTTTCGTCTATTTTGTTTTGACACTGCAACTCTCATGATATTGTCCCTTAGCTTCTGCATTTACTTAACGATAATCTTCTTCATCGCCCGCTCCTAAAAGCATATTAGCTAGTGTTGTATAATATCATATATGTATAATATAAAATATGTATAATATAAAATATGTATAATATCATATATGTATAATATAAAATATGTATAATATCATATATGTATAATATAATATATGTATAATATAATATATGTATAATATAAAATACCGTAAACAAACCGACGGAAGGCAACAGAAAACCACCGTCGTAACTTCTTTGTGCAATCATAAATCGCCACAATTATAGCCAGTCTTAACATATTAATGTGAATCATGGACAATAGGGCAACAGACAAGAAAATCACTGGAGTCTGTTGAAATGTGGTTTTACAGAAGAATATGAGAATATCATGGACAGCTAAGAAGAGTAATGAAAACTTTCTGAAAGAGATCAAAGCAAAAAGAGAGTTAATTTCCAATATTAGGAAGAAACAATCATTATTTGTTGGCCATGTAATGAGAAGAGAACAACTGGAATATATTGCAACAACTAGAAAAATTGAGGGACGAAGAGATAGAGGGAAGCAAAGAGAAAAAATACCAGACAGCTTAAGAGAATGGCTTGGTAGAAGGTCAACAACAGAAATGATAAATAGCTTTCGAGATCGAAAGTTGTGGAGAGACATGATCAGCAACACCAGCAGGCCCGGTACTTGATGATGATGATTCAAAATATAAAATATTATAATATTTATTATATATAATAGTGTTGTAGTACAACACGTGTTCTGGTGATATTTACCGAAAGCTCTGGTATTTTGGTTTTCGACTCGAAACATCCGACTCCAAGAAGACAAGACACTTTTGGATACCAGGTTGTCTCACCCTTCGGGCTCCACTGACTTGGCCAGACTTATTAGTCGATATCCAGGTCTACCTAAAGAAGGTTAAGTAAGATCTTCATCAGTTCTAGGTCATCGATTCTGACGCCAGCTGTCTGACCACTTCCAGCCCAGGTGGATGTGGGTTCTTTCATCTTACTCTGAATCTCCCTCTGGCAGTTTCTGCCGTATGAAATTGAGCACACTACACGTACAAGCACCTGGCTACAGACACTCAGTTGTTCTGTTTATTTTGCTTGCGCGTGCCAGCTTTATATCTCTAGCGAAGTCTCGAAAAGCTGAATTTTGCGTGAATATCTCTTGTTCATTTTCATACTGGCAGTCGTGTATTCATTCAATTGTGTCCCTTGTCACACAGATCTTCTCCGACGTCATTTTTATCGTTGAGATTTTTCTCTGCATTTTACCTATCAATTTTGCCCGGACACCAGCCATTTGGGTCCACTCATTTAGATTTCTAACCGCCAAAGTTGCTTTACTTTGCGCTGAGTGCACACAGGAGCTCCTGTTTTTGTGTGTGTTTTTTTTTCTTCTCTTCCTTATCCAACAGGCTAGAGATCGGATCTCACAACACAAAGACCGAGGGAGTGTAAAGCCACGAGAGAAAAACGGAGTCGAAGAGAAAAATTGCCACCATCTTTGACGGGGGTTCGAATCATTGACCTTCAGGTTCAGAGGTCAACGTCTTACCTCAAGATCACTATTCCGTCATCCCCCACTACCCACATCCCCCCCCAACAAAAAAATATCAGTAAATTGTAGCTTGTGGTAAGTGAACCAGATCTGATCAAACCCATGCTCCACTTATCCGCGGTGCTTCTATGCACAGCAGGTAGGAATCAACAAGAGAGTGTGAATCAACGAGCGAGCATGGATCAACAGGCGAGTGTGAATCAACAAGCGAGTGTGAATCAACAAGCGAGCATGAATCAACGAGCGAGCAGGGATCAACAAGCGAGTGTGAATCAACAAGCGAGTGTGAATCAACAAGCGAGCATGAATCAACGAGCGAGCAGGGATCAACAAGCGAGTGTGAATCAACAAGGGACAATAAATTAACAAGTGAGTGTGAATCAACAAGCGAGTATAAATTAACAAGTGAGTGTGAATCAACAAACGAGTATAAATTAACAAGTGAGTGTGAATCAACAGACGAGTATAAATTAACAAGTGAGTGTGAATCAACAAACGAGTATAAATTAACAAGTGAGTGTGAATCAACAAGCGAGTATAAATTAACAAGTGAGTGTGAATCAACAAACGAGTATAAATTAACAAGTGAGTGTGAATCAACAGACGAGTATAAATTAACAAGTGAGTGTGAATCAACAAACGAGTATAAATTAACAAGTGAGTGTGAATCAACAAGCGAGTATAAATTAACAAGTGAGTGTGGATCAACAAGCTAGTATAAATTAACAAGTCAGTGTGAATCAACAAGCGAGTATAAATCAACAAGCGAGTGGGTGTCGACAACGATTTGTTTAATCAAAACAGTCAGACAGCCATATTCACGTTTTAAAATCAAGTCAGTCAGGCATCTATATTCACGTTTTAAAATCAAGCCAGTCAGACATCTATATTCACTTTTATAAATCAAAGCAATCAGACATCTATATTCACTTTTATAAATCAAAGCAATCAGACATCTATATTCACTTTTATAAATCAAAGCAATCAGACATCTATATTCACTTTTATAAATCAAAGCAGTCAGACATCTATATTCACTTTTATAAATCAAAGCAGTCAGACATCTATATTCACTTTTATAAATCAAAACAGTCAGATATTTCAGCTCGTGTTTTAAAATAAAACAGTCAGATATTTTTCCTCATGATTTAAATGTGTAGACCATGAGGTTTTGACCCCTATGCGACCTTCCAGAAATTGATTACTTTTTAAGAAGAATAGAATGTATACAGTTTGTGAGGGTGGGGGGGGGGGGGGGGTATGTCAGTCAAGTGCGTGTGGCTTCACCTTTAGAAATGGTCTGGAAACATCGATCTCATGCTCTAATTACTTGTCGATATTTACATCTGTTGTGTCGTGTCGTCAATGTCCCCCACATTAGGCAGGTTTGTCCACAATTTCGAATAGTATTCTGGCATTATTTCCTCACTGTGATGATATAAACATCCTCATTATTATCAAGTACACTACTTGCTGGCTTAGGTGATAACGACTCTCAACCGTTTTAGCTTTACAATTTTTTTTTCCTGGTATATTTTTCTCCTTGTTCATATCTTGTAGCATTAACAAGAACCTCTCGGCCAATTTAACTGATCATGTAGCATTAACAAGAACCTCTCGGCCAATTTAACTGATCATGTAGCATTAACAAGAACCTCTCGGCCAATTTAACTGATCATGTAGCATTAACAAGAACCTCTCGGCCAATTTAACTGATCATGTAGCATTAACAAGAACCTCTCGGCCAATTTAACTGATCATGTAGCATTAACAAGAACCTCTCAGCCAATTTAACTGATCATGTAGCATTAACAAGAACCTCTCAGCCAATTTAACTGATCATGTAGCATTAACAAGAACCTCTCGGCCAATTTAAACATTTACGAAGATAAAATCAAAGAATGAACAAGCATTGATTTAGCAGTCCTAGAGAATAACTGAAGATGAAGATCAATGGATGGGAAAAATTGATGATGTATTTTAGTAGTGTTCCAACAATCTACTAGGTTGTGGAAGAAGAAAAGAAGAAATAATTTTCATGCATGAAATATTTGAGCTCACTCTTCTATACTACAGCACATGAGAGTAAGTTTGCAGAATGTCCCTTCTTTAAAATAACTTTAAGATGGTTCTGATAAACAGGTACCCATTTTTTAAAAATCAAATAATCATGTAGCAAGGCAAACCTGTTGATTGGACAGTTTGTTTCTCTGTATTGCAGAAAGAAAATATGTAACGTCAGATACAATGAAAGCATTACATAAGTTAACATAGTTTTCCTTTCAGCACTGTGCTAATGACAACAAACTTTACAAGATAAGAAAAACTAAAAAAAAATAATAAATAATATGCTAAAGAATAATACAAAAAGAGGCAAAATAAGATATGACAATGTCTTTGGCGCAGATCTCTAGACGTCAATATTAATGAATTAAAGAAAGCGTTCGTTAGTTCAAAACTGGTGACATCCCATGCAGCTTGTCCCAGTATGATACCGATGATGGCTACAAGAGCCTTCTCTGTTCATCATACGTTGCGCGTAATCGTTGCATATGTTCAGCTGTCATTTTGCCTGTGCAACAGTCACGTGACTGCCAACTATAGGTTTACTAAATGGTTTGGACAAATGAGACGATCACCACCAGACATCTTCTACCAGAAAATATAACCACATCGAGACAAGAGAAAAAGAGAGAGCTATTAGAAGATTGTCTGAGGAACCAGCAGACGTCACCACGCATGAGAAACAAAACATGTCTAGAGAATATTGACCAGAATACTCCCATTCCCACTTCTCTCAATGCCAACAAATGTGAAATAAAATAAAACGTGATTGTAATTTCCTCAGGAAACAACCAACTTTATGGGAGTACATAATTCTAGAAGCCAGCACGTAATGACTATGTAACATGAACGGTCACTTTATTTACTGTAACCAGACAATGGCGGTTAATTTACGCTTTGACCTTCAGTGTGAAAACAGCAGGTCACCCTACTTTCCTTTATACCTCGACCGGAAACTCCCTGTTGCATCCTGGGTATTAACTTCTACGCTTACATCATAACAATTCACCGCCATTCTCACCTTCTCTTAATGTCCCCGTACGCGACCAGTCATGGGAACTTTCACTGTGTGACCTGACAATAGATTGTGCGTAATGACACCAGCTGACTTCCCATTTACAATAGCGTATCGTGAGAATTTGCTTCACGCTTTCAACTATTTTACCGGTTAATCTTTATCGCGTGGTTCTCGTTAACTGATCAATTGTGTGATAAAAATAAACACTCTAACGAGTTTATCTTTGGGGGCTAACGAGCACCAGGTTATTCTAGCGTTAACCCACCAAGAAACATCTTGTGGAAGAGATTTCATCCCACACAATAATCAAACGAGGACCACGCAAGGGTTAGAAGGGGAGATTAATCTCCACAGATTTGAGACGTTTGAGAAAAGTGGTTGGAGTTACCCGAAGAGACAAAAGCAGACATGAACAAAATATTAAACTGGTACCAAAAGGAACATTGAAGACGAGCTGACACATCCGCCAACTAAACCAAACAATAAAGTCGGCAATATAAAAACTGCAGATCAGTAATCTTAGCCCACAGCCTGTAGTGTTTTTGACAGATGCAAGATCAGTACTCCATGCATTGCAATCCATAAAATTGTCACATCTGTAGACCTTATTAACTGAACTCTGCACAAGCACCACAGGGTTGCCCTGCAGTGGATCCCATCTCACTGTGGAATACCAGGAAATGAGAAAGCGGATCAGTTGGCAAAGGAAGGTTCAACAGAGACACAACTAGATACACCGGTTACATATCATCATAAGAAACAGATAATCAGGTCAATCAGAAGACCACAAGTCACAAATCAGGATGCCTTTCATAATATGAACAGATGTGAACAAGTTATCATTATACGCCTCAGAACAGGACACCATCGACTCCACAGTCACATGTATACAAATCGGCACCTTAGCTACATGTACATGTGGACAGACGCCCCAGACTGCTGAACACATGCTTCAAGACTGTACTGAATATAGTAGACTGGCGAAAATCCATTGACCCATAGATATAACACAACAGACAAAGTTATATGGGCCACTGCACGAATTACAAAAGACAGAAATTACAAATTTATACTGGAGACTATATTGCAGATATAGATAATAATTCAGGAGAACGAAAAATAGATTAGACAGCTATCACCACTATTGTCCAACAAGGAAATAACTCTAGAGGCAAAACAAGAACTTTACAATACAAGCTTCATCCCAACGCTGTGCTACCAATGTCAATCTTTGATCATAGATGCAAGAACAATAAGTAAAATAACCTCAACTGAGATTAAGTGTGTTAGACGAATGACAGGAAACAGCCTGAGCGATAAAATCAGAAATGAAGAACTGAGAAAAAAGCTAGGAATAGCCCCACCATAGAATATATAAAGAAACAACAGATTAAATGGTTGTTCCACGTAACAAGGCAGAAAGATCAAAACACAACGAGCCTTAAATAAACGTTGTGAGAAAACCAGACAAAAGGACCGACCACGAAAAAGATGGATCGATAGAAACACTAGGAAACATAACAGCAGCAGATGCGAACAGAAGAACAAAAGATGGATCTATAGAAACACTAGGAAACATAACAGCAGCAGATGCGAACAGAAGAGCAAAAGATGGATCGATAGAAACACTAGGAAACATAACAGCAGCAGATGCGAACAGAAGAGCAAAAGATGGATCGATAGAAACACTAGGAAACATAACAGCAGCAGATGCGAACAGAAGAGCAAAAGATGGATCGATAGAAACTCTAGGAAACATAACAGCAGCAGATGCGAACAGAAGAGCAAAAGATGGGTCGATAGAAACACTAGGAAACATAACAGCAGCAGATGCGAACAGAAGAGCAAAAGATGGGTCGATAGAAACACTAGGAAACATAACAGCAGCAGATGCGAACAGAAGAGCAAAAGACCTCAGATAACTTCATCAGGAGACGAAGTCGCGCTTCACAGCACCAGAGCTGGAAGTTGTCAGCGACCCTCAGCTGATGGCTTGCGCCAGGATCTATGAACCAGGACCATCCAGACCCTGCTCCACCTCTCCGTGGGGCCTCTAGTAACAGACTAACCTGTCTAGTCAGGCCAAGCGAGTAAGGATCGAAGAGGGAAGACAACCCTGTACTCAAAAATGTCGTGCTGAAGACGGATGTGTTTAGCCGAAAGGCGCAAATATCACAGTTATACTGCAAACCACAACACAACGCAGACACGCCCACTTAACGTCCTTTTAAGGGTGGTTGACAAAGAGAAATTCTACAGTCTACGAATACTCTAGAATACTTTAGTCATCGGGAGAACACAAGCAAGCAGCTAACTCCATCAAATCCAAATGACAGTTATTAAGGTTGACAGAAGAAGGAGAACTAGAATTTCATACACATTTTTTCCCGTGACGCATGAAGTGGTGTACCAGGATGTAGAATGTCCCAGCTGAATTGTCGGTGCCCACCCAGTACAGAGGGAGCCGCGATAACTCAGTGGTTAGTGAACTGGTCTACAAAGGACAAGGGGTAGGGTTCGATCCCAACGAACGGCTTCCGGGTTCACCCAGCCTTAAATGGGTACCGGATTTTTTTCTGGGAGAGTGAAGCGGCACGGGCGTAATACCGACCAAATTACCCCAAAAATCATGTGCCGAATGTCTGTAAAATTTATAGTCACTAACACCATATTCCCTATACGCCACTTGGCGTGACGGGGGTACTTTACTTTTGTTTTCTTTCCCATTACAGAGCCCTACCCAATGTTACACCTTTTTATGAGTTGCTACAGTACGTTTTCAATATTTTTGCCATTAGCAACATTAGTTATTTTATTTAACTAAAAAAAACCAATCATTTCCATATAAATTAACAGCAAAATTATTCACAAAGATAATAATATAGATATTATTTGCCCATAAGAAAGACTTTAATTAATGGACAATTTGAGTGATCACGTTAAGAAGCTTAGAAGTGATATCTAGGAAGAATATCTCACATACGGTAAGCTGTGTTACGCCACTGCCAGCTGCCCGGATTGAATATCTCGGCCAGTCACAGACAGGCCCCACTTAAAGTCCTTTTACGGTCACGATCATGGTGACAGGCGTTGTAACGCGATCAGGATTAAACTGGTTTGAGATTGTTGCTGTGGTGGCCGTGGATATCCTGGTGACGCAAAGAGCGTGGACCTTCCCCATGCAAATTTCAGAGGACAGGAAATGTAAACAAAACGCCCATAAAACCGGCACTACTTTTTCTATAGTTACTGGGAATTACGTAAAAGAGGGAAACGACCACGTGAAGGGAAATAATAATTTGGTAATAGTGTTTCCCGTGTTTTTTTCAGACAGGAAAGTTGTTGGCTATCGATTTTCTTCAGCCTTTTTTTTATTTTGATCGACACGACCTGGTCAGAGTGTCCCATTGATAAAGACTTTAAAGCCAGCTTTCATCATCATCGAGTGCCGTCTCCGCATAGAAGGTGGCCTCCATGGAGCGCCATCCCGCTCTGTCTCTTGCTTTGTTGGTGCAGGTTGTCATAGGCTGACTTGTCCATCTATTAATGTTACTAGTCTATGTTAGTCTTGGTCTGCCTCTTTTAACTTGTATTTTATCTTCCAATATTACTTTTAGTAGGCTGCTGTGTTTTTTTAACATGCTCCAAAAATCTCATTTGTCTTGTTTGAATTGTGTTTAGTAGTTCTCTTTTCATTTTTAGTTGTTTTAAGACTCCATCGTTTGTTTTCTTTTCTTTCCATCCAATTCTTCAAAATCTTCTATAAATCCACATTTCAAAGGCCCCAATTTTCTGTAAAGCCATTTGTAGACCTCCTAAATGTCCAGCTAGTCCAAACCGTAAACAAAATATGGGGCTTCAGGAATCATCATAATCAAATAACGTGTCTGGTGGCGTAGGTGATCATGTCTCTCCACAACTTGCAAACTCTATACTTTTGTTGTTGACCTACTATTAAACCATTCTCTTAAACTGCCTTGCATCATTTCTTTCTGTTTCCCTCTCTGTCTTTTCTCCGATTTTTTTTCCAGTTGCCATAAACTATTCAATCTGTTTACTTCTTATTGCATGTCCAAGAACAAGAATATTTTTTTCCTCCTGGGAATGGAAAGAAGTTCTCTGTGCATGATTTTCTCTTGCATTACATTTTCGTTAATTGTTTCAGCTGCCGGGGGTATTTTTAACATTTTCGTGTAAAGTTTACATTTATGTTGTCTTCTGCTACTTTCTCGTATGTTGTTAGTTCCATGATTGACAGAATAAGACAGGGATGCATCCTCTATCATTACATTTTCAAAATCTATGCTGAGAACATCATGAGAAATGTCACAAATGATGAAAGTTTTGTAAAGTGCAACCTTTTTACAACAATTATATATATATATATATATATATATGAGCCGCGATAGCTCAGTGGTTAGTGAACTGGACTACAAAGGACACCCCTCTAGGGTTCGATCCAAACCGACGGCTTCCAGGTTCACCCAGCCTTAAATGGGTACCGGATTTTTTTCTGGGAAAGTAAAGCGGCACGGGCGTAATACGGACCACATTACCACAAAAATCATGTGCCGAAGGTCTGTAAAATTGATGGTCACTAACACCATATTCCCTATACGCCACCACTTGGCGTGACGGGGGTACTTTACTTTTTACTTATATATATATATATATAAAGATATATATATATCTTTATTTCCTGTCTGCTACCGGGAGCTCATTATGAGGGAAGTAAAGAATACTGACACTGTGACCTTCCAGGCATGACGTAAGAGTCGACTAAGGACGTTGATTTGATGGCTTGATAAGCTGTCATTGTAAAAAAGTATTGTTATGGAAACAGAACCATATATTTTAGAGGCAGTGATCTCTGCAATATGTGCCATTTTGGCACGCAAGGTTTCTGTTTTTGAGATTATGGTTCTGCCCTGTCTTCGGCTCGAAAGGACAATATATATATATATATTTATATACATTATTTATATATTATAAATCTTTACGATACATTACCATTGCTGGTATATGTCGGGGTGGGGGGGGGGGAGAGAGAGATAGAACCAGTGGAATAAAGGCCGCTTGGTCAAGCAGTCGCCAAGACGTGAGAGACTCAGGATTTTTATTTCACCCCCCGATAGAAAAATCCTCTGTCTACCGCGGGCTTCGAACACCGTAGGCCAACTTTTCAGCAACAAATGACAATATTATTCCATAAATTCGGATACACTGATAACACAGTCCTCCTTTCAAACTGTGCTGAAAGGATTAAAGGAGACAATTGAGTCGGCAAAAAAAAATACACAGCGAAGAGCAAAACCTTGATCAAAATACATAGATAATAGATATAATAGATACTAAGATAACGTCGGCGGAAAAAATAAAAAAGGGAAACCAAAATCATCACGAATAACGAAGTTCTTAAACTGTAACAAATTATGAATATATTCGATTTGTAAAAACTAACGCTGGCGACCACAAAAGTCTAGCAGTTAAAAGAAATAAAATATGTTATATGTTTTTTTCCCCCGATAGCAACATAAGGTTGTGATCATAAACAATCTCGCAAACAACAATGAAGACATTGGTTCATTTGAAAAAAAAATTGCTACAGTAAAATTATCAGGAAGCTTTGGATAATGAAAACAGAAAATGAAGACATACTAAACAACCTAAACATTGTAAAGAACTGCCATATAAACAACATCTAAGAGATTAAATTAAAGACAATAGAATACAAGAACAATAATGGGGGGGGGGGGCACGGTTCCAGGAATACAGGACAGGGGCAGACTGAAAAGTATAAAGAAGGTGGTTTCAAGACATCAAAGAAAACTTGAATTGACAACAAAAGAATTGCGGGAACTGCCTAAAAGAAAGAGATTCTTTCAGCGGGGCAATGATGAAAGCAACGTACTGTAAAGGACATTCAACCCGATGATGATGTTGTTAATGACTCTAATTCATTATTTTATGTCTAGAATGGTTCTACATAACAATGAGGTACTTTTTTTGTTTCCTATATCGGTCATCAAAGCTGGTTGTGTAATATATGTTCCCCTATTCTTCGAATAAAGCGTTTCCCCAAGCTATTCTGCGCCTCATTTCTGCGCTCTCCCGTCCCAATTTAACATCGTTCCTAAATATTTGAATTTATTGGCTTCTTTTTAAAACTGTTCGATTTACTTTAATTGTGCCTTTCCGAGATGTACTTTTCGTTGTTGCAACCATTATTCGTGTAATTTATATTTTTGGATACGAATTTTTATTATTACTTTTCACCATAATAATGTCGATTATTTTCTGTACATAATTTGTACTTTTAGTATTACGACGTTGTTTAAATTATGACCATCGACTGATATTCCGGGTATATCGTTCAAGAAAGTCCCACAATACAGACAAAACATATCTGGTAAAAGTACACAATGTTGCTTATTATGTTTTATTTCTTGAAATACTCCCAATTGATTTCCATTTTTTGAGGCTGTTTTTTTTTTTTTTTGACAGTAGACTTTCTTTAATTTTCTGAGAGCTTTGCTGGTATCATTTATACTTTGTCAAATAAAATATTTGATCTTTACGCTTTACTTTGTTAAACGCTTTTAATTTAGAATGATAAAACACATTTTCACTTCTTTGGATCTTTTAATTAATGATCATATGTTATATATGGCGTTGTTCGCATCTTTAACTCCAGCAAACCCATACTGTTCATCACAAATATTTGGTACAATATTTTCTCTTGCTCTTCACGTTATGGTTCTTAATAATATCTTAGTCACGTGACTCATAAGACTTGCCGCGTAATGGACCTCTCGTTCCACAGGACCAGGCAAATAAAGAGCTGTGAATATAGAATTGAGCGAATCACTCGGTACATTCCGCCGCTGTAGCTGTCATTCAACAGCTTTGTTATTTTTGTTCAAAATGATCTTTACTTATGTTATCTGTTTCAGACGATTTTCACACGTTCTTGTTGCACGAGGTATCTCCCACTTCTTGAAGTATGTCTGTTCCTCTCCAATAATCTTCAACATAAACGTACAAATAAACTTGCACCTGTAGGAATGCTGCTATAGCTGAGTCTACTTTTTTATTTTAATCATGGACTTGTCTTTTCTATCACGAGAAGCAAATGTTTGACCAGAAAGAATCAGATTTGAAAGTGGGTGTGAATGCAAACAAGAAAGTGAGTGTGAATGTAGACATGAAAGTGGGTGTGAATGTAGACATGAAAGTGGATGTGAATGTAGGCATGAAAGTGGGTGTGAATATAGACATGTGAAAGTGAGTGTGAATATAGACATGAAAGTGGATGTGAATGTACACATGTGAAAGTGGGTGTGAATGTAGACATGAAAGTGGGTGTGAATGTAGACATGAAAGTGGGTGTGAATGCATGCATGATAGGGGTGTGAATGCAGGTATGAAAGTGGGTATGAATGCAAGCTTCAAATTGAGCGTGGATGCAGGCATGAAAGTGGGTTCGAATGCAGGTATGACAGTGGATGTGAACGCAGGCATGAAAGTGGGTGCGAATGCAGGTATGAAAGTGGGTTCGAATGCAGGTATGATAGTCGGTGTGAACGCAGGCATGAAAGTGGGTGCGAATGAAGACATGAAAGTGAGTGCGAATGTAGGCATGAAAGTGGGTGTGAACGCAGGCATGAAAGTGGTTGCGAATGTAGGCATGAAAGTGGGTGCGAATGTAGGCATGAAAGTGGTTGCGAATGTAGGCATGAAAGTGGATGTGAACGCAGGCATGAAAGTGGTTGCGAATGTAGGCATGAAAGTGGGTGCGAATGTAGGTATGAAAGTGAGTGTGGATGCAGGTATGAAAGTGAGTGTGAATGCAGGCAATTTTCCAAAGAACTTGAAATGTCTCTGCTTATCGTCACCACAATTATCAACATGTACGAGTTTTTATAGTAATAGAGGTATATACAAGACATAATCCCTCGCCCACAATCTGTTGTCAGTGTCAAACGTGAATCTCTTTCTCTCTCTCTCTCTCTCTCTCTCTCTCTCTCTCTCTCTCTGCGATCAGGACTCAATCAGAGTAGGACTCCAGACCTCCAGACTCTCACACGAAGACAGCTGTCTGTTTAAGCCTGTTAGATCCACTCCGCTTGAATACCTGTTAAGACGTTGCACTGTGTTCTGCGCCAGTGGCCCAGTGCATCCGATTTCAGCCAGCATTTTGTTCAGGTTTGCTTTCCTTAGCCTTTTATTGTCCCCAATCTTCCTGTAAGGCAGCAGATGATCTTTTCTGTAGGGGGATTCTGCCCTTAGATGGTTGGCCCTCCCAGGTTTACGAGCACCATCTGCCCGAGTCACTAGAGGTGACTAACACAGACACGCGACTTGGAATATGAGGAAACTGCAATGAGGAACACCTTTCATGCACAGCCTCCAACTGTTCCCGCCGCCTATCCCCATATACCGGTAATTCACGTCCTCTTGTAAATGATGATCGTCGTAGCACTTGATTATGTTAGGCCATCGTTGTTGACTCAAATTCCGAACATATAGACACACAGGTAGTCGTCAAATTAACCCCGTCGCACATCAAACAGCAGACCGTAAGATTAGCACACGGCCGGTCTTGGGAACCATTACGATGACGTAGCACACAACAATGCCGAACACAGTCTCGCTCCCTTTAGATTTCTGATTACTCTAGTCTAAGCAGCCCACGACGAACAAACCACGAATCAAATTCCCCAAAGAGACAAATCTGCGGCTGACGAAGTAGTTTACATTAGTGAGTAACATGGAAATAACTTGCGTCAAGGAATTCCAACAACGGTCATCAATGTGATGTAAAGCGCAGATCAAGTCTAGGCGGTGGAAGGTCTCATTCACAACACTTGATTTGTAAAAAACGGACTGTTGTCGGCCTACAACCTCGTTTTAGCGGCACAGATGTATCAAGTGTATCATCATTTTGACTTTAACGCAGAAAAGTGCAACGAAGAACCGAAATTGGGTTCAGACCCTGGGTGCACTTTCTGCAGCGATTGAGAGGACGTGGACTAGATCCGCCATCTTGGAGACGGAAAAACAAAGGCGAATGAAAACAAGATTTAAAATCTCTGAGATTGGAAGTCCTATACAAATTTGTATATTGCCTAGGATGCTACTTTCTACTTGCGATATTTTCCATTTTCAAGAGATTAAACATTAATAGAGATAAGACCAACATTATGAGAATTAATGCAGTTGGCAATAACCAAATAAAATTAGGAGAAATGCCTCTACTAGACGTACAATCTTACATATATCTGGGCCGTAATATAGATAAAGAGGGAGGAATAAAAAATGATACCAAAATATGGATATCAAAAGCAAGAGGAACTTTTGTTGCACTGGGAAACATGGAAATCCAACTATATTAGGTTAAATACAAAAATAAAAATTTTCAAATCCAATGTTAAGTCAGTCCTATTATATGGCTGTGAAACATGGAGAACAACAAAACTGACAATCATGAAGATACGGACTTTCATTAATGGATGCTTACCCAGAATAAAAGGATGGAAATGGCAGGACAAAATCACTAACATAGAATTATGGAAATGAACCAGTCAAAAACCACTGGATATAGAGATACAGAGAGGACGATGGCGCTGGATAGGACACACACTGCTGAAACCAACTGAGAGTATTACACAACAGGCCCTTTTTTGGAATCCCCAGGAGAAAAGACAAAGAGGAAGACGAAGTAATTCTTGGAGAAGGCCGACAGAAGCAGAGATGAAGATGATGGGGAAGACATGGAATGATCTTAAAAGAATGGCAAGAAACAGAACGACTTGGAAAGTGTTTGTTGAAGACCTATGCTCCACAGGGAGCTGAAAAAGTAGAAGATGATGTGTCTTCCCCACACATCAATCACAATCTGTTGTCAGTGTCAAACGTGAATGAAAACAAGATTAAAAATTTCTGAGATCGGAAGTCCGATCCAAACGTGTATATTGCCTAGGATGCTACTTTCGACATGCGATATTTTCGATTTACAAGATTTTCTGAAAGTAAGCCCATCGTTAAGCGAGGTTTGATTGTATGCCTAGTGTTAACTTTTTTTTTTAACTAACATTAAAGTAGCTTTATGATTCGTTAGCGGACATTGCCCTTCTCTTTACGACTGAATTGATTTATGATGCACTTGTTCTGCATTGATTATATTGTAATCACTCCACTATAAATGTCTGTCAATATTTATAATTATCTTCTAAAAAAACAAAAAAAGAGAGAAAATGTAAAGCACCCCCGTCACGCCAAGTGGCGTACAGGGAATATGGTGTTAGTTACAATAAATTTTACAGACCTTCAGCACATGATTTTTGGGGTAATGTGGTCGGTATTACACCCTGCCGCTTTACTTTCCCAGAAAAAAAATCATTACACATTAAAGGCTGGGTGAATCGGAAGCCGTCGGTTGGGATCGAACCCTACCTCTTGTCCTTTGTAGTCCAGATCACTACCCACTGAGCTATCGCGGCTCCCAAATTTTTTTCTAAGCACATGATTAATGGTTATTTTAGAATTTGTCATGTGATCATTTTTTAAAATTATCAAATTAAACACTCCACAGGCAGTAAAACTGTCATAGAGACTACTTTCTTAGGAGAAACATTTAAGTCTATTCAGTTCGAAAACAAACTTCTAACGAAGCAGTCCCAAACAAAAGCTTGCTGAAGACGGATGCACTGGGCCGCAAGATGCCCTAGCGCAATGCAATCCGCTAATAATCGTACCAGGTAGAAGAAATTATGTTTCCACTCACCATTTCTAATATATAATGAGGTGCGCGTGGCCGTGCGGCTGAAAACAATGTTCCGTTGGCTGAAATGCTGACGTACGGTGTTCGAAGCCCGTGGTAGATAGAAATGATTTTTTCTATCGGGGGTGAAATAAAAATCCTGAGTCGCACACGTCATGGCGACTGCTTGACCAAGCGACCTTTATCCCTCTGGTTCTATCATTGCCCCCCGACATACACCAGCAATGGTATAATGTGTCGTAAAGATAGTATTTCTAATATAAGAAATAGATCGCGTAATCAATAACGAATGTGTGTTATGGGGGAAATGGAAACGTGATAGCTTAGTGGTTTGTGAACTGGATTACTAAATACTCTCTCTCTCTCTCTCTCTCTCTGCGGTCAGGACTCAATCAGAGTAGGATTCAAGACTCTCACATGAAGTCAGCTGTCAGGTTAAGTGTGTTGACACTCTGATTGAACACCCGTTAAAACGTTGCACTGTGTTGTGCGCCAGTGGCCCAGTGCATCCGATTTCAGCCAACATTTTATTCAGGTTTGCATTCCTTAGCCTTTGATTGTCCCCAATCTTCCTGCAAGGCAGCAGATGATCTTTTCTGTAGGAGGATTCTGCCCTTAGATGGTCGGCCCTCCCAGGTTTACGAGCACCATCTGCCCGAGTCACTAGAGGTGACTAACACAGGCATGCACACACAAAGATATGAGATGTGACCAACACAGACATGCACACAGCGATACGAGGCAGGACTAACACTGACACACATCAAGATATATGACACATGACTAACATAAACATGCACATAAAGATATGAGATATAACTGACATAGACATAGACATGCACACCCAAAGATATGAGATGTGACTAACATAGCCATGCACACACAGGGATATGAGATGTGACATGCACACACAAAGATATGAGATATGACTAACTTAGACATAGACATGCACACCCAAAGATATGAGATGTGACTAACATAGCCATGCACACACAGGGATATGAGATGTGACATGCACACACAAAGATATGAGATATGACTAACATAGACATGCACACACAAAGATATGAGATATGACTAACTTAGACTAAAAGATTACTACTAAATACAAGAGGTTGCGTTCGGTCACGATCGTCAGGTTGCAAGATCACCCACTGCTAATTTTACTTAAGAGTTTACATAAGGCCTGCGTGCATCCCTGTCAGCGAGACGTGTTCAGCTTTGCGAATATAGATGGTTGTGGGTAGGATTCTGTCAGCTATATAGCTCGCTAAAATGATCCTTGACATGAGACGTCTCAATAGTAGGGTGTCGCAGACCTTTAAAGTTTTTTTTAAGTTGACTGTGGGTTCTGTTATTGTTGTTGATGTAATGCCACGAGTTGATGAGGGCATGGTGCCCTTTTACTCATTGATGTGGTAGTGGGAGTGGGGTGACGGGTCGTAACGGTTATCTGGACATTCCCGGCTCTTACTGGAGAAGTTGGAGTTAGTCTATCCCAGGCTATGCTGAGAAACTACTAGTCCAAACCGGAGGTATTGCAATACTATCTCTTCTATATGTTGTTGTTGTTGTTATGGATCCAGCGATCTTTGAGCTGCTGCCCTTCAGCCCAATGCTGTGTAGTAGTATCTGCAGGTATTACTAAGTTCTGCTGTGGTTGCGTAGAGTGTTCCATTTGGAGGGTCTTTGATGAAATAGTGTTCTTCTGATGTCAGTGAGCTTTGGACATTGAAACAGGTGGTGTTCTACAATTTCTTGTGGGTGATTACAGAATGGACATATTGGGGTATGGTTTCATTGTATTCTATTGATGTGGTTATTAAACATAACATGTCCTGTTCTCAGTCTGAAGATGGTGGTTTGGTCTCTTCTTGTTAGGTAGTTGATGAAGTCTTGTGGATTTGGTCTTGCCATATATTTAAAAAGCTCTCTCCCTGTTTTAACTAAGGCCTTGAATTTTATGACTTCTTCGGCTGTGTCTAATGTGATGGATGTATGTATCTGTGTATGTCTGGATTCCCTCTTAGCTTGTTTGGTCATGTGTCTCAATTTTATGGCCTAGCAGACAGAAACTATTCAGCAAGAAATTGTGAAGGAAGACAGGAGAGGTATATTGGTGAGAGAAATGAGAAGATAACACGAAGAATGGACAAGTCTCGGCTACGCAGAATACAAAAAAGTGACTTCATAGAAATTAGTAAGTAAAAAGTAAAGAGCACCCGTCACGCCAAGAGGCGTATAGGGTATATGGTGTTAGTGACCATAAATTTTACAGACCTTCAGCACTTGATTATATGGGTAATGTGGTCGGTATTACGTCCGTGCCGCTTTACTCTCCCAGAAAAAAATCCGGTACCCATTTAAGGCTGGGTGAACTGGAAGTCGTCGGTTGGAATCGAACCCGACCCCTTGTCCTTTGTAGTCCAGTTCACTAACCACTGAGCTATCGCGGCTCTCCATAGAGATCAGTGGATAAGGTTAATGAAGTCTGTCAGTAGTGGGGCAACAATCCGCTGAGTTACAGGATGATATCAGAAGGGAGGATTCAAATACTACTAAAGCCGGAACATGATAATGTTTTGGATTAGAACAAAACGCACAGTCAAATATATGGTTTAGCAAGACTTTTACAAAACAAATAGGTATGTGGCATTTGATCAAGTAATGAGAACATCAACTGAGAGAGAGAGAACATTGATAATATAGTAAGTAAAAAGTAAAGTACCCTTGTCACGCCATGTGGCGTATAGGGAATATGGTGTTAGTGACCATAAATTTTACAGACCTTCGGCACATGATTTTTGGGGTAATGTGGTCGGTATTACGCCCAACTGGATAATATAGAGCACTAGATATTATAAAGCACTAGACATTATAGATTACTTAATATTATAGAGCACTAGATATTATAGAGCACTATATATTATAGAGTACTAGATATTATGGAGTACTATATGTTATAAAGCACTAGATATTATAGATCACTAGATATTATAGAGTGCTAGATGCTATAAAGTACTAGATATTATAGAGTACTAGATATTATAGATCACTAGATATTATAGAGTACTAGATGCTATAAAGTACTAGATATTATAGAGTACTAGATATTATAGATCACTAGATATTATAGAGTACTAGATAATGTAAAGCAATAGAAATTATAGAGTACTAGATGCTATAAAGTACTAGATATTATAGAGTATTAGATATTATAGAGTACTTGATACTATAAAGCACTAGACATTATAGAGTACTAGATATCATAGAGCACTAGATACTATAGAGAACTAGATATTATAGAAAACATTGATGTGAGAGGCAAGAGCAGCAGAAATCGGCTGCCTCAATGAGATAGAGATGCTTGCACAGAACAGAGACAGATGGCAAGATTTGATAAAATATCTTTAAAAGAATTTAAAACAGCTAGAACAAAAATTCAGATAAGAGAGGGAGTATCTTGGTCTACACCCTATGGGCCGGCTACGGCTCGAAAGGTCAATAGATAGATAGATATTATAGAGCACTAGATATTATAGAGTACTAGATATTATAGAGCACTAGATATTATAGAGTACTAGATATTATAAAGCACTAGATATTATAAAGTACTAGATATTATAGATCACTAGATATTATAGAGTACTAGATATTATAGAGTACTTGATACTGTAAAGCACTAGACATTATAGAGTACTGGATATTATGGAGAACTAGATATTATAGAGCATTAGATATTATAGAGTGCTAGATATTATAAAGCACTAGATATTATAAAGTACTAGATATTATAAAGTACTAGATATTATAGATAGCTAGATATTAAAGAGTACTAAATATTATAGCGTGCTATATACTATAAAGTACTAGATATTATATAACACTAGATATTATAGAGTAGTAGATATTATAGATCACTAGATATTATATATCACTAGATATTATAGAGCACAGCTGCTCTAAAATTGGACAGTTGCTCAAGAAAAAAAATGGAGGCCCTACACTCCACTCGCTAATGACAGAATTGTTATGGTAAGACTTGTAACTTTTTTAAAGGAAATATATATATATATATATATATATATATATATATATATATATATATATATATATATATATATATATATATATGTCTAAAAAGAAATTATGAGAAAGAAATAAAGGTTAAAGAAAGAAAGAAACAAGGAAAATAAGAAAGAAAAAATGAAAGAACGAAAGAAAGAAAGAGCGAAAGAAAGAAAGAAAGAAAAGAGGAAGGAAGGAAGGAAGGAAGGAAGGAAGGAAGGAACATTTGCAATTTGTTTAAATTATTACCTTTGATTTGCAGAATGATTGCAGGGTCAGATGATCTTCGTATGAACAAAACACGAACTTCTTATGTGCATTAATGTGTATATTTTTAGATTATTAAATATCATTAACACTTATCATGTTAAGAAAAAAAATACGATAACAATTTATCAGTAAGGTTTCATTTATCTGATTGGGGACTTCAAAACAAATGCCGTTGGTCCGGGCTTTGACCGACAACCCTCTGTTTGTTATGATGAGTTCTTGTTGTTGACGAGTTTATTTAAGTCCATGTAATCATTTCACTACTCGAACCTTGAATCATTTCACTACTCGAACCTTGAATCATTTCACTACTCGAACCTTAATCATGATACCATACTTCAAAACCAGCCTTACTTTGACAGTATATAACTGCACTAGGGTGTTATCGTTCTATGTAGAATCAATAACATCGGCTTTATTATTGGGCTTAGTCTCCTTGTCAAGCTACTATCACGTGATATCTGAGATAGAAAAAAATAACCCTTCGAGTTTCTCCAGTTTAAAGTTTAAATTTAAAAAAAAAAATTTTTATCCGTTTCTAGATGTTTCTTTTTTTTTTTTTTTTTTTGAACAAATTCAGTATGTTTCTTCTCTTTTCATTCAGATGTTTTACTTAACATTTTTTGTTCTGAAAATTCTGAGTATTCCTTTCTCACATTTTCCTAAATATTCATGACTGTGTAAGACTTCATGACTTGAGGTCTCTGAATGCATTCGTTCATATTTCAAACTTCTATCAAACACAGTATAAAAATATGATAAGATAACAATCACCGTGTTATAAAAGCATTTCATGTTTGAATATTTGATCTATCTGCTTTCTTAAATAAAAGGCTTCGGGTAAAAAATAAGTCAACTTCAAAGCAGCGAAACAAATATTAGAGCTTTTAGTTTTGCGTAAAAATTGTCACCAAAGTGTTCCTACGACAGGTTAATATTATTGCTAAGATAGAAAACAATATCATGTTAGTCTAGTTAATATTAATGTTAACAAAGACACTAATATAATACTAATCTATGTAACGCTATTGTTAACATCGACATCAATAACATGTCATCAAACTAGTGTTAATGTTAACATCGACAACAACACAATGTAATCAAGCTAATGTTATTGTTAACATAGACATCGATACCCTGTAATCAAGCTAATGTTATTGTTAACATAGGCACCAGCACCATATAATCAAACTAATGTTATTGTTAACAAAGATAACACTACCATGTAATTATGCTGATATTATTGTTTTAACATAGGCAACGATACCCTGTAATCAAGCTAATGTTATTGTTAACATAGGCAACGATACCCTGTAATCAAGCT
Organism: Megaustenia siamemsis; assembly: GCA_032433765.1. Classification (NCBI taxonomy): domain Eukaryota; kingdom Metazoa; phylum Mollusca; class Gastropoda; order Stylommatophora; family Ariophantidae; genus Megaustenia; species Megaustenia siamemsis. The sequence goes on along the minus strand of JAVIAB010000139.1, from coordinate 49,725,053 downwards.
AATGGTATTGTTAACATAGGCAACAGTACCATATAATCAAACTAATGTTATTCTTAACAAAGATAACACTACCATGTAATTAGGCTGATATTATTGTTTTAACATAGGCAACGATACCCTGTAATCAAGCTAATGTTATTGTTAACATAGACAACGATACCCTGTAATCAAGCTAATGTTATTGTTAACATAGGCAACAGTACCATATAATCAAGCTAATGTTATTGTTAACAAAGATAACACTACCATGTAATTAGGCTGATATTATTGTTTTAACATAGGCAACGATACCCTGTAATCAAGGTAATGTTATTGTTAACATAGGCAACAGTACTATATAATGAAGGTAATGTTATTGTTAACATAGGCATTAGTACTATATAATAAAGTTAATGTTATTGTTAACAAAGATAACACTACTATGTAATTAGGCTGATGTTATTGTTTTAACATATGCAACGATACCCTGTAATCAAGCTGTTATTGTTAACATAGGCAACGATACCCTGTAATCAAGCTAATGTTGTTGTTAACACAGGCAACAGTACTATATAATCAAGGTAATGTTATTGTTAACATAGGCAACAGTACTATACAATAAAGTTAATGTTATTGTTAACAAAGATAACACTACCATGTAATTAGGCTGATATTATTGTTTTAACATAGGCAACGATACCCTGTAATCAAGCTAATGTTATTGTTAACATAGGCAACGATACCCTGTAATCAAGCTAATGTTATTGTTAACATAGGCAACAGTACCATATAATCAAGCTAATGTTATTGTTAACAAAGATAACACTACCATGTAATTAGGCTGATATTATTGTTTTAACATAGGCAACGATACCCTGTAATCAAGGTAATGTTATTGTTAACATAGGCAACAGTACTATATAATCAAGGTAATGTTATTGTTAACATAGGCATTAGTACTATATAATAAAGCTAATGTTATTGTTAACAAAGATAACACTACTATGTAATTAGGCTGATGTTATTGTTTTAACATAGGCAACGATACCCTGTAATCAAGCTGTTATTGTTAACATAGGCAACGATACCCTATAATCAAGCTGTTATTGTTAACATAGGCAACGATGCCCTATAATCAAGCTGTTATTGTTAACATAGGCAACGATACTCTGTGATCAAACTGTTATTGTTAACATAGGCAACGATACCCTATAATCAAGCTGTTATTGTTAACATAGGCAACGATACCCTATAATCAAGCTGTTATTGTTATCATAGGCAACGATACCCTATAATCAAGCTGTTATTGTTAACATAGGCAACGATACCCTATAATCAAGCTGTTATTGTTATCATAGGCAACGATACCCTATAATCAAGCTGTTATTGTTAACATAGGCAACGATACCCTATAATCAAGCTGTTATTGTTAACATAGGCAACGATACCGTGTAATCAAGCTGTTATTGTTAACATAGACGACAAAATCATGTTACTCTTCAATGACTGAAGTTTTTTTTTTCCCGGTCTTTATATGGCGTATAGGCGGCATAAACCATTGAGGCTCAGTCAGAAAAGTGTTCATTGTTGCAGTTTCCTCATATTCCAAGTCCAGCTTGCTGCCGGAGCCACTGAGTTTATTGCTCTGTGTAGATCGCGAGCTGTGTTTTTTATTCGGATCGTGTTTCTATGTTCCGATTGCTTTCGATAAATGATGGTATCGTATGACGAAGGACAGTTTGGCTGCGTTCACTTTCGGTGCTGCTTGGCTTTATGTCTTCTAGCATGTGCTGTAACTGCTATGATGGGACTGCAGCTGCCTTTCTTTGTTTGGATCCTTCAATGAGATAAGTTTGTAATTCGGAGGATTTCACTGACACTTCCGGTTGAGCAATTATGGATTTTAATTCGTTTGCAGTGGTACCGGAGCCTTCAACTAACCATAACCAACTATATCATCATCGAGTGCCGTCTCCGCAACGAAGGTTGGCTACCATGGAGCGCCATTCTGCTCTGTCTCTTGCTTTGATGGTGCAGGTTGTCATAGACTAATTTGTCCATCTTTTGATGTTACTCGTCCATGTTAGTATTAGTCTGCCTCTGTTACCTTATATTTTCCCCTCCAGTATTACTTTTAGTAGGCTGTTGTGTCTTTTAACTTGGGCCTATGTATATGTGTGTGTGCCTATGTATATGTGTGTGTGCCTATGTATATATGTTTGGGCCTATGTATATGTGTGTGTAAAGGTAAAGGTAAAGTACCAGACTTGAACCTGCGTCTTAGCATGCGAGTTTCCACCCATATGTGCTCGGCCGCCTATCCAGAAATGTTCGGAGATTGCTGTATAGTGTCGCCTCAAACATCGAAACTCAGATGCGAGGCGACATTCCTCACCTTCTTAAAAGGGTAATACCCTGGTACCCATTTATGCCAACGGCTGGGTCGACCGTGTGGATTCTTTTTTTTTCCAACCACGAGTACAACTCACACTGCTTCCAACGGGAATCGAACACGGGTTGTCCGAACGACGGTAGTCCAGTCGGGTGGTTTTCCCCACTAGGCTACTGAGGCCCCCATATGTGTGTGTGCATATGTATATGTGTGTGTGCCTATGTATATGTGTATGTGTGTGGGCCTATGTATATGTGTGTGTGCCTATGTATATGTGTGTGTGCCTATGTATATGTGTATGTGTGTGGGCCTATGTATATGTGTGTGTGCCTATGTATATGTATATGTGTGTGTGCCTATGTATATGTGTATGTGTGTGGGCCTATGTATATGTGTATGTGTGTGTGCCTATGTATATGTGTATGTGTGTGTGCCTATGTATATGTGTATGTGTGTCGGCCTATGTATATGTGTGTGTGCCTATGTATATGTGTGTGTGCCTATGTATATGTGTGTGGGCCTATGTATATGTGTGTATGCCTGTGTATATGTGTATGGGCACACATATGTGGGAGCCGCGATAACTCAGTGGTTAGTGGAACTGTACTACAAAGAACAAGAGGTCGGGTTCAATCCTGATCGACGGCTGCCAGGTTCACCCAGCCTTAAGTGGGTACCGGATTTTTTTTACTGAGAAGGTAAAGCGGCACGGGCGTAATACCGACCACATTACCCCAAAAATTATGTGCTGGAGGTCTGTAAAAGTTATGGACACTAACACCATATTCACTATACGTCACTTGGCGTGACGGGGCTACTTACTTTACTTATACATACATTTTCGCGCAGGTGTATTCATGTGTATTCACACACGCAGCATAGCATGGCCTCTTGTGATCTAACTGAGTGAACTAGTATCTATATTCACATTATCTTGAGACACTTCTAAAGCTCTTATTGAGCTCAGTACCCTATTTTGTTCAGTACCATGAGCTTTGTCGGGTCTGGTTGACGGTCAATTGGGGTTCGCCACTCTCCAGAAAACTCACAGGGATGTTGCTTATAATATTTTATGTTTTAATTAATCTAATATTTTGTCGCTTTGTTGTTGTGTTTGCCTTTTTATACATTTTAGGTTTCTTGTTCATAGTTTCAGCTGAAGGCCTGCTGAGCTGCAACGTCGTTTTAATTTAATATTGTTACTCACAACATAAAGATGTGACCAGACCTTTTATTTTTTCTCTTAATCTTTAGTTCGGACTTGCGTCATCGAAGTTGGGGCATTCCTGTAACAGTGAATTTAAGAATGTGAAAATAGGGTAGGGGATGGTTGAGGTGAGTGAATGACTAGAGCAAGTGGAGACTTCACGGGAAAATGTTAAGAGATTAGTTCAGATAGAATAGCGGTAATTCTCGTGACTGATGAGAATGTAAACTTGGAGATGATGAGATTACATAGGGGAGTTTTGATTGGTTGGGAACAGAGCAGGGGATGACGTAGAGTAATTTGATTGGTTTAGAGACGAAGGATATAAGCCCATGTACGAGGCTGGTAGATAGGGAGGGAGATTCAAAGACGATGCATGAGAACGGTGCGACAGACAGGGTACTGTAGACCCCAGTAGATAGGCACAAGCCAGTGGCTCGTGGAGCCCAAGTAGTAATATAGAGTTAGACTACTGAAGACGTAGGTCTCGAGTTATTAACGAGACAATTCAGTGTGTTAAAATAGTAAGGAAAATATTAGGTTCCAAACTAGAGGGAGTCAGTGCTGGACCGATTGAGTGTGAGAGACGAACTGAGGCACGACTGCAGTAGAGAGCTGTCTTCAGCACATTCGTGTGTGAACAGTCGAGCGAAATGTAACCCCCTGGCTTGTACATATATTGTTTCATTGGACAAGTTGCGGGTAAATAAAACTTATCGTTACTTTCACGAGAGAATTATGTGTGCAGTGAATTACAACTATCACTTTGTCGTGGTCTGACGCTGTGGCGAAGAACGAAGTGGGAGTGTCGCGGCGAAAGAGTCATTGTATCAGACTCTGCAATTCAAATTCAGGCAAGCATCATCGCGAAGTAATAGATCACGAGAAGAACAGAACAGTGGAACGTTTTAAGTGCATCCAGGTGAAAATTATATATCTGATACGTACAAAGTGGATGCATGGTCAAGCGGTTGTATGTATTGACGTGTACCTTTGTACCTTTACAAGTCAACCACTCAAGGCAATCAACAATCAAATCTAATAGTCAGCAACAAGAATAAGTCACGCAGCCCGTGCGCCAACACATCATCTCGTGTACATTCCCATGTCCGCTCTGTCGCCCGTTCAACAACCATCGGAGTTTCCATCTACTGAATGTTCATGTCCAGAGTTGATTGAACGTGTTGCGTTCTTTGCCGCTGCGGTTGCTGTTCTTGATTTTGTCCCTGGCTCCGCCGTGGTCCACCATTTTATAGCATGTGGATTATCCTCAGCTTTCTTGTCGCCATTCTGTTACAGGTGTTCTTTTAAAGTCCTCGCAATGTCATACATGCCCATTTTTAAGGTTCCCTGCGCAATGGCAGACCCGTCAACCTGTCGGCCATCTCATTGCCACGAACTCGCGAGTGTCCAGGGCAATATATGCAATTTAACTTGAGATATGTCAGGAAGGTGTACCCACTCCCTGCGTAGTGTGCTCTTACTACTCCGGCGAAGCATGATTTATGAGTCAGGCAATATGACCGCATGTGTTGTTGGTCTCTGAACCAGCCATGTTATAGTTCCTGTAATTTCCTTAAATCCCAATACGCGTGCTGGAGGTTGTAGTCTTGTAGGTTCCTGAGCCTTTATTTATCATTTTTCCATTATAATATACAACAAAACCCCAATCCTTTTAATCCACTTTAAAACGCTTAAAATTCACTACCCACTCCCCACTCCCCAGGAGACCGCATGAATGAAAAAAAAACTATCAACAAACAAATAAAAGGTAAACGTGGATATAAATAACTGTAGGATAAGAAAGAAATATGTTTGAAATAACTGGATTTGAAATAAAAACTTCGACCCGCCCATCTCGTGGCGACTGCACTGTGTATGCGGTCTTTATTCTCCAGCAACATAGAGGATCCCTGGGACAGCCCAGAAATGGGAAGATATCGTAACTGTAGTATTAGCTGACATTACGTTCAGTGGGACATACTTCCAATTAGTACTTTCAATTGCGTTATGTACCTTTAAAAGTCACGAATTCTGGGTGTTACTAATTTACGGCAAAGCCGCGTCTTCAAGCCCGGTACATCCGTCTTTGGCATGGGTTCCTTTACTTAACTAACAATTTGTTAATTGTTGATGGTTCATCGTATATCCCTAGACCGGCCATACGCTAATCTTACGGTCTGTTGTTTGATGTGCGACGGGGATAATATGACGACTAACTGTGTTTATATGTTCAGGGAGTCAACAACGATGGTCAAACATCATCACGTGCTATACATTAAAAAAAATATATTACGATCATCATTTTCAGGAGGACGTGAACTTCCGGTATATGGTGGATAGGCGGCAGGAATCATTGAAGGATATGTATGAAAAGTGTTCCTTGTTGCAGTTTCCTCATATTCCATGTCCGGCTTTTTGCTGGAGCTACTAAGTTAAGTCTGTTACTGAGCTAAGTTTCTTCTTTTTTTTTCTTTTTTGCTTTCGCAAGCTTTTTGACTAAGTCCCTAAAGACTAGGAACTAAATGTTAATTTTTGCGTGTTAATCCGTTTTTCCTGGCAGCAATGTGCACAAAGGTCCCTCGCCGCATAGGCAGATAACTCCGTCTTCGGTGGTACTCATATATTTTTTTTCCGTCGCTGAGTAATTGACGTTTCAAGCCGGGCCACGCTGCTGAGACCAGGGGTGATTGCCGCAGAGAGAAATCATAAATAAAAATCCCAACTGGTGCAGCCAGGATTTGAACCCACAACCTCTCTGCCTCGAGGACTGCGTCTTACATAGAGACTAACCGGTCCCCCGAGTTTTTCATCCGAAGCCATCGATCAGTAATGCGTCGTGAACTGCTCTCTGCTTCATGCACTGACCGTCATAGTCCTAACTCGTTTTATTTCATTTCTTTGAACAGTTTGTGATGAATATTTGTTAAGGTTTTTCCAGATCATCATCATGTGCCATACCGGTTGGCGTAGGTGATCATGTCCCTCCACAATCTTCTATCTACAGTGCATCGTATCAGTTCCGTTGTTGACTGTTTTCCATGCCATGACTCCCAAGCTATCCAGTATTTTCTCTCTCTGTCGTCCGCGATCTCTCTCTCCTTTTATTTTGCCAGTTGTAACCAAGTATTGCAACTTTCCTCTTCTCATGATGTGCCTGAAAAATGTTGATTGCTTCTTTCTGATGTTTTTTAAGAGCTCCCTTTTTGTGTTGGCCTCTTTGAGAACTTCCTCATTGGTCTTTTTGGCTGTCCAGGGAACTTTCAACATTCTTCTGAGAAATCCCATCTCTGTGGCTTCTAATCGTCTTTTCATTTGTTTGTCTACTGTCCATGATTCGCTTCCATCGGTCAGAATTGGTTCTATATAGCACCGATGAACTCTCTTTCTTATTTTTATTGACATCGATTTGTTGCATAAGATATTTTTCATTTTCTGAAATGCTATTTTGGCCTGAGCTATTCTGCTTTTTAATTCTGTGGTGCATCTCTCCCATCCGCTGTTATTTTTCCAGATACAAATATGATATACATTTTTCAATATGTAATCATAAATACATTTGATATTATTTCTTTATTATAACCAATGATTTTGCGTGCTGACACATAATGTCCGTCTAGCGCTGTCGATTTATATCTCACCCATACATTATAAATATAGTTTATAGCTATTTTGAAAAATATATATTATCTATACCCTTCCTACATACCTAGATCTTCTTTCCTCTTTTTATTATTCTTCTTCTTCAACTTATGAGCTCCATGTGGAGCATAGGTCTTCAAAAAATACTTTCCAAGCCGTCCCGTTTCTTGCCATTCTTTTAAGATCATTCTATATCTTCCCCATCATCTTCATCTCTGCTTCCATCTGTCTTCACCAAGAATATCTTGGTCTTCCTTCCTACTAAGATTGTTCAATAAATTTTACGAGCCACTGAACTTGCAGTAAATGTGCGTATATGGTCATACTAGATCGGTTCCAACACAAAATGTAGAGAAATATAGATAATATGGGGCTTTGTTAACATATGTATACGTATGTGGGGTTGAAGTTCGGCTTGATGCAGGAGCTACTGAGTTAGGTGTTCTGTGTACACCGTGACCTGTGCGTTTCATCCGATTTGATCGTGTTACGATATTCCAATTGTTTACGATGAATGAAGATGTTATATGACGGGGAACATATGGCTGTGTTCACTTTATGTGCGGTTTCGCCTTATTTATTCAGGCATGTGCTGAGACTGCTATGATAGCGACGGCAGCTATCTTTCTTTGTTTGGGAGATGAGCTATTAATTCGGATGATTTCACTGACACGGTCGTTTGAGCAATTATAGATTTTAATTTGTTTGCAGTGATACCGGGACCTTCCATAACCATGTGGGGTTGGGTATGTAAGCCATCTTTAGTTTACTAAGGCCTTCGGGCTGAACGTGAAATATTGGAATTACCCTAAGCGAGCTATAGGTGGGTGGTGTCATTTCACTCACAGCTGCACCTGCTCACAAAGCTGAAAAGGTCTTGTTGTTGATGTTATGGATCCAGCGACCTTTGGCCCAATGCTATGTAGTAGTATCTGCAGGTATTTATAAGTTCTGCTGTAGTTCCGTACAGAGTGTTCCATTTGGAGGGTCTTTGGGGAAATAGTGTTGTTCTGATATCAGTGAGCTTTGGACATTGAAACAGGTGGTGTTCTACAGTTTCTTGAGGGTGATTACAGAGTGGACATATTGGGGTATGGTTTTGTTGTATTCTATTAATGTGGTTATTTAGCATAACATGTCCTGTTCTCAGTCTGAAGATGGTGGTTTTGGTCTCTTCTTGTTTGGTTGTTGATGTTGTCTTGTGGATTTGGTATTACCATATATTTAAAAAAGCTCTCTCCCTGTTTTCCCTAAGGCCCATCCATTCAGCCACTCCTCCCTACTGCTGGAGTTTATGCCTTGCTTGGCTGTGTCTAGTGTGATGGATGTACGTATATGTGTCTGTCTGGATCCTCTCTTAGCTAATGTATCTGCCTTATCATTTCCTGGTATATTTGAGTGTCCCGGGATCCATTGCATCACCAATCTTATGTTATGTGTTTCAGTGAGTTTGTCTGTATTATAATAAGCTGTGTGATTTCTGGTTTGATATTATTGTCTGAAAACGTCTTAAACTTTGGGTCATTCCTTTCACTCTGCAAGCTTTATTAATACTATAGAAGTATACGGTGTGTGTGTGTGTGTGTGAGTATATAAACGATTCTCAAAACTTTGATTGCATCAATATTTAAATTATATGAATGGATTGAATGATTGGTGATGAATGATCCTAGATGACACGAACGAGTGATGTGAAGAGTGAGACTGCAAATCTTCTTCATGGCTCACCTGTTAACAAAGTGGGCGTGAATACACTATGTCGCTAGTTTATGACAAGCCGCGATATTTGCACCATTAGGCACGATACATCCGTGTTCAGCATGTGTAGGTTTGTAAATGCTGAAATTAGAGAGTCTGGAATCCTACTCTGATTGAGAATTTATCGCAGAAAGAGAGAGAGAGAGAGAGAGAGAGAAATGCTGAACAATTTTCCCTGGGCTGCGCTTGGTGCTTCTAGTCCATAGAATCAATGAAATGTTGTTATTGAGCGTATGAACTCACAGAGGCGACTATTGTAAGTAAATGCCAGAAACAGACAATGAAAACGAGATTATGGGACCAAGGAAATGCTAAAACGCACTTATGTTTTAGGGAAAGCAAACCCGAATAAAATGCTGGCTGAAATCGGATGCACTGGGCCACTGGCGCAGAACACAGTGCAACGTTTTAACGGGTGTTCAATCAGAGTGGATCTGGCGATCTCTACTTGTGATGTTCTGTCTGTGGGGGCGATCAACACACTTAGCCTGACAGCTGACTTCATGTGAGAGTATGGGATCCTTACTCTGATTTAATCCTGATCGCAGAGAGAGAGAGAGAGAGAGAGAGAGAGAGAGAGAGAGAGAAATAAATCAGTAGCAGATCTTCTTCTTCTTCTTCTTTCCTCTTTTAGTGCCGAGAGGAGATATAATTGTCCTTCTTTTGCTTTTCTGTTGGCCTCTGTTGTTGTGTTTTAATGTTTCTAATATTCCATCAGTGCAACCTTTTTCGTGATCGAGATGATGCATTTGGTTATTGAATTGCTGATTTATTGAGCTACTGAATTATTTGCGGATCATCATCATTGCACTCCGAACGTGTCCATAGATGCTCAGATCCCCTCCTCAGTAAGTCCCGCAGTGTCCAGCGACTGACGACTCCAGTTTTGTGTTGGTTGATTTAGTCCTCTTATAGGCTCACCAAGTCGTTTTTGGCTGTGCCCATCTTTAACTCCCATTCATGTATGCATAAAAGCCATGAGAGAGAGAGAGAGAGAGAGAGAGAGAGAGAGAGAGAGAGAGCTGATTCATTTATGGAAAGAAAAAAAAACAGGATGAATCTATGATGATTTTATTGGTGAAATTGTAAAAAAACCAAACAAACTTATAACCTAATGAAGTTTAGGAACCCCTGACACTTACTTATCTACCTTGCTTTTATCAACGTTATTGGCATAACCCCTATATTTCAATGGTTTAATCTCCACCTATTTACGATTAGTGGATCTGAATGGCTTTATCGCAGTGGCGGTTTTCTATTGGCTCGGGAGAATGTTGTCTGACAACCCGGTTGTGTCAAGAGCCACACACCTTGACCTTGGGCGAAATGTCCTGTTGGGGAGAGCGAAACTGGCTCAGACCTCTTCTTACTTTTTACATACATACATACATACATACATACATACATACATACATACATACATACATACATACATACATACATACATACATACATACATACACAGATACATACATGCATGCATTATATTATTAGTCAATGACATAAAATGTTAATCGCGTAGACTGATTCCGAAATAAAACTTCTCGAAACCGCATTCCAATTAACTCTGAGGCATTGGATTTCTGAAGAATATCAGGATCAGCAGTAAGAGGTGACCAGGATCGTACTCCACATCCACACAGTGCTTCCGGAAACAGATTAACCAGTTCAGCAAGTCCGATATGAGTCGAGTGAGAAGTCAGCCAGGTAACTAAGAATGTGTTGAAATCGCATCTGTTGAACCTAACAGTGGAGATGTCACAATTTGCTGTGAGGCACATTTACAACATACCTACGCCAGTTTAACGCCCTTTTAAGGCGACAATGAAGATGAGCAGTTGTCGGGCGATCGCCGGAGAGGAAAACATTTTAAAAATAATTTGGTTATTTGATTATGGAAAGCCCCGGTATTACTGCAAACAAATTAAAATCCATAATTACTCAACCGCCCGTGCCAGCGTAATCATCCGAATATCTCATCTCCCAAATAAAGAAAAGTAGCTGTTGTCCACATCGTAGCAGTCTCAGCACACACCAAAAGACATGAGGCGAAACCGCGCAGAAAGTGAACACAGCCAACTTATCCCTGTCATACGATATCATCATTCATCGTAAACATTTGGAATATCGAAACATAATTATAAATAATTTACGTATTTAACATATAGGTCACACAATTGTATAAATATATATATATATATATATATATACTCGTATGTGGCCATTGAAATCTTACTAAACGGGTCACCATCCGTAAGTAAAGCTAGGCAATCATGTTTTGTAACAGTTGGTAATATATTTGTGTTTGGCTGATGTTCTACTGAAACGTTTCTCTCGTGAATGTAAAAAATGGAATATTCAAATCCAACTACATAATGAACAAGCTGCATTTGTGCTGCGTGGTCTCATTCTCTTTCTCTGGGAGAATTCTTCCATGGAAGCCCTGCAAACATCATTAATAACCAGCGCTGGTCAGTCCTCTGTCTCCCTCTCAACATAAGTATTGTTTGGGAATACGATTGATATCAATTCTTCCTTTACATGGCATAACCACGGTAATCTTGGAATCATAAATGTTTCCTTCATGGATTGAAGTTTACTAACAAATAATCTGACAAATTAATCCCACTATTGCAAAAATAAGGAGCCGCGATAGCTCAGTGGTTAGTGAACTGGACTACCACGGACAAGGGGTAGGGTTCGATCCCAACCGAAGGCTTCCGGGTTCACCCAGCCTTAAATGGGTACCGGATTTTTTTTCTGGGAAAGTAAAGCAGCACGGGCGTAATACTGACCACATTACCCCAAAAATCATGTGCTGAAGGTCTGTAAAATATAGGGTCACAAACACCATATTTCCCTATACGCCACTTGGCGTGACGGGGGTACTTTACTTTTACTATTGCAAAAATAAAACTAAAAGTATCATATATATATAATTACAACATGAAAATCAACATCAACATATTAGATGTCATTAATCTCGCCAAAGATAAAGAGAATATCAACATAACTATAGAAGGCAGGCAGCTAAAACAAGTAGAGAAATTCAAATGCCTAGGAAGTTTGGTGACAAACGACAATTCACAAACAGCAGAGATAGACTCATGATGCATCCAAGCTTGTCAAATCATTGGACAGTTATCACCACTATTGTCCAATAAGGAAATAACTCTAGTTGCAAAGCGGGCACTGTACAATACAATCTTCATCCCAACGTTGTGCTACCAATGTCAGTCCTGGACCCTAGATGCAAGAACAATAAGAAAAATAACCTCTACTGAGATTAAATGTGTTAGATGACTGACAGGAAACAGCCTGAGAGATAAGATCAGAAATGAAGAACTGAGAAAAAAGCTTGGAATGTCCTCCGCCATAGAATATATAAAGAAACAACAGATAAAATGTTTTGGCCACGTGACAAGCCAGAAAGATCACAACACAACGAGCCTTCAATAAAGGTTGCGAGAACACCAGACCCAAGGGTCGACCACGAAAAAGATGGATTAACTGGATATTAGAAGCACTAGGAAACATAACAGCAGCAGAGGCGAACAAAAGAGCAAAAGACGGCAAATTACATCTCCCCTCGACGTTGAAAAGTAAATGAGGAAGGAAAGAGGAAGAATATATATCATCATCGTCATCATCAATGAGTACCGTCTCCACATCGAAAGTTGACTAACATGGAGCGCCATTCCGCTCTGTCTCTTGCTTTGATGGTGCAAGTTGTCATAGGCTGTTTTCTCCATCTTTTGATGTTACTCGTCTATGTTAGTATTGGGCTACCTCTGCCTCTTTTACCTTGTATTTTCCCTTCCAAAATTGCTTTTATTTGATTGCTGTGTTTTTTAACATGCACCAAAAATCTCAGTTGTATTGTTTGAATAGTGTTGAGTAGTTCTCTTTCATTTGTAGTTGTTTTAAGACTTCATCGTTTGTTTTCTTTTCTTTCAATCCAATTCTTCCTATTCTTTTATAAATACACATTTCAAAGGCTTCAATTTTCTGTTTTCTTGTCCAATGTCCATGTTTCTGCACCAGACAGGAAAGTTGAGAATATATAACATTTTGCTATTCTTAGTTTTAGTCCTAGTGTTATTTATTTTGATGTTACTATATTTTTCATGACATTAAAATTACTTTTTACCATTCCTATTCTTTTGTTTATTTTAGTTTTACATTTTCCATCCCTGGTCATAGTATGTTCAAGGTAGTTGTTGCTCTGAACTGTCTGTAGGTGTACTCCTTCAACTTTGATATCCACTTGTAGGTTATGTATTTATATTTTAAAGGCCTCATGCTAATATAATTGACCCGTTAGGATAACAATTTTAAAGGTTAGATAGAGGTCCCTGACTTTTTTTTTTATTTCTGCAAAGTTATTGAAATCCTGCATTTTTCAGAACATTTTTTAAATATTATGCACAACCATCTATAGCTACAAAGGTCCGCGAGCTGAAAGGAATTGCCAAATGTGACGTTTTTAGCTTGGTGAGTACGGCTGTTTTGAGTAAAATACCAACAGCGGTCTGCAGCTCGAATAGCTAACGACGTTACAAACTTTGGGTACTTTAGGGATTTCTCTCTCCACCCGCAGACCTTAAAAGTACAGACAGCTGTGGTTTGATTGTCATCATCATCATCATCATCATCGAGTGCAGTCTCCGCAACGAAGGTTGGCTACCATGGATCACCATTCCACTCTTTTTCTTGCTTTGATGGTGCAGGTTGTCATAGATTGACTTGTCCATCTTTTTATGTTACTAGTCCATGTTAGTCTTGGTCTGCCTCTGCATCTTTTACCTTGTATTTTCCCTTCCAATATTAAGTTTAGTAGACTGTTGTGTCTTTTAAGGTGTCCCAAAAATTTCATTTGTCTTAATTGTATTTAGTAGTTCTCTTTTTATTGTTAGGTGTTTTAAAACCTTATGGTGTGCTTTCTTTTCTTTCCATCCAATTCTAGCTATTCTTCTGTAAATCCACATTTCAAAGGCTTCAATTTTCTGTTCTGTTTTCTTGTCTAATGTCCATGTTTCTGTACCGTACATGAATATTGAGAAGATGTAACATTTTACTATTCTTAGTTTCAGCCCTGCTGTTATATGTTTTGATGTTAGTATGTTCTTCATGACATTAACATTACTTTTTGCCATTCCTATTCTTTTGTTTATTTTAATTTAACATTTTCCATCATTGGTTATAGTATGTCCAAGGTAGTTGTAGCTCTGAACTGTATACAGATGTATTCCCTCAACTGTGATATTTACTTGTAGTTCTTGAGAATTTTCTATGTTTATGATCATAGTTTTAGTCTTTTTGATATTCATATCTAGTCCATATTTTTTGCTTGTTATGTTTATCACATTAAGCAATTGTTGTAGGTCTTTAGGATTTTCTGCTAGTAGAACAGTATCAACAGCATATCTTAGGTTATTGATTATCTTTCCATTAATGTTTAGGCCTGGCATCTCTGCGATGTTTTTAAAGATTTGTTCTGTGTTTAGATTGAACAAGCTTGGTTATAGGATGCATCCTTGTCTTCATCATCATCATCGAATGCCTTCTCCGCAACGAAGGTTGACTACCATGGAGCGCCATTCTGCTCTGTCTCTTGCTTTGATGGTGCAGGTTGTCATAGGCTTATTTGTCCATCTTTTGATGTTACTCGTCCATTTTAGTCCTGGTCTGCCTCTACTTAGGTTATTGTGTCTTTTAACATGACCCAAAAATCGCATTTGTCTTGTTTGAATTGTGCTTATTAGTTCTCTTTTCATTTTTAGTTATTTTAAGACTTCATCGTTTATTTTCTTTTCCTTCCATACAATTTTACCTATTCTTCTATATATCCACATTTCAAAGGCTTCAATTCTCTGTTCTGTTTTCCTGTTTAATGCCCATGTTTCTGCACCATATACGAATATTGAGAAGATGTAACATTTTGCTTTTCTTAGTTTTAGCCCTGGTGTTATTTGTTTTGATGTTAGTATGTTCTTCATGACATTAAACTTCTTGTCTTACCCCTCTTTTTATATCCATGGGTGTAGATTTCTCCTTGTTATATTTTATTATTGCTGTTTGCTCCCAGTAAGTACAAATTACATATTAGTCGTATGTCTGTGTCGTCTAGATTTATATATTTTAGGCCGTCTATAAGTTGATTATGGTGTATTATATCCAAAGCTTTAGTGTAGACTATGAAGCAGGCATATATTGGTTTGTTTACTTCTATGTACTTTTCAATCAATGTTATCATGTTAAATATGGCTTCTTTTATACCACTGTTTTTCCTGAATCCAAATTTGATAGTATCCACCCATATATTTTTAGGTTGTTAAGAAAGCTTAATACGTTTCTTGAATGTAACGCGTTCCTGACATCCCCCGCACATTCAGCGCGTTTCATCACAGTCTAGATAAGGTTAGAATGCCTCAATAGCCGCGCAAGAATGGGAGTTTTCTATTGGATTACGTGGCTGTTGTCTGACAATGTAGTGACGTCAGGGGCGTCAAAATTGTTGAGGGGCGGGTTAGCTTGGTGGGTTGAGGGAAGGGGATGTGGTCGGCTTCAGGTTATTCTCTTAGAACTTATTTAACGTCAACATCGTAGTCATCGAATGCTAATTATCATCAAAGTCATCAATGGTATTATTATAACCATTGCCATTACCATTAATATTTTTATTCTCACATCATAATCACGATTTTGTATAATCACATCACCATCATCAACATATTTATCATCACTATCATCAAGTAGTGCCGGTTATGGTCCCCACATCGCGATGGCAGGCAGAGGATCTCATGTCTAGAGATAATGGCTGCGATCTCCGACTACTACAGTCACTGCCAAGAAGGAAATTAATGGCAAATTACCTTCTTATATTACCTAGACTAATCATGACAAGTCAAGTTCTCAAAAAAACATCAGAAAGAAACAATCAACATTTTTCGGGCACATCATGAGAAGAGAAAAGTTGGAATACTTCGGTACAACTGGCAAAATAAAAGGAAAGAGAGATCGCGGACGACAAAGAGAGAAAATACTGGATGGCTTTGTGTCATGGCATGGAAAGCAGTCAACAACAGAACTGAAACGATGCACTGTAGATAGAAGATCATCATGATCATCACACACTCCTCATCATCATCCCTGATGAAATCTCCATCATTAAAATCATTATCATTATTTACATGATATCTTCATCATCACCGCTATACTGAACATTTTGAAATAATCGGTAGCATAATTATTATCATCATCATCATCCTCATAATCAACACCCATATCATAATGAGCCACACTTGGAATCCCTCATCTACCACGTGTCCTCAGT